>OZ030011.1:95334747-95934747 GCA_964023405.1 Apodemus agrarius | reverse complement strand
AATAATATAACACATTTTAATTCTCGTTAAATAACCAAAAAGATTAAATTATCATCTAGCTGCTCATTAACTGGGGGGAGGGGTGGTTGTACACCAAGCCTTACAAAATGCATCTAAGAAAACATTTTTACGAATTCTTTTATTTCACAGAAGAACTTCTCCTTGATTAATATTTAGTCCTTGTAATATTTATGTAAGTTATCTGGTCCATTTAGGTATGAATTTGGTATGAAAGGGCCACTATGGAGAAGTAGAGTAATAGTTATCTTCAAGGCACTGGAGAGGTGGTTCAGGGGTCAAGAATGCCCACTGCTCTTCCAGCACTCTCGGGGTTATTTACTACTGCCTATAGCTCCAGTTTCAATGCATGTGATGCCATCTTCCAGTCCCCTTTTGGGCACTGCATGCATGTGATACCATAAATCCACATAGACACACTCACATACACATATATAAACAGTAAAGTTAAAAAACAACAAATGTGCATCTAATCAACTCTAACTAAATGCATAGGCTGCAGTGAGTGCCTAGGATCTAAGCTCACAAACCTCTGCAGCTGTGCCTGACTTTATATTTTACAGAGGGTGAAGTAGGATCTCATCCTCGTGATGAAGGAGTAAACTATAAAATAAGGTAAGAGAGATGGAGGCTCTCCAAGAGGCACCAAGAAAAACACCTTTACGCGTGTATAAAGAGAATTGATTTCACAGCTCATTTGAGCTGCTTGCTAATTATTTTAACTGTTAGCTTTATTTGGGCCAAGATGACTAAAATAATTCCTTTCTTGGTAAAATCTGCTTGTAATCACAAGTGTCTTTAAGCCCCTATTGAATTGAGCCAAAGCCAAGCAGAACTTGATTCTCAGAGCACCTTCACTGCTGTGCATAGAATTATATCATTTGTGGAGTGACCAGGGTGACCTATTTTTTTTCCTCCCCTTACACAGCTACTTTTGTTAGCTTGTTTCTTTTGCTTTACTTTTCCTGGCACTGTCACCTCCCTTACCCCCTCCCACCTACACCCACACCCCACAAGGCCCCCCTCCCCTTCCCTGGCTCGAATGCTATACAGTGCTCTAATAGTGCTTTGGGGACAGCACTATTTATTTGCTGCTAGAGAGCAGGGAGTAAGACAGTACCAGCTCCAGGCCTGCTGCCTGGTACAGTGGTGCAGTCTACCTCCCAGTGTGGTTCATTTGCAGCTTCTTGCAGCTCTGTCACCTTTGAGGAAGCTTCCTGGGACTTGACTTTCATAATCATGTTGGGCTGGTTGGGAGTAAGGTGTCTGGTTTGTATTGAAACTTAGAACCAGCTGCAGGTGGCCAAGGACTTGGGACACCCATTTATTCTTGAAAATCACATGCCCCAGGACCAAAAGGTTCAGGCCATGTTCAAGGCAGAACAGGTTTGGCTTGTTTGCTTAAAGCCTTACCATATTTAGTAAGCATTGGGCTATTTAGTCACTGATAAAATGTGTGGAAAGAAATTAAGAAACATGAAGAATAATGCCTGATTCTCCCACTTCTCCAAACAAAAGGTCCCTTTATGGGTCACATAGTCAACTTAGCCCCTAGGGATGTGGTTTTATAATCCGCACTAGTAAATTGCCTGGTCTTAGCAAATGAGTCCCAGGCTCCAGCACAGCTGGCAGCGGCTCCTGCAGCATCCCTCCTCTGCCAGCTTTGCCAGGAAGAGAGCTCCTAGAAGTGGGAATAAGAGCTACAGTAGTTCCTTTTTTGTCTCTGTACAGAAGAGAAAAGGCTGGGGAAGGGCCACCACGAAGGTGCATCCTTGGAAAGAAGTAGCATCCTTGGAAATCTCAGACCTCAGTCTGTTCAGGGGAGGGTGAGCCTAGAAACATCTACCGATCCATCCATCACACAGCAAGCTGAAGTGGAATGGCGTCTCAAAGGATCAGGACAAAGCAGCCAGAGCTTTGGTAACCTTACCCGAGAAAAACAATTCCAACTCACATCACTGGCCAGAATGCAGGGTTTTGGTTTGGTTTGGTTTGGTTTGGTTTGGTTTGGTTTGGTTTGGTTTGGTTTGGTTTGGTTTGGTTTGGTTTGGTTTGGTTTGGTTCCAGAAATAGAAGGAGGTTCAGATACAGGAAAGAGGTTCCAGAACCCCTGGGGATAGAAGGGGGCCACCCTGAACTGGAAACCAGGTCAGAGGAACAGTAAGAGAAGAGATGTCAAGGAAGGGAAAAAGGAAGGAAGGAAGGAATCAAAGGTGGACGGGAGAAACAGTGGTAGGAGGAGAAAGTTAGAGAAAAAGAATACAAGAGAGGGGTAGAGGGAGGGAGAGGGAGAGAGGAGAGATTCAGAGGACAGTGCAGAAATTTATAATCATGCCTGATTAATTTTCTAATGGCTCCCACTGGAAATGAACAAAGATTCCCCTAAATGCCTTTGTCATTTGTTGCATGTAATTATGTTCAAGTTAGTGGAATCCATTTCCTATAACAGATTGCTAGGATTAATAACTTTTGATCATTTTGCATGTTCACAAAACATCAATACATTCAACATCTCACTATAGCTGAGTGAGCTGGCTGTGTGTGCCGGTCACCTACTGGGGGGGGGGGGGCAGTAAATCACCCTAAACAAAGCAGGTAGGAAAAAAAGTATGTGATTGTGCCCCACAGCTTTGGTGTCTCAGAAGTCTAGACATGCTTGGCTGGACCTCTGCTCAGTGCACTCCTTCACGCTGGACAGGCCTGGTGTTGCTGGAGACAGCTGACTAAGAAGGCGATGTTTGCCAGCTCAGCACCATGGCGTCTGCACCTCAAAGGCTGCTGGTCTGCAAGGCCCCCACTGATCAGTTTCTCAGCTGTGGAGCAAAGGCACTCAGGGTTTGTTCTCCTACAGGAGAGGTTGTTACAAACTCGGAAGACAGCATCTTCCAGCCAGAGGAGGTCAAGGTCTCTTGTGACCTCATCAGGAAGTGGCATCCTCCCCAGGCTGTGTTCAGTGGATCAGCAGCCATGGTCCCCAGAGAGAGATGACATGTCCTGTGAGTATTCAGAGGTGGATATGAGGTTACCCCCGGTGACTTTCTGCCACTCTATGCTCCACTCCTCTTGCAATAGAGGGTCATATGACAGAGCATATAATGTTGGAAAGGCAATTAAGTACCAGCCTCAGCACCTCTAGGAGCTCAGTGCCCCCAAACCCTCACTTTTACTTATCATGACAGTAGTTGTCCTTGAAAGTATCAACTCTCCTGCAGCTAGGAAGACCTGATGGACCTGACCTCTGATATCTTCCCACTATGAGAATCAGTCCACCCAGCTTTTGTCCGGTTCTCTCTTGTGCTATGTATTTGCATACCCTTCCCAGGATATGGGAGGGGCCCAGCAAATCCCACTCCTTTTCTGAAAGTCTTAGAAGCCCTGCTGAACTTCCAGAATCTGGGTCTGGTGTATTTTTACATAATGCAGCTTCAACTGACAGTCCTATGTACTGGCCACTTGCTGCTGCTGCTCCTACATAATTTTGTTGGGTGGAGTAAAAGGACATTCTAGAAGTATGGGTGTGGCAAGCATCAGGCTCTTGTGCGAGCAGGGAGAAGTGCTGGGTGCCGTGACGTATGATGGATCTCCACCTGGCCTCTTCACCTCATGTCTTGGTTACTTTTCCATTGATTAAACATCACAACCAAAGCAACTTACAGAAGGAAGGGTTTATTTGAGCTTGAAGTTCTGAAGAGTTAGAGTCCATCACAGTGGGAAGGCACAGCAGCAGGCAGCCATGGCAGCTTGGAGCAGCAAACTGAGAGCTTACATCTTAAACTGAGGGCACGAAGCAGTCAGGAATGGTGAAGGTCTTTAAACTCTCCCAGCCCACCTCCAGTGACATCTCCAGGAAAGCCACACCTCCTAAACCTGTCTAAATAGTGCCACTGTGGTCTGTCCTACTCAACATTTAATTCCCTTTTCTGTAATGCATGCTCCAGGGTTTTCTCTCAGATCACCTCACATTCTTCTGCAACCATGACTGAGCTCACTGGCCTAGACACCGGCCTGGTAGTTTTGCCTTTTTCAGAATAAAAAGTCTTATGTTTCCCTCCTGTGACTCTCTGTGAGTTACTCTGAACACAAATTGTAGCACAAAGAGTCAGGAGGTAGCTTTTCTTCTTCTCTTAACATCCAGATGCATTTCTCAGGCCCTAAAAGTTTGTTCCTTTCTCCACATTTGTTACCTTAAATGTTTTCTATAACATACAGGGTGCCCAATGGGACTCTGGCCCTTGGTGGAACCTGTTTTCCTCCCCTGTGACAGATACTTGCTTTCTAATTTTAATTCAAGGTCCTTGGAGACCACACAGGGCTGGCCTCCAGTGGCAACTGTAGACATAAATGATTTTACAACCTACTTTTAATAAGGGTTCAACCTCGGAGAGCCTCTAGCCCACCACCCAACAAAGGTAGTGGAAAAGAAAAGTTATTAGGATGTGGGGGAAGTGGACCTGTTCAGCAAGAGTTCTTTGGAGGCAAGCTTGATCTTTGGCAGCAGTTCACTCCTGCAGCAAACACAGCTCAGGAGCTGCAGACCAGTTGTGATGGTTTGTATATGACTGGCCCAGGAAGTGACCTCATTAGGAGGTGTGGCCTTGTTGGAGTAGGTGTGTCACTGTGGGTGTGGGCTTAAGACCCTACCCCTGGCTGCCTGGAAGTCAGTCTTCCACTAGCTGCCTTCAGATGAAGATGTAGAACTCTCAGCTCCTCCAGCCAGTACCATGCCTGCCTGGATGCTGCCATGTTTCTGCCTTGATGACAATGGACTGAACCACTGAACCTGTAAGCCAACCCCAATTAAATGTTGTCTTTTATAAAACTTGCATTGGTCATGGTGTCTGTTCACAGCAGTGAAACCCAAACTAAGACACCAGTCCTCTAGGCAGGCAGACACCACACACGAACCAGCAGCTACAGTTCAGTCCTTTCTGCAGGCAAATACCAGGAACAAAACAGCAACTGTAGTTCAATCCTAAAGAAATAGCAAGGCTTGCTAACCAGCCTGAGGCAAAGCCAGTGAAGCAGCAAGCTGCCTCAGGAACCTCACAAGTAGTTCTTGGGTGAATTTCTCTCAATGGTGGCATTGCCACTAGTTGAGCTCGACGACACTATGTAAGGTGAGGAATAGAAATGCGGAGCAAACCATGCCAAGGCTCAGTGCTCATCTCGCACTGTGTGTGGGGTCATATTTATACTCCTTTATCACGGGTCCTTTCCCACGTTTGCTATATCAAAACATCCTTTCGCCTGTGTCTGTTTCAGCAAGACATCCTGTGCCCCAGCAAAACATCATTTGACATAACTAACTTTCCAAAGAAACTGGAAGTTTCCACTTCAGGAGACCATGCACGGCTGGCCTCCAGTGGAGACCATGCGTGGCTGCCTTCTCTTGCTCTGCCCTCTGCTATGTCTGTCACTTTGGTGCCCTCCTTCATCCCAGAAGACTGGTGTCTGATGTGTACTTGCTTCTAAAGTGATCATACAATGCAGATTTAGTGTACCATACTAATACTTTTCCTTGCTGAGGAATCTCATGTGATTATTTTCTCTTTGGTCATTTTTTTTAATTTTCAACTGTTTTGAGCTAATCTATATGTCTTGCATTCCATTTAGGCTTACATAATTCATCTATTGTCATAGCTGCATTGTTTGCCTCATGTGTGACAATACACATCTATTTAACTTTGACATTGAACTACTTTATTGACATAGCAAAAGCTTGTTTGTTTTTTCTAAGTTATTACCTAAATATTTATAATACGTTATAATTTATATTTTATAAAATTTTTATATCATAAAGCTTACTATACATTTTTAATGTTGATTTTATATTGTAAAATGGCCACAATCTGGTCTTGTGCCCTGATTTCATATCTGGGCCCTTATTCATTCCTACAGTTGGGTAGCCAACAGTTCAAATCTTCTTTATATACAGTGACAGCATCATGAAGTGGGGCTGGACCTCTCTCTCTTTTCATATATCACTTCTGTTTCCTGATTACAGCACTGGGTAGAAATCTCCATTCAATTTTGTATCTCTGTTCTAGCCCATATCATCTCTGCAAACACTTCACTGAGCACACAGTAACTATGGTGTCAAACAGTAAGGAAGGGCTCTTCCCCAGAGAAAATGGATTCTCCCTTTCTTGGTAGCCACTGATAGCTGTGATAGCTGGCCTATAGCTCTTCATCTAGGGGTGGGGTATTGTGAAATTTCCCCCATCCACATTGGAGTATAAATTCCAAGTCATTTGGTGTTATCATTGTGCAGGTCTTGTTTAGGTGACCATACTCTTAGGATTTTATGAGTACACCTTCCCTGGCCCATAGATACATACATACATATATACATACATACATACATACATACATACATACATACATACATAGAGACTATCACTATCAAGCAGAAGGCATCTTGATCCTCCAGTTGTTATCTTCTACCTCCTCTTCCATGATGTCCTTCAGCCTTAGTACAGGGGTTGCATTGTAGATGTATCTGTTGGGCCTGAATACTCCATGCTCATTTATTCTCTGCATTTTGACCAATTATGGTTCTCTGTAAATAGCCTCTTCCTGCTGCAAAATTAACTTTTTTTATGGGGGATGAGAGCTAAACTTATCTGTAGGTGTACTTATTCCTAAACCTGATAACTCCAGCAAAGTGACTGGATATAAAATTAACTCAAACAAATCAGCAGCCTTCCTATACTCAAATGATAAAGAAGCTAAGAAAGAAATTAGGGAAATGACACCCTTCACAATAGCCACAAATAATATAAAATATCTTGGTGTGACTCTAACCAAGCAAGTGAGAGATCTGTATGACAAGAACTTCAAGTCTCTGAAGAAAGAAAATGAAGGAGATCTCAGAAGATGGAAAGTTCTCCCATGCTCATGGATTGGCAGAGCTAATATAGTAAAAGTGGCCATCTTGCCTAAAGCAATCTACAGATTCATTGCAATCCCCATCAAAATTCCAACTCAATTCCCGGAAAGAGCAATTTCCAAATTTATCTGGAATAACAAAAAACCCAGGATAGTGAAAATTATTCTCAACAATAAAAGAACTTCTGGCAGAATCACCATCCCTGACCTCAAGCTATAGCACAGAGCAATAGTGATAAAAACTGAATGGTATTGGTACAGGGACAGGGACAGGCAGGTAGATCAATGGAATAGAATTGAAGACCCAGAAATGAACCTTCACACCTATGGTCACTTGATCTTTAACAAAGGAGCTAAAACCATCCAGTGGAAATGAATAAATATTTAGAATACAATTAAAATTATTTTGATTTAGTAAAAATGACAGTAATAGGTTCTTCTTTAGAGTCTATTACCACTCCATTCACTCGCATGTGGCTAAGTACATAGTACCAGGCATAAAATCCCTCTCCTTGAGTGAGACTGGTTACTCCTAATATAAAAGTGTCACTATTGTACCATTGGGGATATCTTGCCAGGCCAGTCATAGTTGTTCATAGTCTAGGAAGGGTTGTTAGTCGTCTTCTGCCTTGGCATCTTACATAGCACCTTCAAATACTGAGAGGCAGTCCTCAGGGAGAAAACTTCCAAGTCATTTGCAGCTCATTACTTCCAGGTCCTATTTCTAAAGTGTGTGGTGTCTTCTCAACAATAGGGTCTTACCTTCAAGTTTTAGAAGCAACCAAGGACAATGATAATAGCCTATATTAATTTTTGAGGGGGATGAGGGCATGAACTCATACTATAAACTCTAAGGGAGGCTTTCCATTCTCATTATTTGAGAGTCTAAAGCTCTTGAGAGGAATATTATCTAACTTCACTGTTTATAACAACTCCATGTGCCTACACACACACACACACACACACACACACACACATATATATATATATATATGTATATGTATATATACATATATATATATATATATAAAATCGTGCATGCTTTTAAGTGAGATTATAACACTTTTCTGTGGCTTTTCAAAGTCCCTTACTGCCTAACTGAAATGAAAATGACCCATCCCCACAAATTTTCTGGGTCTAAATGGTGCTAGTATCCTTTTCAGCCACTAAAGGGTGAAAGGGGATTCTGTGCTCCCACCCCTCGTCCCCTCCTTCACCAGTATGAAAAGTGTGGTCAGCCCCATGTGATGGCGGCATTGGAGATCAGGGGTTCAGACAGCAGTGTGGACATAAAGGTGGGCTGAATTACTTTTTAGAGGGGCCTACAAGGAACATCTACCCTGAACTCTACAGAGCAGCAGTCTCAGCCACTGGACACATATGCCAGCTGTCAGTGTAGTGGGTAGAGGGCATACTTGGGTTTGAGACAAGAGCTGGGTCTCCTGTATGTTAAACAATCTAACATATGTCCTGCCTTCAATGGTTTTATTCTAACCTAAAAGACAGGCATTCTGATTGGAGTCTTCAGACCTGAAGGCACCATCTTTTCATAGCAACCCCCTATATTTAAACTTTTAGGACTTCAGACTGTTGTAATGAGTTGGCTCCGCCTTCTTTCTTGTGAGCTACAAGTGAAAACAAAAAGGATGGTTTCTGGATACCTTTTTTCTGGGTGCAGGGAAAGACCCAGATTATTTATTGGGGTAGGGACTCATTTGACAGTGTCTGGTGATGGCTTTGTTTCTCAAAACTAGGGAGTGTTATTGACACCTGGTATGTAGAAGCCAGGATCATAATAAATGCCCTGAATTGTGTAGGACAGCTGCCCACACAGGTCAATATCCTGCAGCTGAGGAACCCTGCAAAGGGTGACTTACCTCCATGATATGGTGTGTCACTGTAAAGCAAATCTCTCCCAAAAGATGAATTATTGTTCACCAAAAATCTTGAGTTTATTCTTTTAATTTACCAAACTCAAACACATATGATAGACTAACTGAAGCAATTTGGTCATTCCTAGGGTCTGAGCGAGAGCAGGGACACAGCTACTTCTGAATGGTGTTCCACTATCTTGGGCTCATCCTATTACATTGTAGAGTTGTATCAACACTCATTGAAATCATTCATGAATGTCAATGAGTTTTATCTCTTTCATGTTGACACTGATTTAACCACCTGTTAAATGGGTTGCGTGTCACCCGGTGTGGGCACTCTCCCTGCTAGGCGGAGTGAATGGCAGTGTGTGGCACACTCTACTCAGTCTTCCATTGTCCACAGAATATGCTGTGTCTTTGTCTTTGAGTAGAGGGGTCTCTAGTTCCCATCCAAGTTCTGAGACTCACTTCTTGCACTCTGTGTGTTTGTAGTTGCTTCCCTGTTTCCCTGGGCCATGCGGTTCTTATTAGCTGTTTTCAATGGTTATCACTATTGGGCCTGCTTTTGCTGTTTGTGTCTTCACTGTACCTGATTTTGTTTTGATTTGTTTTGTTTTGTTCTGTTTTGTTTGATTGGTTGGTTTATTTGGTTTGTCTTGTTTTATTTTGGTTTGGTATTGGGGTTGGGGTTGGGGTTGGGTTGGTTTTGGTTTGGTTTGGTTTGGTTTGGTTTGGTTTAGTTTAGTTTGGTTTGGTTTTTTCTTCTTTCCCTGCATCTTTGGCCAGGGTCTGAGTTTTTATTGTGTCCTTATTTCCATTATTGAACAGGTTCCCTTGAGCAGCTTTTCTGTAATTGGCACTTCTGTGTTGAGCATTTGGGAAGCTGGCTCCTCCTTTTCTTACCCCCTTTGTTACCGTGCTGACCCACCAGGGCCGAAGGGTCTTAGAGACTTCCCAACAAACTCCTTTCCCTGCAAACTTCAATCCTTAGCAGCTAACTTTCTCCCTTAATTCACAGCTATTGGACTTTACAATCCTCCAAAACAAAACAAACAAATTCACAGCTTAGTAGTCCACATATTAACTGAGCCAGACCTAAGCTGTATCACCCTATTAGAAAAAATAAATGACTTTGTGGTAAAGGGGGAAAAATATTCTATAGCAGAGCACCCTCACCTCAGGAAAAGGTGCTTTTTGATTAGGGGGAAGGCTGCATTCTCTGTGGAAAGCTACATGGTGATTTCAAACAGCCAGCCACAAAGTCAGCCATGACAATGGTTTGGTTACTGGGCTATGGGTAGCTTTTCTGTGTCAGCCATAATAAGAGAAGGTAAGACCAGCTCCAGGTTAATGGTGGAATTGGTAAACTGCATCTCTTCCTCTAGCTGAAGGGATGAGACATTGTTCTTTAAAGCACCATCACTTCCTGAGCACTGATCTTTCTGCAGTTGATGTCTCTACTCTTACATAGTAGACTCATCAAAGAATGCTGTTGAAAACAAAACTCCACTTCCCCAAAGGTAAAGAGGATGACTTTCTGTCCTCACACTTTAATTACTGGAGATTGAGCTTGGTCAGAAATGTGCAGGCATTGGGAAATATGATGCCCTTATTTTTGGGGTCATAACAGAAATAACAGAGGGTCAGACATCAGACCTAAGCGTAAAAAGAGGAAAATCTTCTCCACTCTCCCTGGGCTGCTTCACTTGAGCACGGGATGCTCATTCATCCCAGGTATCTACATCGTTTAGAGGAAACAGAATTTCACTGATTTTTCCCCATGTTCCCATCTGTTGTGATTTTAATGTTGGTACCTCTCCTCCTCCTTCATCAATCAAAATCGGTCCCTGGTGAGTTAGTTCTAAGAAGTGTTGCCTTTAGGTGGTAATTAAGTTTTGAAGGTGAAGCCCTCACGGTCTAGTGGTGTTCTTACAAAAGACCTATGGGAATTTGGGTGGCACCATCCCATAGGCTAAGGTCCTATCCTGGGCTGAATGAAAAGGATAGAGTTCCCTGCCCCTAGAGCACTGCAAGTGTGGCTTCCACGTAACATGTGCTTCTATAGGTGGCAGGGAAGAGCGAGGTTATGTCTGTGCTCAGTGTTCTGACCTGCAAAGATCTGAATGATTAGTATCCTAACATTCCCTGTTAAAAAAAAAAAGCCTGAGATAACCACCAGTCCAGCAGCAGAGTGCCCAGACAGGGATCTAGCCTGAGATGACCACCAGTCAGGTGACATGTAGGCCCCCAGGGTAGGGAGCAAACTGGAGACAAGAAGAACCCCAAATGAGACCACAGGCTTCGTGCTGAAGTGAACACAAGACCTCACACTGGGCCACAAGGGGGCGGGGCAGACCATGCCCAAGACTACCCCTGCCTGGTGCCATAATGCATGAGTGGACACAGCATTCCTGAGACCATTCCTGAGGTGACCTCAGATACTCAGAGGCTCTGGGGCCACTAAGAGAAGAGTAGCAAGTAAGTGTTGGAGAAATGGAAGAGAAAGAGAAACAGAAGGGTGTGGGCACAATGAAAAGAGCAGAATGGAGACTTAAGAGTAGTGAGGAACAGCCTGATGTGAGTAGCTACTGATGCATCTGGGAACATGGTGGGGTCCTGGCCTGTGCTACCATCAGGGACCACATTAGGGTCCATGGCCCTGCGGCATCAGGCATCTATTACCACCAAAGGCCAGACAGACATCCCTGGTCTGGCAGCATGAGCAAGGGAGACTTGCCCTCCTCCACCCTTGACTCTTACCACCTATGGCAGGCAGGAGAGCTGGCCCAGGGCTCATGAGAGTAGAACTGGCCCTGTCCTTTAAGAGCTGCAACACAGAGGGGGGCCTTGCACCTTGCCTGGGCAGCAAAGTAGACCTGGCCCTGGTTGCAGGAGTTGCTGGTGAGCCAGCCCTGAGAGGAAGTGAGTGGGAGAGCTGGTGGGCTAACCAGCTCAGATACCTCCCAGGCCCAGATCCAGGGCTTTGAACTCCCCCCCCCAACATCTACCCTATCAATGAATTGCTGGAGTGCCTGAAGGGGCTGGTCCTTCAGATCCAAAGCTACAAGATCTCCATGATGCAAGGCAACAACAGGATATCCAAGAAGAGTTCTAGTGAGGTTCCAGTAATGATAGAATAGCAGAAGCTAGAGGAGTGTGGACTAGTGTGGACTAAAGGGTGTACTGTCAGAGGCAGTGTCTGGTACACGACGGCTTCCACAATGAGATTGTTTTTCTGTTGGGGAGGAGATTGCAAGGGTGGAGGGCAGGTATGAGGGGAGGGGGGAGGAGTGAAATTGGGGTACATGATGTGAAATTCACAAAGAACCAATAAAAAGCATTTTGTTTTAAAAAGAAAAGATGGCTGAGCTGAGCACAGACATGCACCTATCTCTGCTGTTGACTGCAAATGCAATATGACCCGCTGCCTCGAGCTCCTGCTACCACACCTCCGCTGCAATGATGGACTGCACCCTACAGCTGTGAACCAAAAGGAAGAAAGGGAGCTCATATGGGAGATGCAAAATTCTTATGTCAGAGCCAGTCTGTGACAAAGCAGACACCCAAGGGTCATCTCTCCCCTCTCCTGTTCTGTCAATGGGTATGTTTTGCTTTGGAAGGCATGTGGGACACCTCACAAGGCTTCCAGCCATGGGTCATAAGTCAAGTATAAGAGACACGATCAGATTGTCCTCATGAATTTGGTTCCTTTTATTGCTCATGCATTCCTGCCAAATTATATCTATCCAGTTGTGTACCTAGATCCATGATCAAGTGCCCATCTGAGGAAGTCACTGAGAATGGGGTCAACCCCTAATGGCCTTTCAGCTTGTTTCATCTTCTTCAAATGGCATGCTGCACTTTGGGGTCCCAGGAACAGGCGAGATCAGTTGCCACCATCCTGGTAGATAGTCACCCATTACATTTGCTGTTACGGCCACATATTAGGTCATCAGTATTTTCTAAGGGCAGCCCCACTTCCGGCACATGCCTGGAAGGCGTATGCTATTTTCAAGAGAGGCAGCTGATGATCTGGGCTGTTTCCTCTTAAGAGGAAATTGGTGTGTGGTGGGATTCTGCTCCTGATTTGGTCGTTCAGTATATTTATTTGTTTGAATCACCACCCGGAGGCTGCTACGGGATGCACGTTTGTTTTCAAACCCAAAATATAAACAAAGCGTGCAGCCCGAGGCCTCTCTCGTTCTGAGGTCAAAAATGTATATGCAATTTAGAAAAATGCGGTCCATATGTCTCACACTGATATCGTTGAAGGGTTTGTTGTTTAGTGAGCGCTCTTCCAAACCTATAAGCCGAACATGAGCTTCCCGAATCTCCTCCCATATTTTCTCTTAAGTCCACAAAGTCGCTGGCAGCCAAAAGCTAATGAATTCCATGCCCGGCCTGGAGCATCAGTATGGCATCACCTACCCTACTAGTTCTCCTTTGAGACCCTCAAGAGCAGAGAAAGTGATCTCAATGGCCCCCAGGGAGGGGGGAAGCAATACCCAGCCTCTAACAGCACTGCTCCCATCCCAGAAATTCATGATCCATTACAAATATTTAGCCCTAGATATTCATTTTTTTCTTCCAGTTAAAGGTACTTTCTGTGTCTGTTTTCTGCCTTTTTTTTTTTTCTTCCCCTGTCTGGAGGCTGTCCCTGGCAAGAGCCACTCAGAAGCAGAAACCCTTAGGTCTGAGAGTAAGAATCTCAACATCATTAGGAGTTGGGGGTAACATGGAACAGTGTCAGAAGGGGCATCATTTCTAGTGTACAGCCATAGAGTTTAAACAAGGCAGCTTAGAGGCACATCGCTAGCTCTGTGCTTTGAGGCACCAACCCTTTCATGACCCCAGAGTGAAATCAATGTGAAGCTCTGCTCCAGGGCCTTTTTTGCACTCTCCTAACCAGGTAACCTAGTGGCCTGTGACAGAGCCACGTGGGAGCATGTCTGAGGAGTAGCAATCTGACTTCTCAGGACGTATCCCAGTGGAATAACTGGCTTTGGGTAAGAGTCAGGCTTAAGTCTGAAGCTTCAAACAAGCTCAAACTTGCACACGGTGTGCAACCAGGCAAGTCTCTGCTGAGTGCCAGCCCCAACCGCTTCATCTGTGAGATGAAACCGCACTGATGGTGACTTTCTTATATGAATTCGGGGAGCAGGGAGGCATGAAACACCTATCACAGTGCCCCTCTGCATAGCCAAGGCTTACACGATGCCAGCCTCCCTGACACCCCTTAATTATAGATCCCTTACTATAGAATTCAACGTGGTCCTAATCTTACCTAATGGATTTACTGTGTGATAGATAACACATAGAAATGTGGTATGGACACAGAAATGCCACTCATTGTCACATGGAGAAAAACAGCTTCATAAATAAGCACCTGTTGTTTTAATGGCAAAAGAAAATAGAAAGAAAAAATCTAAAGACCTTTGGCCATTTGGTCTGGGTAATATTTGGAAGATAAAATGCTTAGAAAGTCAAGCATGTTGACACATGCCTAAAAGCCCATACTAGATAAACTGAGGCAGGTGTATTGTTACAAGTCTAAGGCTAGTTTAGGCTACATCATGACTCTGACTCAACAAAAAAGATGTTTATAATATATTGTTGTTGTTGTTGTGTATTATGACGGGGTAGGGTGGGAAAATGACACCGTGCTACATGTGGAGGCTGGAGAAGAACTTTGCAGCAATGGTTCCCTCTCTCTACCTCTGCATGGGTTCTGGAGACCAAACTCAGGCCAACAGGCTTGCTACGCAAGCCCCTTCAGCCCATGAGTTAACTCACTTCCCGTCATAATCTGTTTTTTTTAAATAACACTGAGGAATACTGTTGCAAAACTAATAAAGCATCCAGATAAACCTTAAGGCATGGACAGATACAAGCAAAATAACACCCCAGTGCTTGCCCCTGTGTGATGAGACAGAAGTGTGGGGCTTCTCTACGTATTTCTGTATTTATTAGCAGTTTCACAGTGAGCAAATTCTGCTTTAATAGACAAAGGGTTTAACATGTTAGTCTCTTGTTTTATAAAACCATCTTTCCATGGGGATCTCTGTAGTAGTAGAGGACCCGGGCACTTTAAGGAATTTTACAATGGTTAGTATCAGCTCTGACACCTTCAGATCTGTGGCACTTAACCATGCCAAAGGTACCTAAAAAATGTAATAATTTATTATGGAAAGGCTGGCGAATATTTATTAAACAAATATTCACCATTAATTAAATAAATGGTGAATATTTATTAAATAATAAGATTTATTAATAAATCTTGTCCATTAAGACAAGATTTTTTGTCACAGCAAAAATGTTCAATCCCTGCCTCAGAGCTAGACAGTGCTAGGACCGGGCTGGAACACCAGTCCTGACTTCTGAACATGCTGAATCCAAAGGCTGCGTGTGCAGCTCACGGCTTAGTCTCCATGTGTGCTACTTTACCATCCCTGTTTGTGTCTGTACTCCTAAGCAACTGCTTAGGTGAAGACTGGCATACGTTGACTATGAGTGAGTCTGACCCGGAGTCTCAGCTACTACCAGATGGCAGCCTGGAACCTTAAGAGGCCTTCACGGGGCGATCAAGGCCTCTGCCTGCTTGTCCATTTCAGTTCCCAGCCATGATCACTCACTTCCTATATGTAGCTGTGCCCATTCACCACCCCTGTCCCCTGCTGGGATCCTGGGCTCTCCTGTCTGACCTGTTAATTCTTGGTCTGTTTTCTTCCCCCTCCTTACACTGTATCCATTGTTTTCAGCCAATAGGACACCCTCACTCCTCTGTCAGCTCAGGTCAAGAGCCATTTATTTGGGGACACTTTCCCTCATGACTCAGCCCAAGTTCCTCTCATGCTCTTCTTATCCCCTTCTTTGGGAGGTTCATCTACTTTGACAGCTACTCCATCAGTACTGTTGACTTAGTCTGTGCCTGCATCCCTTGCTGTCTTATAGGACAGCAAATTCTAAGTGCATTGACTGTGCTTGGAAAACCCCAGGTATTCATTAAGTGCTTGTCAGGTAAACTCATGCATGCTGATTGCAAACAGCCAGGTATGGATTCATCTATACAGGAAACTGAGGATACCTAAGTAGGATGGATTGGGGCTGGAGAGATAGACGAAGGCTTCAAAGCACTTACCGCTCTCTCGGGGGATCTGAGTTTGTTTCCCAGTACCCACATGATGGCTAACACCACCTGTAACTTCAAATCTGGGGATCCAGTACCCTCTTCTGGCCTCCACAGCAGCCAGGAATGCATGCAATACACATTCATACATGCAAGCAAAACACTCACACAAATTAATAAAGACCTTAAAAATCGCTTTTCTTCTCTGGGCCACATGCAAAACTCTGAGATGATGAGACAGCATGAAGCCGAAATGAAAAACTGTGGAGTTGAGGACTCCTTTAAGGTGACCTTATGTGACAGGAATTGTCCTAAAAGGAAAGTAAAATGGGACACATGTCCACATTACCCTCAGCTAAAGGCTTCTCCCCTATCAGGTTCTCTCGTGGTGGAGTCAACAGTGTAAAGGGACAGTTTTGTGCAGACCTTGTGCATTAACACCATACAACAGGATGGTGTTGCTTCTGTGGTGCAGCTACATACCACGTTCCCTGGCCTGCTCTAGCCCCTGGGCTCTTCATTCTAGCTCAGCTAAAACCTGCAGTGGGCGTGGCCAAGAGTCAAGACCTCCCTGGCTGCCAATCAAGCCATGGGCAGCAGCCTAGCTCAAGACAGTGCTACTTTGGAGTCTCCATCAAAAGCAGCTGATAGTAAGAGGAAAATAATAGAGGGTGGGGGAGAATAATCACAATACATTACATACATGTGTGAAACTGCCAAAAAATAAAATTAATCAATTAAAAAAAATAAATGAGATGATAAGAATCGAAGTCGGTTCTCACCTAGGGTCATTTAACCCTATTAAATGTTAAGATTAATGAAATCTCACCTACGTTACTTTCTCATACCAAAATGTTAAAAGTTGAGCTAATGAGAACAACCGATTTCACACCCCAGGGCACTAGTTCTTATGGGTATTTCACATCCTTGGGGGTCTTAGGGAGAAAGGTATGAGTGGTGTCTCCTCACACCACATCATGCCCTGAGTGTTCCTGAGTCCAATGGAAATATTTCTCAGGTGGTACTGTCAATTATGGTTTCCCAGCTGCTCATTTCACAGGATACAGGTGTGTGAGTGTGTGCGTGCATGTGTGTGTGTGTGTGTGTGTGTGTGTGTGTGTGTGTATACTGTTCTCTGTTCTGTGGGTATTTACACACCTCTGGTATCCCCAGGCCAATCAGGAAGCTGTCACTGATTTCATGATGGCCCCTCCAGCTTATCATCAGCGAGTGAGAACTTGTAGTTCTTGCTGAATGAGTGAATATCTAACAGAAAAGGAGAAAATCAGCCGTTTCTACTAAAACAAAAACAAAAAACAACAACAAAAAAAAAAAAACAGAAACCCAGTGGCTGGAGCTGTGCTTCACTGACAGCTTGGGAACCTGAAGTGCTAAAAGGTCAAGTGACTTCCTTAAAGAGACGCTCCGGGAAGTGAGAAGGGCCCCCACTTGAAAACTTTCTCTAATAATGATTTCTACTCATTCTTAGTCACCTTAACTTTTAGCTACACATTATAATATTACTCATTGACAATGTATTACTCAATATTTTCTGTAAATGCTTCATACTCATTTCCTATTCCAACAAACCCAGCAATCTTCAGTTTCCTTCCAATGGCTACAGACAGGCTTGATTGTTTGTTTGACTGATTGATTGATTGATTGATTGATTGATTGATATTTTCTTTATTTACATTTCAAATTCTTCCCCTTTCCAGGGCTCCCCTTCGGAAACTCCCTATCCCATCCCCTTTCCCCCTGCCTCTATGAGAGTGCTCACTGCCCACTCCGGACCTCCCACCCTGGCCTTCCCCTACACTGGGACATCAAACACCCTCAGCCTCTAGGGCCTCTCCTCCCACTGATGTCCAACAAGTCCATCCTCTGCCACATATGTGGTCAGCACCATGGGTCCCTCCATGTGTATTCTTTGGTTGGTGGTCCAGTCCCCGGGGACCTCAGCAGAGGGGTGGTCTGGCCTGCTGACACTGCTGCTCCCTCCATGGGGCTGCAAATCCTTTCAACTCCTTCAGTCCCTTCTCCAATTCCTCCATCAGGGACCCCTTTGCTCGGTCCAACGGTTGGCTGCCAGCTTCCACCTCTGTATTTGTCAGGCTCTGGCAGGGCCTCTAGGGAGACAGCCATATCAGGCTTCCATTAGCAAGCACTTCCGGGCATCCACAATAACATCTGGGTTTGGTGCCTGTATATGGGATGGTTCCCAGGTGGGGCAGACCGGCTTTATTTAAAGCACATAAGTGAAGTCATGCACTGGGTACTGTTTCTTGTGTGTCTGCTTTTACACCGTGTTATAGTCTTAAGGCTCGAGCCATGTTAAAACCCCATTCACTATCCTTAATTACTACATTTGGTTTGCTGTTCACACATTTATGGGCATGGGGGTTGGTTCCCATCTTTACTGCATTGACACACACTATGAGTCCATCTTCCTGGTCCCCTGTGCAGGTGCTCAGCAGTGCAGTGTGAAGGAGCAGTGAAGTGGTTTCAGCCATGGTCAGTCTTTGCCATCTCTTCCTTCAGTCCTGTCTGCCTCTGGGTTTCCATTACGCAGTATCTTGTGCCGTCCTACATGCTGGCCCTCTGACTCTCCCTCATTTTCTCTCACCATTTCCGATCTTGTTCAGATTGGTCTGCTTCCTTATCTTGTTGGCATTCTCTGGCCCTATGACCAGTCCACGCTCAGTCGCTGAGACTATTCGATCAAGTTTCCTGTCTGGTACTAGATTTGTTCCTTCTAAAACATCCAGTGGGTATTGTAGTCTCTATATTTTCATTGGGATTCCCTCCGTATGAAATAATCTTAATGATATTTTCACTTACTCCCTTATTCATAGTTTCTAGAATTCCTTGAGAACCTTTTGGAACAACTTTGCAGTTTTTGTTTGCCAAATTTGGTAATGGGACCAATCGCTGTGGCAAAACTGGAGATGTGTCCTCAATTTTTATTCATAAAAATAGAATAGAGATTTTTGTTAAAGTAATACAGCTAAGGAAAATCAAAACGGAAAGGTCTATTGAGAAAAATCTCTTTTTAAAAAAGAATTTATTTATTTATTTATTTATTTATTTATTTATTTTATGTATATGAGTACACTGTAGCTGTGCAGATGGTTGTGAGCCTTCATGTGATTGCTGGGAACTGAACTCAGGACCTCTGCTCTCTCCAGCCCAAAGATTTATTTATTGTTATATGTAAGTGACTGTAGCTGTCTTCAGACACACCAGAAGAGGGCGTCAGATCTCATTATGGGTGGTTGCTGGGGTTTGTAATGCTTGCAGTTGAACTCTTGTAATTCTTCTGATTTCATCCAGTTTCAGCCATCCTGTCATAAACATGTCCTGGATCCTAGAGCTCATGACTAGGGTAGGGGATGCCCCATGCGCTGCTGGGTACACCAGTCCTGTTGCCTCTCAGAAATGAATACTGATCGGCAGAGTTGATGGTCGAGGAAAATTTCCTGTGATTTCTACCCAATTTTGACTTGATTTTGATCTCAAACATTAATGCTGTGAATGCCTGCCCCCCCTTGTTTCTCTCTCAGTGTGGATAGCTTTCATTCCGTTGAGAGGCTTATGGGCACATCCTCCTGATATGCTACCATAATGTGCAAGGCTGTGTGCATCCTAAAACAGCAGGTCTCTGATTCCCAAATTTTCTTTTCTCGTCCGAGCCAATGGATGGGTCTGGGGGCAGGATGGGGGTGGGGCACCTCAGGCTGACCCACGAAGTGAGTGACAGTGTCAGATGAAGTGGGCTTAGCAGCCAGGCTTTACAGCATTCCTCTTCGCTTTTTTACTCCCCCCCCACACACACCCCAAGTAATCTAATTTTCTAATCAGTCTCCTTTCAATTCCTTGTCCAGATTCATCCTGGAGACTCAATTTCCTGGTTCAGTGGGGAGCATTTGTGCACGGCCGACTCCACAGTGGCCCTGTACAAAGGACAATGGCTGACTCCACAGTAATCCTGTACAAAGGACAGTCACAGTAGTCCTGCAGGTGTCCGTAATCTGTCCAGCTGAAACAAACCAAGGCAGCTGGAAAGCAGTCAGGGGCAAGCCAGCCCAGCCCAGTGGCAACCAGCTAGTCTCAGCTCCCCAAACTGACAGCAGGGTGCAATTGTTCTACAGGCAAAGGGACAATTGTGCCAACTGTGGAGGGCTGTGGCCTAGGGGCTCTACTGGAGCAGAAGTCTGAATGCAGGCTCTCTGATCAACACACACTGTTTCTGTCTCTCTTTCTTCTTGATTTTCTTTTCTCCATCTCCTCCCTCTCTCCCTCTCTCTCCCTCTTCCCTCTCTCCCTCTTCCCTTTCCCTCTCCCTCTCTCATTCTTACCCTAACACCCGCTTTCCTTAATAAAGAATTAATTTTTTAAGGTCTCACATAAAAACTACCTTTGGTAAACTCTTTCCACCCAGCGACATTTTCATTTCCTTGTTGAAAAAAAAAAAAACTCCATGAAAAGTATTTCTCTTCTGTTATGTAATTATTTGTCTGTTGCATAGTAGAGGAGGAGGAGAAGGAGGAGGAGGAGGAGGAGGAGGAGGAGGAGGAGGAGGAGGGGAAAGAAGGGGAAAGGGAATGGGAAAGGGAAGGGGAGTAAGATGAGGAAGAGGGCGAGGAGGAGGAAGAAAAAGAGAGAAAGAGGGCCCAGGGAAGCAGGAAATGGGGATTCTGGTTAAGCCACATGAATTGAAGCAATTTATGCATTTGCTAATTGCATAAAATGAAATGTAGGTTTTGGAGACACAAAATATTGAGCAATGTGGAGAGAAATAGCATTTTGTGTCCGATATCTTTTAATTCCATTTTATATGATTTTTTCCACACTTAAATAATCTTACCATTTTTAATTTGAAGAAAAACCATTTATTCCAGCATGATAAAGAAAGGGCGCTGGGAATCACACATTCATGAAGTTTTAGCTAATTAAGCAGAGCTAGTTAAGACTCACAGTTGATGGATGAACTGTGGATGCATTTGTGGGGGGCACTTTATGGAGGTGCAGACGTGTGTGACGTCACAAGGCATGGGACAGGGCAGACATTCTGAGTGTGTGTTAGCAGTACCTGATAAAGTCTGTAAGGCAAGGCTACATAGTGCCTCAGAAACAGCTTTCTTCAACCCTGTAAAACTCTAAAGCTAGGTAATCTATACAACTTCTGTTTCCCTCCTACGTACATTGACGGTAGCTCAGTGGTTAAGACACTGGCTGTTCTTCAAAAGGACCTGTATTTGACTCCTGGCATCCATGTGGCAAGTCCTAACTGTAACTCCAGTTCCATGGGATCCAGCACCCTCTTCTGAGGGCACCAGGCTCACACAAGGCATATACTCACACAGAGACAGAGAATATAAATAAAAACACACCTTTAAACAAAGAAAATGATGCTATAGCTTCTCAGTTTGTTTAAGACAATAATGTTTATAGTGAAATAAACTCAAATGTATGTACATATTTTTCTATGCACATACATATACATATAAATAACAATTTTTCTTCAACTCAAATATTATTCAGATAAGGTGTTGTTGATTCAATTAATGTTTGGTAATAATTAATCATGTCAAAAATTGGTTGTTTTGACTAACTGGATATGAAATGTTTTATGGCATTTAAAATTTGAAAATGTTTCCTGATTTAAGGCCAAGAATTTAGTTCTGCTCAGTAAACATCACATGTGTACTGTGAGCACGTGCTCTCCAGTTAGGCCTGATGTGCTGCAAATATCAATTAAGTCTAAAAGGCTGAGAACTCTGTTCCCATCTTCCTTCCTCCACCACATGTGTGTCTGTATGTGTGTGCATAGTGCAAGAATGTGTGTGTATGTGTTTATCTAGTGCAGGTATATGAATGTTTGTGTGTTTATGCATAATACTTGTGTGTGTGTTTGTATAGTGCAGGGATGTATGTGTGTGTGTTTGTGTAGTGCAGGGATGTGTGTGTATATGTGTGTATGTGTGTGTGTAGTGCAGGGATGTGTGTGTATGTGTGTGTAGTACAGGGATATGTGTGTGTGTGTGTGTGTGTGTGTGTAGTACAAGGATATGTGTGTGTGTTGTGTAATGCAGGGATGTGTGTATGTGTGTATTTAGTACAGGAATGTGTGTATGTGTGTGTCATGCAGGAATGTGTGTGTGTATGTGTGTATAGTACAGGGATGTGTGTGTATATGTGTGTGTAGTACAGGGATATGTGTGTGTATGTGTATAGTGTAGGGATATGTCTGTGTATGTGCAGAATCCAGATATGTGTATGTGTGCATAGTGCAAGCTGTGTGTGTATGTGTGTGTTCACAGTGCAAGTAGGTGTTTGTGTGTGTCTGTGTGCACTGTGTAAGTATGTGAGTGAGTGAGGAGTGAGTGTACCTGTACTTGCATGTGGAGAACAAAAATCAACATTCATTTCTTCCTCTACTGCTCTGCACCTGAACCTAGGACTCACCGGTTCATATAGACTTGCCTTGCCTGTCCCAAGGGCCCTCCTGTCTGTCCCTGTCCAGCACTGGGATTAGAGCTTTACAGCACTTCCTGGATGCTATGTGGGTGCTAGGGACCCAAACTCAGATCCTCAGCTTGTGCAGTAAGCACTTTGCTAACTGAGCCATTTTTCCAGCCCCTCACTTATTTGTTTTTTAAGAGACAAATGCTTACCTTGAAATAAATTCAAATACGCATTTATGTGTATTTGATCTATAAATTACACAATTTTTTTCTTAAACTAAGGTATTCAAGTAGTAGCTATTAATCCAAGTGTTTTAATAAAGATTAATGACAGCAAAATGCCTTATTATATAAAATTGTTTATAGAAAATCACTTAAAAATTGAGAGGATTGCCTATTTTTGTTTGTTTGTTTGTTTGTTTGTTTGTTTGTTTATGGGCCTGGCTTTAGTCCTCCTTGGTAAACACCCTGTATGAGAATGTAGAATTTTGAGTTGGACTTGCTGGTGTATGTCTATGATTTAATATCTGAAGGACTGAAGTTGGATGGTTGCCTAAGTTCAGCGTGGACTGCCAAACAAAATATTAGGAGAAAAAGAAAATAAGATCTGCAGTCAGGTGTGACATTCTACACACATCTGTCAAGTCAATGCCATCGATAGCTTTGTCCCCGGTGTCTGTACTTTCTGTCATGTTTTCTCCAGTCTTTCAGTTGCTTCAGAAGCAGAAAGACCTGGATGGTTTGACTTGAGGATTCAACTAATTTCATGAGGCTCAATTGGAGACGTTCTCTGCAACTCTGTTAGCACCTGATTCTTAGTCATAGCTTTCAATGTGATGTGCATGCCTGGCTCCCCTCCCGTCATTGGGATGTGAAGGTATAGTCTGAGCACATTCTTTAGGGTTCTCTCTTTCCTCTTTTTTCTAAGGTCCTCATAATTCTGGACAAAAATCCAACATATTCATGGGTTTTGGCATACTCTACCCTGCCCTGTCCTCACCATAAATAAGTAGTCCTCTGACAATCAGTCACATGCACACCAACACACATATACATATATGTGAATAATAAATAGAGATAAATAAATGTAATGAGAACTTTAATGTGATTAAATTTAAAACCTTACTTTTCTCATTTTGAGATGTATCTTTATTCTTTAATTATGTGTGTGTAGAGGTAGGTGCTTTTGGAGTTCCCCTGTAGCTGGAGATATGGGTTGTTGTGAACTGTCTACTATGGGGTCTGGAAATAGAACTCAAGTCCTCTGAAAGACCAGGACGTCCTCTTTAACACTATGCCCAAACTCTCTCCTGCCATGTTTTGCTTTCGTCCCTCCTTGTGATTCCTTAGCTCCCTTCCTTCTCCATCAACCTAGTACAGAGACTTGCTCATAGTAGGTCCACAGTTCATGTTCATTAGAAACAGTGATGACTTCCATTTCCCAGTGTTTCTTCTTTTAAACCATTGGCTCTCAATTTATGGGTCGAAAGTGGCTCCAGCCGCACATGTAGCAGAGGATGGCCTTGTTGGATATCAATGGGAGGAAAGGCCCTTGGTCCTGGGAAGGCTCAATGCCCCAGTGTAGGGAAATCCCAATGCAGGACAGGGAAGATGGGTAGGTAGGGGAATAGACTCACAGAAGCCACGGGAGGGGGGATAGGATAGGGGGTTTTCAGAGGGGAAACCAGGTAAGGGAATAATAACATTTGAAAAGTAAATAAAGAAAATATCTAATAAAATTTTTCAAAAAAAAAGAAAATGAAACTCAATTTATGGGTCGAGACCTCTTTTGGTGGGGGAAGGGGGTGTCAAATGACCCTTTCACAGGAATCACCTAAGACCATCAGAAAATACAGATATTCACATGATGATTCTTAACAGTAGCAAAATTACAGTTATGAAGCAGCAAAAATGAAGATAATTTTTATGGCTGGGGGTGTCACCACAACATAAGGAACAATATGAAAGGGTCACAACATTAGCAAGGTTGAAAATAACTATTTTTAACACACAAGGACATTAGGGCCTGTCCATTCATTCTCTTGTAGACTAAATGCTAATAATAAAAACCACATCCAACAGTTGCAGGAAGATTTTGTCTTTCATTGTTTCTAGCTTGTTCTACTATATTCACTGTGAAATTGTAATGTAAATTAAAATGACTGGTTTTTTTGTTTTCGCTAAGTGAATGCTACTCAAAATTGACTTGCAGATATTCAAAAAACACAATGGTACTTTGCACATCATGAATGGAAGTATTGAATACTCAGGAACCTAGCTATTCTCTCCAGTGGCTGAAAGCTACAGGCATCTGTGGATCTTTCTACAAAGGATTTTCTAACTCGGATTATTATGGAGACGGATTTATAGCAAATGACAGACTTTAAAATCTGGGATTCCTGCTCTTGTTCTTGGAACTTGTCCAGCCCATGACCCATACATTAGATTACTTCGATGTATGTTAAAGTACAGGTTTCAGAAACGGAAAGGAAGGCTAACGACACTGTTGGCATGACTATTACATGAAGACAGCCAAGAATTTAAAAGAATCCTGAAATGCAGTCTCTCTCTGTCTCTATCTCACACACACACACACACACACACACACACACACAAAACTGACTTTTGAGGGAGCACATGGAAAGGCAAACAAGTACAGAAGGTCCCTGGAAACATATGTGTTAGTTCATACCTATGTCTCTTTGGAGCATTAGGTTGTATTCAAGCAGTGGAGTACTACAGAATTTTTAGCTACAAATCCACATGGAGTTTCCTGGATCATAGTCTTAAAAGTACAGCTGCCTTGTGAACACCAGAGATTTTGGTTTTGCTTTGCTTTAAAAAAAAAAAAATGATAGAATAGAGTTTATTCTGTAAGACCTGAAAAAAAAAATACGGGGACACCCCAGCACCCCACGCCTCAGAAGCTGACACCCCAATCACTCACGAGAAACAGTCTTGATGCAAATAGCAAGAGGGATTTTAATTCCAGAGCTCTGGGGGTCACAGTCTTACCATGCAGGGTAAAAGAGTGTGAGCCACGCGGGCAGAACCGGATTGGGTTTTATAGGCTTATAAGCCTATCAGTTCAAACCATCCAAGTCCTAGCTCTCTGAGAACCAATCAGCCTCCCACAGAGGCCAGATGAACTAGTTAAGTCATTTCTGCTTACGTGGCCACCACGCACAGGGTCATGCCAGGGTTACGCACAGCGTCACGTGCATACGTATGTGGGTACACAGCATCACATGCATAATTCCCATTACGCATTTCCTGTTACAGGGCCAGGATTAAGTATTCAAAGGCTACCCTCCCCAACTAGCAGTAGGTGTTGGGGACCTGAGCGCCCTCAGGCATGAGGCCCGCAGACCCCGAGGTGATTCTGCCAGCCCCAGCGCTTGTCCTCGCCACAGCCACTCCACGGAGGCAAGACAGGAAAAGACACCAGGGACACTCCCAGCCTGAGATTCGCAGCCGGACCCTGGAGGCAGGTGTGACGTGTGCACACTTCCAGGCTGACAAAGAGTGGGCTGAACCTCTGTTCCTTTGGGGTCACCCAAGACTCAGGCACGGGGGATTCCTAGCCTGCAACCTTATCCTTTCAATTCAGGGCATGGGGAGGGGAGTTAAGGAGGTAGTAGAGGCAGAGAAAGGCAGAGAGAGAAAGAGTAGAGAAGTAGAGGTCCACCATGACCATGTGGGGAGAAGGGTGAGGGAGGGAGAGAGAAGAGCCCAAGAGAGCAAGAGAGAAGTTAAGAGGGTGAGAGAATAAGAGAGGGTTTTGCTTTTTTCTTGGGCCCCAGGGTATATAAGAAAGTAACCATGGTAAACAAAGGTAGTCATGTGTGTAGACTGTGAGATCATGGGGCTGCCTCTCTCCAGTAGATGCAGCTTAGATTGCTTGGGGAGAACAGGCAGTTTTCTAAGTGCTTCACTAGGCAAATCACTTTGTATGTCTCTGGAGTGTTTTTCTAAGGATACACTTTTTTTTTTTTAGGAATACAGGAAAAGGCCTACATCTCAGTACCAGCAGTTGGTTAGGGTTAGGGTGAGGGTGAGGGTGAAGGTGAGGGTGAGGGTGAGGGTGAGGGTGAGAGTTAGGGTAAGGATGAGGGTTAGGGTTAGGGTGAGGGTGAGGGTGAGAGTTAGGGTAAGGATGAGGGTTAGGTTAGGGTTAAGGTTAGGGTGAGGGTGAGGGTGAGGGTTAGGGTTATAGTTTAAGGAGATGGAGCCCCTGCATCCCTGACTGCACGTTGGTACCCAGTACTGCTTCAGAAGTGGGGGAAGGGCCTTTTAGACTACCAGAACTCCTCACACTTAGGAATTTAGGAACGATGATATGAGGGAGTCAGCAGAGCATCTTTGGCTTCCTTTTCCATTTGTTCTTACTAACAGTCTGTATGGAAGACAAGAAAATCCTCTAATACAGATGTATCTGTATTTCCCCCAAAATACAGGTGACATCAGACCTGATTGTTCAGGGGTGAGACTGCTTTTAAACCACCAAAGGACCTGGGAGGACACACCACCAGCTGCCTGCTCATTCCTCAGTCTGAGATTCCTCAGGGTCACAGCTCCAGATGAAGAAAAGTCTCTGTGGGCAGGGTACTGGCATTAAAGACCATGAGAATCCATTGGATCTATGGATGTTGCCTAGAGGAAACCATCTTTTATTTCTGTCTGTTGTGCCCTCGAAGCCATAGAGTTATCTGTGACAATAACTAGACTTTAAGGAAGTCTTTATCATCTATGTCTTCAGTCTCTGTCTGGTAATGATGCACACGTTAGTTTGTGGACCATGGCAGAATTTCCAGTGTTTCACGGCAGCCATTGTGCTTGAGGAGGCTGGGACATCTGGGCTTAGTGTGTATCTCTCTGCAACTTGCAAGGCCTCCTGCTTATGCCCAGAAGTGATATCACTGACATTTGATTCTGGTGACTGCTGCTTGTGGACTTCTGGAAGGATTGGTGGTGGGAACAGGAAGAGAGCGCCCCTGCTGAGTCCAGATGGGGTTTGTTTGGGTCTCAACTTCTAAGCCAGTACTCCTAATTGGTGAATTTGGCATGAGGAAGGAGACTGTGGGCCAGGTCATTTGGAGGCTTCCATAAATCTCTTTCCTCAAAAAATAGAAATTTTTTATCTTCAGCTATCAATAACTGAATGTTAACATATCCTAATATCTTTTTAAAATACCATTTATTACTTGCTGGCAACAACTGACTGCACTATTTTCTGTGTGGAAAGGAAGGAACCCTTCCCAGGTTTATGCTCTTTACCTCCCTAAACACACAATGCTCTAATTAAATATGTGCTTACAACGCCAAGCAGATACTCCAGCTGCTTTTTATAAATTAACTCTACTCAGATAATAACAGAACTTCCTTTTTCTTAATATGGAGCATGTGTATGCTTTGAGGGAGCTCCCCAAAGCTCCTCGGGGCTGAACGTGTTCCCGATTTCCTGTGTGCAGTGGAATCAAGCAGAGCGATGGCCCAGATGCCAATGGACGTCATGATCCATGACCATGGGCGTGTCAACTTTCAACAATGGCGCCTATAGAACCCAGCTGCCTTACTTCAAAAATCTGAAACACCCTTTTTATTGTTTTTTGGGGAGTAAACCTGTAGAGATGACCCCATCTAGCAGGTCATCTTGGTCTTACTGCTTAACTTTCTGAAGGTGCAAACCGTGTCTGCTAGAGGTGTGTTAGAGCCTCCACTCTTGCTGGCTGCAGAGGAGGCTCCGAATCTGTGGACACTCCACTGGCTGCTCAAGTCCAGGATTAGAAACCCACAGCCTCCTTTCCCCCTTCCAGGTCTGCTGTTATTTTCTGTAAACTAACCCATTGACTTCACTCGGTGAGTGTTTATCAGCACTAAGCACCTGCTGCATTATGTACTTTGGGAAAATTAAAAGCAAAGGACTCAAAAAAACTGCTTGAATTCCAGAAAGATTCTGCAAATTTCTGCCCAGTTGATTTGACCACCGAGTCCCTGAAAAGTGTAAAAATTGCTTTCTGAGCCCTTGGGGAAGAGAGACCTTGATTGATTTCCTAATTCTGGAAATATGCCAAATCTTCCTAGCACCTAGATGTACATTCTGTTGGGACAATTGCACTCTGTTGTGGCAAACTCTGTATGCTACTCAAACAAAACTACTTCCATTGATTTATTCAACAAATTTTCTTTGTGTTCCTGCCATTTACCTGGCAGTGTTCTAAACAGCTGGTCTATCTCGGTGAAGTAATTTGTGTCCCATTGTGCCCATACCCCAGACTCCCAGTATCCTCCTTTGGGAACTTCCTGGTATCCTCCTTGGGAAGTTCTGTCTCAGAGTACAATGTCCTGTCACCATAATAGGCAGAAGACCTTTGCCCTCATCCTCAGATCAGGTGATGATGCTGATGAAGCAGTGTGTTTGGAAGAATGATTGAGGCTTGTTGAAGCTGCAATTTCTAAACAGTGACTTGATACACACAATGGCTACTTTGACATTTAACCACTTCTCCGAATTGACCACAGTAACTCAAAAATTCAAACTCTCACAAGTGCTTTTCCAGATAGTAACATTCTGTCTACTTGTTGGGGTGAATCCTAGATTAGACTGGTGCCTCTAATTAGAAATTCCTTTTCTTTTTGGTCATGTCTTGGAATACTTTACTGCAACAACTTATATAGTCAGAACGGTTATTCAGATTGACTTAGACAGCTTCAATCCCAAGGAACAGAGTGGCCTGTAGCTATTACCTGCATAGCCTCCAACGCTTGTGTGAATGCAGGGACCACTAGACTTCACGGGGCTCCAGACCCCAGCCATTGCATCTGGGGATTTGACAGCATTTCTCCAAGGGTCTACAAAGTGGACTCCCCTCCATGTATAAGTTCCTATACTGTGATTCCTCTGCTGAAATGATGGCTGCACAGTGACATCTACTCACATCTTCTACTGCTTCATTTAGAAACTCAAATCCCTCCTCCCTGTACCTGGGGAGATGTCCAGTGAAGTGTAGAGTAAGGATGTCAGGGAAGGAAGACCTAAGTCTGGTTTCTCATCACCATGCTCAGTCTCCTTCTCGCCATGTGTGCAGTATTTCTTACTGGAAGGACATCAGGACACACATTAGGCTGTGCTAGTCCTGTCATCTGGGGATGCCTCCAAAGGGCCCCCTAACACCTTTTCAAGCTGAGGCTAGTCTTGTGAGCACATAGGGCATGAGGCCAGGTTACCAAGTGGCAGCCTTTCCACAATTCCTTCTACTCCTCCTCTTCTACCTCTTCCTCCTCTTCTTTTTCTTCTTCTCCTCCTCCTCTTCTTCTTTTTCTCCTCTTCTTCTTTTTCTCCTCTTCCTCCTCCTCCTCCTCTTCCTCCTCCTTTTCCTTCACCTTACTGGTACAATTCCATTTCACTATAAATGATCTAAATCATCTGAGAGTCTCACACTATTTCATGTTAGAGTATACGGGACCAAATGCTGGGGATGCCGACCCCAGCCAGGAGCCTCTAGCTAGTGCTTCCTGGTGCAGGAGAAATGGCAGTGCTCACCTTGGCCTGTTAGGAAACCCAAAGGCAAGCGGCATGCATGGTGCACTATCCACCTTCCAGGGAGATGCCTGACAAATGCGGATTTTCCTTCTCAGTTCCAGTCTGGGAATGATGAAATTAGAGGCAAATCCCACTCTTAATGTGTGCCATCAGGACACATTGGGAATGTGGTTTTGTTCAGGGCTGTCGGGGTTCGGGGTTGGGGCGAGTGGCAAATCAATCTATAGGAAAATCCTGTAGAGGATTCATGAGCGCAATGTTCTGGACCAGGCAGGATTGGCATCTACCCTGTGACACTTTATTTCTGTCTCATGAAGAAAGTAATACTGAAATGGAATCTTCATCTGAGAAATACAACTGGGTCTGCTGTAAGAAGGCAGCTTTTTTAATCCATTCGAACTGGCTTCAAATGTGTTTTAAACAAATTCCTTCCCAACCCCAGCAAACATAAACCAAGCATAAAGCCAAAGGCCCATGGAGTTGAAAGAAGACAAGAGAAGAAGTAGCGAATTCCCATCCTGGCATGATGATGATGATGATGATGATGATGATGATGATGATGATGGTGATAATGATAGGGAGGAGGAGGAGAATAGCAGTAATGGTGATTATAACAGTGATGATGATAATAATGATGGTGGTGGTGGTGGTGGTGATGATGACAAAGAGGTGGTTGTGGTGGTGATTTAAAAAAGCCTCTTTATCTTATTATTGCTTGATCCTTGTTTTGTCCAGGATAACCATGTTTAACAGTTTTAAAGGAGCAAGGCTTTACATGAGGAGACAGCTGGCACAGCAGTGTCTGACAGCGCATCTGGTGACTTGGTGACTTAAGGCAGCGTTATCTCTCTGTCAGTCTTGACCATCACAGACTTCACCTCATCGTGTTATCTTATTGAAATATATGAGTTTTGTCATGCTTATCCAATGGCCAACCCCCTGTATTGATCACTGTTTCCTTAGTAATTGTTAATCTATTGGTCAGACAAGATGGGCACAATGTAGAGATCTATGCAGGCTGCAAGTGTTGGCTATATCAGGTTATCAGAGCAAAACCCACCAGACTGTACAACTCCAGTAGCAGATGCTTGTTTCCTACAAGATACCAGAAGTGACCTTCACCCTGTGTGAGATGGGTGGTAAGAAATGTCTCTTTTCTCTTCTGATATAAGCCCTTCTTGAAGGGTCTCCTCCTGACCTTTATCCAACTGGGTCTCACCTTCAAGTTTCATTCCATTGGAAATCAGCTTTAGCATGTGAATTCTAAGAGAACATCGGCCTTCCTCTCACAGTAGCAAGGTATAGGTGAGTTTGGGGACATAAGGGCATGCATGGCTAGTCGGTAAAATGCTGGCTATTCAATCATGAGAAACAGAATTCAATTACCAGAACCTGTGTAAAAAAAGGCATGCTTGTTATTAAATGCTTATAATATTGGATCAATGGAGGCAGAGACATGCAGATCCCTGGAGCTCCTTGGCCCCAAGTCCAGCTTAATTGGAGAGTTCCCAGTCACTGAGAGACCTTGTCTCAAAAAAAAAAAGGTAGATCACTCCTGATAAATAACACCTGAGATTCTCCTGGCCACCACACATGCACATTTATACATGCATGCCCGAGCACACCCATGATGAAATTCAGTCTTGACATCCATTTCACAAGTGTGTCTCTCAGAAATATGAAAACATCTTAGTACTTATCTGTGCCCACTAGACCAAGTTTCTCCCACCCGGTTTTATCCTGTGGGTTTCTCTTCTAAAGCAATTATGACAGCAATTTGAAGGAGATTGTTATTTCTATTTGTCTGGATTGATCGATTTTTTCCTTTAAATTGCCTGTCATTCTTTCCACACGCTGTAGGAAAAGCTCATAAAATGTGTCTACGGTGGGGAAAAGGCATCAAGTTCAAAGCTAGAATCTCAAAAATCTAATTTGAACTTGCCCAAAGCACATGGCCTGAAGCAAGATTCTGAACCTCAGTACCCATAGGTGAAAGGAAATAATTCTCTCAAATTTTCAGTGAGATTATATGATAAAGGGTGAATTTAATTCTATGATAGTGTTTGGAAATCAAGTAGATACTAAATAAACGTGTCTTTCATTTCGTTCTCAATGTAACTATCACTTGTCTCTAACAAAGAACATTTTCTTTAAATGTTATAAATCATTTTCAGTGGAAATTGTCAGCATATTTGGTGACATCATTGTTATGAGAAGTCACAGCTAATTGTTAGGTGAAAGCCACATAAATGGTAAAAATTATAGACTGGGAAGAATGAATTGAACAAAATGAAGGTGCCCAGGGTCACGGAGATGTGTTAGCTGCTTGTCTGTTGCTGTGATAAAGTACTATGACCAAGGCAACTCATAAAAGACAGAGTTTATTTGAGCTTAAGATTCCAGAGCGAAGTCCGTAATGGCAACGGACGGGTGGCAGCAAGAGGCCAGAATAAGAAGCTGAGAGTTCACACCTCCAACCACAAACAGGAAGCAGAGAGGGAGCTGGGAGGAGGAGCTGGAAGGTCCAGCTATGAACTCTCAAAGCCCGCCACTAGTGACATGCTTCCTCTAGTGCATCATCTCCCAAGCATTGTCATCGACTGGGGACCAAGTGTTCAAATATCTGAGCCTAAGGTAGACATTTATCATTCAAAATATCCCAGAAAGCATCCACAGAGAGAAGGTATTTGTGGTGGTAAGAGGTGCCCAGGAGTTTTCATAAGGTGCGTGATAAAATATCAAGATACACTAATGGATTAATGGGAGATAGAAGGAGAGACATGTGGATGCCCCTCAATGTAATTATAGGCTGGGGTTAGCAACGATTAAATTGCACTGAACTGAGTGTTTAAAATGTCCCGCTGAAGGGTTCTTGTTCATCTTCCCCACCTTCAGGGCCTGTGTGTCTCTTCCGGGCTTGTCATTATCACTTCTACTTCTGTTGCAATCATGTACCCAGCCATCTCTCATCAATATGTAAAACACCCGTTTCTTTATACAGAAGGAGACTTGCCTCTGGGATGTCAAATGTTGTTGTTTAATAGAACTAGTACTAACAACTGCAAGACATCTGGCAAGCAGCTAGACGCACAAGAAGTTCTGCAGGTGAAGGTCATGGAGAGAAAAACAAACCCAGCTCTAAACCTCAGGAAGAAATAGCCAGTACGCCTAATTAAATGAGGCTAAAATTAGATGCGATTTTAAAGTCATACCTGCAATGAAAAGTTTGAGAGGTATTACAGCCTAAAGAATCAGATAACTTTAAAATGCAGAACTCAGTTTTCATAATTAACTTCCGAGCATAGAAATGTGTCTTTAATAATTGGTATGACAAGTGAATTAATTTATTAACATCTAGGAAGAAACCGAGCCTCACAGACGAGGAGTGGCTAATTGCAGGAAGGGCTTCCATCCCTTGCAGATCCTGCCTTCCTTGGTGATTGCCTGGGCAGGTTCAAGGGTGAAACACATATGCTGATTTGTGAAGTCTAAAGTCTGATTTGAAGTCTTTGTGTAAACATGTCTTTCTAAAGTACATAGGCCACTAAAACACACACACACACACACACACACACACACACACACACACACACACCATTTATGTTGAGCTGGATTGTAAACTTGATTGAGCCAAAAGGCTAGAAAGAGATAAATGGTAGGTTTTCCGTATCTTCTTGTCTGGAGCACTGGGAATTAGGGCCATGGCCCCAAACATGCTAGGGCAGTTCTCTAACAGTGAGCTTCATCCTAGGTCTTGAACTGAACTTAAACAGCATCGTTTCAGCAGCTGGTAAAAGTTATACTGTCCTCATAGTCATAACACAGAGGTCAGACATGGAAGAAAAAGCACAAGGAAACAGAGCACTTCCTGCAAATGGGCCTCCCTGCACACACACACACACACACACACACACACACACACACACACACCCTGGTTAAAACAGTGCATTTGGTAGCTTGGGACCCTGGCCTGCATGCACACCCCTCTCTGAACAAGGGAGTAAGCTTCTCCTCCCTTCAACCCCTGCATCAATGGACAGAGGTAGATTCTTTTCAGTCTGTGCCACTTGGGTCTGGATATGGAAGCAAGAATGGCGATTTAGTCAGAGCTGATTCTGAATGGGTAGCCAATAAGGCAAGATTGTGACCCCAGGTGAACTTCTAGAGGGGATTCCCTGTTTACCCTCTTATTCCTATGCCTAATCAGGTATTCTTGTGATTAAAATCAGGTTCATTGTGGAAAGGGCTATGAGCAGATGAATAATGAGTACATAACTTAATCTGTCAATCAAAATAGACAACCACACACATTATGTGTCCTGCAAATAAGATGTTCTTTTTTCTTGATACATATGAGAGGAAACCACAAGCAACAATCAGAGCTGTTAAGGATGTTCATCAGGCTCACTGTCAGTCTTGACAGTGTGCTTCTTTCTGGCCTGTTCTGTCACTTTGAAGAACCCTGCCTTGCTGCTTTGCAATCTGTGTGTACTTTTATTTCATTTTTGAATAAGATGCCAGGAGTCTGCAAGCATGCATCCCATGCCATGACCACCAGTGACAGATTTATTAGGATAGAAACAATCATTACATTGTGGTAAGTAGTCACACGCACACACACACACACACACACACACACCACCACCACCACCACCACCATATTGTCACTGAATCCCCATGGTCAGCTGATGGATGGAGCCCTCTGATCCCCCACACACTTATGCATGCTTGCCTGTGCACTGGGCAGATGCTCTTATTGGGAATCCCAATGTTGAGACTCTGGGGTACCTCTGCCTGGTATACAGAAGTATGACGTATAAGTGAATGCCATTCGCTTGCAACCGCTAATGAAAACAATTTCTATGATAGATGGCTACATGACCCTTGGAGAAAATTAAGCATTCCAAACATGAAATTACATAATGTGGACATTTCATATCCGATCGGCCACAAAATGGAAACCAAGGACAGATTTTGTGTCCAGTTGATTGACTTAGTCAGTCTCACTCCTTCCCGTGCAGTATCTATGGCTATGAGAATAAGCACTGTCCCACCTCAGACAAGGTTTTCCCCTCCCCCACCATGATTTCTGCAACCTGGAGAGAGAGCACTGGAGTTTTTCCCAAGCTCCTATTTGTTCAAGCACATGATTACTACCATTGTTGTTAGGGTTCACAGAAGTCACACCATAAAGTGGTAACTGCCTACAGCACAGGAAGAATGTGGTAAATGTAAAGCTTCCTCTCCAGGGTTTGAGTTGACCACCAATCTTCGCCATTATACCTTATCCACACGTATACATAAAAGAGACAGAGACCAAGAGAGACATTGACAGAGAGATGGGCATCTAAGGCAAATCACATGAATAATTACCTATGAAAGGACATGCACAGAGGGTGACATAATCTAATACTGCACACGTTTGCCTGAAGGATGGTCTCCCAGGTGATTCCAGATTCCATCAAGTTAGGAATCCAAAAGATATGGCTACTATTACATTAGTGCCATGTCATTTAGGGAGGCAATCAACCACTTTCTGGGTAATATGAGGCCTTCTCTGCAGGAGAGATTTCACGTCCAGAACCATAAACCTGCCTAAAAGCCCATGTGTGGGGAGAGCATCAGTCTGTGGGGAAGACACATGATTGCTGTCATTCTAAATGGTTATTCTGCTACACTGTCTTCTAAGTGTTTTGTGTTTATTCCCATGGATCTGTATTTCTCTCAACTTTAATCAGGAAAGCTTCTTTTTCGCAGTGGATAATAGGTAATGCAAAATCTTGTAATAGGTCAAAGGCCTGAGTGGCTCAGCTGTGGGTGAACTATCGACATCAATTTCCTCCCACCCAAGGCTCAAAGAAGCACAGGATGAATGAAAGAACTGGGGGAGGGGTAGAGAGGAACTGTGAAACACTCATGTCCTGATATGACATGGCCAGTACACAGATCAACTCATGCCAACTGTAGGTACCCAAGATCAAGCTGTTCAAAATTCCAGCAGAGATGAGGGAGGGGGCCCCAAGGCCCCACCCTTAATCTATTAGCAATTGACGATCTTGGTTCCCAGGCTCTATGTCAGTGACACACTAAAGTCACTCACTTCCCTGAGAGTCAGAGGAATGAGCTTTCTGATACGGGGTTCAGCTCAGCATCAGCAGCCTTCATGTCTCCAGCAACTGTCCGGGAGATGAGACAGATGAGGACAGCCTCTCAGGAGAGAATTAAAATCATGGTGCGTCAGAAGCAGAAGGGTGTGTAGTATGGGGACCTACACAGAATAGTTCTGAGCCTGACAGCTGATTTATATAAAAATATACAGCTTACTTAAATGAAGAGGTGTGTCTCTTTTAAAAACACACCACCCCCAACTTCTGCTTTCCCCACCACCACGACAATTAAAGTGAACTTTTCCTCCTCACAGATTAGTAGCGTAGGTGGTGAGAGTTTTACTTGCTAATAGGGCTGAGGGTCCTGGGAGCCACAGAATAAGGTAGGTGAACTGCATTTAGGAAGAGAAATGAAATCAGAGACTCAGCCACTAACCTTCAAGGAAGAAAAGCTGGATCTGGTACTCTCAAAAATTAGTGAGGCCAGTATTTCGGCACGACAAGCATTAGTAATGAATAATTAAGTATTTAATATAGTGTTGCTTTGGTAGAAAATGATAATTTTATAATAGGTGAGCCTTGGACCTATTCTCTGTGCTTATATGGCTTGGGAGGGGTGGGGGTAGAAGGGTGGAGGCTGGAAGTGAAAGGAATGAGGTCCTAATGGCTGAGCTGGAGCACTCCTGATGTCCCCAGTCTTTCCAGGAATCAACAGCAATTCCACTGGGAGAATTTCATGAAAATTTTAAGAGGGGAATTTCAGCCTAGAAGACACCGTGTCTCACCAGCTCGCTGGAGGTCAGGCTGTGTTTGGCTGTAAGGCTCACTGACTGTCACAGCTGTTAATCAGTCAGCAGACCCCACCCCCACGTCTGGAAAGGAAACGCAGGGCACTGTAGTCATTGAAAGTAATTGAACAAATGCATCCCTGCACACTTTTCTGCAAGACAGCGTTGCCTGTGAGTCTCATTTCCCCTTTGCAGTCAGCATAACCACAATGCCGAATGCCCCTGCTGTCACTCAGAAGGACACAGAACGGAACACCTAGTGGATATGCTGATCTGGTCAGCAACATACTATTGCCACGATGAGTCACTGCATCAGGAAGGGAAAACTACATTTCAAACCTGATCTCCTCCCGGTGACTCTTCGAGTAAGGGGAAGAATGATTTGTTTAATATGTAGGAAGTGCTAATTAGAATCTTCATTTTTATTCATCCATTCTAATTTAGTTAGAAAGCATGGAAAGCTCCAGAGAAAGGTTTAATCAGGGCAACCCTGAGGGGAAAAAAAAGGCAAGAAAGCTTGACCACAGAGGTCACCCCAGAGAGCCCCTTCTGAGGTGAGTAAAGGCATTCTAATTCTTCTGTGAACTTACTGATCCTCAGACATCAGCTTGGTGCTACCTGCACAATGGAGAGCCTAGTTTGTCACATGAATTGTCACAAAAAGCAGCCCTACATGCAGGCCAGGGGCCAGAGTCGCAGTAGTGGCAGTCCATCTGTGCTAAGAGGCTGAAGGAGACGCTAGCTGGAAACTTTCCATCATGGATTTCCAGAGTCGCATCCCATGCCCACGTCCCAAACCTCCTCTTGTGCACGAGGTCGCCAGTCTATGCTACCCCTCCTGCCGCTGTGCAGTCTAGTGTTGACTGATGTATACATTGTGATCCAGCCACGGCATTCATTCCAGATGGATGCTCCCAGCCCACATAATCCTGGGTTAATACATACTCACTTCCTGAACCCATAGTACTGAAACAACAGTCTCTGTGTGTGTTCTTCCAGTTCTTGAGATGATGAGTTTCAAGTGAGCTTGTCTGTTGGAGATAGTCTCTGAAAACCATAAACCTGGTATGCAAAAAAGAAAAAGAAAAGAGAAAAAGTGTTGAGTCAGGAGGATGACACTTTATAAATAATGGGCAATATAATATCCCTATATGACTCTCAAGAGGTAGCTACAGTAAAAGACAGAGGGAGAGAAGGCAAGACTAAGTAAAAAGAACTCCCTTGGGGTAAGGACAACATTCTCCATGCATTGCACACTGATGTCGATCCCTCCCTCCCAGAGTTTACTGGCATATTTTGCAGCATTTTTATATAGCCTGCTGCTGTCATTTGCCTGGAATTCCCATCATCCCTTGCTCATGTTTCACACCTTCCACAGTGAAGTATGCTCACATACGCATTTTATTTGCTTAATCACGGTCTGAATTTTAAAGGAACTTAGAGCTGCCCAGAAATGTTGGGGCAGATCTTTTTTTTAACTGAAACCAAATATAAAATATTTATTCCTAGGAAGGAGACTGTCGGAGCCACTGGAGAAAATCTGCCTTTAAGGCCTGGATGGTATTGGTCCCCTGGTTTCATAAAGGAGGTTTTATTTATTCTCATGAATAAAAGCAAAGAATGGTTGCATATTTTCTTTTGCCTGTCAGGCAGCAGCAGTTCTCTGGGAGAGAGGCCACACTGAAACATCACATTCTCTCCTGAGGCACAGATGGTACTAGTAGTACCCGTGACACCTCTTCCTGTGATGCTCTACCTCTGTGGAATGGATACTGTCAACACCTCTCAATGAGTGCCATCGACACCTCAAAGGGGCAATTTCTTTAGATGTACAATCCTCCATTGTTAGCCAGAACCTCAGAGCAACAAACACAGCCTCTGACTCACTTTCAGTTGCCCATCTCCTGCTGCAAGTCATGTTCAAACATAGAACCTAGTGGAGACATTTTGATTCCAAGTTGTAACAGTTACTAACTTATGACAGCAGAAAGACCTTTCAGTCTTGCAACCCTTGGCCAGCACATGCCTTCATCAACTTGGGCTGCATGATAGCAAGAAGCCACAGAGTGGGAGGGAGCTCACAGAGAGGAGAGAAGGCACGAGGAGGGCAGACAGTGCAGGAAGTCGCATGTCTGAGTCCTCCTGTAAGGCCACCAATTCTCTCTCAGGATCTCACCCTCGCAAATTCTTCTCCCAACACCATCATATTAGGGGGTCAAGATTCCAAGACATAAACGAGCAGAAGAGGGAGAACCAGGGACCAGTCCACAACACAGCGCCTATAGAGCAGCAACAGAAGTCTCCTCCTGTACTGTGCAAGAATTCAGCTCAATACACCAGACACAGAGTGCCCCATGGAAAGCTGGGTTCGCAGGCTCTGTTAGCAAATACTCTTCACTTATAGCTGGAGCTGACCTTTCAGATACATTGACATAATCACTCCTTATTGAAGAGCAAAGTCTCACTCTGTACCTTACACTGACCTGTAACTTGCTAGATAGTGCATGCTGGCTTTGAACTTGCATTGCTCTTCCAGAGAGCTCTCTATCTCTCATCTCCCAAGTGCTAGGATCATTGGCATGAGCCACTTGACTGAGAAAAGCCAAGACTCTTTTTTTTTTAATCATATACAACTATCAGTGTGCTGACACAGGTTCGTGTTAATTTACCTATATTCAGAATGTTAAGAATCTTAAACCTCAAAATAAGCCTTCTTCTATTTCCAATAAAATGTGTTTTCTTCCACCTCCCTAAAACTCTCAGAAGCTACAGTCGATATGGAAGGCCTGAACTATTTAGGAGCCAAGCGGCTAGCTGCTGCATGGTTTGGCAGAGTCACAGAGTCCATATCAGCCCCAGTTTTCCAGCATCCACCAAGGTCAGCTCCTCCTTATGCTGCCCATTTCCTCTCTGACACTGGCTTTTCGTAAAATGATTTGGCCCTCATCCATCCCAGAAAGAGACCTCAACATCAGCACCACCCAGCACCTGTGACTTTATAACACTCAGAAGCTCAGAGATCCTCTGTTCACAGGATAACCTAGATATATCCTTCTTAGTTCAAACAGCTGAAAATGACTTCTACAAAAAGCATCACTTCGGAGGTACACACATGAAGAATAAATGGGCATTTTCATGCCCCAAAATATATTAATTTGTCTGCAAATATGTTAGATAGGAACTAAAATCCTTCTCTGCTTGTCAATTGGCCTCCCTTAAGGTAGTGGCTTCGTCCGCCGAGGGGTGTTGCCATGGCTGCGGCTCAACCCTCCTGACTCTTGTGAATGTCCTGATGGGCCACTCACTAACTTCCCAGCATCTGAGACTTGAGATGGTACCCAACCTTAGCCTGTATGTTGCATATTAAGACGTTGCCCTGCTCTCTCAGCGGGCCAGCCCCTGGTGCCTGTCTGCATAATAGACTATTCCAACCTTTACCTAGACCCTTTCAAGCTTGAAGTCTCCCTGATGAATGATTCCCTGCCGTGTCACCATGACAACAGAGAGACCCTCAAACCTCAGCACAAATCTCACTGATTCCTTTCTGTTCAGTTCAAGGTGGCACAGTGAGGACGTGCCAGACTAAGTCTTTCTTTATAGCACGGGCTACTTCCAAGCTGCCTCCTCTTTCACAGAGATGTAATTACCTTACAGTCTCTGGGAAAAGTGCAAATCCCATAAATAGAATGGGCTATTCTATTCACTGGCTGCTGTAGCCTATGTTAACAGCAGGAATTCTCTGCATGGATAGAAAGCAGGTTCTGCTGCTGCCCTGTCCATAAACTGCCCTAGGTCTGGCCTGCTTTAGATGTCTCTGTGCCCTGTGTAAGCATAGTTATCTCTGAGATCCTGTATGACTCTCATGTTAGTGCCAACACAAGCCAAGACTCACATACAGTGGAGACTCTGGAGTCAAAGAACAGTTCTTCCTGCCTCTGTCACTATTTTCATCAAGGTCCTCTTGATATTAAACCTCTGTCCCTCTTCCACTGTCTTGGAGCTAAAAGATGGAGATATAAGTACCCATGGTCAGCCTGGGTCTAGGCCTGGGCCTTCTTAACTGACCACAGGGGGAAAACAAAGCTGCCCTCCCCTTCAGCCAGGAAATGAATAACTCAGAGAACAGCCAGGATGGCATACCATTGTCCCCATATTGGAAAGGGCATTTTCATATTAGTTAGTATGTTGAGAGAAATTTAGGTGTACAGGTCTGAAATCAGCAATGAAAGCATGCATATGACTTCACACGCACACATTCTAAAATACCTAGATAGACCCATGCATGCACAAAACACATGGTAAGCACATTTCACAATCAATAAAATGAGTGACTCTGTGAGCATGTAGTTTTGGTTGTAGAGTAGGAACTAATGGCTAAGATTAATTCAGGGCCCATTATCCCATCTGTGCTAAGGTACATCAGATTGGGTATAACTTCATGTATTTCAAGTGACAACCTGAGAAGTAGGGCTATTCACATTTTCTGATAAGGAAGTGGATGGGAAGGGCTGAGTGACTTTCCCACATCATCAGAAAATTCAAAGAAAAGTCAAAAACCGATTGCCTGCAGCTTCCCGCCCAGCTGGTGGTGGGGAAGCCGGAGGGTCACCCAGCGTGCCAGGTGCTCAGAACCATCCGGCGGCGGCAGAACCAGGTACCCGAGACAGCCCGAGCTTAAGACCTTCGGGGACTCAGGCCTGGAGTGGGAGTTGGGCACAGAATAGCGGGTGCACTCTGCACTCGCACGGCGGACCCCGAGCTCCCTGCAGGCAGCTGCCATATTGCCTGCAGCTTCCCGCCCAGCTGGTGGTGGGGAAGCCGGAGGGTCACCCAGCGTGCCAGGTGCTCAGAACCATCCGGCTGCGGCGGCAGAACCAGGTACCCAAGACAGCCCAAGCTTAAGACCTTCGGGGACTCAGGCCTGGAGTGGGAGTTGGGCACAGAATAGCGGGTGCACTCTGCACTCGCACGGCGGACCCCGAGCTCCCTGCAGGCAGCTGCCATATTGCCTGCAGCTTCCCGCCCAGCTGGTGGTGGGGAAGCCGGAGGGTCACCCAGCGTGCCAGGTGCTCAGAACCATCCGGCGGCCGCAGAACCAGGTACCCGAGACAGCCCGAGCTTAAGACCTTCGGGGACTCAGGCCTGGAGTGGGAATTGGGCACAAAATAGTGGGTGCACTCTGCACTCGCGCGCGGGGCGGACCCCGAGCTCCCTGCAGGCAGCTGCCATATTGCCTGCAGCTTCCCGTCCAGCTGGTGGTAAGGAAGCCAGAGTCAGCCAGTGTGCCAGGTACCCAGACCCAGCCGGAGGCCGAACCAGCCTCCCATCCAGCCAGTGGCAGGGAAGCTGGAAACCGGACCCAGCCAGCTTCCCAGCAGCTTGGGACCAGCAGGCGGAACCAGATAACTGAGATATCCCATCTTTAAGACCCCTGGGGAAACAGGATATCAGACAGCGAACCCTGAGCAGGAGCAGTGCAGAGCAGCCGCCCAACAGGCGGAACCAAATACCTGGGATATCCTGAGTTTAAGACCTCGGGGGACTCAGGCCACCTGTCAGCAATCTGTGAGCAAGACCCCCGCAGGACAGTGATTCAGGTATCCCAGTCACTGGGAAATAGCCTTACAACCCCACAGGAGGGTCAAGCACCAGCTAGTATCTACAGGACCAACTAACACCAGAGTTAACCAGATGGCAAAAGGCAAACGTAAGATCGCTACTAACAAAAATCAAGGCAATATGGCGGCATCCGAACCCAGTTCCCCAACAGCAATAAATATTGGATACCCCGAAACACCAGAAAAACAAGACTCAGATCTAAAATCACTGGTCAGGATGCTGATAGAGGAACACTTAGATAAATCTCTTAAAGTAATACATGAGAAAATAGATCAAAAGCTAGAAGCCATTGCAAGACAAACACAATTAAATCCCAGATATCTCAACACACCAGAAAAACAAGACTCAGATCTAAAATCACTGGTAAAGATGCAGATTGAGGATCACTTAGATAAATTTCTTAAAGTAATAGAGGAGAAAATAGATCAAAAACTAGAAGCCCATACAAGGCAGACACAAAAATCACTTAAAGAAATCCAGGAGAATATAGAGCAAAAAGTGAATCCCAATACGGGGGAGAAACAAAAATCACCCAAAGAAATACAAGAGAACATGGGTCAACGAGTAGAAGTCATAAAGGAGGAAACACAAAAATCCCTTAAAGAATTACAGGAAAACACAAACAAGCAACTGAAAGATCTGAGCAAAACCATACAAAATCTAAAAACAGAAGTAGAAACAACTAAGCAATCGCAAAGGGAGACAATGTTGGAGATAGAAAACCTTGGGAAGAAATCAGGAGTCATAGATGCAAATATCAACAATAGAATACAAGAGCTAGAAGACAGAATCTCAGATGCTGAAGATACCATAGGAACCATGGATTCAACAATTAAAGAAAATGCAAAATGCAAAAAGCTGGTAACCCAAAACATTCAGGAAATCCAGGACACAATGAGAAGACCAAACCTAAGGATTATAGGGATAGATAAGAATGAAGATCTACAACTTAAAGGGCCAGCAAATATCTTCTACAAAATTATGGAAGAAAATTTCCCCAACCTAAAGAGAGAGATGCCCATGAATATACAAGAAGCCTATAGAACCCCAAATAGACTGGACCAGAACAGAAATACTTCCCGTCACATAATAGTCAAAACCCCAAATGTACTAAACAAAGAAAGAATATTAAAAGCAGTAAGAGAAAAAGGACAAGTAACATACAAAGGAAGACCTATCAGAATTACACCAGACTTCTCACCTGAGACCATGAAAGCTAGAAGATCCTGGGCAGACCTTATGCAGACCCTAAGAGAACACAAACTTCAGCCAAGACTACTATACCCAGCGAAACTCTCAATTGCCATAGATGGGGAAACCAAGATATTCCACGACAAAACCAAATTTGCAAGATACTTATCTACAAACCCAGCCCTACAAAGGATAATAGGGGAAAAATACCAACACAAGGGGGGAAACAACACCCCAGAAGAAACAAGATAGAAACCCCATCTCATCCAACCCAAAAGAAGAGAACCACTCAAATACAAATAATAATAACAATTCCCAAAATGTCAGGAAGTAATAATTACTATTCCTTAATATCTCTTAATATCAATGGACTCAATTCCCCAATCAAAAGACACAGACTAACAGACTGGATACGGAAACAGGACCCTACATTTTGCTGCATACAGGAAACACATCTCAGTGTCAAAGACAAACACCACCTTAGAGTAAAAGGCTGGAAGACAGTTCTACAAGCAAATGGTCCCAGGAAACAAGCTGGAGTAGCCATTCTAATATCAGATAAAATCGACTTTCAACCTAAAGTCATCAAAAGAGACACAGAAGGTCACTTCCTGCTTGTCAAAGGGAATATCCACCAAGAAGAATTCTCAATACTGAACATCTATGCACCAAATGCAAGGGCACCCTCATTCGTAAAAGAAACTTTACTAAAGCTTAAAGCACACATCGCACCTAACACAATGATTGTAGGTGACTTCAACACTCCACTCTCCTCAATGGACCGATCAGGAAAGCAGAAACTAAACAGGGACACAGTGAAACTAATTGAAGCTATGGACCAATTGGATTTAACAGATATATATAGAACATTCCATCCTAAAACAAAAGAGTATACCTTTTTCTCAGCACCGCACGGTACCTTCTCAAAAATTGATCATATAATTGGTCACAAGACAGACCTCAACAAATACAAGAAGACCGAACTAATCCCATGTCTCCTATCGGATCACTATGGAGTAAAAGTGGTCTTCAATAGCAAGAAGAACTACAGAAAGCCCACATACACATGGAAACTGAACAATACTCTACTCAATGACACCCTGGTCAAGGAAGAAATAAAGAAAGAAATCAAAGACTTTTTAGACTTCAATGAAAATGAAGGTACGACCTACCCAAATCTCTGGGATACAATGAAAGCAGTGCTAAGAGGAAAACTCATAGCCCTGAGTGCCTCCAAAAAGAAACTGGAAAGAGCATACACTAGCAACTTAACAGCACACCTGAAGGCGCTGGAACAAAAAGAAGCTAACTCACCCAGGAGGAGTAGAAGAGAGGAAATCATCAAACTAAGGGCTGAAATCAATCAAGCAGAAACAAAGAGAACCATACAAAGAATCAACCAAACCAAGAGCTGGTTCTTCGAGAAAATCAACAAGATAGATAAACCCTTAGCTAGACTAACCAAAGGGCACAGAGATAGTATCCAAATTAACAAAATTAAAAATGAAAAGGGGGATATAACAACAGAAACAGAGGAAATTCAAAAGATTATCAGATCCTACTACAAAGGCCTATACTCAAAACAACTGGAGAATCTGGAGGAAATGGACAATTTCCTAGACAGATACCAAATACCAAAATTAAATCAGCATCAAGTAGACCAGCTAAACAGTCCCATAACCCTTAAAGAAATAGAAGGGGTTATAGAAAGCCTCCCAACCAAAAAAAGTACGGGACCAGATGGTTTTAGTGCAGAATTCTACCAGACCTTCAAAGAAGACTTAACACCAATACTCTTCAAACTATTCCACAAAATAGAGACAGAAGGGACACTGCCCAACTCGTTCTTCGAAACCACAATTACGCTGATACCTAAACCACAAAAAGATCCAACAAAGAAAGAGAACTACAGGCCAATTTCTCTTATGAATATAGATGCAAAAATACTAAATAAAATTCTTGCCAACCGAATCCAAGAGCATATCAAAACGATCATTCACCATGATCAAGTAGGCTTCATTCCAGGAATGCAGGGATGGTTCAATATACGGAAATCCATCAATGTAATCCACTACATAAACAAACTAAAAGAAAAAAACCACATGGTCATCTCATTAGATGCTGAAAAAGCATTTGACAAAATTCAGCATCCTTTCATGCTAAAAGTCTTGGAAAGAGCAGGAATTCAAGGCCCATACCTAAACATAGTAAAAGCAATCTACAGCAAACCAGTAGCCAACATCAAAATAAATGGAGAGAAACTTGAAGCAATTCCACTAAAATCAGGGACTAGACAAGGCTGTCCTCTCTCTCCATATCTTTTCAATATAGTACTTGAAGTTCTAGCGAGAGCAATCAGACAACATAAGGAAGTCAAAGGGATACAAATTGGAAAGGAAGAAGTCAAAGTATCATTATTTGCAGATGATATGATAGTCTACTTAAGCGATCCAAAAAACTCCACCAGAGAACTTCTACAGCTGATAAACAACTTCAGCAACGTGGCTGGTTATAAAATTAACTCAAGCAAATCAGTAGCCTTCTTGTACTCAAAGGACAAGCAGGCTGAGAAAGAAGTTAGGGAAATAACACCCTTCACAATAGCCACAAACAACATAAAGTACCTTGGCGTAACTCTAACCAAACAAGTGAAAGATCTGTATGACAGGAACTTCAAGTCCCTGAAGAAAGAAATCGAAGAAGACCTCAGGAGATGGAAAAATATTTCTTGCTCCTGGATTGGCAGGATCAATATAGTAAAAATGGCCATCTTGCCAAAAGCAATCTACAGATTCAATGCAATCCCCATCAAAATCCCAACTCAATTCTTCATAGATCTAGAAAGAGCAATTCTCAAATTCATCTGGAGCAACAAAAAACCTAGGATAGCTAAAACTATTCTCAACAATAAAAGGACTTCTGGGGGAATCAATATCCCTGACCTCAAGCAGTACTACAGAGCAATTGTGTTAAAAACTGCATGGTATTGGTACAGCAACAGGCAGGTAGATCAATGGAATAGGATTGAAGACCCAGAAATGAACCCACAGACTTATGGTCACTTGATCTTTGATAAAGGAGCCACAACCATCCGGTGGAAAAAAGATAGCCTTTTCAACAAATGGTGCTGGTTCAACTGGAGGTCAACATGCAGAAGAATGCGAATTGACCCACTCTTATCTCCTTGTACTAAGATCAACTCCAAATGGATCAAGGACCTCCACATAAAACCAGACACACTGAAACTATTAGAAAAGAAACTTGGGAAGACCCTGGAGGACATGGGCACAGGGGTAAAGTTCCTGAACAGAACACCAATAGCTTATGCTCTAAGATCAAGAATGGACAAATGGGACCTCATAAAACTACAAAGTTTCTGTAAGGCAAAGGACACTGTCAGAAAGACAAAACGGCAACCAACAACGTGGGAAATGATCTTCACCAACCCCACATCCGACAGAGGGCTAATATCCAACATATACAAAGAACTCAAGAAGTTAGACCCCAAAGAACCAAATAACCCTATCAAAAAATGGGGCACAGAGCTAAACAAAGAATTTTCACCAGAAGAAATTCGGATGGCCGAGAAACACCTTAAGAGATGTTCAACATCATTAGTCATCAGGGAAATGCAAATCAAAACAACCCTGAGATTCCACCTCACTCCAGTCAGAATGGCTAAGATTAAAAACTCGAGAGACAACAAGTGCTGGCGAGGATGTGGAGAAAGAGGAACACTCCTCCACTGTTGGTGGGATTGCAAAATGGTAAAACCACTCTGGAAATCAGTGTGGCGGTTCCTCAGAAAATTGGGCATGCCACTCCCAGAGGACCCTGGCATACCACTCCTGGGCATATACCCAGAGGATTCCCCTGCATACAACAAAGACACATGCTCCACTATGTTTATAGCAGCCTTGTTTATAATAGCCAGAAATTGGAAGGAGCCCAGATATCCCTCAAAGGAGGAATGGATACAGAAAATGTGGTATATTTATACAATGGAGTACTACTCAGCAATTAAAAATAATGAATTCATGCAATTTGTAGGTAAATGGTTAGATCTGGAAACTATCATCCTAAGTGAGCTAACCCAATCACAAAAGAATACACATGAAATGCAATCACTGATAAGTGGATATTAATGAGCCCAGAAGCCCTAAATACTCAAGGCACAATTAGCAAGTCAAATGACTCTCAAGAAGAAAAAAAGGAGAGAACCCTGGGCCTGTAAAGATTGGATCCAGTATTGTAGACCCAGAACAGAGAAATCGTGGGGGGGGGGAAAGAGTGGGGAATAGCATGGGGGGAGAGGAATTATGGGACATATGGTGGGGGGTACCTGGGAAAGGGGAAAGCCTTTGGAATGTAAACAAAGAATATAGAAAATAAAAAAAATGATAAAAAAAAAAAGTCAAAAACCCTGGCTTTGACATGGGAGTCATATGGTAATTAAGAGTCAGAAACAACAGGGAATCTTCTCTGCTAAAGAACAAGGAAGGAATAGACAGAAGAGCTGGATTCAGGCAGGTGTAGTTTTGAAACCAACTCCTAGATAGGCTGAGTCAGAGCAACTACTGAGCCTGGACTGACTCCCTCATCTGTAAAGTGGCTACAACCTGACTGTATTATTTAGGGTTTTCAAGACCAAAGCAACTCTTGTAAAGGACAACATTTAATTGAGGGATGGCTTACAGTTTCAGGTGTTCAGACCATTATCATTATAGCAGGAGGCATGGCAGCAGGTAGACATAGTGTTGGAGGAGCCAAAAGTTCTACATCTTGATCTGAAGAAAAACGGGAGGAGACTATCTTCTGTAGGCAGCTATGAGAAGGGTCCCTTCTATACTAAGTGGACCTTGAGCATAGGAGCCTCAAAGCCTACCCCCAAAGTGATGCAACCCCTCCAACCAGGCCACACCTACTACAACAGGACCACACCTCACAATAGTGAGCCAAGCATATTCAAACCACCACAAGAGAGAAGGTGGAGATCTCACCTCTGTGCTCAAAAGTGAAAGCCTGCTGGGAGATCACTCCTTCTGGGCGGGCTGTGCACAGAAGGCTGTGAAGTCTCCTGGCTCCCTGGTGCAAATGGCAGAGGAAAGACTTCTGTCCCAGCTGCTCCACTGGTCACAGAAGTCTGTGAGTCTCCTGGCTCCCTGGTGCAAATGGCAGAGGAAAGACTTCCGTCCCAGCTGCTCCACTGATCTTAGGCCCTGTGTGCTCCTAGCTGGGTCCCCTCCAGAGAGCAAATGTGTGGTCTTGTTGGAGTAGCTGTGGCATTGTTGGAGGAAGTCGATCCCTGTGGGGGCAGGCTTTGAAGTTTCCTATGCTCAACCTATAACCAACGTGACCCATAGTCTCCTTCAGCTGCCTGTGGATCAAGGTGTAGAACTCTCGGCTCCGTCTTCAGCACCATGTCTGCCTGCATGGTGCCATCTTTTTCTGCTGTGACAAGAATGGACTGAACCTCTGAAACGGTAACCCAGCCACAATTAGATGCTTGCCTTTATAAGAGTTGCTGTGGTCATTGTGTCTCTCCACAGCAATAAAACACAGAGATAAGGAGTGTGGTGGTGCCATGCGGCCATGATGGACTGCACCTCAAACTGTAAGCCAGGAAGAAAAAGAAACAAAAAACAAACAAAAAAGCAAACAACCTCCCTTAATTGGCATTTATCAGGCATTTTGTCTCAGCAATGAGAATGCAATCACACTGTAGTGTAAGGCCATTTCTTCTTCTAGTTGAAGTTATATAATACAGATAACACATCTATTATCAACTTAACAATGAACACATGTTACATTAATGACAATAATCAGAAAACAATGTGGACATCCTTAGAGACTGTCTTCAAACTGTTTATCTCCAGACTAGAAAATGCCTTAAAGTCTGCTGGGGACTCCTCTCATATCATGTGTATTTTCAAATGCACACGAGGTATTTGTAGTGTTCTCTAGGGAAGAGAACATTAGAATCTCCTCGGAACTGAAATCACTCCAGGCTACCACAGCTTAGTGTCGATTAGATGTGAAAGCTAAGACAGCAGCATACTTCCAACAGTGGCTTCTTGTGTCCACTCAGTTTTCTTACTGAACTCCAATCCCCAGTGTTGTGGTGTCGGTGTAAAGCATTGTGGGGAGGCTAGGTCATGAAGGCAAAGCCCTCTAAATGAAATGAGTGCCTTTATCAGGGGGACCCCAGAGCATTGCCTCCCCCTGTCATGTGAATATGTGAAAAGCTTACCACCCACACTTGGAAGAGGGTCCCTGACAGAGTCTGACTTTGCCTGCTCCATGATCTTAGACTTCCAACCTCCAGAATGAAAGGAAATAAATTTCAGCTATTTATAAGCCGTCTAGACTGTGGTACTTAGATACAGTAGCCCAAACAGGCTAAGACATACAGGCTTATCTCTTTAGGCCCTCATTTTTCCAAGGGATACCACTTACCCATATCTGAAGACTCGTGTGAAGGTTACACAAAAATGTGTGCACTTGGCCAATGCGTGGGTGTGACTATCTTCCAACACATGTCATCACTGAATTTTGCTGGTTTCCTCTGAAGTAGAAGATAGTTGCCCATATTTCTGTGATGACCTTTATATCCTTGAGGATTTAGCAGAATGATTCATGGGAATCCATAGCTCCCAGGAAAGTCATCTCAACTGTATCTATGTTTTCCTCTGGCAGAGACTAAAACCAAAATCAGATTCTCAGTGGCTGGGTCTCACCCCGGCAGCAGTGAGTCACACGGCCTAAAACAGTGCTCTATGAGGAAATTCTGAGTTTGTAGGAAAAGAGAAATAAAGCATAATGGTATCAAAGCTCAGAGGGCAGCGCTGGGATGAAGGGTACAGGGGAGGGAGGCAGGAGGATGGACATGGAAAGGAAAAGAAAGCCAAAGAAAGCACGTTTCCAATATTCCATAATGAACCCAATTACTTTGTTTAGAGCAATAGAAACATGTCTGGGGAGAAGGCTTACAATTTCTACTCACACCAAATAGAATTGAAAAAATATAATTCACCAAAATAAACTGAATCTCTGATATCATACAGAGACATGGGGCGGGGTCAGGGTATTTGTCTTGTCTGTGACCTGTCCCCTTCCCCAGTGACCTCAGCAACAGTGTCAAACCTAGGACATTAAGCATGACACATGAAGGCCAGTGGGAATCCTGGATAGCCTTTCCCTGGATAGACAGCCCACTCTCTCAGCTTGTTCGGCATCCAGGACCTTCCTACCCACAGACCCTCTGGATGCGCTGCCAGGCTTTAATCGACACTATCATTTACCCTGTTCGCCCTAACAAGAAGAAAGCCCCGCTGCAAACAGAGAGCTTTTAAACCAGCGTGCCTAAACAACAAAGAAAACACACTTCACTCTGCTATCTGCTCCACTTACAGGAGCGCATTCTTCCTTGTCAACAAAAACAGATCTTACGACTCAAGAGCAGGGATGTACAGTGCTATGGGGGTCCATTATTCCTGCAAAAGACTTCCATAAAAACCAGACCAGCACAGAAAAGCACACGGAATGGGCTGGCAAAGAAGATGAACCGACCCCCGCCCCAATCCAGGCCACCTTTCACCTTGATTGCCTGACTTCCACCTCGGGATATGAGGTGAGTGCTCACAGAGGGGTTAAGTGAGACAGAGGAGGAGATGGGACGATGATGGAGAGCACTCACCCTGGGTGACAGTGCGTTCTGTGGACTGGGAGCACTGCACAAGATCCGGCGTGATGCTCACCGCCTCGGGGCAGCACCGCTAACACAGATTTTTATGTGCTTTATGTCAGTATGTCATAAATCACACAATGACAAGATGAACTCAACGCTTATTAAACCCTCACCGTGTGCCAGGCTGTATGCTATGGGCATTCAAAGCGTTTTCAACTTCACGAGATCTCATAGATCTTTAAAACAGTTTCGGCTTTTGTGATGGTGAAAATCTCTCCTTTGTAGGAAAGTGAATGAAAGGATTTTGAGGCAATTTGCTCTCCATGGCAACAGCTCATGATTGAACTCCATTTTACCTCCATGGTCTTCTGGGCCTGGAAGGGAGTTTACTTTCCCAGTAAACATTATTGAAATGTGAATCCCAAACAGAAGCACTGGGTGCATCACAGACGAGCAAACTCATTGCCTTCCAGACGCTTGAACTTAGCCAATTCCTGCCTCCCTTATCTATGGAAATGTGATATGGATACTGTGGCAGGACATGTACATGTGTGATAACTATACAGTGTCACTACACCAATTGACTCATTCATCTCTATCACAAACTCATGAAGGGAAGACTGAGTCAGCAGATGCTGCCAAGTCAGTACACCCTCTCTGTTCTGGTTCACAGGCAGATCAGGCCCCAAAGCTCCTAACAACCTAGGGAAGTCCCAAGACCAACTCAGAGCAACAGGAATGAGGACCCTGACAAGTGGCCCTCCAGGACATGAAAAAGCCTGTATGCTTCTCCTTAGGAAGGAGGGATGACCCCAGAACGATCAAGAGGCAATCACTGAGGACAGCAAAGGTTGCACCAGTATGGTGAACTTTGTGGCTTCTGAGGGCAATAAAGTTAGCAAGACAGATTTCTGGTAGGTTTGAGTCAGCACGCGATCAAGTCTATTCTTAAGCCACCCAAGCAGAGAAATGAAGGGCAGGGGCTCATTAAACTTGCCTACAGGCGGGTGGCTATAACAGGCATCTGACCTTGGCCCAGACTGAATCATATTGATAAGATTTCTGACCAATGCATTGTGGTCGATATATAGACATTATCAGACTGTTTCCTCAAGAAGTCCTAGTCAAGGAAAGAAAGGTAGAAACTGGGGTGGTAATGTACTAAAGGCTCAGAGTCCATTCCTTTGAGAAGGCAAAGTGCAGATCATGGTCTGGGTCTTGTGACACTGAGCAGCAGAGAGCTGTGTGAGAAACGGGATTCCCTCAGAGCTGAAAGGGCTCAACAAAGGGTGGATACTCCAGTGCTAGAAAGAGCGCTGCTAGAGAGATGCACTTGCTGAGAACCTACTCCAGGAAGAAGACGAGAGAGGACAGTCATTCATGAGCTGCCTCCTGGGGAGGACAGTTAGCTACCTAAACACGCCTGCCATGAGAGGCTCCACAGCACACTGAAAAGTCACAAATAACACGATTCCACAGCTCTGTGTAGGGGCAACTGCCATGGGGCAGAACTGTGTCCCTCCCGCCATTCTTTTTTGCCTGCCAGAGGCCCTGATCTTCAGTGTCTTCAGAGAGTAGGACTGGTAATGTCTCTTCTTGATATCATTTTATCTTGATATTACCAACTCAATGCATGCACATCTTGTTAACTTTTTTGAACTTCCTTCAAAGTGAATCATAGTCAATGTAAACAAAAAAATTTCCTAAGCGCACACTCATACACACACACACACACACACACACACACACACACTACTAAGCATTACATGGAAACAAAAATGTGTTTTGTCAATAAGGATGTAGTCTATATAGGAATGGTTAACTTCCAAGTAGATAATTATATTTGGATTGCAAATCAATTGGACATTTGTCTTCTGGAGAAAGGAAATCTTTTCTGGGAAACCTCAGCCAACTCTAAATTATACCTTGGTTCACAAAGTTTATAACTTACTGGATAATTAACAAAATGTGAAGCTGGCTATCGAGCTTTCTTTGTGGGATACAGATGCCTCGCACTCCTGAGCTTGAGATTTGGCTCAAGAACATTATTTCCCAATGTTTTTTCTAGGCAACAATATTTTTCTCACTCTGAGTTCAGGAAATTTTGTCAAAGGTCCATTAGTTCCACCAAAACCTAGAGTGTCAGTCACACAAGCTGACAAAATTCCTAGTGGCATTTTATAATCCTAACATGGCATTTACCACAACCTTTCCTTCTATGATGTATTGCACACACATCAATAAATGGCTTTCACTTGATAGAAACTTAATATGTAGAATTTCCCCACCCCCAAAGTCCCTCTTGTCACCCAGGCTTCTCAATACTTAACTTGAGACCCTTTAAACTTTAGACCCCAAGAGATGATGGTGTACAATGGGCTGTCTAGCCTCCAATCACTTTCCAGAGGGTTCCAAGACATCCGATCTCTCCTTCCCAAGTTCTTCAAAGCCATGGCCATTTGAATGAATGAACTTTCTTCCATCTCAAGTGAAGCAATAAATAAACCTAGTTCCTGGGAAGATTGAGAAGCTGAACAAATAACTTAGATCTTAGAGGTGTGCTTGTCAATAAGAAACTCCTTTGAAAACAAAGTGTCTACAGATTTTCTTCCAACATGACTTTACTAGCACTGAGTAATTAGCTAGGTTTCCGGTACCAGGTATGTCTCCCTCTTGAAGTCTAATTAGAGAGTGGTTGGTTTCTTCCAAGGTATGGGTGCCACTACTGTGCCTGTAGAGTTATTGTGCCATGCTGGTTGCTGATTGGGTCCATAGATGTCATAGCTGGGTAGGACTGTTATTTGCCTCTCTCTTTTGGAAGCATGCATGGCACCTTTAGACACAATGAAAGCTCAGGGAGGGAAGGGACTGTCCTGTTCAGCCCATGTTTGGCAGTCATGCTAGTGAAACTTAATAGGTGGAGTTTCTAATGTTACTAGCAGACAGAAGAACATCACAGCAAAGTCCTTGGTCTGGAGGCTCTTGCAATCTTTCTACCCTCTCAGGATCAATGTTCCCTGAGCCTTAAGTACAAAAGCATTTTGTAGATATATCCATTTCAACTGGGCTTCACAACTTTGCATATTGATTGTTTTTGTGGCAGTCTCTGTTGCAAAGAGAAGTTTACTTGATGAGGGGTGAAGACTACACGTATCTGTGGATATAAGGACAAATATTTATAGATTGCTGTTAGGGATTATGATGAAAAAAAGAGGTCATGAATTTGAAAGAGATTGGGGGGGTGATGCATGGACCAGTTTGTAGAAAGGAAAGGAGGGGGAGAAATGTTTGTAATCAAAATACAGTCTCAAAAATAAACAACAATAAAGTGTCTGGACCGGTTTAGAATTAAAACCTGCCTTTCTAAATCCCCCACCTTCTCCTTGCCTTCCGCATCCTTATGGACCTCCTGACCACTTAGAATACTTAGAAAGTAGATTTTTTTGAGGCCTTGAGGACAAGCCTAAAGCTTGACTTTTTTGGCCACTTGCCACATCTCCCAGACTATAAAGTGAAGGCTGACACTTTTAAGACTTTGAGTAATGAGTTACTAGGAGCTAGAAATCCAAGAACTAATTTTTTTTAAATATATCTAATACTATAGCAATTGGTTATTTTGCTTGTTGTAAAATACCCAAGAGGAGCAATCTAAGGTTCACAGCTCAAGGGTTCAGTCCATTATAACTGGGAAGGCAGGACAGCAGGAGGCTGCTTGCATCACATTCTCAGGAACCAGAAAGACAATGAATGCTGGTCCTTAGTTCAGTCTCCCTTTTCATAGAGCCTTTGACCCTAGTCCATAGAATGGACCCACCCAAATTTAGGGTGGGTCCTCCTACTTTAACTCACACTAGAAACTCCTTCATAGATGTCCCCCAAGACCTGTCTTCTAGGTGAGTCTAGATCCTGTCAAATTGACAATCAGTTTTCACTATCATACTCTTATCTCCTAGTTCTCCAAAGAGTTAAATGGGACGCTACAGCAAAAGGCGATAGAGCAAGGGTTGTTAGCCATGAATTAGAAAGTGTGCATCAAACATAATTTTCAAACTGTAAAGCATTCTATAATGTAACTTATTTACATAACGATGTGTCATCACGTGAGGTCGACCCAGTGGAGTAGATCAAGATCTGACCTTCTAAGACAGCCTAAGGAGCGTTGAACAGTGTCTTCGGTATGTATTTCTCTTCTGAACACAATGCTTTTCCTAGTATAACAAAGAGAAAAGCTTCCCTCCCATGGGCTCTGCCTTATTTCTACTATCAGTTGGTTCTGATTCTTACAGCCTGGCTGACAGGGAGAGGAGAGCCATACTGGGCATGATCTGGGCATACTCTTTAATCCTCCAGACTATCTGGACTACCTAGACTCAGCCACCTTACCTTTCAAATGAATCCTGAGAATAGTGGACACCCTCTATGTGAGAGAGGGAGACCAGCGGGTCAGTCGCTCCTAAGGACATGTGTGTCACTGTGTGGAAGGGACATGGAGGCGTTTGCTGAAGCTGAATGGATGGATCAGTGATTAGAAAGAACCTTGCTGGAACTCCGATTCTCATGTATTCACAGCCTTGCTTGTGGCTGCTCTCCAGCCATTTAATCTGGCATTCAATCACAAATAATAGTTCTATTGAGTTGTGTAAAGTCAATACTTCTTACGCTCTTTAATTCAGGCAAAGCTCCAGGACACAGCACTCTGTTTGTTTAATGCTTTCATGGGCTATTCAGGGAAATCAGATTTACAAGGTTCCGTTATTCCCAAGCCACTTCCCAGCACGCTCTTATCTCGTATTCTCCCTCCACTGAGGAAATATGCCTGTCAACCTAAGTAGCATTTTCTTAGAGGAATAAAAAATTAATTGGGTACAACGCTTGCGCTCTGGGACCTCCCAGGGCTATCACTAAACATCTACATCACTGGGCCACCCAGGAGTCAGGCCACAAGCTCCATATTCTAATTCTTTGCAGAATCAAGAGATATTAAGAAAACAGCGGTTTAGGATACCGTCATCATAAAAATCAGCAAATAGGATGCAAACGTTGGTTGTCAGGTTATATGAAGGTGAACATCAATCTCTTTGTTCCTTGGCGTTCAGACCTGGAGTGAGAGGAAATCTTATATTTATGATTCTTTTCACATTATTAAGAAAAAGGGACATTCACATTGTAGAAAAATGTAAAGACAAGCCAAAGCAAAGGTAAATGCACACCATACCAGACATGACCTATGTTGGTGTGTTAGTGTGTGCCTTTTTGGATTCACACATAATATGTTCTTACCAAAGCAAGACTGTAATGTAAATGGTAATTTATACCCCATTCTACCTCTGCTGAACATGTGACTTTGTGAACAAACATATTCATAAGTGGTCATCCATAAATTTTTCAGTGGTTAGATAGTGTTTCAGCATGGAGGTGGCCTTCATTTATTTAATCAGTTCCATGTCGCTAGATACCTCCCAAACCCCCAATTTCAAATACTGTATACAGAATAAGGCAGCAATTTCCCTTTAAGAGTTCCTTACTTTCCTGGAATATCACCTTAGTCATAACTCGGCACATACATCACTAATGCTTCTGATAAGTGTATTGTTCTCCAGCAGAGCTACACTAGCTCACGTGCCTGTCCAACAGAAAACGGGTCCTGGCGCTACACGGGAGATGGTTCTGGCCACAGTTAGCAGTGTTGTGAGTGAGGAATGCCAACCCTCTTGATTTTCATCATGCTTGATTTTCATTACTTTAACGAGTGGCCAGGTTCTTTTCGTTTTTTCTTAGCTAGTAGGATTGCATCGGAGCCCCAGAGCCTTACCACACGGTGTGCAAGTTCAGGGAGCATGAAGTCTGGATGGTGTAGCTGTGATCTTTGCTCCATGTGGAGAGGCACTGAAAGATAAGATCAGAGTGTGTGCGGGGCGGGTCACAGGATCCATAGCTTCCTTAAACAATGGCGGGCATTAAGTGTTTATCTAAATATTTGAGGACTGTTGAGTGAATAACAGTGTCCTTTGTGGTCAGAAGCATATAATGGAACTGCAATGGGTTGACTTCTACCCTCGCCCAAAAAATACATATACTGAGAAGGCCCCAAATTCAGGGCTCAAGAGGACTTTTTAACCCGGACAAAATGTGAAAAGAAAAAAATTTTTTTTAATTTAGACACTGCACAGGCCTTAGCTGCTATTACTAACTTTCTGCTAATTGTTCATCAACTCTGTCATGATGCACCTGTCAGCCTGCAAAGAGACAGAGTGTCCTGCCTCTCAAGATCTCCCTGACAGGATCCTTGCCTGTCCTTCCAGTCGGCCTGTACTCAGGCTGCTTGCAGCGGATGCAAATATTGACTTTTCTAGAGAAATAAAGAAAGCAGATAGATAGCAGGGACATGAATAGTCACATGTGGGGCTCCACCCAAGAAAGCAAAGCCATTTGTGCTGTCAGGTTTTAAGGGGTGGGGACTGAGAGGGAGCACGCAGGTGGAGGCAAGAGGCCAACCTTGGGTGTCCTTCCTGAGAAGCCATCCATCTTGGATTTTTAAGACAGACTTTCTCACCGGGAAGTGGTGGCACATGCCTTTAATCCCAGCACTTGGGAGGCAGAGACAGGCAGATTTCTGAGTTTGAGGCCAGCCTGGTCTACAGAGTAAGTTCCAGGACAGCCAGAGCTACACGGAGAAACCCTGTCTTGAAAAACCAAAAAAAAAAAAAAAAAAAAAAAAAAAGACAGGTTTTCTCACTGGCCTGACCCCGCCAAGTGCCTAGCCTGAGAACTCCAGGGATCTGCCTGTCTCCACCTCTCTGACGCTAAAACTCCACAATGCCTGCCTTGTTTTAGATTTTGTTTTTTTAATGTGATGAATTTTAGGGGTTAAGCTAAGGTCCTTTTGTTGACAAGACAAGCATTTTAACATCTATACCACATTGTCAGTTTCAAAGAAGTCAAAAAAATGTTTGCTGTAGCTGTGCACACTCTCTTACTCCTTCTTAATCCTCTATCATACACATACATTCACTCTGTAATAAACACACACACACACACACACACACACACACATGATTCCACCATCAGTGCATTGTAGAAACTTTAAATGCATATATAAGATATATTATTATTAAATATATTTTAAGATATATTTAAATATCTCACAATAGATGAAACATATTATCTATATATTTTCAGATAAGGTCTCACTCTGTAGCCCAGGCTTGGCCTGGAATTCTCTGTGTAACCCAGACTCACCTCAGAATTTTAGAATTCTTATTGCCTCAGCCTCCCAAGGACTGATATTACAGTTGTAAGCCACAGAAGCCAACTACACACTTATGGTTTTAAATATGTACCTCATTCTATGCTTAATCTTCTTGAGTTTTCTGCTTTCCTGATTTTCTCTATATTAATTTTTTCTGAATAACAAAAGCAAGCTGGAATTATTAAAGGAAAATTCATTTAAACTAAATACTTGGTTGGTTCACATATTATTTTAGAATCAGATGTCAAGTAGGCTTATTACAGTCTCTCCTTTCCTTCCTCCATCTGGCTCCCATATGCACTCATGTGCTTGCATATGCACACACACACATGTACACACACACATATGTGTGTGGCGGTCACATGCTCTCCTCTGCTCCCACACTGGCTCATGTCACCTAGGATCTCTCCTATGCTGCAAACTCTTATCAGAACAGATGTTTTCCCTTGCCCAAATGGCCTCATTGTTCTTGCTTTGAAGGTGAGTGTTTCGTCTAGTGGAAACCACTACTTTCTTTCAAGGTAACCCCAGGCACATTGCCGTTGTCTGCAGTTTTATTTATTTGCTTTGGTTTTCATTAGCTGCTGCTGTTTAAGATATTCTTGACATCTGATTTGTACTATTTCAGCAGATCTTAGCTAGCCAAAAGAAAAATAATTCATGTATAGACCAGTCCAAAGTAAATGTGCAGAGCCCCAGCTCTGGGCGCTTGGACCAGGATAACAGGGGAAGAGCTGTTTAGTCTGTGATGTGTGTCAGGAGGCCTAACAGGTACCTAATGATGCTGAGAAGGGAGGCAGGCACTGGTGATAGGGAAGGGCTGGCAATGGGTGTTCAAAAGTAAACGATGTAGTTGCTTTTACACAAAGCAGACAGGAAGCCAGCTGGTGCAAATGGGACAGACCACCCAGAAAATGTAAGACAGTGGTATGATGGTCATCTGAAGAGCCAGGCATTAGAAATGTCCATGCAGGGCTGAGCTGGTGCTCTACGATGAGGCCCTAGTGTCCAGCTCAGCCTGTCTCCTCTGTTCCTTGATAGAACCCTGAAGAATTTCTGCCTGGATGGAAGATTGCAAAACTTTGTGCTTCACACTCTCCCCTGGCAATTAGAAACCTCTCAGGGTCCTGAGAAGGTACAGGAGAAAACAGGAAGTTCTGATGAACTCTCAGGAAGGGACCCTGTTGGTGTTCACCACTGAGCACACTTCTATCTCTTCTCACCAATATTTAGGCGTTGTCTAAGATAACATATCATGTTGATGTATACCTGCACTAATGTTATACACTAATATAGTTTAGGTACTACATAGTTCATGATTTTATATCTTTCCTATGTGTGTTGAAAGCATATATGAGTGTGTATAGGTACTGTGTTCTATGTGTGAAATATTATATAACTCTTGATTTTTACATATGAGTATATAAAATCTCTGCCCTATGTGTTAATGTATAATGCCACAGTCATACTGTGCTGGACATTGGAGGCTACATGCCTGCCTCCAGTGTACACCTGCCTCCAATTCACGCCTGCCTCCAGTGTACACCTAATTCCAGTATGTACTTGCTTCCAGTGTACACCCAGTACACACCTGCCTCCATATAATATCATACATACTGAGTTAGACAGTTTTATGTCAACTTGATACAATCTTTTGTCATTGAGAGGAAGGAACCTCATACAGAGGCAGATGCTCACAGCCAACCATTGGACTGAGCGCGGGGTCCCCAGTGGAGGAGCTGGAGAAAGGACTAAAGGAGCTGAAGGGGTTTGCAACCCCATAGGAAGAACAACAATATCAACCAACCAGACCTCTCGCCCCAGAGGTCCCAGGGACTAAGCTATCAACCAAGGGCACACATGGCTCTAGCTGCATATGTAGCAGAGGATGGCCTTGTCAAGCATCAATGGGAGGAGAGGTCCTTGGTCCTATGAAGGTTCAATAGATGCCTCAATGTAGGGGAATCGAGGCCAGGAAGGTAGGAGGGGATGGGTAGAGGAACACCCTCATAGAAGCAGCGAGGAAGGATGGGATAGGGGCTATCTGGGAGTGGGGGAAACTTGGAAAGGGGATAATATCTGAAATGTAAATAAAAAATATATCCAATTTAAAAAAGAAAAGAAAAGAAAACGCCTTTATAAGACTATGCTATAGGCAAGCCTATAGAGCATTGTCTTATTTAGTGATTGGTGGGGAAGTGCCCAGCCCATTATGGGTTGTCTCATCCTGAGCTGTGATCCTGGGTTCTATAAGAAAACAGGCTACAAGACCAAAGGCCGGGATCCGCACCATCTTGGACCCTGCAGCCCAACGAGGTGGGGAGGGAGCTCCAGATCCACAGAGAGCCCGCCATTAGACACTATCCTAGGGAGAACAGCTCAACAAGATGGAGCCCTGCCGACTGGGAGAGCCACTGCCTAGGCTTCAGCAGCCCAGCCAGGAAACCCCGGGTCTGCAGGGAATCCTGCAGTTAAACAGAGCCCTGAGACTGGCCACCATCTTGGAGCTAGTAGACTAACCAGGCAAACCAGGAGGAGACAACTGGAGGCCAGTTAAGTATCCAGAGGCAAGCAGGGAGGAGACTTGAATCCAGCCCAGCAGAGCTGAGGAGGTAATTCGGAGCCCAGTGGTGGAAACCTTCCAGTTTCTGCCTCGGGAGCACAGACACCTCTGAGACAGCAGCACCAAACGCCAGGCTCTAAGAAGCTTTAAACACCAACCAGTAATAACAACACCAACTAAGTCCAGAAATAAACAAATGGCAAAAGGCAAATGTAGGAACGTTACTAGCAGAACTCAAGGCAATATGGCAGTATACAAACCCAGTTTCCCAACAGCAGAAAGCCCTGGATACCCCAACACACCAGAAAATCAAGATACAGATATAAAATCATTGGTGAGGATGCTGGTAGCAGAACACATGGATAAATCTCTTAAAGAAATACAGGAGAAAATTGATCAAAATTTCAAAGCCCTTACAAGGAAAACACAAAAATCACTTAAAGAAATTCAGGAGAATATGGATCAAAAAGCAGAAGCCGATAACGGGGAAATACAAAAATCACTTAAAGAAATACAGGAGACCATAAGTCAACAAGTAGTAGTCATGAAAGGAAATAAAAAATCTCTTAAAGAATTACATGAAATCACAAACAAGCAAGCAAAAGATCTGAGCAAAACCATCCAGGATCTAAAAACAGAAGTAGAAAAAACTAAGAAATCTCAAAGGGAGACAACGTTGGAGATAGAAAACCTTGGGAAGCAATCAGGGGCCATAGATGCAAATATCAACAATAGAATACAAGAGATAGAAGAAAGAATCTCAGATGCTGAAGATACCATAGGAACCATTGACTCAACAGTCAAAGAAAATGCAAAATGCAAAAAGCTTGTAACCCAAAACATCCAAGAAATCCAGGACACAATGAGAAGACCAAACCTAAGGATTATAGGGATAGATGAGAGGGAAAATTTAAAACTTAAAGGGCCAGCAAATATCTTCTACAAAATTATGGAAGAAAACTTTCCCAACCTAAACAGAGAGATGCCCATGAATATACAAGAAGCCTACAGAACTCCAAACAGACTGGACCAGAACAGAAATACCTCCCGTCACATAATAATCAAAACCCCAAATGTACTAAAAAAGAAAGAATATTAAAGGCAGTAAGAGAAAAAGGCCAAGTAACATACAAAGGAAGACCTATCAGAATTACACCATACTTCTCACCAGAGACCATGAAAGCTAGAAGATCCTGGGCAGATATCATGCAGACTCTAAAAGAACACAAATTTCAGCCAAAACTACTATACCCAGCAAAACTTTCAATCACCATAGATGGGGAAACCAAGGTATTCCATGACAAAACCAAATTTGTACGATATCTTTCCACAAATCCAGCCCTACAATGGATAATAGGGGGAAAACACCAATACAAGGAGGAAAACTACACCCCAGAAGAAGCAAAATAGAAATCTCCTCTCACCAAACACAAAAGAAGATAACCACTCAAATATAAAAAATAATTTGAAAAATGTCAGGAAGTAATAGTTACTATTCCTTAATATCTCTTAACATCAATGGACTCAATTCCCCAATAAAAGACATAGACTAACAGACTGGTTACAGAAACAGGACCCTACAATTTGCTGCATACAGGAAACACATCTCAGTATCAAATACAAACACTACCTTAGAGGAAAAGGCTGGGAGACAATTTTACAAGCAAATGGTCTCAGGAAACAAGCCGGAGTAGCCACTCTAATATCAGATAAAATTGACTTTCAACCTAAAGTCATCAAAAGAGACACTGAAGGTCACCACTTGCTGGTAAAAGGGAAAATCCACCAAGAAGAACTCTCAATACTGAACATCTATGCTCTAAATGCAAGGGCACCCTCATTCATGAAAGAAACTTTACTAAAGCTTAAAGCACACATTGCACCTAACACAATAATTCTGGGTGACTTCAACACTCCACTATCCTCAATGGACCGATCAAGAAAGCAGAAACTAAACAGGGACACAGTGAAACTAATTGAAGCTTTGGACCAATTGGATTTAACAGATATATATATAGAACATTTCATCCTAAAGCTAAAGAATATACCGTTTTCTCAGTACTGCATGGTACCTTCTCCACAATCGATCATATAATTGATCACAAGACAGACCTCAACAAATACAAGAAGATCGAACTAATCCCTTGCCTCATACCAGATCACTATGGAGTAAAAGTGGTCTTCAACAGCAAGAAAAACAACAGAAAGCCCACATACACATGGAAACTGAACAATACTCAATGACACCTTGGTCAAGGAAGAAATAAAGAAAGAAATCAAAGACTTTTTAGAATTCAATGAAAATGAAGGTATGACCTACCCAAATCGTTGGGACACAATGAAATCAATGCTAAGAGGAAAACTCATAGCCCTGAGTGACTCCAAAATGAAACAGGAGAGAGCATACACTAGCAGCTTAACAGCACACCTGAAAGCCCTGGAACAAAAAGAAGCTAATTCACCCAGAAGGAGTAGAAGACAGGAAGTCATCAAACTAAGGGCTGAAATCAATCAAATAGAAACAAAGAGAACCATACAAAGAATCAACAAAACCAGGAGCTGGTTCTTTGAGAAAATCAACAAGATAGATAAACCCTTAGCCAGACTAACAAAAGGGCACAGAGACAGTATTCAAATTAATAAAATTAGAAATGAAAAGGGGAATATAACAACAGAGACTGAGGAAATTCAAAAGCTCATCAGATCCTACTACAAAAGTCTATACTCAACACAATTGGAGAATCTGGAGGAAATGGAAAATTTCCTAGACAGATACCAAATACCAAAATTAAATCAGGATCAATTGGATCAGCTAAACAGTCCCATAACCCCCAGGGAAATAGAAGGGGTTATAGAAAGCCTCACAACCAAAAAAAGTACGGGACCAGATGGTTTTAGTGCAGAATTCTATCAGGCCTTCAAAGAAGACCTAACACCAATACTCTTCACTATTCCACAAAATAGAAACAGAAGGGACACTACCCAACTCATTCTATGAAGCCACAATGATGCTGATACCAAAGCCACACAAAGATACACCAAAGAAAGAGAACTACAGGCCAATTTTCCTTATGAATATAGATGCAAAAATACTCAATAAAATTCTTGCCAACCGAATCCAAGAGCACATTAAAATGATCATTCACCATGATCAAGTACACTTCATCCCAGGGATGCAGGGATGGTTCAATATATGAAAATCCATCAATATATGTAATCCACTACATAAACAAACTAAAAGAAAAAAAGCACATGGTCATCTCACTAGATGCAGAAAAAGCATTTGACAAAATTCAGCATCCTTTCATGTTAAAAGTCCTGAACTCAGAAGACATCAGGTGTTGGCGAGGATGTGGAGAAAGAGGAACACTCCTCCACTGCTGGTGGGAATGCAAGCTGGTACAACCACTCTGGAAATCAGTATGGAGGTTCCTCAGAAAACTGGGCATGATACTTCCGGAGGACCCAGCCATACCACTCCTGGGAATATACCCAGAAGATTCACCAGCATGCAATAAGGATACATGCTCCACTATGTTCATAGCAGCCTTATATATAATAGCCAGAAGCTGGAAAGAACCCAGATGTCCCTCAACAGAGGAATGGATACAAAAAATGTGGTATATATACACAATGGAGTACTATTCAGCCATTAGAAACAATGAATTCATGAAATTCTTAGAGAAATGGATGGAGCTGGAGAACGTCATACTAAGTGAGGTGACCCAGTCTCAAAAGAATACCCATGGTATACAGTCACTGATAAGTGGATATTAGCCTAGAAGCTTGGAACACCAAAGACACAAATCACATATCAAGTGATGTCTCACAAGAAGAAAGGAGTGGACACTGGTGCTAGAATGGACCAAAACATCATTGTGGGAGAGTACAAGAACAGTAAAGTGGGAGGGGTGGATGCGGGAGCAGGGGGGGGGAAAGGACATGTGGGACCTTTGGGGGTGGGGAACCAGAAAAAGGGAAATGAATTGTAAATATAGAATATATATATACAATAAAGAAAAAAGAAAAAAAAGTCCTGGAAAGAACAGGAATTCAAGGCCCATACCTAAACATAGTTAAAGCAATATACAGCAAACCAATACCCAACATCAAAATAAATGGAGAGAAACTTGAAGCAATCCCACTAAAATCATGGACTAGACAAGGCTGCCCTCTCTCTCCATATCTTTTCAATATAGTACTTGAAGTTCTAGCGAGAGCAATTAGACAAAATAAGGAAGTCAAAGGGATACAAATTGGAAAGGAAGAAGTCTAATGATCATTATTTGCAGATGATATGATAGTATACGTAAGTGACCCAAAAAACTCCACCAGAGAACTCCTACAGCTGATAAACAACTTCAGCACAGTGGCTGGTTATAAAATCAACTCAAGCAAATCAGTAGCCTTCCTATACTCAAAGGACAAGCAGGCTGAGAAAGAAATAAGGGAAATGACACCCTTCACAATAGCCTCAAACAACATAAAGTATCTTGGCGTAACTCTAACCAAACAAGTGAAAGATCTGTATGACAGGAACTTCAAGTCCTTGAAGAAAGAAATGGAAGAAGACCTCAGAAGATGAAAAAATATTTCATGCTCTTGGATTGGCAGGATCAATATAGTAAAAATGGCCATCTTGCCAAAAGCAATCTACAGATTCAATACAATCCTCATCAAAATCCCAAATCAATTCTTCATAGATCTAGAACAAGCAATTCTCAAATTCATTTGGAGTAACAAAAAACCCAGGATAGCTAAAACTATTCTCAACAATAAAAGGACTTCTGGGGGAACCAATATCCCCGACCTCAAGCAGTACTACAGAGCAATTGTGTTAAAAACTACATGGTATCGGTACAGCAACAGGCAAGTAGACCAATGGAATAGAATGGAAGATCCAGAAATGAACCCACAGAGTTATGGTCACTTGGTCTTTGATAAAGGAGCTACAACCATCCAGTGGAAAAAAGATAGCCCTTTCAACAAATGGTGCTGGTTCAACTGGAGGTCAACATGCAGAAGAATGCAAATTGACCCACTCTTATCTCCGTGCACTAAGATCAACTCCAAGTGGATCAAGGACCTCCACATAAAACCAGACAAACTGAAACTAATAGAAAAGAAACTGGGGAAGACCCTGGAGGAGATGCGCACAGGGGGGAAGTTCCTGAACAGAACACCAATAGCTTATGCTCTAAGATCAAGAATTGACAAATGGGACCTCATAAAATTACAAAGTTTCTGTAAGGCAAAAGACACTGTCAGAAGGACAAAATAGCAACCAACAAATTGGAAAAAGATCTTCACCAACCCCACATCCGACAGAGGGCTAATATCCAATATATACAAAGAACTCAAGAAGTTAGACCCCAAAGAACCAAATAACCCTATTAAAAAATGGGGTACAGAGCTAAACAAGGAATTTTCACCAGAAGAAATTCGGATGGCTGAGAAGCACCTTAAGAGATGTTCAACATCATTAATCATCAGGGAAATGCAAATCAAAACAACCCTGAGATTCCACCTCACACCTGTCAGAATGGCTAAGATTAAAAACTCAAGAGACAACAGGTGCTGGAGAGGATGTGGAGAAAGAGGAACACTCCTCCATTATTGGTGGGATTGCAAGATGGTACAACCACTCTGGAAATCAGTCTGGCGGTTCCTCAGAAAATTGGGCATGACACTTCCAGAGGACCCTGTCATATCACTCCTGGGCATATACCCAGAGGATTCCCCTGCATGCAATAAGGATACATGCTCCACTATGTTCATAGCAGCCTTATTTATAATAGCCAGAAGCTGCAAAGAACCCAGATGTCCCTCATCGAAGGAATGGATACAGAAAATGTGGTATATTTATACAGTGGAATACTATTCAGCAATTAAAAAATGAATTCATTCAATTTGTAGGCAAATGGTTGGATCTGGAAAATATCCTGAGTCAACCCGATCACAAAATAATACACATGAATTGCAATCACTGATAAGTGGATATTAATGAGCCCAGAAGCTCTGAATACTCAAGACACAATTAGCTAAGCAAAAGATTCCCAAGAAAAAAGATGGAGAGGACCCTGGTCTGGAAAAGACTAAATCCAGTTTTGTAGGAGAGTACCAGAACAGAGAAATGGTGGGGAGGGGGTGAGTGGGTAGTGGGGAGAGGGAGAGGACTTATGGGACATATGGTGAGGGGGGGACTGGAAAGGGGAAAGCCTTTGGAATGTAAACAAAGAATATAGAAAATAATAAAATTTTAAAAAAAGAAAACAGGCTACACAAGCTATGGGGAGCAAGCCAATAAACAGCACCTCTCCATGGTTTCTGCATCAGCTCCTGCCTCCAGGTTCATACCTGGAGTTCCTGTCCCGACATCCTTGGGTGGTGAGCAGTGGAAGTGGTGTGGAAGTGTAAAGCCAAATAAACCCTTTCCTCCACAAGTTGCTTCGGCCATGGTTTTTATCACAGCAATAGAAACCCTAAGACAAGTACTATTATGACTTAGTATGAATTATTGTTCACTGATACTTATTATGGTTATTGATACTATTGCAAATCATACTGTTTAATGTTTTGTCCCAATGTAAGGAAACCATGCAGATGCTTATGAAAGAGGGCCAGTGTAAATAAATTTTTTTATTTAAATTTTTATTTACTATATTCTATGTTTACATTCCAAAGGCTTCCCTCTTTCCCAGTTCCCCCCCCACCATACGTCCCATAATTCCTCTCCCCCCCAACTATTCCCCAATCATCCCCCACCCCACGATTTCTCTGTTCTGGGTCTACAAAACTGGATCCAATCTTTTCAGGCCCAGGGTCCTCTCCTTTCTTCTTCTTGGGAATCATTTGACTTTCTAATTGTGCCTTGAGTATTTAGGGCTTCTGGGCTCATTAATATCCACTTATCAGTGATTGCATTTCATGTGTATTCTTTTGTGATTGGGTTAGCTCACTTAGGATGATATTTTCCAGATCTAACCATTTACCTACAAATTGCATGAATTCATTATTTTTAATTGCTGAGTAGTATCTACGTGTTCAGCTACCAGCATCCTGACCAGTGATTTTAGATCCAAGTCTTGTTTTTCTGGTGTGTTGGGGTATCCAGGGCTTCCTATTGTTGGCGAACTGGGTTCAGATGCTGTCATGCTGCCTTGATTTCTATTAGTAACTTTCCTTCGTTTTCCTTTTGCCATCTGGTTATTTCTGGTGTTAGTTGGCCTTGTTGTCACTGGCTGGTGTTTGAACCTCCAGCGAGGCGGGGCTCACCTGTTGTTTCTCTACTATGCTGCAAGATAGAGACTGCCTCTGCGAGTGCTAAGGGGACCTCAAAGAGGGCGGTTCCCAACAGAGTTGGTGCAAGGTCGGAGGGCGTGGAGATGTCTCTCCAGCTGCCACCCTTGCCCTGGTTAGTGGGGAGAGTCTGGAGGATCCTCCCGAGTGATGGTACCCCTGATTGAATCTGTCTACCTGGGCCTCTCTAGCCCTGTCCTGGTAGCAATATGGAGGCCTACCACAACCGCTGCTGTAAGGGACTGCGAGCAGGCTGCTCCCAGCTGCCTTGGTGCAAGGCCAGAGGGCGTAGAGAAGTCCCGCAGAGCCTTGGTGCTGGGCCTGGCTGGTGGCGAGAGCCTGGCGGATCCACCCGTGCGATGGTAGCCCCTGCTGGAGTCTGTCTACCTGGGCCTATCTAGCCCTGTCCTGGTAGCAATATGGAGGCTTACCGTGACCGCTGCTGTAAGGGCCCGTGAGCTGGCTGCTCCCAGCTGCCTTGGTGCAAGGCCGGAGGGCATGGAGAAGTCCCGCAGAGCCTCGGCCCTGGGCCTGGCTGGTGGCGAGAGCCTGGTGGATCCAACCGCACGATGGTAGCCCTGGCTGGAGTCTGTCTACCTGGGCCTCTCTAGCTGTGTCCTGGTACCAATATGGAGGCTTACCGTGACCATAAATAAATTTTTTAACTTACTAAAGTTCCCCACGCCATCTCAAAGAGCAAGCACCCACTGTGCCCCTTCCCCGGCAGATCCATTCCTAGTGCCCATAAAAATGGCAGGGACACATACAGAATGATAAAAATAAAGCAGTAAAATAATGGCCACCGACCCCCGTTACAGATCAGCCAGACAGTAAAAATCAACCTTGAAATTTAAAAAAAAAAAAATCAATGTAAAAAATTCACTTTCATTCATGAGGGAGACTAACACACATATCTATTTTGTGTTCTGAAGCAGGCTGCTGGTCAGTGGAGATGTAGACACAGGGTTCAACATGCAGGACAGAAAATATAACTCAGAATTTAACTGAAAAGAATTACAGGATTAGAAGTGTGGTAGAAATGGTGTCTGTTCTCAGTGTATATAGCAAATGAGTGACTGCTTAAGCACTTCCAGGTTGAAGGCCACTTCCTATAGACATGTGTCATAGCCAGGATTACAAAGGAAAGAAAATGGTCTCCAGACTTTCTCTCAACCTAAAGCCCAATCAGCAGATTTGGTTTAGGTTTGTAACTCTATTAAAGTGCTTACCTGCCTCCAGTGAACACTGGCCTCTAGGGCACACCTACTTCCAGTATTTACCTGCTTCCAGTGCAAACCCAGTGCACACCTGCCTCCAAATCACTCATGCCTCCAATACACACCAGCCTTCGAATCCCTTCTAACTCCAATACACTTCTAACTCCAGTGCACATCTGCCTTCAGTGCACACCTGCTGCCAGTACATACCTGATTCCTGTGCACACCTGCCTTCAGTGCACACCTGCCTTCAGTGCACACCTGCCTTCAGTGCATACCTGCTGCCAGTGCACACCTGCCTTCAGTGCACACCTGCCTTCAATGTACACCTACTTCCAGTACACACCTACCTTTAGTGTACACCTGACTCCAGTTCACACTTGACTTCCAGTGTACACCTGCTGCCAGTGTACACCTGCTGCCAGTGCATACCTGACTCCTGTGCACACCTTCCTTCCATGCATACCTGCCTCCAGTGTACACCTGCCTCCAGTGCATACCTGCCTTCAGTGTACACCTGTCTCCAATGTACATCTGCCTCCAGTGAGTCACAAAAGAGTTCTCAGAGTGTTCAGAACACAGAGGATAGTTTCACATGATTTAGACATCATCAGAGTGACTAAGATCTGAGAGCAAAGCTAGACTGCCTTGTTGGTGGGTAGACATTCAGAGGATGAGCCAGCCTCCCAAGCTCCTGGGCTTCAACTCTAGATTTGGGCCAGACTACTCCTCCTTGCCCCTTAAGAGTATTAGAGTCCATAGTCTGAGTCTCAAATTGCTTCTTCACAGTTAGGTATAAATTATTCTCATTTTAATAGAAACAACTATAATTCAACTTTATCTGTGAGGTTTCTTACCCACAATAAATAGAATTGATCCCATGGAACCATTTCTTCTCTCTTGGAACCACTTATTAGCAATGAAGTCATGGGCCATAACTCTGAGCACCTCCTAAATCCTGCATTGTGAGTTGTGTAAAGTATCTGTGTATACAAGTATCTGTGTATACATGTGTGCATTCGTGCATGTGCACATGTATGCACATATGTATAGAGGCCAGAGGTCAATTTTAGGTTTCTTCCTTAGGGCACTGTCTACATTTTGTATTTTTTTCAGACAGGTTTTGCCATTCATATCTGAAACTCAATGCTTTGACTGGGTGTGGTGGTTTGAATATGCTTGGCCCAGGGAATGGCACCATTTGGAGGTGTGGCCTTGTTGGAGGAAGTATATCACTGTAGGCATGGGCTTTAAGACACTCATCCTAGCTACCTGGAAGCCAGTCTTCTCTTGTTTACCTTCAGAACAAGATGCTGAACTCTCAGCTCCCCATGTGCCATGCCTGCCTGGACACTGCCATGCCCCTGCCTCGTGATAATGGAACAAACCTCTGAACCTGTAAGCCAGCCCCAATTAAATGTTGTCCTTATAAGAGTTGCCTTGGTCATGGTGTCTGTTCCCAGCAGTAAAACCTTAACTAAGACAGTAGAGTAGCTGGCTGGTGAGTCTAAGGAATCCGTCTGCCTCCTCTTCCCCAGAGTTGGAGTTAGAAGAGTAACACACACACACACACACACACACACACACACTCAAAGGTTCAAGGGATCAATTCAAATTGTTTGTGCTTGGGTGGCAAGTACTTATGAGTCTCAGGTGGTGACACCAAGAAGGAGGCAGATGAGTAAAGTGACAGGAATATGGACTGAAGGGGGAGCCCTGGTTAATAGCCCTCGTGAAACTGGAAAAGTGGGATGGAGAGATGGCTCTCTGGTTAGGACCCCTTGCTGCTCAATCACTCAATTACGAGGACTGGAGTTTGGTTTCCAGAACCCACACGGCAGCTCACAGACACTTTTAACTCCAGCTCTTGGGAATCCATTAGCCTCTCCTGGCCTCCTCAGGCAACTACATTCACATAGACATGCAAGACACACACAGGGGCACACACACATTGGGGAGAGGACAGAAATCTATCTAAAAACAAAACAAAACAAACCAGAAGGAATGGCACAGATGGGAAAGAAGGCCAGTGCCCCTCAGGAGTGGCACAGCATGATAAGGACATCCATCTACCTCATCACAACATCTACATCATCCACCTCATCACTGCATGCTGTGAAAAACAGTACCATAGTTTTCTATCATCTCGGTAAATTTGCTGTCACCCACAGCTGGCTGGCAAACTTTTATCACAGGGACCAAACCTCTCCCTGACTGCACTCTACTTCCTGCCATGGGGCAGCTGCTCAGCCCTGAATGTTGATCAGTTGTATGGAGCTATGGGAGATCCTCAACTCCTTAAGCTGTGAGCGCAGTGAGTCTTTTATCTCTTCCCACCCTGTGGTAGGCCTGTCACAATGACATCACTATGCAGAGACAGAACTAGCCCATGGGTGGTGGCGGTGAAAACAGCTCTGGAGTGGGAAGTTGAGGATGACCCCACATCTGGCCATCTGGCCTGGGTCAGGGGCTGAGGCAGAAAGACGAGGTCGTAGCTGGTGAGACAGGAGTGGGAAAGGCTTTCAAAGCCTAGAGTTTGGGGTCTGCTCAGAGAGTCGACCAATCGGTCTAAAGCACGTGGCAAACTAAGCGTCTCAAAGATGCACTCAAGCCTGTGGTGTAAATGCTGCGTTTCTTTGCTGACAGGGAATATTCATTCCAACACTGTCGCTGTAATATTGAGAGATTTAGGGACTAATCTAGCTGTGTGAGGTTTTTATTTGTGATTTTGATACTATAAAGTAATTTTTTTTAAAGCCTAGATTTGGTGTGAATAAAAATACACCATTTTTAAGTCAGGACGTGGTACAAGCAGTCACACTGTGTTTAGTGTCAGTGCCTAGGGCAATGTGGCACCTGGTAGACTGGAGGGGGAGTGGACACTGGAGGACATGCTGACAGGTTAGCCACGGGGGAGTACCACTGAAGAGGACCAAAGCCATCGTGATAAGGAGAGGGGGACTGGAGAGAGGTCAAGGGTGAGCCTGCCTGGCTTGGACAGCCTGGGGGCTACTCAGAGCCCTGCTGTGATGTCAGCTGTCTTTCTCTTCCTCTGAAAGGGACTGCACTCTTGAGTAGAACCTGCTGGCCAATTACCACGCTATCAAAAGAGTTTCCCTAAGAGCAGAAGGCAAACAAATCAATAACTTCCGAACAAGTTTAATATGCAAATATTTGAAATGTGGTTATTAAAACTCGTAACTCAGTCTCTGGAATCTGCTGCGGCCTTTATTAAAGACGTTTCTCAAGGCCTTGGTGGTATAGTGTGTGGAATATGAAGCAGTGATGTTCACAGCCCTCTCTGAGAGCATGCCTCTTCATGGAAGGACACTGAATATTTATATTTTAAAGAAATGGATGAGTTATGCAATATCACTTTTCAATAATTTTAGATTAATCCAATAAACACATTATGAATATCATAAATCTCAGTTTATTAAAATAATGATATCTGTTGGGTAGAACGACAGGTTATTCAATCAAAAAAGGAAAACACCCCATTTGATAAATCAGTCCTTTTTCATTGACCCTGGGTTTCCATTTGTTGTGGCATCTGTGGCCTTTTCTCTAAAGAAGTAATATTATGACAAAAGAGTGGGATTCCCACCTAGGAATTAAAGGATGGGCAGCATAAGCCATCCCATTATTAAAAAGGCACAAATGATAAAAAAAAATCACTAAATAGCATGTGGCTGGTACACACCCAACTGTGACGCCATTCTGGGGTAGCTGCGGTAGGACAGATGGAGCACAGACATCAAGGGAAGCCAAGATCCTGCCCTTACATGATAGACATGCAGGCATTCTTTACAGTTAGTGCTTTGTGGGAGCGTAGACAGACAGACAGACAGACAGACAGACAGACAGACAGACAATGAGTAATTATTAAAGACATAGGCAGTATTTGTTCCATGTAGGTAGAAGAAGGTTAAGGATAAATGTATTAAACATATTTATACATAAAGTGTATAAAAAGGAGGAGGAGGAAGAAGAAGCAGCATGTTGTAAAAGACCTCCATGAAACATCACCGGACCTTTACACACACGCTGTAAGTATTTAAAAAAAAAAAAAAACCATCCAAGCAAGGGAGAAACCCATGGGAATCAGAGGCTGCCGTGGAAGTGGCTCCTCGTCCCTACAAGAAGCACGTGAGACTATGAATGTGCTCAGGAAAGTGGGTCTCTGGCTCTCAGCTTCAGGGGGTCTGGTCCCAGATAGGCCCAGGCTGGTGCTTTGAGCTATGGCTGGGCAGAGCATGGCCTGGAAGGACAGAGGACCAGGAGAGGCTGCTCCCATGCTCCCCTTTCAGGCCACACCCCAGTGACCAAAGACTCTCCACGAGGCCCCACCTCCAAAAGGATCTACCTATTCCAAGGTGCCAGCCTGGGGAGCAAACCTTTAGCACGTGTGTCTTTCCAACCTACAGAACCCACACAGATGTGCATAGCTCAAGACTGCAGTAAATAATATATACATGTTCGTCGGAAGGAAATCCCAACGTGGGAAACAACAGTATTTTAGATACTGAGAGGGGAGTGTGGAGTCTCCAAGGGAGCTAGATTCCCATCTGTGGTGGCAAGAGCCCAATGAGTTATGTTTACAGTTAGGTAGCAAACGCCTGTGGCCTGCCTGCTCTGCCTGCCTCTTCTACCTGCCTGTTCTACCTACCACTCTCTGGTCTGTGGTTTCCCATTCAGGCTTGTTCCAATCTGGCCTCCCGACAGCCAACAGAGCTCTGCTTTGTTTCAAACTCTCCTTTAAGCATCTCTCCCTACTAGTTGGAGATTTTGGTTCAATCACTCCAAGGACTTCCCATCCAACTGCCCTCCTCCTGGGCCCGCCCTAGATGCGGCAGAGTGTCCCGCCTCCTGCTAGCCTCCTGCTATGGAGCTGCAAACTCCACTGACACATTTCCTCATCTTTGTCTTCCCGTAGGGGTCAACATTGTAACAGGCATTAATAAATATGTCTCTAAATACACATTGTTCCAGGACTGGTACATTCCAATAATCAGATGATACTAGTACCCAGACCCAGAATTCCCAACCACAGCGGTGCTGTCTACACTTGGGGAAATTGAAATGCAGCCCAGCCTTCTACTTCCAGGAGGTACCCCATGCATCACCAGCCAGCATGTGACTGTGGTGTCCCCCCCCACACACACACACACTGGGGGAACGAAGCTCCTGGATGTGCACAGACCTCACTCACCCAGCAGTGGCAACAGCAAGTCCGGGACTCAGACTCCTGCTTTCAAGCACTCAAAAGCCAGGCTCAAGGCAAGGCGCTGGCCCTCCTGCAGAGAGAGAGTACAGCTCGGTTTCTGCTCTGTTCCACTTAGGAAAATGAGAGGCTGAGATGCTGGTAGGATACTCCGGGACGCTAATGAGGAAAGATAAAACAGGGGGGGGCATTTGCTTTGCTCGTTTACAAGGCAGCAACTGCTGGCCCAAGGTTACCACTGCACCCCAAAGGGAAAGAAAAAGGTGTGCCCTGTCAGCCCGGAGACAGCGTCTGCCTTCCCGGAAGGGTGGAAGTGGACTCTCTGGGGAAATTAAACCAGCCAACTTCAGCAAATCTTCAGCAGTATGTGCAATTAAAATGCCATTTTTTAAGAAATGGCATTTCTGCCTCTCAGCTTTGCAGAGCTTTCTGGAATAGGCCCTCTAGGTAAATCTGCCCCCTTCTGCAGGCCCGAGCTTGCAGGGGAATCGGGGCCCACTCCAGAGAGGGAATAAAAAGCCAGAGACATTTTCTACAGTCAGACCTGTGAACTCAAAAATAGCGAATGTCATTAAATCACTAATTAAAACAATAACTATTAACAAATTCATATTTTCCCAGGATCGGAACCCATCAAAGCCACAGAAAATGAACATTCCAATGTTTGGAGATGTTATGTAAAGATCTTCAGTCCTGAGGAAGTTCAAGGGAGTAGTAATTACAATGAATCACCCCATTGAGGGACTCTGAGAGCTGGCAGTGACTTAGCCAAAGCCCCGAGACTCCAACGAGATACCATCTTGATGCCTGCCGAGCAGAAGGAATAAGAATAGGGATGAGATGGGGCTGTGCCTGCTCTGCTCAACGCCAGCTCACTCTTTAACCTGCCTCCTTCTCCTCTCTCTTTCCCTCGTTCACGCTTCTCCTTTAGTTGGATTTTAGCAAAAATGTTAAAGAGTTTGACTCTCAGGACACAAAGGAAGTGGCGGATGTTTGTGTCAGTGAAAGTCTCTGAGATGGGCACAAGGGTTTGAGAGCTGTCTTGCAAACTTTATCATTCTCATATCTGCCCTAGTTTCTTAATCCATTCATTTCGATTCAGATACTATGTATTTGCACAATTGCTATAATTAAGTCTAATTATATAATTAGCATAACATATGTGATCACGGAGTTAGAATGTGTAATTACATAATTACACTGTGTAATGGCATCGGGTGTAAATATCCTTCTGAAATGTCAAGAAGAAATATCCTCCATTTGCTCAAAAGGTAGATTTAAAGTTCAGTTTGACTTTTTTTTTTTTTTTGCCACGGTAGAAATTCAAATATTATTTCAATCAACCACCTTAATTACTCTTGAGAAAAATAAGTTTCATTTTTTTTTTCTCTTCTTGTATCTTTTCTAGCTGCGGTACAAAGAGAGAAACTTCGTAATGTACCGCGGTCACTTCGTTAACAAGTCAGGAAAAGAAGATATCAGAGATCCTGACCAAACTGGCCAAACACGGTAGCTCACTTGTAATTCTAAGACTTGAAAGGCTGAGGTGGGAGAATATAGAAGCTAGTTCAGGCTACACAGGAAGAGACCATATCAAAACAAGACGAATGAGGTGAGGGAGGAGGGAAGCAGTACGAGGGAGGAAGGGAGGAAGGGAGGAGGGAAGAGTAAACTCTGGCCAAACGAGCACATCTAGAATAGTGACAAACGCACGCCTAAGCTGTCGTGTTTCCCATAATACACATAAGCACGGCTGCTTGACTCTTCACATAGAATTCGGAAAAAACAAGTATACAGAATCAAGCACTTTGAATTTTCTTACCCTAAGTTGTTCTTTTACTCGTATTTCCTAACTTGGAGGGTGTACTGGCTAGTTTTGTGTGTCAACTTGACACAGGCTGGAGTTATCATAGGAAAAGGAGCTTCACTTGGGGAAGTGCCTCTACGAGATCCAGCTTTGGGGCATTTTCTCAATTAGTGATCAAGTGAAGGAGGGCCCCTTGTGGGTGGTGCCATCTCTGGGCTGGTAGTCTTGGGTTCTATAAGAGAGCAGGCTGAGCAAGCCAGGGGAAGCAAGCCAGTAAGTAACATCCCTCCATGGCCTCTGCATCAGCTCCTGCTTCCTGACCTGCTTGAGTTCCAGTCCTGACTTCCTTTGGTAATGAACAGCTGGAAGTGTAAGCTCAATAAACCCTTTCCTCCCCAACTTGCTTCTTGGTCATGATGTTTGTGCAGGAATAGAAACCCTGACTAAGACAAATTGGTACCAGCGTAGTGGGGTATTCCTGTGACAACCTGACCATGTTTTGGGGAGGACTGTGGAAGGACTTTGGAACTTTGGGCTAGATGGTCCATTCAGTGATGAGACCTCTGTGAGATGTTGTGGAGGAGCTTGGAAGATTATGTTGAGAACAGTGCAGAAGATGGAGGCCTGGCTTGTGAAATTTCAGAGGGAAAATTAAAGACTCTTATCAGGGCCATGAAGACTCTGTGGTTCTGGTTAGCTGGAGCTGAAGAATCAGCTGTGAGTAACAAGATACCAGAACCACTAAAGTGAGTCGTTGTGTTACTGGGACTATTGATGCTGGTTAGCTGGAGCTAAGAAATTAGCGGTGAGTAAGAAGAGACCAGCATCACTGAGGTGAAATCTTCTGGGAAGTGTTTTCTGAGAGCACAGAGGATGTGTTCCAGATAGCCAAGGTTGTGCCTCGTGCTGTAGCAGGACTTGGTACTGTGTAAGAGTCACCCAGGTGGTACTGCTTTTGAAGGCATGAAGGCATCATGAAGAACAGCTGAGGCTTGGTACAGTGAGAGGCCATGGAAGGCCATTGGTGAAAGTGTACCCTCAGTTGTAATTGATGGCCCAGGACTGAAGGGGTCATGCAAAAGAGTTGAGGCTTGGAGATGCCAGTACTATGTGATGACCACCAAGGACAGCAGCAGCAGTGGAGTACAAGCAGCTGGAGCCTAGAAGACAAGGTGTGTGCTACAACGGGAAGAGCTGGAGAAGTGACCCAAGCCCTTGGAGGAGCCCAGAAGATCGTGAGTTGGATCCCAGACTTTGGAGTTTGAGTTTTGCCTTTGATTGTGACTGTGCCCTGATATTTTTCCCTCTTGAAAGAAGGTATTTTAGTGGAGCTCACAGTTCAGAGATTTGAATTTTTAAAAGACTTTGAATTTTAAGATATTGGACATTTTAAAGGGATTGAATTTTTAATATGTAAAGACTGTGGGACCTTTTTACATTATTGAGATCTTGGGGATGAATAAGAAAGTAAGGGTTGAGGCTTAATAGTGATATGTTGGTGTGTCAAGTTGACAAGGGGTCAATTGTACTGGCTAGTTTTGTGTGTCAACTTGACACAGGCTGGAGTTATCATAGGAAAAGGAGCTTCACTTGGGGAAGTGCCTCTACGAGATCCAGCTTTGGGGCATTTTCTCAATTAGTGATCAAGTGAAGGAGGGCCCCTTGTGGGTGGTGCCATCTCTGGGCTGGTAGTCTTGGGTTCTATAAGAGAGCAGGCTGAGCAAGCCAGGGGAAGCAAGCCAGTAAGTAACATCCCTCCATGGCCTCTGCATCAGCTCCTGCTTCCTGACCTGCTTGAGTTCCAGTCCTGACTTCCTTTGGTAATGAACAGCTGGAAGTGTAAGCTCAATAAACCCTTTCCTCCCCAACTTGCTTCTTGGTCATGATGTTTGTGCAGGAATAGAAACCCTGACTAAGACAGAGGGTCTTGGGCTCCATCCAGTATTAACCAAACTGTGCTGAAGAGATGTGAGCACAGGACCTCTAGAACTCACGCTGGGATCTCTGGGTAGGCAGGCCTGGAGTAAGTCACCATGCATCTGCCTGCATCTGCGTGCATCTCCACTGCCGCGGTTCCAGGCACGAGGATGGAAAGACACTGCGGGTCTCACATCTCCTGGCACTACCTGAAGCTACACAACCCGTCCCACTCTTGGCTCCCCTGCTCTTCCCCTGGCGTCTCGTTTAGACGTCACTTCCTCGGATTCTGCCACAGGAAACTTATCTCCCAAGTTAACACTCTGCCCGTTCCCAGCTCCCCCGGATTAATTCCGTTCTCATCTACCTGGGCTCCGCACTCACCACTGAGCCCTCCAGCCCTTGCACGGGTTCAAGGGTCAGCGTTTATAAGCAACATACAGTTCAGAGCAAAACAATGAAGGAATACAAAGAGAGGCAGTCATAAATATCAAAACTCAATTACTAGGATGGGGCCATCATTTGGCCAAGGGCCGGCCTGCAGCATGGGACCCCGGCTGCTGCAGCCCTGCTGCTTGCCCTCCTGGGAGAAGGAGCGTGCAGGCAGCCTCCTTGCTGCAACAAGCACAAAGGTCATTCCTGGTGAGCTGAGGGTGGCTGGCATGGAAGACAGGGAGGTCTCATGGATTCTGTCCCCAGAGTCCCTGCCTAGACGTATGATCACCCAGACTCTGGGAAACAGCAGGATATCCGAGAGCACTCCGGTATTTATCCAGTATTTATGGTGCTTCAGACACCAGAAACCTTGAACCAGACAAATGTCTCATTGCGATGAGTATTCACATGTAAAGCTGCTTGGGCAAAATAAAAAATAAAGTGTGACACGCTGTTGGGGAGCCCTGTTATGTAAGGTCCAAGCTACCACGTCCTGATAGCTCCCCTGAGCTCTGTGAGTTCTGTACAAATACATAAGGAAGACTCCCTGTCCCAGCAGGACTTCCTCTTCTCTAGCTTATCTGGGGAGCCCCAGGGAGGCCCACACCCACACCTTCTACCTGAGGAATGTCAGGTAAACCTTGGCAAAATTATAGGTTCAACTTCCTGGAATGCCTCCCCATGAAAATGGCACACCCCCAGGACCTTAATGCTCAGCCAAAGAAATTCGCCCTAAGAATAACCCTTTCCCATTTTCCAAGGTTTATATAGTCCTTGTTCATCCCAATAAAGAACACAAGCTGTTTCTTTGACTGCCGCCTAAGAGAACTATTTTCTAAAAGAGCTGTAACACTGAACTCTTCAGAGGAGGACTCCTCTCCCCGACCCTCAACAGCATTCACTGCCAGACCAGGATCCTGCTGACCTACCCATTCCAGACTTTGCTTCAAACTTTCCAGCCTGGTACACACAGGGTCCAGACCCCCAAGGGAAAACACAGACCATGGGATTCAGCTCTGCTCCACTCTTCCCAGCTTGGTGTGTAGCAGCACCTGGACAGTACAAGGGAAGAAACAATAGATGGAACCACAACACAATGCAGTCTGCAGTGCCGCTTTGATGAACAAATACACGATGGAGAGGTGGGAAAGATGGAGAAAGGAAGCAGCCCGTGTGTGGTGGAGAGAGTTGTCACTGAAGGTGGTGGCAGGTGTGGAAGAAGCCTGCTGTGGATTGGGGAGCATGGCATCGCCAAGTAGGACATGCAGGGTGGTGTACAGCCCACTGGCACTGGCACAGGCTCTGCCATCGAACCCACTTCCTAGCCATGTGTTCGCCTTGGTTCTGAGCAATGAGGGAGTTGGAGAACACTTCGTTTCCTCGACTGGGCTTCCTCATAAGATCTCCATGGTTCCCCCCAGAGGCCATGTTGGCATCTCTTGTCCATGCCACAGCAAGGGGACATGTCTGTGGTCTGTGTTGCCACCCTAGGCCATGTTGATGCCTGTAGTTCATGTGGATGTCCATGGTCTGTGCTGGAGCTGGAAGTCATGTTGGTTTCTGGGTCCTGTGTTGTCACCTGAGGCCATTTTGCTGTCTGTGGTTCAGGGGCCATGGTGATCTCTGTGGCCTATGCTATTGGTGGAAGACATGTTGATGTCCATGGACACTGTTGCTACTTGTTCCCATGTTGATGTCTATGGACTAGACTGTTACCTCAAGTCATGTTGATGTCTGTGGTCCTTGTTGTCACCAAGATCATGTTGATATTTGTGGACCATGCTGTTGCTGATGGCCAGGTAGACATCCAGGATTTGTACTAATGCTGGAGGCCATATTGACATCCATGATCTGTGCTGCCATCACAGGCCATATTAGTGTCCATGGCCCAGGCTGAGGGCTATGTTGATGTCCATGATCTGAACCATCACCACAGACTATACTGAGGTCCATGGTCTGTGATGCTTCTGGAGGCCATGTGGATATCTGTAGTCCATCCTGTCACCAGAAACCATGTGACAATCCACAGTCCGTGCTGCTGCTGACTGTAAAGGACAAGGACGTGTCTTTCACAGTGGTATCAATGACAGCAGACATGTCTTTCACAGTGGTATCAACGACTGCAGACTCATGAGAGTGAGAGACATGGAAAGCTTCCATGACAACCTCTCCCTCCAGCCCTGACCCCTACCTAACCCCTACCCCCAAAAAGAAAGAAACAGTCTAGACATGAAGCCATTGAAGAGAACCAGCTAATCCAGCTTTAATGTGGAAGATATTTTCGAACACACTGAAATTAGGAGTGGCAACCTGCTTAGTTTACTAGAAGAATGTCTTTTTAACAAGAAAAATAATCACAACAAGAAAAAGATATTCGAAGTATATGTCTGTTATGGTTTGTATATGCTTTTCCCAGGGAGTGGCACTATTAGGAGGTGTGGCCTTGTTGGAGTAGGTGTGTCACTGTGGGTGTGGGCTTAAGACCTTCACCCTAGTTGCCTGGAAGTCAGTCTTCCACTAGCAGCCTTCAGATGAAGATGTAGAACTCTCAGCTCCTCCTGCACCATATCTGCCTGGATGCTGCCATGTTTCTGCCTTGATGACAATGGACTGAACCTCTGAACCTGTAAGCCAGCCCCAATTAAATGTTGTCTTTTATAAAACTTGCATTGGTCATAGTGTCTGTTCACAGCAGTAAAACCCTAACTAAGACAATGTCTGTAATGCCTGCTGTGTTTGGAGGTTAAGGCAGGAGGATCTTGAGTTTGAGGTAAGCCTGGCCTACAAAGACCTTGTCTCAACAACAAAACAAAAGAAAGCAGCAAAAAGCCATAATGAGGCACTCATCTGAACCCCATTCATCCGGAGACAGAAGATGGTAGAACACAATGCCAGCCTGAACTACTACATAATGCCTCCAATTGTGAGCCTGCAGCTTATATAACTTATAACCTACATGGCTTAAAAATTAAACTTGTGTTTAAAGATATAATTTATAAATAACAACAACCAGTATAATGGGGAGTACACTTAATAAATCTGGCTATGTTCTTTGCTTAACTTGGAAAGACTATAAAGGCAATTAAAAAAAACTTTAAAATAGTTAATAAACTTAGATATTGTTAAATTGTAAGTTAGCCATAAAAGGCTAGAAATACATTTTAGAAAATAAAGTTGAACTATGAAAAAAATTTAAAACTCATAGCAAAACAATGCAAAGAAGTGAAAGGCTGCACTGCATTTATGAAAATTAAAACCTTAGGACTGAGTCTCCTCATGCCATTAATGACAACATAAATAGTGAAGTCTGTAATTTTAAATTTTAAAAATAAATTTCACAATTCATTTCAACCTTCAACACAGCACGGTAGTTATCCTGACAGACACTGTGGCCTGAGACAGAGTTTAATGATATTTTGGGTTAAATTTGATTCATTTAAAGGGATGAATTTTAGCTATTTCTTAAATAATCCAAGTGGTCACCTGAGTGGCTCAGTTTTGAATCACTCATAATGTCTCCCTCCAAATATCAGCCCTAGCTCATTATATCCTTACTTATCCCTGGATTTCACCGAGAGAGAGAGAGAGAGAGAGAGAGAGAGAGAGAGAGAGAGGGAGAGGGAGAGGGAGAGAGAGAGATTTTTTAATTAGGAAAAAATAAAAGAAAGATGAAGTAGCAAATTCTAGAGTAACTGAAGTAGTCTAGGAAAGTCCAGGCACACCACTCCCCCTGTTGGAAGGCATGTGGAAAGGCCAGCCCTCTGTGGCCCGACTCCAGGCTGAGTGGTGCTCCAATTTGGTACCCTGTACCCAACATCAAAGCCACACAATGGTTACCTGGGAATGATGGATGCCTTTAGGTATTTCACAACCTGGAGGGGGCTCCTCCCATGGCAAATACTCTACAGATGAAGCGCTTGAGAGTGAAGGAAGTCATGTACAAGAACAAGGCTCTCCAGTCCTAGAGGCTATCGGCTCCAGATGTGCCCCATGGAGGAGAATGAAGGGATAATTATTTGCATGTGTCAAAGTGGATGCTGTGAGAGCAAACCCAGGGAGGCCCCTTTAGCCACAGAACTCTCAGGACTGGATCATTATCCAATTTCTGATCTTATCCCTTGCTTACTAAGTCACAGCAATGGGGAAGGAGTTGGAAGCCAGGTTCACAGTGCTGACAAACTATGAAGAACTACACAGCTGCAGGTTCACACTGACTCACACCACCAGCTCCACAGAGAGGGGTCATGCAAGACGCCTAGGTTATGAGGGAGGGCTTGTCACGGATGGTTGAGGGAGCTGAGGAAGTGGCTCTGCACTAGTGCCAGGCAGGAAGGGGTTGTGAGACAAGGAGAGTCTGTGTTCGAGGGTCAGCAGGGTCCCAGCCACTGCCTACAGTCCTGACTCTGCTAAAAGGCCCGCATTGTATTTGTGCCTGACCCTGTCTTGGATGGTCAAAGAGCCATTAAGAAAATTAAAGGGATTTCTACAAGTTACCCCAAGTTGGTCCCAACAGCTAAGAAGAATGGATATAGAACATCCTGGGTGGCAGGCTGCACACCTACAATGAAAGCTTCGGGGTCTCAGAGATGCCTGGCCATTCCCTGGCCAATAAGACTCCTCCTCCCTCCCAGATCCCTCCTCTCTCCCCACTCCAACCCCAGTCCATCTTTCTTTCTTGCAACCTCTTTCTTCCACCCTCTTTCCCCTCTTTGCTTTCCTTCTTCCTCCACTTATGTCTTTCCTCTTTCCCTCTCTCCCTCCCTCTCTTCCTCCCACTATACATATGCACCCTCTGTTTGTCCTATACTCCTCCAGGCCCTCAAAAGTAAGCCAAGGCCTTGTAAAGGTGACATGCAGGCAAGGAAAAATTATTCATTAATGGATGACTAAGAGGGTGAGTGGATGGGTGGTTGGATGGATGGATGGATGGATGGATGGATGGATGGATGGATAGATGGGTGGGTGGGTGGGTAGGTGGATGGATGGATGGATGGATGGATGGATGGATGGATGGATGAATAGATGGATGGGTGGATGGATAAGAAATAAATATACTGATATAATCTTACAAAATGGTAATATGTGACAAATGAGGCCCATGTGAATAAGCTGAGCACACATATGGGACTGACAAGAGAAAGAGTGCAGGTGGAAGGACTGTGAGGCAGAGATAGGAGAGCCAAGGTGTCAACCCTCCCTTCTTCTGCTGCCTCCCTCTTAGGTCTCCTACAGCAAAGAGGTTGTGCCCCCAAGTAAGAGGATTTATGCTGTGGACAAACTGGAAATGGAGGGGCCTCATGTTCATCCCTGACAGACAACAAGGCCCTGCCTAATTAATCCTTGGGAAGTGCTCTGAGAGGGCAGCAAGAACAATAGGTTGGTTGTTTATTTCATCCATGTGACCAAGTAGCCTAAGGGAGGAAGCACTTGTTTGAACTTGCGGTTAGAGGGGATTTGTTGCATCATGAGGAGAAAGACATATTGGAAATAGCTGTGAACCTGCTCTCTTGCACCTTGGTAGACAGAGAAGCAGAGAGAAATCAAACTTCTTCCCTCTGCCCCAGCCTAGTATGACTGAAACTTCTATCCCAGCATCCCAGCATGTAAGCTGGAGCTGGTCATCAAGGGAAACTCAGGGCTCTACAAGAGTTCTTGGCCCTCATTTACTTCAAAGGCAGAGATTGACTGCCCCCACTCCACCAAGGAGATCCCGAGAGGACGGAGGAATACCTGCATGGTACTGAAAGGAAGAAACAAAACAAATCATGACACAGTCAAGAGTCCTTACATATACTATACCAGAAGAAATAGTGTAATGTCAGGTAGATAGACATAAGAATGGGAAGATGAAGCCCTTCAGAACAAGGAGAGCTATATAATGTTTATTATGTGTACCAGCACAGAGAAATAATAGAACTGGATATTTTAAAAATCTGATAAGACATTATAGGATGAAATTTCTTTGGACTTTAAATAACCTTCTTCAAGTAACTATTGCTTCATAAATGCAAAATTAATACCAAATTATTATTATTATTATTATTATTATTATTATTATTATTAAATAATGTGCCATGTGGTGGTTTGGTTACTTTACTCAGCACTGTGATAAAACACTTAGCAAAGGCAGTTTCATGGAGGGGCTAATTTTGGCTCAGAGTATGAGGGTGCAGCTCGTCATGGTGGGAATTCCAGACAGCATGAGCTTGAAGCAGCTGGTCCCACTGTGTCTGCAGTCAGGAGACAAAGGGAGATGGATGCTCATACTCGGCTACCTTTTTCCTTTCATCCTGTCCAGAAGCCAAGCTCAGGAAATGGTACCACCCTCCTCTATGCAAGGTTTTCCTTCTTTGTTTAACTGACTCAAGATAATCCTTCACAGGCATGAATCTAAATAATTCCCATAGGTGTATCTGAAATCCAGCTGATTTTACATCGTGTCAAGTTGATAGTGAATATTAGCCATCACATACAGCTTATAGCATGTGAAGAAGAAGAATGCCTGATATAGCAAAAGTCAGTGAAAAGATGGAAATACACCCTCAGAAAAGTCTTACACTACTTTATGAAGTTAACTAATGTTGTATGAAGCTATAGTCAGTAAAAAGTGTATAATATAAATTAACCACACAAACAAAAATTCACCAAGTTCTAAGTAAGCAATAAACCAATAAAAGAGAACACGTAGACTATAAAAAGAAATGCTGAATTGCTCTAAAGCAGGTGAAATGGAGAAAAACTTTCAAAAACAATTTAATAACAAAATGGTAAATTTAAGTAAGATTATCAACAATCATCACCCTAAATATAGCATAAAGACACAATTAAGTGGTTATGATTATAAAGGTGGGTAAAAAAGCAAAACTCCAAGAAACCACTCTGTAGGGGACTTAAGGGAGAAAAATCCTCCCCACCACATCTCAGACAGCTGACCACTTTTTCCCCAGTCTGGTCGCCAAACTTAGCGCTGTTTGAGGAGGTTGGGAGGTGTGTCCTTGCTGGAGGAAGTATATCACGGGGTGGGGGGAGATTTTGGAATTTAAATCCTTGAGCCACTTCTGGTTCATCGTCTCTGCTTGGTGTTCACAGTTGAAGATGTGAACTCTCAGCTTCCTGCTGCCTTGTGTGCTGCTTGCTGCTGTCCTTCTTCCCCACGAACCTCTGGGAGCACAATCCAAATAGACCCTCCCTCCTACAAGTTGCCTTGGTCATGGTGTTTTATCACAGCAACATAAAGGTAAATAATACAGATGTTGGTAAGAGAGTGGTTTTTGCGATGAAGAATCTGATTTCCAGAAAAATGCAAAATGACTAATTTGGATTGGTTTCAAAAATAGTGGAACTCTATAAGCAGAGCTTAAAGGGCTATCCAATAAGAGCTTGGAAGGCAGTATTGAGAGCAATGTGGAGTATGAAAGCCCAGCTCAAGAGTTTTCAGAAAGGAATAATATTAGCAGTTGAGCTACAGATCATTCTTGTGATATTTTGGCAAAGAATCTGTCTTCTACCCTTGTCCTAAGAACTTGCGTTGGGATAATTAAAAAGTGATGTGCTAATTTCTCAGGCAGAGGAAATTTCAAGGCATAATATCGAATATGTTCTGTGACCACTATTAATGACTGAATATTGGGTTTACCACTAAAAAGATTACATAGCAAAGAAAGAAACACAAAATGAACATCTTTAAGAGAGAAAAAATAGCAAGAGGAAGCAATATGGCGGCCAAAGGTTGTAGTGCTAAAAGAGACAAAATCAATGCCATTCTAATGGCAGAAGCCTCCAAATCCACACTGACACAAAGGGAAGGGTGTCCTCCAGGTGAGACTTCACACAGCTAAGCTTCCAACTCATGAAAGAGCAAAAGGTGTTTTCTACTGCACATGCCTTTAATCCCAGCACTTGGGAGGCAGAGGCAGGCAGATTTCTGAGTTCGAGTTTGAGGCCAGCCTGGTCTACAGAGTGAGTTCCAGGACAGCTAGGGCTACACAGAGAAACCCTATCTCTAAAAAACCAAAAAAATGTCTTATTGCAATATGTTCCTAAAATTTCTTTTCTAGAGATGGAATTTTTTTAATATTTTTATTGGATATATACTATATTTACATTTCATTCCCCTTTTTCTGGTTCCCTGCCCCCCAAAGGTCCCACATGCCCTTTTCCCTCCCCCTGCTCCCTCATCCACCCCTTCCCACTTCCCTGTTCTGGTTTTCCCCTACACTGATGCTTTGAGCCTTTCCAGAACCAGGGTCCACTCCTTGCTTCTTGTCGGACATCAATTGGTGTGTGGATTGTGTCTTTAGTGTCCCAAGATTCTAGGCTAATATCCACTTATCAGTGAGTGCATACCATGGGTATTCTTTTGAGACTGGGTTACCTCACTTAGTATGATTTTCTCCAGATCCATCCATTTGTCTAAGAATTTCATGAATTCGTTGTTTCTAATGGCTGAATATTAATCCATTGTGTATATATACCACATTTTTTGTCTTCATTCCTCTGTTGAGGGACATCTGGGTTCTTTCCAGCTTCTGGCTATTATAAATAGGGCTGCTATGAACATAGTGGAGCATGTATCCTTATTGCATGCTGGGGAATCTTCTGGGTATATGCCCAGGAGTGGTATGGCTGGGTCCTCCAGAAGTATCATGTCCAGGTTTCTGAGGAACCACCAGACTGATTTTCAGAGTGGTTGTACTAGCTTGCAATCCCCACCAGCAGTGGAGGAGTGTTCCTCTTTCTCCACATCCTCACCAACACATGCTGTTTCCTGCGTTTTCAATCTTAGCCATTCTGACTACTGCTCTGTAGTATTGCTTGAGGTCCGGGATATGGATTCCCCCAGAAGTTCTTTTGCTGTTGAGGATAGTTTTAGCTATCCTGGGTTTTTTGTTATTCCAGATGAATTTGAGAATTGCTCTTTCTAACTCTATGAAGAACTGAGTTGGGATTTTGATGGGGATTGCATTGAATCTATATATTGCTTTTGGCAAGATTGCCATTTTAACTATATTAATCCTGCCAACCCACGAGCATGAAAGATTTTTCCATTTCCTGAGGTCTTCTTCCGTTTCCTTCTTCAGTGACCTGAAGTTTTTGTCATATAAATCTTTCACTTGTTTGGTTAGAGTCACACCAAGATACTTTATATTGTTTGTGGCTATTGTTAAGGGTGTCATTTCCCTAATTTCTTTCTCAGCCTGCTTATCCGTTGAAGGCTACTGATTTTCTTGAGTTGATTTTATAACCAGCCACTTTGCTGAAGTTGTTTATCAGTTGTAGGAGTTCTCTGGTGGAGTTTTTTGGATCACTTAAGTATACTATCATATCATCTGCGAATAGTGATAGTTTGACGTCTTCCTTTCCAATTTGTATTCATTTGACTTCCGTATGTTGTCGAATTGCTCTAGCTAGTACCTCAAGTACTATATTGAAAAGATATAGTGAGAGGGGGCAGCCTTGTCTAGTCCCTGATTTTAGTGGGATTGCTTCAAGTTTCTCTCTGTTTATTTTGATGTTGGCTACCAGTCTGCTGTAAATTGCTTTTACTATGTTTAGGTATGGGCCTTGAATTCCTGCTCTTTCCAAGACTTTTAGCATGAAAGGATGCTGAATTTTGTCAAATGCTTTTTCACATCAAATGAGATGACCATGTGTTTTTTTTTTTCTTTGAGTTTGTTCATGTAGTGGATTATGTTGATAGATTTCCGTATATTGAACCATCCCTGCATCCCTGGGATGAAGCCAACTTGATCATGGTGAATGATCATTTTGATGTGTTCTTGGATTCAGTTGGCAAGAATTTTATTGAGTATTTTTGCATCGATGTTCATAAGGGAGCTTGGTCTGAAGTTCTCTTTCAGGACTAAGTGCATTTTCATGTTCACATTTATGCCAAGGCTGTGAGCCTATGTGGGCCAGGAAGTGAAATACTAGTGATTTAAATGAAAATGACCCCCATAGGCTCAGGGACTTGAAAACTCTGTCCCCAGTTAGTGGTGCTGTTTGAGGACCTTTAGGAGGTATGGACTTGCTGAAGGAAGTGCATCACTGAGGGTGGGCTTTGACAGTTTAAATCTTTGAGCCACTTCCAGTTTGCTCTCTGTGTTTGGTGCTTGTAGTTCAAGATGTGAACTCTCAGTTGATGCTTCTGACACCACAACTTCTGCTTGGTGCCATAATTCCTTCCCTACCATGAACTTCTAGAACCACAAGCCTGAATGAACTCTTCCTTCTATAAGGTGTCTAAGGTGTCTTTGTTACAGTGTTTATCTCAGCAACAGGAAAGTAAAGCTTCCCAGAGCTGCCATGTGTGCATGTGTGTGTGTATGTGTGTGTTAAAGACTGTGCTTCTTAAATTTATTTTTATTTAATATGTGTCAAGAAAAAAGAGTGAAGTATTTAATATGTGTCAGTGTTTTGCCTGCATGAATATATGTTCACTTCAAGTGTGCAATCCCTGTGGAGGCCAGAAGGGGGCATCAAATCCCCTAGGACTGAAGTTATAAATGGTTGTGAGCAACCATGTAGGTGCACGGAACTAAACCTGGATCCCCTGGAAGAGCAGACAGTGCTTTTAACAGCTGAGAGAGCTCTCTAGACCCTTTGTTAAAAACTCTTCAATAAACTTTCTCATTAAAGTGAACTACCTTACTACAGTCTCAAGAACTTTTTTTTTTTTTAATTTTATTTTCTATATTCTATGTTTACATTCCAAAGGCTTTCCCCTTTCCCAGTTCCCACCCACCATAGTTCCCATAGTTCCTCTCCCCCCCATCTGTTCCCCAATAATTCCCCCTCCCCCCTCGGTTTCTTTACTAAACTGGAAGCAATCTTTACAGGCCCAGGGTCCTCTCCTTTCTTCTTCTTGGGAATCATTTGACTTGCTATTTGTGTCTTGAGTATTTAGGGCTTCTGGGCTCATTAATATCCACTTATCAGTGATTGCATTTCAGGTGCATTCTTTTGTGATTGGGTTAATTCACTCAGGATGATATTTTCCAGGTCTAACCATTTACCTACAAATTGCATGAATTCATTATTTTTAATTGCTGTGTAGTATTCCATTGTATAAATATACCACATTTTCTGTATCCATTCCTCCTTTGAGGGATATTTGGGCTGCTTCCAATTTCTGGCTATTATAAACAAGGCTGCTATAAACATAGTGGAGCATGTGTCCTTATTGCATGCAGGGGAATCCTCTGGGTATATGCCCAGGAGTGGTATGCCAGGGTCCTCTGGAAGTAACATGCCCAATTTTCTGAGGAACCGCCAAACTGATTTCCAGAGCGGTTTTACCATTTTGCAATCCCACCAACAGTGGAGGAGTGTTCCTCTTTCTCCACATCCTCGCCAGCACTTGTTGTCTCTTGAGTTTTTAATCTTAGCCATTCTGACTGGTGTGAGGTGGAATCTCAGGGTTGTTTTGATTTGCATTTCCCTGATGACTAATGATGTTGAACATCTTTTAAGGTGTTTCTCGGCCATCCGAATTTCTTCTGGTGAGAATTCTTTGTTTAGCTCTGTGCCCCATTTTTTGATAGGGTTATTTGGTTCTTTGCGGTCTAACTTCTTGAGTTCTTTGTATATATTGGATATTAGCCCTCTGTCGGATGTGGGGTTGGTGAAGATCTTTTCCCACTTTGTTGGTTGCCGTTTTGTCCTTCTGACAGTGTCCTTTGCTTTGCAGAAACTTTGTAATTTTATGAGGTCCCATTTGTCGATTCTTGATCTTAGAGCATAAGCTATTGGTGTTCTGTTCAGGAACTTTTCCCCTGTGCCCAAGTCCTCCAGGGTCTTCCCAAGTTTCTTTTCTAATAGTTTCAGTGTGTCTGGTTTTATGTGGAGGTCCTTGATCCACTTGGAGTTGATCTTAGTACAAGGAGATAAGAGTGGGTCAATTCGCATTCTTCTGCATGTTGACCTCCAGTTGAACCAGCACCATTTGTTGAAAAGGCTATCTTTTTTCCACCGGATGGTTGTGGCTCCTTTATCAAAGATCAAGTGACCATAAGTCTGTGGGTTAATTTCTGGGTCTTCAATCCTATTCCATTGATCTACCTGCCTGTTGCTGTACCAATACCATGCAGTTTTTAACACAATTGCTCTGTAGTACTGCTTGAGGTCAGGGATATTGATTCCCCCAGAAGTCCTTTTATTGTTGAGAATAGTTTTAGCTATCCTGGGTTTTTTGTTGCTCCAGATGAATTTGAGAATTGCTCTTTCTAGATCTATGAAGAATTGATTTGGGATTTTGATGGGGATTGCATTGAATCTGTAGATTGCTTTTGGCAAGATGGCCATTTTTACTATATTGATCCTGCCAATCCAGGAGCAAGAAATATTTTTCCATCTCCTGAGGTCTTCTTCGATTTCTTTCTTCAGGGACTTGAAGTTCCTGTCATACAGATCTTTCACTTGTTTGGTTAGAGTTACGCCAAGGTACTTTATGTTGTTTGTGGCTATTGTGAAGGGTGTTATTTCCCTAACTTCTTTCTCAGCCTGCTTGTCCTTTGAGTACAAGAAGGCTACTGATTTGCTTGAGTTAATTTTATAACCAGCCACGTTGCTGAAGTTGTTTATCAGCTGTAGAAGTTCTCTGGTGGAGTTTTTTGGATCGCTTAAGTAGACTATCATATCATCTGCAAATAATGATACTTTGACTTCTTCCTTTCCAATTTGTATCCCTTTGACTTCCTTATGTTGTCTGATTGCTCTCGCTAGAACTTCAAGTACTATATTGAAAAGATATGGAGAGAGAGGACAGCCTTGTCTAGTCCCTGATTTTAGTGGAATTGCTTCAAGTTTCTCTCCATTTATTTTGATGTTGGCTACTGGTTTGCTGTAGATTGCTTTTACTATGTTTAGGTATGGGCCTTGAATTCCTGCTCTTTCCAAGACTTTTAGCATGAAAGGATGCTGAATTTTGTCAAATGCTTTTTCAGCATCTAATGAGATGACCATGTGGTTTTTTTCTTTTAGTTTGTTTATGTAGTGGATTACATTGATGGATTTCCGTATATTGAACCATCCCTGCATTCCTGGAATGAAGCCTACTTGATCATGGTGAATGATCGTTTTGATATGCTCTTGGATTCGGTTGGCAAGGATTTTATTTAGTATTTTTGCATCTATATTCATAAGAGAAATTGGCCTGTAGTTCTCTTTCTTTGTTGGATCTTTTTGTGGTTTAGGTATCAGCGTAATTGTGGTTTCGAAGAATGAGTTGGGCAGTGTCCCTTCTGTCTCTATTTTGTGGAATAGTTTGAAGAGTATTGGTGTTAAGTCTTCTTTGAAGGTCTGGTAGAATTCTGCACTAAAACCATCTGGTCCCGTACTTTTTTTGGTTGGGAGGCTTTCTATAACCCCTTCTATTTCTTTAAGGGTTATGGGACTGTTTAGCTGGTCTACTTGATGCTGATTTAATTTTGGTATTTGGTATCTGTCTAGGAAATTGTCCATTTCCTCCAGATTCTCCAGTTGTTTTGAGTATAGGCCTTTGTAGTAGGATCTGATGATCTTTTGAATTTCCTCTGTTTCTGTTGTTATATCCCCCTTTTCATTTTTAATTTTGTTAATTTGGATACTATCTCTGTGCCCTTTGGTTAGTCTAGCTAAGGGCTTATCTATCTTGTTGATTTTCTCGAAGAACCAGCTCTTGGTTTTGTTGATTCTTTGTATGGTTCTCTTTGTTTCTGCTTGATTGATTTCAGCCCTTAGTTTGATGATTTCCTCTCTTCTACTCCTCCTGGGTGAGTTAGCTTCTTTTTGTTCCAGCGCCTTCAGGTGTGCTGTTAAGTTGCTAGTGTATGCTCTTTCCAGTTTCTTTTTGGAGGCACTCAGGGCTATGAGTTTTCCTCTTAGCACTGCTTTCATTGTATCCCAGAGATTTGGGTAGGTCGTACCTTCATTTTCATTGAAGTCTAAAAAGTCTTTGATTTCTTTCTTTATTTCTTCCTTGACCAGGGTGTCATTGAGTAGAGTATTGTTCAGTTTCCATGTGTATGTGGGCTTTCTGTAGTTCTTCTTGCTATTGAAGACCACTTTTACTCCATAGTGATCCGATAGGAGACATGGGATTAGTTCGGTCTTCTTGTATTTGTTGAGGTCTGTCTTGTGACCAATTATATGATCAATTTTTGAGAAGGTACCGTGCGGTGCTGAGAAAAAGGTATACTCTTTTGTTTTAGGATGGAATGTTCTATATATATCTGTTAAATCCAATTGGTCCAAAGCTTCAATTAGTTTCACTGTGTCCCTGTTTAGTTTCTGCTTTCCTGATCGGTCCATTGAGGAGAGTGGAGTGTTGAAGTCACCTACAATCATTGTGTTAGGTGCGATGTGTGCTTTAAGCTTTAGTAAAGTTTCTTTTACGAATGAGGGTGCCCTTGCATTTGGTGCATAGATGTTCAGTATTGAGAATTCTTCTTGGTGGATTTTCCCTTTGACAAGCAGGAAGTGACCTTCTGTGTCTCTTTTGATGACTTTAGGTTGAAAGTCGATTTTATCTGATATTAGAATGGCTACTCCAGCTTGTTTCCTGGGACCATTTGCTTGTAGAACTGTCTTCCAGCCTTTTACTCTAAGGTGGTGTTTGTCTTTGACACTGAGATGTGTTTCCTGTATGCAGCAAAATGTAGGGTCCTGTTTCCGTATCCAGTCTGTTAGTCTGTCTTTTGATTGGGGAATTGAGTCCATTGATATTAAGAGATATTAAGGAATAGTAATTATTACTTCCTGACATTTTGGGAATTGTTATTATTATTTGTATTTGAGTGGTTCTCTTCTTTTGGGTTGGATGAGATGGGGTTTCTATCTTGTTTCTTCTGGGGTGTTGTTTCCCCCCTTGTGTTGGTATTTTTCCCCTATTATCCTTTGTATGGCTGGGTTTGTAGATAAGTATCTTGCAAATTTGGTTTTGTCGTGGAATATCTTGGTTTCCCCATCTATGGCAATTGAGAGTTTCGCTGGGTATAGTAGTCTTGGCTGAAGTTTGTGTTCTCTTAGGGTCTGCATAAGGTCTGCCCAGGATCTTCTAGCTTTCATGGTCTCAGGTGAGAAGTCTGGTGTAATTCTGATAGGTCTTCCTTTATATGTTACTTGTCCTTTTTCTCTTACTGCCTTTAATATTCTTTCTTTGTTTAGTACATTTGGGGTTTTGACTATTATGTGACGGGAAGTATTTCTGTTCTGGTCCAGTCTATTTGGGGTTCTAAAGGCTTCTTGTATATTCATGGGCATCTCTCTCTTTAGGTTGGGGAAATTTTCTTCCATAATTTTGTAGAAGATATTTGCTGGCCCTTTAAGTTGTAGATCTTCATTCTCATCTATCCCTATAATCCTTAGGTTTGGTCTTCTCATTGTGTCCTGGATTTCCTGAATGTTTTGGGTTACCAGCTTTTTGCATTTTGCATTTTCTTTAATTGTTGAATCCATGGTTCCTATGGTATCTTCAGCATCTGAGATTCTGTCTTCTATCTCTTGTATTCTATTGTTGATATTTGCATCTATGACTCCTGATTTCTTCCCAAGGTTTTCTATTTCCAACATTGTCTCCCTTTGCGATTGCTTAGTTGTTTCTACTTCTGTTTTTAGATTTTGTATGGTTTTGCTCAGATCTTTCAGTTGCTTGTTTGTGTTTTCCTGTAATTCTTTAAGGGATTTTTGTGTTTCCTCCTTTATGACTTCTACTCGTTGACCCATGTTCTCTTGTATTTCTTTGGGTGATTTTTGTTTCTCCCCCTTATTGGGATTCACTTTTTGCTCTATATTCTCCTGGATTTCTTTAAGTGATTTTTGTGTCTGCCTTGTATGGGCTTCTAGTTTTTGATCTATTTTCTCCTCTATTACTTTAAGAAATTTATCTAAGTGATCCTCAATCTGCATCTTTACCAGTGATTTTAGATCTGAGTCTTGTTTTTCTGGTGTGTTGAGATATCTGGGATTTAATTGTGTTTGTCTTGCAATGGCTTCTAGCTTTTGATCTATTTTCTCATGTATTACTTTAAGAGATTTATCTAAGTGTTCCTCTATCAGCATCCTGACCAGTGATTTTAGATCTGAGTCTTGTTTTTCTGGTGTTTCGGGGTATCCAATATTTATTGCTGTTGGGGAACTGGGTTCGGATGCCGCCATATTGCCTTGATTTTTGTTAGTAGCGATCTTACGTTTGCCTTTTGCCATCTGGTTAACTCTGGTGTTAGTTGGTCCTGTAGATACTAGCTGGTGCTTGACCCTCCTGTGGGGTTGTAAGGCTATTTCCCAGTGACTGGGATACCTGAATCACTGTCCTGCGGGGCTCTTGCTCACAGATTGCTGACAGGTGGCCTGAGTCCCCCGAGGTCTTAACCTCAGGATATCCCAGGTATTTGGTTCCGCCTGTTGGGCGGCTGCTCTGCACTGCTCCTGCTCAGGGTTCGCTGTCTGATATCCTGTTTCCCCAGGGGTCTTAAAGTTGGGATATCTCAGTTATCTGGTTCCGCCTGCTGGTCCCAAGCTGCTGGGAAGCTGGCTGGGTCCGGTTTCCAGCTTCCCTGCCACTGGCTGGATGGGAGGCTGGTTCGGCCTCCGGCTGGGTCTGGGTACCTGGCACACTGGCTGACTCTGGCTTCCTCACCACCAGCTGGACGGGAAGCTGCAGGCAATATGGCAGCTGCCTGCAGGGAGCTCGGGGTCCGCCCCGCGCGCGAGTGCAGAGTGCACCCGCTATTCTGTGCCCAATTCCCACTCCAGGCCTGAGTCCCCGAAGGTCTTAAGCTCGGGCTGTGTAGGGTACCTGGTTCTGCCGCCGCCGCCGGATGGTTCTGAGCACCTGGGACGCTGGGTGACCCTCCGGCTTCCCCACCGCCAGCTGGGCGGGAAGCTGCAGGCAATATGGCAGCTGCCTGCAGGGAGCTCGGGGTCCGCCCCGCGCGCGAGTGCAGAGTGCACCCGCTATTCTGTGCCCAATTCCCACTCCAGGCCTGAGTCCCCGAAGGTCTTAAGCTCGGGCTGTGTCGGGTACCTGGTTCTGCCGCCGCCGCCGGATGGTTCTGAGCACCTGGCACGCTGGGTGACCCTCCGGCTTCCCCACCACCAGCTGGGCGGGAAGCTGCAGGCAATATGGCAGCTGCCTGCAGGGAGCTCGGGGTCCGCCGCGCGAGTGCAGAGTGCACCCGCTATTCTGTGCCCAACTCCCACTCCAGGCCTGAGTCCCCGAAGGTCTTAAGCTTGGGCTGTGTCGGGTACCTGGTTCTGCCGCCGCCGCCGGATGGTTCTGAGCACCTGGGACACTGGGTGACCCTCCGGCTTCCCCACCGCCAGCTGGGCGGGAAGCTGCAGGCAATATCAGTCTCAAGAACTTTTAACCTGAGATTCCAATCATTACCCACTGATTAGTATCTTTGTATTCACCCTTTACCATTTCTAGGAACAGAACCACTGTAGCATTTCTGCTTCTAAGAGATAAGTAGTTTCAGGCACTATATATAAGATCATTCAGTTTCTGTCTTTGTCTATCTGACTTCATGTCCCGTATCACCCAAGTTCACTGATGTTGAAATAGGTGATGGAGTCTCGTTGTTATTGTTGTTGTTGTTGTTGTTGTTGTTTTGTTTTGCTTTGCTTTGCTTTGCTTTGGTTTTACAAATAGCAGAATAATACTCAGTTGTCTATAAAGACACATTTTCTTTACCCTATTGTCCATTGAGGAATATTTAGGTGTTTTTATATCTTGGATATTGTTTTTTTTTCTTTTTCCTTTTAGTTTTTTTGAGACAGGGTTTCTCTGTGTAGTTCTGGCTGTCCTGGAACTCACTCTGTAGACCAGGCTGGCCTCGAACTCAGAAATCCACCTGCCTCCGCCTCCCAAGTGCTGGGATTAAAGGTGTGCGCCACCACCGCCCGGCTTGGATATTGTTTTTAATGGAATGGCTATAGGGGTACAAATATGTCTACAAGACCCTGACTTCCTTCTTTGCAGATACAGAGAAACAAAACTTCTAGACTGGATAGTTGTTTCTCTTTCTTTGTTTGTTTCTTTGTGTCTTTCTTTCTTCCTTTCTTCCTTTTTCTTTCTGAGAAATTTACTTGTTTTCTACTATTGCTTTTATCAGTTTATATTACTAGTAGTGAATAGATTTCCTTTCCTTATACTCTCTTAGACATGGATTAGTCTAACCTCTTAGGTGACAACCATTATGATAGTTTGCAATGGCATCTCATTGGATTCCAATGTGCATTATCCTGATGGCTCTCTGTTTCTCTGTGCATTCTGTACTAATCCTCAGGAAAGGGAGATATCATTCATTTCTACTTTGCTTTAGGTCAATTTTAAATTCCCTAAGTAGGCTAAAACATCTCATTCTGTCCTGTTGATGAGTAGATGTTTATATGGGTATAAAAGTCTAAGTCCCCCTCATGATACCTTCTCCAAAATCGACCATATAATTGGACACAAGACAGATCTCAACAAATATAAAAAGATCGAACTAATCCCATGCCTCTTATCAGATCACCATGGAGTAAGAGTGTTCTTCAATAGCAACAAAAACAACAGAAAATCCCCATACGCTTGGAGGCTGAACAATATTCTACTCAATGATACCTTAGTCCAGGAAGAAATAAAGAAAGAAATCAAAGAATTCTTAGAACTTAATGAAAATGAAGGCACAACATACCCAAATCTATGGGACACAATGAAAGCAGTGCTTAGAGGAAAACTCATAGCCCTGAGTGTCTCCAAAAAGAAACAGGAGAGAGCATATACTAGCAACTTAATGGCGCACTTGAAAGCTCTGGAACAAAAAGAAGCAATTTCACCCAGGAGGAGTAGAAGACAGGAAATCATCAAACTAAGGGCTGAAATCAATCAAGTTGAAACAAAGAGAACCATACAAAGAATCAACAAAACCAGGAGCTGGTTCTTTGAGAAGATCAACAAGATAGATAAACCCCTAGCCAGACTTACTAAAGGGCACAGAGACAGTATTCAAATTAACAAAATTAGAAATGAAAAGGGAGATATAACAACAGAAACTGAGGAAATTCAAAAAATCATCAGATCCTACTACAAAAACCTATACTCAACACAACTGGAGAATCTGGAGGAAATGGACAATTTCCTCGACAGTTACCAAATACCAAAATTAAACCAGGATCAAATAGATCGTCTAAACAGACCCATAACCCCCAAAGAAATAGAAGGGGTCATAGACAGTCTTCCAACCAAAAAGAGCACAGGACCAGACGGTTTTAGTGCAGAATTCTATCAGACCTTCAAAGAAGTCCTGATACCGATACTCTTCAAATTATTCCACAAAATAGAAACAGAAGGAACACTACCCAACTCATTCTATGAAGCCACAATTACCCTGATACCAAAACCACACAAAGATCCAACTAAGAAAGAGAACTACAGGCCAATTTCTCTTATGAATATCGATGCAAAAATACTAAACAAAATACTTGCCAACCGAATCCAAGAACACATCAAAACGATCATTCACCATGATCAAGTTGGCTTCATCCCAGGGATGCAGGGATGGTTCAATATACGGAAATCCATCAATGTAATCCACTACATAAACAAACTCAAAGAAAAAAACCACATGGTCATCTCATTGGATGCTGAAAAATCATTTGACAAAATTCAGCATCCTTTCATGCTAAAGGTCCTAGAAAGAACAGGAATTCAAGGCCCATATCTAAACATAGTAAAAGCAATATACAGCAGACCAGTAGCCAACATCAAGGTAAACGGAGAAAAACTCGAAGCAATCCCTCTAAAATCAGGGACTAGACAAGGCTGTCCCCTCTCACCATATCTCTTCAATATAGTACTTGAGGTACTAGCTAGAGCAATTCGACAACAGAGGGAAGTCAAAGGGATACAAATCGGAAAGGAAGAAGTCAAACTATCACTATTTGCAGATGATATGATAGTTTACTTAAGTGACCCAAAAACCTCCACCAGAGAACTCCTGCAACTGATAAACAACTTCAGCAACGTGGCTGGCTATAAAATCAACTCAAGTAAATCAGTAGCCTTCCTATACGCGAAGGATAAGCAGGCCGAGAAAGAAATTAGGGAAATGACACCCTTCACAATAGCCACAAATGATATAAAGTATCTTGGAGTGACGCTAACCAAACATGTGAAAGATTTATACGACAAAAACTTCAGGTCTCTGAAGAGGGAAATTGAAGAAGACATCAGAAAATGGGAAAATCTTCCATGCTCGTGGGTTGGCAGGACTAATATAGTCAAAATGGCAATCTTGCCCAAAGCAATATACAGATTCAATGCAATTCCCATTAGAATCCCAACTCAGTTCTTCATAGAGCTAGAAAGAGCAATTCTCAAATTCATCTGGAATAACAAAAAACCCAGGATAGCTAAAACTATCATCAACAGCAAAAGAACTTCTGGGGGAATCAATATCCCGGACCTCAAGCAATATTACAGAGCAGTGGTATTAAAAACTGCATGGTATTGGTTCAGTGACAGGGAAGCTGATCAATGGAATAGGATCGAAGACCCAGAATTGAACCCACACATCTATGGCCAATTGATCTTCGACAAAGGAGCTGAAAACATCCAGTGGAAAAAAGATGGCCTTTTCAACAGATGGTGCTGGCTCAACTGGAGGTCAACATGCAGAAGAATGAGAATTGATCCACTCTTATCTCCTTGTACTAAGCTCAACTCCAAGTGGATCAAAGACCTCCACATAAAACCAGACACACTAAAACTAATAGAAAAGAAACTGGGGAAAACCCTTGAGGACATTGGCTCCGGGGAAAAATTCCTAAACAGAACACCAATTGCTTATGCTCTAAGAGCAAGAATAGACAAATGGGACCTCATAAAACTACAAAGTTTCTGTAAGGCAAAAGACACTGTCAAAAGGATAAATCGGCAACCAACAAATTGGGAAAAAATCTTCACCAAGCCCACATCCGACAGAGGGCTAATCTCCAATGTATACAAAGAACTCAAGAGGTTAGACCCCAGAAAACCAAATAACCCTATCCAAAAATGGGGTACAGAGCTAAACAGAGACTTTTCACCTGAAGAAATTCAGATGGCTGAGAAACACCTTAAAAAATGTTCAACATCACTAGTCATTAGGGAAATGCAAATTAAAACAACCCTGAGATTTCACCTCACACCAGTCAGAATGGCTAAGATTAAAAACTCAGAAGACATCAGGTGTTGGCGAGGATGTGGAGAAAGAGGAACACTCCTCCACTGCTGGTGGGAATGCAAGCTGGTACAACCACTCTGGAAATCAGTATGGCGGTTCCTCAGAAAACTGGACGTGATACTTCCGGAGGACCCAGCCATACCACTCCTGGGAATATACCCAGAAGATTCACCAGCATGCAATAAGGATACATGCTCCACTATGTTCATAGCAGCCTTATATATAATAGCCAGAAGCTGGAAAGAAGCCAGATGTCCCTCAACAGAGGAATGGATACAAAAAATGTGGTATATATACACAATGGAGTACTATTCAGCCATTAGAAACAATGAATTCATGAAATTCTTAGAGAAATGGATGGAGCTGGAGAATGTCATACTAAGTGAGGTGACCCAGTCTCAAAAGAATACCCATGGTATACAGTCACTGATAAGTGGATATTAGCCTAGAAGCTTGGAACACCAAAGACACAAATCACATTTCAAGTGATGTCTCACAAGAAGAAAGGAGTGGACACTGGTGCTAGAATGGACCAAAACATCATTGTGGGAGAGTACAAGAACAGTAAAGTGGGAGGGGGTGGATGCGGGAGCAGGGGGAGGGAAAAGGACATGTGGGACCTTTGGGGGTGGGGAACCAGGAAAAGGGAAATGAATTGTAAATATAGAATATATACAATAAAAAAAATCAAAAAAAAAGTCTAAGTCATTATATTAGCATGTTGAAGACAATGTCCTGGTCCTCCCTGTTTCCCTCTGACATTCTGCTGTGAATATAATTGTACATGTTTTGACTAGTCCAGAATTGCCTCTTTCTGCACTGACTCAAAAACTAATTTTAAAAAGTAAAAAAAAAAAAATTAACTGTATTGTGCAAATAACAAAATTGTGTGTATGTATGTATGTATGTGTATGCATGTGTGTGGTATCTTTCTGATTCATTCTTTTTTTATTGCTTGGGACTCACTGAAATCATTGAATACAAGTCACCCTGGTCTCTGAATGTTGTATGTTCCATACTTTTCCTGTTCTGCTTAAATTCCATCAGAAATGCACTAAATCTCTATGCCCCCATCTATGCTGTGATGGATTCATTTCTTGTCATTTGTTTAGCTTTACTGTTCCAAGCACTGACCAATGTCCACATTAACAAACCTAACCTTAGTTTTTGTTTTATTAAGGTTGCATTTCATGTGTAACCTTTTTCTTATCTGGAAGTTTGGTTTTGTTTTGTTTTTTGACACAGGATTGCTCACTGAGCCTGGAACTCATGGACATTCTAGACTAGCTAACCATCAAGCCCTGAGGATCCTCATGTCTCCTCCTCCTCAGTGCTGGGACTACAGACATGTGCACCACATCCAGCCTTTCATGAACATTCTGAAGATCCAACTCAGGTTTTCATGGTCCTATGTGACCAACTGAACCATATCCCCAGATCTCAACATCCTCATCTTGAATTTTTATCTGAGAACTATGCTTTTGAATAGTCTATGGTCAATGGGGGAGGGGCTGTTCGATCATACAATGTCCTCTCCTAGCTCACACCTTTTCTCTTTATTTCCTTTCCTTCTTCTTTTCCTCTTTCTCCCTCTTTCACCCCATCAGACTAGCTCTGGTAGAACTCACTTGCACTCCCAGACCCTGAAGGGGAGGAAAGAGGACGAGTAACTAAGGGGAGGAAAGTCGTGTGGGTGAGTGAGGAGAGCACCTCCTGACACAGCTCATTCATGCACTTCCCACTGGCTTTCCGGAGCTGCCCATGGGTGTGTGGGTGCAACAGGCTGAGAACATAAGTGGAATCAAGCTCAGGCTGAAGGCAGTGTGATGACTCCAGCCTGCCAGCTGACAAAGTGTCTGACATGGTGCTATCAAAATGAGGGTGGTGGTGAGCATGCCACAGGCTAGAGAGACACGGACTCTGGCTGGCACAGGAGAGCACAGATTTGCTCCTAAGCACTTGGATTCTTCCAGAGTTTGGACAGCTTCCATGATAAATTCAAAATCATCACTTTCTAAAACAACTTATTCTTCTGGGTGATTATTGACTGGATTTGATATCATAACATAAAATGTGAACTGTTTGCTCAACTTTTTGATACTTGGCATATCAAAATTAAGAATTTAAAGTAGACAACTCTGGTTTGTCAAACAGCCACTCTTCCATGCTCTGTCATGATGGATACTCACAGGCTCCACAGCACACTCGTGGGTGGTGCTAGCCAGGCTAATTCGAACAGACACACAGAAGCTCACAGGAGCCAATAGAGTTTCACAAACAATGTTTAGGTAAGTAGCCAGTAAGTATGGGAGTCCAGTGTTATGCAAGATGCAGCCAAAAATCTGCACTGTGCTGAGTCCATGCCTTCTTCCTTCATCCCTCCTCCCTCAACAGTGCTGCCTCTTGAGCTGAGATCCAAGCCAGTAAACTCTTTCAGAGTCTCAGTTTTCTCCTCTACAAAAAAAAAAAAAAAAAAGAAAGAAAGAAAATGAAGCCTTGCCCTAGTCCACCTGTGGATTCCCTCAACAAGCAAACACTATTAAAGTCTCAGAAATACTGGACAGTACTTTCCTTGGAATTCTCTACCACATTTAAGGAACATAACAGCTGGTCAGAACAGCATGGCCCATAGAAGATAACAGGCCAGTCAGTGGACCCAGAAGAGGGTACTCGCAACCTAAAAGTCCAGCTAGGCAGCAATTTCTATAGATGTTGTTTTTACAAATTGTTAGATGTAAGAGAAAATATTAAGCAGGACTGTCTTGCCAAGATGAAAAAACCAGAGAGGGATGGCAGCATTGTAATGGACTGAGGGCCCATTATCTTTAGCATTGTGTGGAAAGCTGGTGATAGCTCCTGCTGAATACCCACCAGCAACAGGTACAGCCGCTTACTGACGCACCATTGAAACATGAACATCTCTGACAGTCAGAGCCAAAGAGGAGCCAATAAAAGCCCAAAAAGCATAAAGAACACCAAGTAGGATCAGAAAAGAAACAAGCCACATCGTATAATGGTCAAAATAGCAAATGTGCAGAAGAAAGAAAGAATATTAAAAACTGCAAGAGTAAAAAAATAAAAAAAAAAAAGTCATACACAAAGGCAGGCCCATCAGAATAATAGTTGATTTTCCAATTGAGACCATGAAAACCAGAAGAGACCAGACTGATTTTCATTTTCTGTTAGCCATCCACCGCTATGCATGGGGCCTACCCGTAAGAATGGTTTATTTCCTCAGTGAGACTCCCTTGGAGAAAACTAATTTTTCATTTGCAAATAGCTTTCAATTGGAGACAGCTTCTGGGGTAGGAATGAACGCACGAATCCACTTCTCCTTTCAGCATTGGGGGCCCATCTGGTGCAGGCCTATGCAGGCCCTGCAGAGACACAAATGTTTTAACCCAACACAGCACATGGCCAGTAAGTCACTTTGTGAAGCCCAGTGATTATTATATTCACATGAGGGAGACACTTGCCAAAGTGGATGCTACCTGCTGGCCACCTACCAGGGTGTTTGATATTGTATACCAAGTTCTGTGTTCACAATGACAGATTTGTCTGCTTATCATAGTCTTATGTATCTGTCACCTGTTAATATGTGCACCCAACATCTTTCTACTTGCCTATCATTGTCAATCTATCTAATATACCCTGCTGTGCATAGGATAGTGTATAACTAATGTTCAAAGATGAAATTTAGTCAATACCTCCCCCCTCTGGAATGTAAACACATCGACACCAATGCTACTCTATTCATCATTTCACCACAATGCACAGCATCTACCCTGCCCTAGAAGAGGATCTCAGTATGTTTCCTGATTTGAAAGTGCTGAATAGAGTGTGGTAGCTCATCAGACGAGTTTCATCTCTACACAATGAAACAGAGTTGCTTGCTGGGGCATCGTGACCTGTCTCTTCCTTGGAACAAGTCATAAAACTACTAGAAGCTAGCAGAAGCTGGCAGGGTATTCTGGCAGCTCCTAAGGATTCCTGGTGTCAGCATTAGAAAATCGAATCAAAAACCCACCAGACAGTACATCCTTAATTACAATTATAATTACAAATGTCACACTTAGGAGGACATCTGACATTCTAAGGTTCTATGTCGGGTGACCAAATGCTTCTTTATAAGACTGCTTACTCCTCATGTCTCTTCACATGCACCAGAGAGTCTGAGTGGGGCTCTCATACAGCAACTTCTGCAAAGAAGTCCTCCTATATCCTCTCAGCTGGCTTCCCAGCTCCTATACAGGAGAAGAACTAGCACACAAGCCCAGTGTATCTCTATTTAGATACCTGGGAAGCTATATGATGTCAAGATGAAAACTCAAGGAGTTCAGACAGTTCCATCACCCAGTGGACGCATGCAGACAGTTCCACATTCCGAAGTTCCATCAATGATGACTGCATGCAGACAGCCTTGGAATGGACAGCCCACTCCAAAGTACTTAAACGGTACAAGGCAAGAGTCACTTCACACCTGCCACTGTGTCTCTGCCTCACACCTTGTCTCAGCCCTAAGCTAAGAGATTCAGTCAGACACCCTTTTTAATGATGGAAAAATTTACACTGGGGAAAGGGACAGATTGGCCAAGATTGCCAAGGTAGCAAACTGTCCGTTGTAATTCATACTCATGTCTTCTGGTTATTTATTCTCCCTAACATCTACTACCCAAAGGCTCCCAAAGGACTGGCCAGCAAACTCTCAAAGGACTTAAGAGAACATGAAGCCAAGAATGACGTGAGCTGCCGGTAAGAAAGAGCCTTCCAAGGAGGACCTGTAGGCACCTGGGGTGTACAAGGTGACCAAACCAGAAGTACCTAGAGAAATGCGAACCCAAATGGTCCTTCCAGAGTGTCCAGTGTCCTGGCTAAGAGAAGCAGTCCTGAAAACATTCTGTGAGGCCTACAAAGGGCTACTAAAGATTCTGTGTGAATCAAAGCTCGGTGTTAACCTATCTGAGAGGGAGCCTTGGCCTCAACATAAAGGTCAAGACACCATTTAGCCAAGGCTACTCAGAAGGCTTTTCCTACACTAACAAAGGTTATATAAGGGTCAGCAGACACTTAGCCAAGGCTACTCAGAGGAAGTGCTCATGGGATTCAGGCCTTTTACACACTAACAAAAGTAAACAAAAGGTCAGCTATCACTTAGCTAAGGCTTCTCAGGGGAAGTCCATTGCTGGGTTCAAGCTAGACAGTTCCCATAATCCTCCATAATTAAGGAAGTTCAGACACAGCACAGTCAGTATCTGGCCCAAGGTCACAGGCAGAGAGGGACAGTGTCTGAATGTAGTCTAAGAAATCCGCTCAAACAATGGTCAGGCCATCTACAAAACTCAAGGTCTGGCCAGAGATGCAAGGCCCAGCCCAGAAAGCCAGGGCATTCTTAAGTGTTTGAGGCTAGCTCTGCAGGTAGCACATGGTAGAAGTCAAACCATTTTCTCTGGAAAGTAAGAAGCCATACACAAACCCTGTGAAATTCAGACCAAAATATTCAGGGCTTGCATTGTGGCTTGCAGCCACCTAGATCTTGCCCTTATTTTCAACCAACAACTCACTGAGAAACAAATATTGAGGTATCTGGGATGATGTGATGTGTGTGGTGTGACCCGGTGTGATGACTCTGTTCTAATAGTTATCCTGAGTCCACCAGACTGACAGCCTCCTCAAGGATGACCTAGGGCCTTTCTTACTCACTGGCTGTGAGTCTCTGTGAGTCACCTGTGAGTAAACACAGGGGCCGATGGCTCTTGTTTGGTGATAGTGGCCAACCCATTGGCTTTTGCAACGCCACATACACAGCTTCTGTCCATCCCACTCTAGTGTCCCCAATTATTTCTGCTAGTCTGAAACTGTCACTCAGGCTCCTTGTTACCCTGCAATCCAGGCCTTTCAGATGAAGGGTACACAACCAACCGAGACCCCACTCATCTCACCAGGAGCTCCCAGAAGACAGTCTTCAGCCTTCTGCTACCCAGCACATATAGCTCTAAATCTGGACTTCTGTCTGTTTCATCTTTCTACCTAGTCACCCGTACATCACACCTATGGAGTATATCAATCATATACACACCACACATGCACACAAGTGCATAAACATTCATACATACTTCACATGCATGATACTGTTAAACACACACCCTAAACATTTACACACAACCCCACCCACCATAGCCAGGTTGTAAATCACACATCATTTTGTCCACTCACCAACATCCCAACTTGCAGCATTCTCTGGAAAGAGTGGCTCCATGAGGAATCATGTAGAAAAGAAGGGAGAAACTATAGCCACAAAGTGAAACCTCTGACTCTTCTTCCCTGTTTAAATGTGTTTAAACTGCAGCAGGTAGCAGTAGCCTCCTCTGTGCTTACCCAGAGGCTCTGTGCCTAAAGGCTGGCCCGACATTCATCTACAACACAGCAGTCAACAGAAGACCGTGTGCAGAATCAATTTTTCAAGGATGTTTCAGACAATATAGCAAATTAGCCCAGCTTGAAAATAAAATAGAAGCTAGATAAAATGTCTCATGTCTTTAATCCTAGGTAGAGGCAGGTGGACCTCTGAGTTCTAGGACAGCCAGGGTTACACAGAGAAACCTCATCTCCAAAAATAAATAAATAAATAAATAAATAAATAAATATATGAAACAAAATATGATCAACATCCAAACCTGTTCTGCATGACATATAACATGCCCTAGCCCCCAGCAGATACAGGGGAAGGGCATCTTTAACTTCACATCTTTCTGGGAGATTAAAAAAGACCCTATTTGAAATGAATGTTTGTTTTGTTTATTTATTAACTTGGAACATTGAAAACACCAAAGAGAGGTAAAATAAGGAACTTACCCCACCCACTCACCCACCCACATGTCAACTACCAGATAGCCCATTGAGAGCTATCCCCGTAAATTTGTAAGGTGTACTTTGTTGGTAGAAGTTTCAAGCCCAAGTTCATGAACTATGACCCTTCCTCACATTAAGGAGTCCAGGAAGGCAAGCACCTGAACAGACAGATCAATACCTGTCAGAAAGACAGGGCCAACGTAATTATCTACATTAATGGAAAGAGCCACACAGATAAAGTCAGAACCACAAAGCACTCAAACACTGTTTTAGGGTTATATGTCTCAACCTTCCTTCCATTGGTATTTTTCAGGAATTGCTTGAAGGGGGCAGAAGAAAATAGAAATACTGCTGTCCTTTTTTTTAATTTTTATTTTCTATATTCTATGTTTACATTCCAAAGGCTTTCCCCTTTCCCAGTTACCCCCCCCACCATATGTCCCATAATTCCTCTCCCCCCCTGCTATTCCCCACTCATTTCCCCACACACACACAATTTCTCTGTTCTGGGTCTACAGTACTGGATCCAATCTTTACAGGCCCAGGGCCCTCTCCTTTCTTCTTCTTGGGAGTCATTTGACTTGCTAATTGTGCCTTGAGTATTTAGGGCTTCTGGGCTCATTAATATCCACTTATCAGTGATTGCATTTCATGTGTATTCTTTTGTGATTGGGTTAGCTCACTTAGGATGATATTTTCCAGATCTAACCATTTACCTACAAATTGCATGAGTTCATTATTTTTAATTGCTGAGTAGTACTCCATTGTATAAATATACCACATTTTCTGTATCCATTCCTCTTTTGAGGGATATCTGGGCTCCTTCCAATTTCTGGCTATTATAAACAAGGCTGCTATAAACATAGTGGAGCATGTGTCTTTGTTGTATGCAGAGGAATCCTCTGGGTATATGCCCAGGAGTGGTATGCCAGGGTCCTCTGGAGGTGACATGCCCAATTTTCTGAGGAACCGCCACACTGATTTCCAGAGCGGTTTTACCATTTTGCAATCCCACCAACAGTGGAGGAGTGTTCCTCTTTCTCCACATCCTCACCAGCACCTGTTAGCTCTTGAGTTTTTAATCTTAGCCATTCTGACTGGTGTGAGGTGGAATCTCAGGGTTGTTTTGATTTGCATTTCCCTGATGACTAATGATGTTGAACATCTCTTAAGGTGTTTCTCGGCCATCCAAATTTCTTCTGGTGAAAATTCTTTGTTTAGCTCTGTACCCCCATTTTTTGATAGGGTTATTTGGTTCTTTGGGATCTAACTTCTTGAGTTCTTTGTATATATTGGATATTAGCCCTCTGTCAGATGTGGGGTTGGTGAAGATCATTTCCCACTTTGTTGGTTGCCATTTTGTCCTTCTGACAGTGTTCTTTGCCTTACAGAAACTTTGTAATTTTATGACCTCAAGCAGTACTACAGAGCAATTGTGTTAAAAACTGCATGGTATTGGTACAGCAACAGGCAGGTAGATCAATGGAATAGGATTGAAGACCCAAAAATGAACCCACAGACTTATGGTCACTTGATCTTTGATAAAGGAGCCACAACCATCCAGTGGAAAAAAGATAGCCTTTTCAACAAATGGTGCTGGTTCAACTGGAGGTCAACATGCAGAAGAATGCGAATTGACCCACTCTTATCTCCTTGTACTAAGATCAACTCCAAGTGGATCAAGGACCTCCACATAAAACCAGACACACTGAAACTATTAGAAAAGAAAGTTGGGAAGACCCTGGAGGACATGGGCACAGGGGGAAAGTTCCTAAACAGAACACCAATAGCTTATGCTCTAAGATCAAGAACTGCTGTCTTTTATAAAGAGCTCAGATGCTCCCTTCAGCCCAGCAGTACTGAGATATTCATTGACAATTTGGAGGCTCTGGATCTGATTCTAGTTCCAAATGAGCCACTAATCTAAAAGCAAAGCCCTGAGTTCAGATTCTTTTTCTTCCTCCAAATAAAGGAATAATTACCCCCACCTTCCAAGACAAGGGTATCAGCAGGTAAAGGGGAGTTACATATCTTAAGACAAACCTGTGGCCCTTATCCCATCCCACATGTATATGGGGCCAGCTAAGATTTGACCTAGTCAGACAGTATATAAATTTCCTATAAGCCCCATTCTCACCACAACCAAGCCTATCATGGGTAACGAGTTGGTATCTTCCCTCTCCTCCTGCATCAATCTCTATTCTCTTAAGAATCTCTTGCATCCATTTGTTCTTGCCTTGCTTAGACTGAGTTAGGATGTAGACAGAAAGGACCATTAGTTGGACCCTACCTGAGTCAGCTCATCATGGAAAGACTTCTTTGCAGCTGATGATGTGAGGGTACAGAGGGGAGACCCTTGACCATGTCCAGATGGCCCAATTCCTGCTAAACCTCCCACACCTGTAACTTCAGTTTCTCCTTCAGCTTGTGGGTGTTGATAATCTGCACCGTTAAAGGCATTTTATGTCATAGGCACTGACATCTGAACAATGTTGCTCTGTATCTTTTATGTAAAAGTTTAAATCTCTTATCACATGTGCAAGCTTGGACAACGTGTTCTACCTTCCTGAGCCTCAGTCTCCCTACTTGGTATCCCCACTCCTGATATCATTGCTATAAACACCAACAGGTCTGGGTGGGTGGTGATAAGGGCTCCTTGGATGCTAGTTATCATTTGTGTTGACATCTACCATTTTCACAATGAGTGGATGAGTAAACCCCACCCATTGTGCTGACCTGGGACATCATGGAGTCCAAGCCCAGAGTCTGAATGGGAACTCCAGATCAGTGTACCTATCAACCCTTACCTGACCCTGGTGGTGTGGGTGTGGGAGAACTGATGGGCTGACTGACCCAAGCCCTGACCCGGGACTCAGCTTCTACCCAAGCCCTGATCCGGAACTTTGAGTTGGACCACCCCAACATCTAGCCCATCTATGAACTACTCACATGAAGAGACCTGTTCTGCAAATCCAAAGCAGCAGAGTCTCTGTGACACATATCTTGGATATCAACACGATATCCAAGAGGAATTCTGGAGAGAATCCAATATTGATAGAGTAGCAGAAGCCGGACCAATAACTCATTGCACTGAACATTTGCAAATAAAGAAGTATAGACAAGAGGGTATTCGGTGTGACACACACAGCTTCCATGATAAGGTCGGGTCTCGTTTTGTTTTGTTTTTTATTTTGTGGGGAGAGGTTGCAAGGGCAGAGGGCAGGGATGTGAAGAGATGGGAAGGTGACGCATGATGTGAAATTCACAAAAAAATCAATTAAAAGTTTTAAAGAGAGAGAAGTGCAGAGAGAACGAGAATGGAGAGTGAACAGGAATTGTGTGGGCACAGTAGGAGGATATCGGAGGGAAGATGAATATAATCAAAATACATTGTATGAATTTCTCAAAAAACTACTAAAAGTATTCTTCAAAAAAAAAATTAAGCCACACAAGACAAGAAGAAAGCACACTGCACCTGGCTTCGGGGTGGGTGGACAGGCTACTGATGCTGGCCTTGGCTGACGCAGCCATCAGTCTCAGCGTTACCTCCCATTGCTCCTGTCCTGGAGTCACCGCTGCCAAAATTGCACCATGGTTACTCCGTCCCAGCACTCTCCTTTTCAGGGAAGCTGCAGCTGTGCCGAGGAAGTCCAGGCCTCCTGACTGGATAGCCACAGAGGGCAGGCTAGCAGTCTGCAGATCCCCTTCTTCTACCCAAAGAAACTCAGAATGAGAGGGTCACTGTGATGCTGACAATCCCATCGGGTGTCCTAAACACGCTGCTGTTTTGGGTGTGGCCTGGCTCAACAGCTCTGTGTTTCTCTTATGCCTGCTGCGCTCTTCTTCTCGCGCTCTTGCCTCTTCGCCGCATGCGTGGTAACCCTCTGCCTCTCAGTGTCTTTCTCAGACTTTCAGTGACCGGTGTTCTTCCATAGCTCCTTGTCACCTACCCCCACCACAGATCAGCAGCACATTCCGAGACTTCGCCTTCGCATGCTTTGTGACTCTTCTCTGCCTAGTGTGGCGCTGCCGGAAGTGGGGAAAGTAGAATGAGGCCAGTCAGGAAAGGAACGACAACACAGCCAGAGGCTGAACCTGAATTGGCAGCTCGGTCCTCTGCCTTGGCTGCAGCAGCCACAGGAATCAATAGAAAAAGTGTCGAGTTTTTGTGTGAACAAAACTCTCTGAAGACTCCTAATCCAGGGGCTGCCTGGGAAAGGGAGGACCCCTAGTGACCCCCAGCCTTAGAAGGATGGAGCTGCACACCTGACCATTACAGGTTATCATGAGTAATGGCGCCTGCCAAGAAGTCTGGATTATTTCTTAGGGACAAGAGGAAAGTAATGAGACGTCCCCAGTGCAAGGTGAAGGCAGTGAGGTCCTGGACTCAGCCGCAAAAATCACCGGATCTCGCCATCTAATGAAGCAGGGCCAGTCTCCCTGAGCCTTCAGAGACTTAACACTTTCACACTGAGAGAACTCTATTCAACTAGATAAGAAGGTTTTCCAGTGAAGGAGGAAAGCCAAAAATCAGTACAGCCATCGAGTGTCAGTGAACCCTAGCAGATCCCGGACGACACGGATAACAGGTCAGACACTCTGGCCAACTAGATATCAGCAGAAAGGCTGGGGCAGCGGCTCAGTTGGTCAAGTACTTGCCGAACAAGCCCGAGGACCTGAGCTCGATGCCCAGAAGTCACATCTAAAAGCCATGTGTGGCGGCACTGGTTTGTAATCTCAGTGCTGAGAGTCAGAAATAGGTGGACCCCTGGGGCTCACTGGCCAACCAACCTAGCCCAGTGGAGCTGCTTCTAGGGCAGTTAGAAACCCTGTTTCCAAAACGATGAATGGTGTTCCAAAGACTTATACTCAAGACTGACTTCAGGCCTCCACGTGCGTGCTATACATGTATACATGACCCATGCACCACACTGTACAGCGGAGGACTGACCCGGAGGACAGTAACTACGTTACTTCCCCAGCCAGACTTGTCTGCAATGACAGAAAGATAAGGGACAAGAGGCCACCCTAGGGTTTGATGCCCACATGTGGATGCTCTGCATGGGTGCCAGCTTGCTCCTTAGGACTATCTTCTTGGATTTAGGGATATTTCATCTCTGCAATGTACTTTGGCTCAGGAAGCCTGCTGCTCTGAGTCTGGGCCAGGCCGTGGAATCACGATGTACATAACAACATCAGGGAAACACAGGGAGCGCAGGCAGACCTTTACAGCTGCCTCGGACCCCTTAAAACACAAGGTCCCACCCAGATAGGTCAGGACACGGCATGCTTGCCTGTCAGCCTTCAGGCCTTCCCCAGCCTCCACTCACACACCGAATCCACAGCTCTTTAGAAGTCAGTTTCTAATCACTGTACTATACAGACCCCAGAATGATGCCGAACTGATAAAACATGCAAATGAGGCAATCATAGAATGTATTAAATTTTCCATTTAAACTGTTAGTTAAGCTGCCCGCATTTGTGAATGTAAACATTAGCCCTCCGGAAAAAAAGAAATATTTTTTAAAACTACAATGTAATTGGAAAATCCACAACCATGTGCAACGGAAGAGGGATTGTCACACTCAAGGGTCTCCTCACCACCATAAAAAAAAAAAAAAAGAAAATCTGTAGCACGGGTGCTTCCTCTCAGCAACTCCAGGAAACCCCCTGTGGGTCTCTGGAAAATCACTTCCATCCTTCTCTCCTCCGAGAAATGCACACACGTCATCTCCTTCGCTAGACGTCCATGCCCTTAAGGACAACTGCCCCACATCCCTCAGACTGCACAGCACACCGTCTTCCACCTCCACCTGGGAGGAGCTTGCAGGGGTCGGTTAAACCGATTGATACCCGCTGACACACAACTGGACTGAATAAAGTCAGACCGCATAACACTGTTGCATGGGCTGCTGTGGAATCTTTAGGCTTCAGTCTTAGAAGCTGTCCATACATTTGTATATTCTCCACTTCTACCCATCTTCAGATGGAGTCTCAAGCCAGCACACATGAAGACTGGGGTCAGTGCAGGATGACAGTCCTTAGACCACATGAGCAAGGGTGCTAGGAGGGAGATGTACTGGCGTGGGCACGCTCTGCCCCATGAGAATGTTCCCTTCTGGTGAGTGGGAATGTTCTTACAGTCACCTTTAGGTAAGAGAGAGAAAATGAGGAACCTGTCTCAGGTCCTTACCCAACTTTGCCTGAAAAGCTAGAAAGCGTACTCTTGTCAGGAATAGCAGGAAGAGCCTGGCGAGACAGTTTCCAGTTGTGTGTCGGGCGGGGTTATCTCAGTGAGTATGCTGGCTCCTTCCTTATTCCCACTCCTTCTCACTCTGTTTCTCCATTATTGTCCTTCTTCCCCCTTCTCTGTCCCCCTCCCCTGTCCTCCCCCTCTTCCTTCTTCTCCTCTTCCTCTTTACTTTCCTTCTTTTACTGTAATTTCTGCAGATGATCCCTGGAAACAGCTTCAAGTTCTTTTAGGAAGTATGGAAGCCACGGATAATAACTCATCAAAATAGAACGTGTATCTGACTATCATTAAGACCATAGAGCAAGAAAGCTGTGCCCCACATCCACATACTGTAATAAATTCTATCATTCCTTTGCTATTGCAGACACTAAACATATACAAGGGGTTATAGTAGGAAAATAGGATTGTGATTTAAGATGAAGAAAGAGAAATGATTTGGAAAAGGGCATCAGTGATCTCTCCAAAGACTGATGTATCAACAGCCTCCAAATGGGGGATCCATCTCCATGCAGTATTGGGGACTCCCATCTCTCCTCCTCAAGAGCCTGGCAGTCAGTAAGGTCAGTAGGAAAGAAACGGCATCAGGCTAATATACACTGTGCCCCCCGAAGGATTAATGTTCAGTATCTCACAGACAGTAACCCAGGGACTGCAGGTTGGACAAGACTGCTTTTGTGCTAGCACAAGAATAAGTAGCCCAGGACAACACAAATCTGCAGGGAGTCCTAAGAAATCTACCTAGTGTTGTCATGAGTATCTTGCTCTTGTGCCCATTAATAACTACATAGTACTTTCAAATCTTCATTATCTTCCACTAATCGTCAGAAAAGGGTCCTTTTGAAAGGGTTGAAATTGGGGCTACAGGGCCATTCACTTCATTGGGTCACACTCAGGCTCTGTCTGTCACAGCTGAACCATGATCAGTGCTCGCCCACCATGCATGAACTCTTTCCGGTAATGCCCTGGATGGGAGAAGGTGGTGCACCTGTTAGGTCCCTTGCTGCCTGTTGCTGCAGCACAGTGGAAGGGGTTGAGGTCCATTCCATCCTGCTGCAAGCATCCCTGTGAGGGGCCATGTTCTTTCCTCCACTGGAGAACAGCCCAACATTCATGAAAGCACTCTGCTAAATCCCAAGGACAAATCCAGAAACATTCCCAGGACCACAAATGCAATCCCACTGATCAAATGCTACATGACAAATTTTAAGATTCACAGGGTTGCCCTGCCTCTTGCCATTCATAAGACAGTGGGGTCCAGAAAGTACTAGCATTCATAGAAAGAAGTTAACTGGATGTCTGGTGGCCTCTAAGAAGCAAGGCCGATCTGAACAGACAGTTCAAGTCTACTGAACCAGTCCAAGCTTACTAATCCCCCAAGTTCAGGAAAGCCTGTGCTGCCTCCACCGCCAACACAGATGACATATTTCCAATACGGACAGTGATGAATATTCAGCCAGGTAAATGCCATTGGCATTACCTCAATCAATATAAATGGAAACCCTAAGGCAATCGATACAGGGAGGGCGAACCTTCTGGGATACAGCGGGCTGTAAATGGCAGCAGCCCGCCTTATAGCTTCTGACATAGCTGAGGGATTCACAAGCTCCCTTGCTGGACAAATGCAACATCTTCAAACCACGTGCATAGGACGACGGTCCCTGCGCATATATTACAACACTCCCTGAAAACAGTGCGCCTAGCCTTCTTAGTTAAAGTGAGCTTAGTTAAAGCCTTCCAAGTGGCATAAGCCGCTAGGCTTTGTCTTCGGTGGATGCTGGTGTAACTGACTAAGCAGTTCTGCTACCACTAATCCCACCTCATAGAGATAAGAATATAAGAGATTATAGTCTCCACGACACAAGATACGGAAGGAGTATTGGGGGATAGATGTGGGCTCCTTCAGTAAACTGCTGACTATACAGCCATGAGGACCTGCGACTGATTCCCCAGTACCTGCATAAAAATAAACTTGGAGTTTATGGTTTGGTTTCTTCCCTTGTGGTGTCCAGGCACTGCTACATACCAGGCAGGGATGGATGGAGCTGAGCTCTAAGGTCTGCTTCTTCCCTTGGGATGTCCTGAAGCACACCAACCAAAAAAAAAAAAAAAAAAAGGATGAAGAGAAGTCTGGAACAGGTGGGCCAGCAGGATCCCAGTCCAGCAGTGAATACCGGTAGGGAGGTGGTCTCCTCTGAGGATTTCCGTGTTACAGATCTTTAACATAACAGTTTTCTTAGATGACAGTCAACGAAACAGCTTGTGTTCTTTATCCAGGGTAAACCTTGGAAATCGGGGGAAGGGGTTCTCCTTAGTGTGGCGTTTCATTGGCTGAGGTACTGGGATACCTCATTTGCATGGAGAGGCATTCCAGGAAGTTGAGCCTGTGAAAGCCCTGCAGAGAAAGGAAGTCCTCCATGTTGCACAGAGCTCAGGGGAGTGGTCCAGACATGATAGACTGTGACCTTTACCTAGCAGGATCTTCCAACAGGAGTTGTACGCACACTTGCTACCTCATAACTGAGGGGAACAGAGATGGGCAGAGCCTTGGGGTTCACCAGCCACCCGGCTTAACCCAGTCAGTGAACCCCAGATCCCAGGGCGGAAGCCTGCCTGAAAGGATGTGATGTCTGGCTCCTGAGAGCAACATCCAAGACCCATCTCTCACCTCCACGCAGATTCACATAAGGATATAGACACACGTGTTGGGGCGGATGCTCAAACACATAAATGCACGGAGGAAACACAGGCTGTAGAGAGCTAACTCCTCAAGTTCTGCAGCTGGTCACTAGGTCTGGTTCTGTGCAGCTCTGTGCCCATGCCAGGAGTGAGGTAGGGCCGGACCGAGAATCAACCCCACTATCCTAGTGAAACTGTAACATTTAACCAACTGACTGAGTTGTAGACCCATTTAAGAGGCAAGGGGAGTCGGGAAACTGCCGTTCAAATGGGTTTGAATGAAACTAAGTGGCTATTTAACCTCTCTTTGCTCCCCACTTTCCTTATCTGTAAATTAGGGATAACTCGGGGCCTTTTACAGAGCAGAACTGGGGATTAAATGAAATCGTGAAGATAAAAGGCTTAGCCCAGGCCCTGTCCAGGGAGAGGATTCAGCTAGTGGTGGCTTTCATTATTCACTAGTTTAAAATGTGTTTGATTCCAAGCGCTCAGCTGTGATCCTTCTCATCCCCATTAGGGGACGGGAGCCTCGGTGTGTAACGGGCAGCCATATGTGGAGCAGGAATGGGAGGACCAGAGAACAGCAAGCGGGTCTTCCAACTGGACTTACTCCGATCACCAAGCCTGTAAGACTCAGAACACAGATCTTATCCTGTAGGGAGACATTAAGAAAAGCCTCCAAGCATGCCAGGTTTGCTGGCTCTCCTTGGGATGCCAAAAACATTTAAAAAGAAGATGGGTATGGCTGCTTTGCAGACTGCTTGGGGAGAGAGGCCATCAACAGTCTTAACCGGCTGTGACTTCTGTGAGCTACAGCAATAGCCAAGCCCGGAAAGAAATGCCTATTACCGAAATAGTGGTATGGTTGTTGTGGGCGTAACCAACATCTTTCTAATCCTAATGGACTTAAATCCTGATCCACAGGGGTAAACATGCATCCTGTTGTTGCCCTGGTCAGTAACCTGTGGAGGTAGATCTTTTTTTTTTTAATTTTTATTTGTGGTGTGTGTGTGTGTGTGTGTGTGTGTGTGCTGTTTCTATTTTTCTTTTCTTTCTTTTTCTTACTTTTTTTTTAATTTCCTATATTCTTTGTTTACATTCCAAATGATTTTCCCTTTCCTGGTTCCCCCTCCCCATAAGTCTCATAAGCCCTCTTCCCACCACCCATTCCCCAATCAATCCACTCCCACTTCTCTGTCCTGGTAATCCCCTACAATGCTGCATCAAGCCTTTCCAGGACCAGGGCCCTCTCCTTCATTCTTCTTGGGAATCATTTGATATGTGAGTTGTGTCTTGGGTATTCAGAGCTTCTGGGTTAATATCCACTTATCAGTGACTGCATTCCATGTGTGTTCTTTTGTGAATGAGTTACCTCACTTAGGATGAAATTTTCCAGTTCTAACCATTTGCCTAAGAATTTCATGAGATCATTGTTAATTGCTGAGTAGTATTCCATTGTGTAGATATACCACATTCCTTCATTGAGGGACATCTGGGTTCTTTCCAGCTTATGGCTATTATAAATAAGGCTGCTATGAACATAGTGGAGCATGTGTCCTTATTGCATGCCAGAGAATCCTCTGGGCATATGCCCAGGAATGGTATAGCAGGGTCTTGCAATCCCACCAGCAGTGGAGGAGTGTTCCTCTTTCATGGAGGTAGATCTTAAGCCCTGCTACTATTTATCTTGCTAAAGGGACATCCCATCAAACTGTCTTATAGATATTTTTCCTGACTCACACAGGCCAGGGCAACCCTTTATTACAGAAATGTCTTCATGCAGCCAAGGACGTTCAATACAGAGACTCATAACTGGTGGAGGTGCAGAATACACGGTACTGCAGAGAGCTCAGCCCTGACTGGGAAATCTGTGTCATCCCTGCAACCCCAAGATCTGAGGCAACATTATGGATGAGGAAAGGGGAAGATTTTAGGAGCCAGAAGTCAGGAATGAGTCTTATGAAATTATGTCTCCTGGACACGACAAGAGCACTCCACATGTGAACTCGCAGCAGCTATGGTTACCTGTGAAAGACCTGCGCTAGAGCAAGTCAATCAACACTCCAACATGGGGGAGGAGCTTATGAGCTCCTAGCCCTGGTGGAGGAGCCATGGGACGTTGCTAGCCACTGTGAGAAGAAGAGTCGGTTTCCCTCATCAGTGTGGCCATGGCAGATTGTCTACACTCCAGTGGAAGGTGCCCATGCCCTTAATCATGTAAGCGGTATGTGACATGTAACCTGTCTTAAGCATGTGAGGGTAATTGTACTCAGTGGGTGAAGACGAAGGAGAAGAAAACTCGACAGAGAAAGAGGAGGAGGAGGAGAGGAGGATCAGACAGAAGATGAAGTCTCTAGGGACATGTGGGAGATGAGCTCTAGAATAGCGGGAGAGGGCACTGGGTACATGCTGCATGGCCTTGCTTACCGAGTTAGAGTGCCAAAGGATAAAGTTAAAATGTAAAATGACAAGCACCTGTGGCTGGGAGATGGCTGAACAGGCCAGGATCACTTGGTCTGCACACAAGAAGACCTGAGTAGAAATCCCAACACCCAAGAAAAAAACTAGGCATCACTAAGTGTGCCAGTAAACCCAGCATTGTAACATCCCAAGGATCCAAAAAGAATGGCTGTCCAGTCAGCCTAGCTAAGCTTTTGATTCGGTGGGAGGCCCTGCCTTAAGAAAAGGTGATAGCTATAGCTATACAGAGAGACCCTGTCTAAAAAAGAAAAAGAAAGAAAGAAAGAAGGGAGGAAGGAAAGGAAGGAAGGAAGGAAGGAAGGAAGGAAGGAAGGAAGGAAGGAAGGAAGGAAGGAAGGTGAGAGAGGAAGACAGCCAACTGTTCTGGCATCCATATGTGCCTGCACACACATTCACACATCCACATACTCCACATATTCATGCAACACAGACACACACACACACACACACACACACACACACACACACACACTGGAGCTAAGTGGCTAAACTCTCAAGCTCCTTCCAGCCTTTAGATTGTCCCTAGGTACCAAGGCACAGCATGAAAGCCACAAGGAACACGCAGAAGCATAGGCAATCAGAGCGAAGCTCCGCCCAACCCATCTTTAAGACCCCTAAAGACACATCGAGCTACCTTAAGGCACCCAAAGCACAAAGGGAGGAGCCAAAGGGGAATTCTGGGGCCATTTCGTCAGCTCGGGACTTCAGTTGAAAGCCTGAGGCGTTAAGGAATTCCTATTGTGACTTAGAACGCCCCCAGCAACTGTGCAAGGAGGATAGGAAGACTGTCTGGGTGTCCACATGTCATCTAAAGACCACAGAAGTAACAAGCAGTTTGGGCAGCCTTTAGTAGGGAGGGGGGTTTCACTGCCGCTTCCAGGAGTCTCCACAGCACCAGCCAGCCGTAGAGATCCTCCCCAGTGCCTACCGTCGCTTCCTATTACAGAGGTGTCTGAAACCGCAGGCTCTCCTGTGGACCAGCGTCCAACAGAATGCTCTGTTTCTAAGGCGGCGTGGAAATAAATCTCTTGGTGTCAGTGAATGAAAACTTCTCTAGGCGAGATAAAAAGGGAAATAATAAAAAGAAAGAAAGAAAACACAAAAGCTCTGCATGTAGATTACAGAAAGGAGGAAAAATATTCTGAATTGTGGGACTTCTGGGCCTTCTCCTTCCCAGGAGGGAACCGGCTACTTAGGAGAAAGCTGCTCAGAACTGCAGCACCTGGACCACTTTCCAGCCGCTTTTGTCCTCACTGGGAAGGGGGCGGGGAGAAGATGCGTTCGTGGGGAAACATTGCCATCCAGTGGTCAACTTGTGCATTGCTCAATAAAAAGAGAAAGCTTGGTGACATTTTGTCAGTCAACTGTTCAATGCTGAAAATACTTGTTCGATGTAAGGCTGAGAATATTTGTCAGATGTCAGGCCAGATCATTGAAACCAGCCTTCAAACCAATAGGAATTCGTGCACACACACACACACACACACACACACACACACACACAGAGCTGCTCTAGGACCCACCTGCCTGGCCATGACCCAGAGACAACTGCTCCCAGTCACCCTGCAGGGTTGGTCTGTGGTGATTCAGAAGAGGTGACAGCAAACAGCAGTTTCCACAGTACACAGAAATGGGTTTTCCTGATTTCTGCTTTCAGACTTCATGTTTTATTTGAGCTGTGTAGCCTCCCGCCATCATAGGGAATAAATATGCTTCCCTGGTTCCTTTATAGACAGACTTTAGGACAGAAGTCCAAATGGAGTGATGGACAGACTTCCTGACCTTGAGTCCTCAAGGAAGTCGATGACTTTACGGAAGATGGGAAACCAAGTTCATTCTTTTCTTCAAGCTTGGCATGAGGGCTGAATGAGGCATTGAGTTTACCCCCTTGTCACTTGGAGGTAACTGAGCTCTCAGACCAGCCTCCAGGTTTGAACTCCATCATGAGTGATGGAGTTTTTCCTCCCTCCCCGCAGCCTGCTTTCTGCAGTTAGGACGGTAGGGTCCCCCTTGACGACCTGGATATAAATCACCCGTCTACTTTTGCGAGGCATCATATGATCAGGAGTCAATCTCTAAAATAATTTTTTTCTCGTGTAATTTAGTCAACAGCTTAATTTAAAGCTTCTAAAACTGTGGGACATGACCCCATTGTGGGGTCACGGGTCAGAATGCGATGGTCGCCGAAATGTTAATAAGAGGAGATTTCCGAACACACGATGCCTAAAATTTAACCCAAAACCACATTCAGGATCCGAGGTGTGGACGGCAGGGCAGTCCCAGCCAGCTTCGGAAACCTTCCCTGGTCCCTGCGTGTGGGGTCCCAGCAGACAATGTCCGTGAACACTGCGCAAAACAGCTCTGCTTAGATTTAACCCTATGTGGTGGGTGTGAGACAGGGTCTCACTATTTAAAACAGGCTGTCCTCCTGCCTCTGCCTCCCTAGCAGAGGGATTAAAGGCCTGTGCCACCACCCCTGGCTCAGATTCAAGGCTGCATTTGTAATACAGATTTGAATTGAACTGCCCTGTGTCTAACTGTACATACAAGGTTTCTTGTGCTCCCATGATGGAAAACAAAAGTTTGTAACACACCCTACTCTTCTTCAGCATGCCTCACGTGACTATATCTTTGGGTTGCATTACATTCGAGAATTTTACCTGAAAATTTGCTAATCTGGGTTGTTGACCGTATCTGTGAATTAAACTGCTTTGGCTCCCGGTGGGTTGTGCATGGGCTACCCCCGCCCAAGAGCTCCCTGAATTCATGAATGAAAGACCACAAACACACACACACCAGCTAATTTTGATAGGCCTTGACTAGCTCAATGGCTGGGCACTTCTAAATTTCCCTGAGGCTCGCAAACACTCCCCTCCGGTATTCCTGTGTTAACATCTTTTAAAATCTATATTTATCTCTGCTACCCCAGACCCAACTGGGGAGTGGCCCAGGGGCCACTCTCCCAGATCCTTGTATGCCAGCAGGCCTTTAAGTTTCCTCTTCCTACTTTCCCTGTCATGTGATTTTCCATCTCCCCTCACCCATGCAATCTAAAAGTCCAGCCTCCGTCGTTTTGCCTAGCCATTGCTGGATGGTAATTCTTTATTATCAATCAAAGCCAGCTGGGGCAGGAACCCTCGGGTCTGGAAGCACGGCTTTTGGTCAGCCAAAATAAAACAAAGCATTAGAACCAATCCCCACCAACTGACTTGAATTTCCTTTTTGCCTTTTTAAAGCTTATTCACTGAATCTGGGTTTGCTAATAGAACAAAATTCCCACAGCACATTTCTGCTCCTTTGTACTGCATGTTTAGGCAAATCTGTGTTCACCATTGATGATCACGAAAGCAAAACATCCATCGATTCTGAAGAACATGGGAGATGCCTACTGTCCTGCAGCATCAAGTATTAAATTCTCTGTTTAAAAATAAACAAGCACGCCCACCTCTAATATGCAAATAAACTTCTTATAATAAACGTCTTACTTTGACCTACTTTATGTGACTATATATCCAGCTTTGTGTAAAAACTTCTCAGGTAAAAAGGGGGAGTCTGAGAAGCTTTCAGGGAACCGCCCTGCTTGTTGGAACGGCTCCAGCCCTTCTGTAGTATGGCTGCTCAGGCAGGAGGCGGGTCCGTCCTTTTCTCCCCATGGACATGTGTTTTACTTATCAACTAGAGAAGCAGAGAAGAACACAAGCGATTGAATATAAAGGATATGTGTTGATAACATGACCTCACTGTTAACTAAATAAAAACATCTGTGAATTATTAAAATCATCATCTTTGAGAATGTAGCAATACATATTTTTATTGAATATCGTCTTCATTTACATTGCCAATGGTAAAACCTTTCCCGATTTCCCCCACTCCCCAAAGACCCCCAACCCCTCCCCCTCCTCCCACCCCCTGCCTCCACATATATGCCTCTCCACCCAACCCATTCCCACCTCCCCCCACTTCGATTTCCCTTTGTTGGTACCTCTATTGAGCCTTTACCTGACCAAGTATCACTCCTCCCACTGATGCCCAACAAGGCCTTCCTCTGCCACATTTTTGACTGGAACCATGTGTACCCCTTAGCTGAAGGTTTAGTCCCTGCAAGTCCTGGGGCATCTGGGTGACTGAAATCATTGTTCTTCCCATGGGGCTGTAAACCCCTTCAGCTCCTCAGGACCACCCTCCAGCTCCTCCATTGTGGACCCCATGCACAGTCCAACGGTTGGCTGCCAGCATCTGTCTCTGTATTTGTGAGGCTCTGGCAGGGCCCCTCCAGAGAACACCATGTCATGCTCCTTTTGGTGTACACTTCTTGTCGTCCATAGTAGTGTCAGGGTTTGGTGACTGTTTATAGGATGAATCCCCAGGTAGGGCAGTCTCTGGGTGGCCTTTATTTCAGTCCCTGCTCCACACATTGTCTTCCTTTGACTATTTTGTTCCCTTTCTCAGAGGAACCAAAGCACCCTCACTTAAGTCCTCCTTCCTCTTGAGCTTCCTGTGCTGGGTGAATTATATCTTGTTTATTTTGAGCTTTTGGGCTAACATCCACTTATGAATGAGTGCATACCATGTGTGTTCTTTTGTGATTGGGTTACCTCGCTCAGGATGACACTTTCTAGTTCCACCCATTTGCCTAAGAATTTCTTGAATTCGTTGTTTTTAATAGCTGAATAGTACTCCATTGTGTATATATACCATAGTTTCTATATCCATTCCTCTGTTGAAGGACATCTGGGTTCTTTCCAGCTTCTGGCTATTATAAATACGGCAGCTATGAACATAGTGGAGCATGTGTGCTTATTACATGTAGGAGCATCTTCTGGGTATATGCCCAGGAGTGGTATAGCTGGGTCCACAGGTAGCACTATGTCTAATTTTCTGAGGAATCGCCAAACTGATTTCCAGAGTGGTTTTACCAGCTGTAGCAATACATTCTTAAAAGTCAGAGCCACAGATCCTGGATTCCAAATCATATACTATGTTAAGGAAGCAGTTGTTATTTTCAAATAAATTACTTACCTAAAGTGAAAGTATTAAAGGCTCATGTTATATCTTATATTTACCAAATAGGAAACTCAAGTATGGTCCCTTCAGTTTCAATGAAAAGGGTAAGGAAAGGAATGTCTCTTTAGCCAACTGTCCAAATACATGGTGGGGATCCCACTGCTGCGGCTGTTATCAAGGGAGATAGAGTCGGTATGTTAGGCCCATGCACTGCAGCTCTGATGACAATAACTAAGAAATGGGAACAACCCACATATCCATCAACCCAACAAGGCATTCCTTGGTGAAGGCATAAAGGAACCGTGGTGCGTCTACAAAATGGAATAGTATTCAGCCACACCAAAAAATAAAAAAAAATAAAAATAAAAAATAAAAAATAAAAATAAATGAATAAAAAAATAAAATCTTGCCATCTGTGACAGCCTGAAAAGGATCCAAAAGGTAAAATAAGTCAATCATAGGAAGGCAGCAAAACATGACCTCATTCCTAGGCTGAAGCTCCAGATGAGAAAACAGAGGCCCAGGAAGTCGGGAGCCAGGGTGGAGAGCTGGGCTCTGAACACACAGTCATCTCTCCTCATCTGCAGGGGCGGGGGGTCCAGGGCTCCCATTGATCCCTTAAACTGCTGACAGTTTCCAAGCAACCCCACCCAAAGAGAGAAGAAGAGAGAGAAGGAAATAAGGAGAGGGAGGGAGGGGCGGGGAAGGAAGAGAGAGATTTAAGGAAACTCCAGGACATAAAAACTGCTTCTGTGTGGCAGTGCCTCAGAACATATAAGAACAAGTATCACACATGCACAGATACACATATGCACACACACACACACACACACACACACACACTTGGTATATTTACTTTGGTTTTTTGTTTTGTTTTGTTTTGTTTTTTGCTAAAAAGAGGCCAATGGACAAAAGCTTGTTTTATTTTAGTGACTGATCCACGTGAGGTCACGGCCAGGCCACTATGTACAGACACGAGGGAAGCTTTATTTCTTGGTCTCTTGCTCCTTGGACAGAGTCTTGATGATCTTCTCCTTCTTGGCCTGAAGGCGCTCCTCCCGGCACTTCCGTGCTTCCTTGGTCTTAGACCTGCGAGTCTCAGACGGGTCAGCCAGCAGCCTCTTGCGGGCCTTGTCTGCCTTCAGTTTGGGGGTGTGCTCCATGAGAATCTACTTGGTTTCGCATACATTCCCTTTGACCTTCAGGTACAGGGTGTGATACATGTGGCGGTCAATCTTCTTAGATCCCTGGTATCTCCTGAGAAGCCGGCGCAGGATCCTCATCCTTCTCATCCAGGTCACCTTCTCGGTCATCCGAGCTTGGCAGTGCCCTTCCTCTCCCGTATGCCCATATGCCTGCCCTTCCATCAGGCCAAAGTGTTTTTCCAGCAGCGAGCCCGGGAATGGAATGGACAGGCTTCCGGGTGACCAGCCCGTCATTGATCAGCTTCCTGATCGGCTGTCAGGAGTTGACTTTGGCGATTTCGTTGGTCTCATTGGGATTCAACCAGATCTTCTTTTTCCCACAGCGGAGGAGACTAGAGGCGAACCTCCTCTGTAGCCTGAGCATACAGCGAAAGGAAAGAGCTTCTTTACTTCGTTTTTTAATTAATTTCACCCAGATAAAGATATTAAAGCAACAGAAAGAAGGTATGGTTTTGAAGAACTTCTCTGAGGTTCCTTTACCATCACCGAGTTCTATTCAGCCTCTACTCACGTCTCCATATTTAAACGAAAGCACTGGGCTACCTGCCTGGGATGTTAGCTCCCAGCCCTGGCCCACAGCTGGTAACCTCAGTCCTGCAAAACCATGGAGTGGCCCAACCTCAGCCAATCTGGCAAAGTAGAGCAATTTATGATGGAATGCCCAGCAAATGCTGGGTGTCATTCATAGCTGAGCACAGCCCCATGATGGGCGCTGCTGTCATTATCCATGATATACGAAAAGTGGGACCAGAAGCTTTTTCACCCTCTTCTCTGTTTATAAATCTAATTGACAAAAAGCCGACGAAAGTGCTGTAATATCTCCTTTCTAGTAAAAGGGTGGAAGTGTATTCTTTTTTAATGTGAGAACTCTCAGAAGGCTATACACAGAAATGAAGGGGAATGGGCTGGCATGACCTCAATTTAAGAAAATGGTGGCGCTCTTTATTGGAAAGGAAGGAAGGAAGAGTGGCCGAGGTCTAGAGAGCAGAGTGGGGACGGAAGGGTGAGGTTGTCCACACAGACTCTAGGGACTGTAGTGAGTTTGTGTCCTAATCACGAATGGGCGTGTTCACAACTCTCAACTTACTGGTGATTTCTGAAAAGTATGTTGGGAACACGTCAGGGGTCACTCTCCAGTCAGTGCCTCCTACGTCCTCAGACGTCCACTCAGTTCTTGAGATGTCCCCATGTCCGTGAGGTAGACACGGGTCCTTGACAGGATGATGAAGAGATGACCACACAGAATGCTGAGACATACCCTTAATTATTAGGGAGAGTGAAAGCGCACTCCTTTCTTGCAGTAAAGACAGGAGTCAGGGAATACTCTTCTCCAGCTCTGGGAGGTCGTCTCAGGACATTCAAGAGAGGAGTTGGGGCAGATAGCAGAGCTGAGCTCTGCTGTCTAACACTCCTGTGGACATTGCTAACATCTGCCTCAAACAGAAGCCTCTGCAGTAGTGGCATATGTGTGTGAGTGGGAACACATGTCTCACAGGGTAGATCTTGGGGCGCCTGGAGCAGCCCAGCCCTATACCCCACATGTAGACAGGAAGCTTCAATGGTTCCAAACAGCAGTCCGTGCTTCCACACAGGAAGAAAGTTTTGCTTTCAAGTGCTCATCTGTAATAGAAGGATCTTTATAATCAACCAACACTTTGAAATGCATAGCTTGTTTTAAAAAGCCAGCGTCCGCAGATGAATACTAAAGTAAATCCATCCTTTCGGTCCATGTAACACATTAGGAAGGGGTGCTACCCTCCGGAATCTCACTGGTGCGTAGACATGAGTGAGGCAGGAATATTGCTCAAGAAGGAGAGAAAAGAAAGACACGTTTGTGAGGTTGAAGCTCCAGAGTCAGGAAGGAGGTCTGGAGAGGCAGCTGGAGAAGACACTGTGAGCAGCCTCGGGTATGTGTGACATGCTATCTCACTATAGGCAGAGGCTTCCAAGGCCCTATTTATATCACATTCCCAGAGGAATGGCTACATAATAGATTACATCACTGCTCACTCTGGGCTCTCCGGGGCCATGGTTCTCCACATACCTAGTGCTAGCCTCTTTTAGCCATTCAGGATACCCAAATGGCATCAGTGTCTAATATAAAACATTGAGGGGAACGAGGGTCATATTTTCTCAAACTAAAAAAGCATTTTCTTCTTGGTCTATGGAAACTAGAAAATAAAGACATCACTGGGGCCCCTGCAGGGCCTCACTCCGTGTTCACAAAGCTTGGCTTGGAAACTGAAGAAGTCCAGGGGGGATTCCTCAACATCTACGTTCCAGACTCTATAGAATCTGCTGAGATGGCGGGAGCGCCCTTCAGACTCTTCTACAGAGAGTAAAATCAACTCCCACCATGCTCTTCAGTGCTCCCATTGCTCACAGCAGTGCTCCCACGCACACATAGCAGCTCATTATTATGCCTCAGTCCTCACGGTAATCTTTATCCCAACCCAGAGCCAAAAGGCAACTTCTGTTACAAAGTCATGGCTCTTGCAATCTAATTCCCAAGAAGGAAAATGTCTCTCTGGGATGAAGTCCTGCAAGGGGTGGATTGTAGAAAATGAAGACATCACTGGGATCCGAAGCATCCAGCAGCAGCATCTTCCTCCCTGAGTCACGCACTCCTGGGACTGTGTGAGTAAACAGTGCTTATAACAGCATAGCCATGGCCTGGAGTTAATGAGGTCAGGCCACACATCCAGGGAGGGGAAAATCTCTCCCCAGCCAAATTGTCACACTGCCTGGTGTCTTAGTTTGGGTTTCACTGCTGTGAACAGACACCATGACCAATGCAAGTTTTATAAAGGCAACATTTAATTGGGGCTGGCTTACAGGCTCAGAGGTTCAGTCCATTGTCATCAAGGTAGAAACATGGCAGCATCCAGGCAGGCATGGTGCAGGAACAGTTGAGAATTCTACATCTTCATCTGAAGGCTGCTAGTGAAAAACTGACTTCCAGGCAACTAGGGTGAAGGTCTTAAGCCCACACCCACAGTGACACACCTACTCCAACAAGGCCACACCTCCTAATAGTGCCACTCCCTGGGAAAAGCATATACAAACCATAACATCTGGGAAGCTTTTGTACATTCATGGAGTAGAAGACCATGATAGGGCCCCAGCATGCCACATGCTAGCTAGAAGAAGCCATGTGTACCATTAGGAGAAAGGAGATCCCTTGATCTCATGGTTCCGGCCAGGATGAACAATCCATTCTGTGTGAGGATTCTGCACTACGGGTGGTTTAGAGATATGCCCTTATCAGGAGGAAAGTTTCATATGGCTTAACCCAAGTGAGTAGACACAGGAAAGGCAGGACAGAGGAAGCGTTCCTGTCTCCAGGAACAGAGGTTGGGCCCGCTCACAGCTCTTTCCAAGAAACCTAGGAAATGCTGAGTGCCAGTGGTGTATGGTTTCCTGGGTGAAAATGGATTATTCCACGCCAGAGGAACAAAAGGATAGGTCTCAGGAGACAGCCAAAAGAGTCAAGACCCATCCATTCCTGGGAAAGGAACCTCCATCCCAAAACTAAGTGTACGGGTATGGCCTACCCTCTTATCAGCCCCAGAGTCTGGCTACAATGTGAGTCACCACCGTGGTGTCACTGAGTTGAATTAATACTGTAAATTTCAACCTTTGGCTTGGAAGATATTACTGTAATGTAACGGTAAATGGCTCTCACCTATTGGCAGCTAACCCATGCCAGGCCTTGTCTCCTTCTGGGACATACCACAACCTGGATTTTACAGGTGACATGGGAATGTACTAATACCCACAGGTCTTCAAATTGTCAAGCTTCTGTCTCTGTGCTGCATGCCACCAGCAGGCCACTCATCTCAAGAGTGTGTGGTCCTTGAATGGACACTGTATGTCTTCTATCCAAACAAAAATGATCTCTTTTTTTTAATGATATGCAAGCAGAATCATGTTTCCATCACTGAGGAAAATCCCAATCAGATAAGCACAGACTTAAAATTCCAATTTTCAAGGTGATGAGATTAAGAATGAACTTATAAATAGACCTCTGGGTGTGCCTCTTAGAGAGTAACTTGAGAAAATCAATTGATATAAAAAGACCTGCCCACTTTGCGCAGCACCATTTCCTAGGCTTGGGTCCTGGGCTGCATAACTAGAAGAAAATGACATGGTGAGATGACTTAGTAGGCAAAGGTGCTTGTACAAAAAGATAATAACACAAGTCTGATCTTTGGATCAGGAGTCTCCCAGCTCCCTGGTGCCAGGACATTTTCTTTTTTTTTTTTTTTCTTCTTTTTTTTTTTATTGTATATATTCTATATTTACAATTCATTTCCCTTTTTTCTGGTTCCCCACCCCCAAAGGTCCCACATGTCCTTTTCCCTCCCCCTGCTCCCGCATCCACCCCCTCCCACTTTACTGTTCTTGTACTCTCCCACAATGATGTTTTGGTCCATTCTAGCACCAGTGTCCACTCCTTTCTTCTTGTGAGACATCACTTGATATGTGATTTGTGTCTTTGGTGTTCCAAGCTTCTAGGCTAATATCCACTTATCAGTGACTGTATACCATGGGTATTCTTTTGAGACTGGGTCACCTCACTTAGTATGACGTTATCCAGCTCCATCCATTTCTCTAAGAATTTCATGAATTCATTGTTTCTAATGGCTGAATAGTACTCCATTGTGTATATATACCACATTTTTTGTATCCATTCCTCTGTTGAGGGACATCTGGGTTCTTTCCAGCTTCTGGCTATTATATATAAGGCTGCTATGAACATAGTGGAGCATGTATCCTTATTGCATGCTGGTGAATCTTCTGGGTATATTCCCAGGAGTGGTATGGCTGGGTCCTCCGGAAGTATCACGTCCAGTTTTCTGAGGAACCGCCATACTGATTTCCAGAGTGGTTGTACCAGCTTGCATTCCCACCAGCAGTGGAGGAGTGTTCCTCTTTCTCCACATCCTCGCCAACACCTGATGTCTTCTGAGTTTTTAATCTTAGCCATTCTGACTGGTGTGAGGTGAAATCTCAGGGTTGTTTTAATTTGCATTTCCCTAATGACTAGTGATGTTGAACATTTTTTTAAGGTGTTTCTCAGCCATCCGAATTTCTTCAGGTGAAAAGTCTCTGTTTAGCTCTTCTCAAATTCATCTGGAATAACAAAAAACCCAGGATAACTAAAACTATCATCAACAGCAAAAGAACTTCTGGGGGAATCAATATCCCGGACCTCAAGCAATATTACAGAGCAGTGGTATTAAAAACTGCATGGTATTGGTTTAGTGACAGGGAAGCAGATCAATGGAATAGGATCGAAGACCCAGAATTGAACCCACACATCTATGGCCAATTGATCTTCGACAAAGGAGCTGAAAACATCCAGTGGAAAAAAGATAGCCTTTTCAACAGATGGTGCTGGCTCAACTGGAAGTCAACATGCAGAAGAATGAGAATTGATCCACTCTTATCTCCTTGCACTAAACTCAACTCCAAGTGGATCAAGGATCTCCACATAAAACCAGACACACTAAAACTAATAGAAAAGAAACTGGGGAAGACCCTTGAAGACATCGGCTCAGGGGAAAAATTCCTGAACAGAACACCAATTGCTTATACTCTAAGAACAAGAATAGACAAATGGGACCTCATAAAACTACAAAGTTTCTGTAAGGCAAAAGACACTGTCAAAAGGATAAATCGGCAACCAACAAATTGGGAAAAAATCTTCACCAACCCCACATCCGACAGAGGGCTAATCTCCAATGTATACAAAGAACTCAAGAGGTTAGACCCCAGAAAACCAAATAACCCTAGCCAGGGCATTTTCTTAATTGGTGATTGATGTGGGAGAGCCCAGCCCCAAGCCTAGGCTGGTAATTCTGGGATGTATAAGAAAGCAGGCTGAGCATGCCATGAAGATCAAGTCAATAAGCAGCATTCCTCTATGGCCTCTGCAGTAGCTCGTGCCTTCAGGTTCTTGCTCTGTTTGGGTTCCTGTCCTGGTGTACTTTGATGATGAGCAATAACATAGAACTATAAACCAAATAAATCTCTTCCTCCGTGAGTTTCCTTGGTCATGGTGTTTCATCACAGCAATAGTAACCCAACTGGAACAAACTCCAAGATGATAATTGCAGCTTCACGGGTAGACTTGGGAAGTTGCTAGAAGGCGGCGTGGTCCAAGCCTCATGTCAGCCTCTATCTGGTTCTTATTTTGTAACCATTGCTTAGAAAATGATAAGGGCCCTTCCTCTTCTACTTGTACTATCATGGTATTATCAGAGAATGGCACTGCATAGCTGAAAAGAACCACTGCACAGGCTCTGTCTTTGAGTCTCTGTTTTTATTCTGTTTCTATGAGGTGCTGCGGTCTTAAAAATTAAATATTATCTCTTGACTCTGTCTTTAACAAAACTGAAGCAGAAAGTTAAAATCCTGAATATGTGGCCCATGTGGTCAATGATTGTGTTCCTCCAGCATTTACAAATGTCAAACACCACCAGGCCTCCAACAAAAAGTATCATAAGGCTCTGAGGGTCTCTGGCCAGCATATAAATATGACCCTGTGCTTCTAACTCTAGAAATTTAATGTTACCTGAGGGATGGCAGTAAGAGAGTCACTGTGCACCAGTCAATGAGAGAAGGTGGCTTACCCAAGAGTTATTCAAATCCATCTTTGAACTTCTATGATTTTAAGGCATTGACTATTGATTGGTCAGCAACTCTAATCCGTGAGTCCAAAGGCAGAAGCAAGAATCAGCCTTTTCCACAGGCACCCAGTGATCCTATATTGGATTCACATGCCACATTCTGATCATGCACTGCCATGTCGCTTAGACAAATGTGAAAGTTAAACCAAAGTATCTGACCTTTAGTAAAACTGCTTAGACCACTAGGGTCAGGAGGGATTTTCATCACTCAGAGTAGCTCTGCTCACCTCACTGCTTCAGCCCCATCTCCTTCCAATTCCTCCCACTATGATGGACGCTCTGCATAAGACTCTCTGTGATTCTCTTCCTCAAATGCACCCATCATTTTCTGTCTCTAAAGAGCCTGTCAAAAGGCTAACAGGTCTTTCTGCTTTCAGAGCATCTGCTGGTCCTGAGTATCAATGCCTTCAATCCTGTTTCTGCCTATGCTGCTTCCTTCAGTCAGTTCTGCACACTGTCCTCCTCCAGCATGGCCCTTCTTGTCAACTCCTATTCATACCTCAAAGCCATAGCATGAAAATCCCTCTCTGAAATCTTCTCTGCCTTTGAAAGCATGGTAGTACTGCTTCCTTCCTGGCTTAGCACCATGCCATGGAGAGATGAACATCTAAACCATGATGTATCTACTTCCCCTCCAGAGAGCATGCCTACAAAGGTTTAGTTGTTCTTGTTGTTGTTTGGGGGGATTTAAATTCCAACGTGATATAAACTATGGTTATCAGGGAAGAGAGATCTCAATTAAGAGAAAGTGATTCCATCAAATTGGAAATCCATACTCTGTGTGGCATTTTCTTGATTAATAATGTGGGAGGCCACAAACCACTGTGTGTGATACCACCCCTGGGCAAGTGATCCTGTAGAAGAAAGCAGGTTAAGTAAGCCAGCAAGCAGCACCCTTCATGCCCTCTGCTTCAGTTCCTACCTCCAGGTTCCTGCCTGTCTTGGTTAGTGTTTTACTCCTATGAACAGACACCGTGACTAAGGCAACTCTTATAAGGACAACATTTAATTGGGGCTCGTTTACTGGTTCATACGTTCAGTCCATTATCACCAAGGTGGGGAGCATGGCAGTGTCCAGGCAGGCATGGCACAGGAGGAACTGAAATGTAAGATTGGTAAAGATCTTTTCTCAATCTTTGTTTGCTGTTTTGTCCTTTTGACAGTGTCCTTTGCCTTACAGAAGCTTTGCAATTTTATGAGGTCCCATTTGTCGATTCTTGATCTTAGAGCATAAGCTATTGGTGTTCTGTTCAAGAAATTTTCCCCTGTGCCCATGTGCTCTAGGGTCTTCACCACTTTCTTTTCTGTTAGTTTCATTGCATCTGGTTTTATGTGGAGGTCCTTGATACACTTGGACTTGAGCTTTGTACAGGGAGATAAGAATGGCATGGTGCAGGAGGAATTGAGAGTTTTATATTTTGTTCTAACAAACAGAAGACTGGCTTCCAGACAGCTAGGATAGGGGTAGTAAAGCCCATGCCCACAGTGACACACCTATCCAACAAGGACACACCTACTCCAATAAGGCTACATCTCCTAATAGTGCCACTCCCAGGGCCAAGCATATCCAAACTACCACACTGTTGTTCTTGAGTTCCTGACTTGGCTCTCCTTGATGATAGCTTGTTATTGGGACTTATAAGCCAACTAACCCCTTTCCTCCTAAGTTGCTTTTGGTCATGATCTTTATCACAGCAATAGAAAGCCAATAAGGACAGCCAGGCACACACTAATGTTCCACCTGTTCATGGATGTTTTCTAACAGACTCTTACTGCAGGTAATCTCGGAGAGGTCTTGGAGACTATGCCCATGGTGAGGGAAGAAGGCAGTAAGGGTCTAGATCACTAACTCTCTCCTCAGCTTGAGGTAGGTCAGCTAGGAGACAGCTCCTCCAGCACAGCGGGCTAATAATAAGCTTGCAAAACAGTGAGTCCAGTTCTGAAAAACCTGTCCTGGGTTGGGGATAAAGCTTAGCATCAGACCACTTACACAGCATACAAAAAGCCCAGGTTTGATCCACAGAACCAAAGAAAAGAGAGAAAGGAAGCTGCAGAAAGCCTGTCTTGAGGAAGACAAGAATGTCATCTTCTGGGAGGAAATGCTCACTAATGTTTTCGAGCAAAGGTGTCATAGTACCGCTTTACAGAGAGCAGACTGTGTGGGGCATCACTGCCAAGGCAGGAGCTGGGAATTCAGGGAAGAGAGACTTCCGAGAGATTAGGTGGAGTTCCTAGCATTGGCCTTGAGGGCAGGGTTTCTGGATGTTTTGGGTTAGGAGCTGTTTGCATTTTGCATTTTCATTGACTATTGTGTCGATGTTTTCTATGGTATCTTCTGGCCCTGAGATTCTTCTATCTCAGGGTGTGCTTGTATCTATGACTCCTGATCTCTTTCCTAGGTTTTATAACTCCAGAGTTGTCACTCTTTGTTATTTCTTAATTGTTTCTATTTCCATTTTTAGATCCTGGATGGTTTTGTTCAATTCCTTCACTTGTTTGGTTGTGTTTTCCTATAATACTTTAAGAGGTTTTGTGTTTCTTCTTTAAGGGCTTCTACCTGTTTACCTGTGTTCTCTTGTATTTCTTTAACAGAGTTATTTATGTCCATCTTAAATTCCTCTATCATCATCATGAGATGTGATTTTAAATCAGAGTCTTGTTTTTCTGGTGTGTTTGGGTATCCAAGGCTCGCCATGGTGGGAGAACTGGGTTCTGATGATGCCTTGGTTTCTGATGCTTATGTTCTTGCACTTTCCTTTCACCATCTGGTTATCTCTGGTGTTAGCTGGTCTTGCTGTCTCTGACTGTGGCTTGTCTCTCCTGCAAGCCTCTGTGTCAATGCTCCTGGGAGGCCAATTCTCTCCTGGAGGAATTTGGGTATGGAGAGCTGTGGTACAGGGTCAGCTCTGGAGTGCAGACAGAAACCTGAAGGATCTTGTCCCCAGCTGTTCCTTGGTTTCTGTGTCCAGATCATTCTTGACTGGTCCCTCTTGAGCCAGGAATTTGAGAAGTGGTGGTCTTACCTGTGCTCACAGGTATGCCAGCACTGCTGAGACACCAGCTCTCTCCTGGTGGTATTTGGGTATGGAACTCTGTGGCACAGGATCAGCTCCTAGAAAACTTTTAAAATGTATACTAGCCTCCTGATAAGACTGCTTTCTAAATGAATGGATTGTTTCATATGGCAGAAGCCCAGGTTTCTGGGGGGTGAAAGGAGTGGGTGTCACCAGCCAGTGGCACAGAACAGACTCTGAGATTCCCTAGTCTGTCCTGTTAGTCCCTATAAATCCATGTGTAGCCTCACCCCCTTCACGAGGCATCATGACAAGGGCACTATGAAAATGGGATCCAGAGTTTTTAATCTTAGTCATTCTGACTGGTGTGAGGTGAAATCTCAGGATTGTTTTGATTTGTGTTTCCCTAATGACTAATGATGTTGAACATTTCTTAAGGTGCTTCTCAGCCATCCGAAGTTCTTCAGGTGAAAAGTCTTTGTTTAGCTCTGTACCTCATTTTTTAATAGGGTTATTTGGTTTTCTGGGGTCTAACTTCTTGAGTTCTTTGTATACATTGGATATTAGCCCTCTGTCAGATGTAGGGTTGGTGAAGATCTTTTCCCAATTTGTTGGTTGCCAATTTGTCCTTTTGACGGTGTCCTTTGCCTTACAGAAACTTTGTAATTTTATGAGGTCCCATTTGTCAATTCTTGATCTTAGAGCATAAGCTATTGGTGTTCTGTTCAGGAACTTTCCCCCTGTGCTGATGTCCTCAAGGGTCTTACCCAGTTTCTTTTCTATTAGTTTCAGTGTGTCTGGCTTTATGTGGAGGTCCTTTGATCCACTTGGAGTTGAGCTTAGTACAAGGAGATAATAGATCAATTCGAATTCTTCTGCATGCTAACCTCCAATTGAACCAGCACCATTTGTTGAAAAGGCTATCTTTTTTCCACTGGATGTTTTCAGCTCCTTTGTCAAAGATCAAGTGGCCATAGGTGTGGGTTCATTTCTGGGTCTTCAATACTATTCCATTGATCCACCTGACTGTCACTGTACCAATACCATGCAGATTTTAACACTATTGCTCTGTAGTATTGCTTGAGGTCTGGGATACTGATTCCCCCAGAAGTGTTTTTTTGTTTGTTTGTTTTTGTTTTTGTTTTTGTTTTTGTTTTGGTTTTGGTTTTGGTTTTTTTTTTTTTTTTTTTTTTTTTTTTTTTACTGTTGAGAATAGTTTTAGCTATCCTGGGTTTTTGTTATTCCAGATGAATTTGAGAATTGTTCTTTCTAACTCTAAGAAGAACTGAGTTGGGATTTTGATGGGGATTGCGTTGAATCTGTATATTGTTTTTGGCAAGATGGCCATTTTAAATATATTAATCCTGCCAATCCACGAACATGGAAGATTTTTCCATTTTCTGAGGTCTTCTTCAATTTCCTTCTTCAGAGACCTGAAGTTCTTGTCATACAGATCTTTCACTTGATAAAGAACTCTTGTCGGGGGACTAGAGTGATGACTCAGTGACTACAAGCACATACTGCTCTTGTGGAGGACAACTTCAGTTCCCTGCTCATGCATTATGTGGTTCACAGCTGCCTGTAACTCAGACAGGGGCATCTAGTATCCTCCTCTGTCTCCTTGAGCCACGAAGGATAAAGTTTAACGTTTTTCAATGCAGAATGTCTGGCTCTCATAGCCGGAGATCCATCGGGGTCAGTGTGATAGCAGGGACATTAATATTGAATTATTTTATGTATAGGAACATTTAGTAGTAATGTCTTAGATTCTGCCCCCCCCCAGCTGTGACAGCTCCCAGGCAGTCAAGCTATAAATCTTGGCAGCTTACCAGAAGAGAATGGAGAAGAGAAAGAGAAAAGGTCATGCCACTAGAATTAAGACAGCATGAAGATCAAACAGACTGGTGGATAAGAAGCCACAAGGTGGGGAGGGGACTTTAAAGAACACTTGAGGAAACCCAAAATATTAGGGAAAGCATACTTGAAGCAGAGATAGAAAGGAGAAAATAAAAACTCATGTGTTTCTGAATAATTCATTAAAAGCCAGTAGCTGATAAGCTACTGCCCTGAAGCAGGAATTCTGCAGAAAGAGGGGGCTCTGTCCCTGGCAGGAAAGAAACAGACACAGACTTGAGAAAGGCCTGAGACCTCCTCCCCCAGCTCAACAGTGGCTGTTATCTGGGAGGCAGGACACTCTACAAGCACAGTCACAATATTAAAAAAAAAAAAAGCCTAAAAACCTGAGGTGCTGGGTGTGTCAGACTCCTGAATGTCACATGCCACCTGCCCATATGCCAATGTCTCCAGGGGATGAAGAGTAAAACAGGTCATTTCAAGCTGTGAGTCCTAGAAAGTCTCCAGAATCTCTCCTTGTCTACAGAGGCTCTTCTAGACCCCCACAAGACAGCCTTACTAGTTTTACCTCAAAACCATAAGAATAAAAACAAGAAACTTGTAGGCGATCTGTGCTCATAGCTCTTTAGGCTAATAGCCCTCTATTAGCATTAGTGGCATGAAGAGATTATGTTCTACCATGTGTAGGATGAACAGATATTAGCAGCTGCTCAGAACCATGGGGATGATGGCAAGGGATCCTGTTTTCTTCTTCATTCGGCTACAAAAGTGAGAGGAAGACCACTCAGAAATGCATAAGCATAGCTCTATGTTATCAGTGACTACCCACTACCTAGAATTCTAAGGAGGAATACTCATTTTTAATCATCTCCTATCCATCTTGGTAGCTGTGCTTAAGAGCCCAACAGGTACCAATATGAACAAGATGGCAGTCTTTGGAGAGACTGGGGGCAGCGAGGAGCAGAGAGGACCCAATTGGTATTTTTGCATTCCTCTATCTTTTGCACTATTATAAACACAGGAGCTAAAGTTTTGGGCAAGTTTTTAAAACTAAAGGAAAAAACTCATAAGTGATTGAAAGCAGCAGCTCATTTGATCAGCACTTTTTTCCCTTTGCAACAGCCATGATGGTTAAACTATAAAATGACGTCATCCATTAACCCTCGGCGCTCAGCTTACACATCATGCTTCAGGGGAAACATGGTCCTGCCCTCTGACCTCACAGTAAGACCTTGTTGAGCTCAAAGAGGCTAAATCATGGGCCCTGAAGAGCCCTCAGTGTGCTTTGATGGGAGCCAAGACCTAAACCACCAAACCCAAAAGCTCTGTGGGAGGTACAAGCTGGAGGCAGGCACCCCTGTGAACAGCCCACCCAGAGGAAGCAAAGGCTGCCCTCCCTGCTGCCTTTCAAGGCTGGCTTCTGAAGTCTCAGGTTATCTATTATTACATAACAAATAGAGCCTCCTGGATTTCTTGTATCCTGCCATGCATCGGGATTTGCAGAAGTCTCCAAGATACATCACAGGTGAGCCATAAAAGTTTGATTACAGTGGAAATCAAATCTTCAACTGTACACTTGGCCAGGTTTGGAAACTCTTTGCAAAAGAATATAAGATTAAAACATCTCCCCTCGGGGCTGGTGAGATGGCTCAGCGGTTAAGAACACTGACTGCTCTCCCAAAGGTCCTGAGTTCAAATCCCAGCAACCACATGGTGGCTCACAACCATCGTAACAAGATCTGATGCTCTCTTCTGGTGTGTCTGAAGACAGCTACAGTGTGCTTACATATAATAATAAATAAATCTTTTTTAAAAAAATCTCCCCTCACCCCAAAAATCTGGAATTGCCAATATAACATGAATGAAGAAACCAGACAAGAGCACAGAATGGAACATTCAACTCTCACCTGCCACAACCACCCCAGGCCCTGCCACAGATCCCCCTCGCAACTGTCCAGAAGGCAGGTAAAAGATATCAGCCAGTGATTAGGTTTTCTTTCAGCCACAATTCAGAAATGCTAATAGTACCGTGAGCTCCAGCGACCATCCTGGGGCTTAGAATGACCCTTATGTCATGGAATTAAATCATGACCCAGAATACAGAGTTACTGTGTAATATGATGTATTCTCTATGAAGACCCCAAAGAAATAAATATCCCAAGCCTCTTGGCCCAGGCTAACCTATTGATCGAGGAGGAAAGGGCATTTTTAAAAATTAACGCTGCCCAGAGGCACCATAATGCTTTCAGAAAAAGCCTTCAGCAGATGGACCATCAATCTTGAGAGCTTGGTTGGGGGAAAATGGCTCATGGTGAGGGGTGGGAGAATGGGCATTTAGAGATCTCACAACTTGCCATGCCAGGATGCTGCCTCATAGGAAAAGGTGGAAAAGAAGAAAAGGGAGGACCCAGGCTTCCTTCATAGATTACAAAGGTCCTGGGCTTCTGTGGATCCTGGAAGTCCCACTGTGTTCTTAATACAGTGGAAGAGGACAAAGTCAGAGGTCAGCCATTATCTGGGAGGTCAATGCCTCCTGTATCAGCCATCCATAAATAACACAGGGGAGATGGGACCTGTTTGTATCTTGAGAAGTGCAAATGGTTTTATTGCTGTGGGGGGAGCACAGGATACCTAGGGGGGTGTTCACAGTAGAGGGACTGACAGGAGAGCCAGAGGGGCATCCCCAGAAAGACAGACCTCTCAGGATGTAGGGCAGACAGGCTGAGTTGACAGTAACCAAACCTTGAACCTCAGGAATACTGGAAGAAAGAGAGGGGCAGACTGAAAGTTGGTTGGGTAGAGAGATGGGAGTACAGTAGGTGAATCGGGACAGTTGGGGGTTGAATATGATCAAAATACATTGTACAAAATTCTCAAAGAATAAATAAAAAATGTTATTCTAAAAGGAGATAAAATACCTGTAAATTTAAAAGCATGAAGGTTAGAGTCTCTGTGTCTTTTCTCATTATTGAATAGTGACCCAACCTATCATTGGGGGGTGGGGGTATTTCCTGTTTATTAATTCATTCTGCTAAGGCTCCACCGCCAGTGCAGAGGGATCAAGTTGGAAGGACATAAAAGTCCAGGCTAATATCACTCTATCCACTCTGGGAGGATGAGTCCCTTGTAACAGTCTCTGCCCCATAATGGCCCCTGACACATCCCTGTGGTTGTGTATAAAGGACCTGTTATGGGCTCTCTCAGTTCTGCAGGTGGGATCTGTCTTGGTGAAGGGTGTTGACCTTCACCAGGGGTCTTTGAGATTCATGGCCTGTTTTCCACCTCCCACATGAGCCTCCAGCACAATGCTGCTGCATGGTCAGCTCAGCTGGCTGCATCCATTCAGGAGAGGGGGGTTGGATGGAAGAAAAAACTTGATGACAGTTAAACTGCCTATCCCTCATGCCACAACCAGCTAAGAGATGCTGAGGGTACCACAGGCCTGCCCTGAACTTGCCCCTAAGAGTCACAGAGTACCGAGAACTACTCATGATAACTTGACTTCAACCTTGTAAGGGCTAATTCTCAAGACTTCAGACATGGAACTTTTGCTTCCTCCAGGTTCCTGGCCCTGGTTTCTGTGGTTCCAGAACCCTCTGAACACACTTACTTCAGCATGTACACAGGAACAAGCTCACAGAACATTCTAGACCATACCTACACAAGGACTCCACCTTCACCTTCCTGATCTTTCTATCCCACCTTGAGCATCGTTCAACAGGGAGCTGTACAGTTAGTACTTAGTGACTAAGTGAATGAGTCCCTGATAAATTCTTCCCAGAGGTTAATGCAAAGAAGTCATTTCTGGTTTATGAAATAGGAGAATGCTCAGGAACACTGGCTTCAAGATAAAAGAAAGGGGAGAGAGAAAATCCAAGGAGAGAGGAGACTGCCACACAGGGTCCAATCCAGAGGCACCAATCCAGTCCTCCATGTCAGTCTCTCTTCCCCATCATGTACTCCCAACCCTCCCCTCTCTGTCCTTCCTTCTCTCTCATAATTTGCAAAGTGCAGGGCAATGTTAAGCCCAAGCTGAGCTCAGATGGGTTCCCTCCCCACGCTGCAGGTCTCCATGGCTACGAATGGAGCCCCCACCCCCCCACGCCCCACCCCCCCACCCCCGCACCATGAGCTATGGACAGTGTGAACACAGAGTAGTTGTCTTTAGACATGCTGGAATTTTCATGGGCTCAGATAGAGATCTAAACTATTTACTACCTTCATATGTAGTTCAGAGAGTAAAGGGAAAAATGTTTACTATGAGTTGTTCATACTTACCTAATTTCTAAAGAAAAAAATTCTAAAAGGAATATCTCTGGGCACTAGAAATCTATTACCAGGTATGTCCAACCTCTTGACATGTATCACCATATAATCTACAAAGTTCACAGTTGAGACCCATATTTTCTAATAATTTTTAAATTTTAATTTTTTATAATTGTTATTGGCTATTATATGTATTTACATTTCAAATGTTATCCCCCTTCCCATTTTTTCCTTTCGAAACCCCCTACCATCCCCCTCCCATTAACTTTTAAATACAATCGCATGATGTTTTAAGTAAGTATAGAATTTGGTGTTGGGTCAGCTGCATGTGTCACATGATCCTCAGGTTAAACATGCCTGGAGATGGCCATCCTCAATTTTCCAGACACAATACGCACTTGTGCACTGTTTTAAAAGTTTCTGAAGATAATTTTAGTGCACTGTGGTGTGTTGCATAGCTTAAGAGATTTGGACACAGAGTAAAGTCTAGAGAGTGGAGAGATGGCTTCACAGTTAAGAGTGTGTATTGCTCTAAGGACTTGAGTTTTCTCACCAGCATTCATATCACCAGCTTATGGCCACTCAAACTTCAACTCTAAGGGAATCTGTTGGCTTCCACCCCCCACACATACATATACACAATTAAAAATAACAAAAATAAAAATAAATACTCTTAAAGATAAAGTCCAATATGCTTTACTTCTATCAGTCTGATCTTGCTGTTTGCATACCTTTTTTTTCATGTTTTTTTTTCATGCAACAAACAAAATGACCTAGTGCCTCTTTTGAGGAACTGACCCTCCCTCCATGTGGTCTGCATTCATTCAGTGGTATTTCATACGGAAATAGTCGTTTCTTCTGAGATACTGTCTCCAATTAGGTCAAAAGAATTAACACTAAACATGCTTCAAAAATAACAAGACACTAGGCAAAGCTCTGCTGTGAGATATATGGCTTCGCCCTTTGCTGAAGCCAACAGGAATGGCTTCGGGTGTGCAAGCAATAATCTCAGGCAGCAGGCCTCACCCGCACGGTCTGCTCAGTGTCCCAGGAGTTGCATTAATCCAGTGGCAGAAATTGCTGTCAGGCTCCAAAGGAGGAGTTTCCCCACATTTTCCAGTATTCCTTTACCTAATATACAATCATCCCTCGTGCAGTCTAGAAAAAAGTAATACTGGGGCTTCCAAAAATGCATGCTGCCACCGGGCAGTGGTGGTGCATGCCTTTAATCCCAGCATTTGGGAGGCAGAGGCAGGTGGATTTCTGAGTTCAAGGCCAGCCTGGTCTACAGAGTGAGTTCCAAGACAGCCAGGATTACACAGAGAAACCCTGTCTCAAAAAACAAAACAAAACAAAAAAATGCATGCTGCTGCTGATCTTCTGCTGACAGCATTCTGGAGACATGGAAGGCCCCCTCCTGCTTAATCGTCTTTTCAGAACATGTGAATGCTGAAAGAAGAAGCACATCAAGTTCATCCTGTGCAACCTGCCCTGTCCAGGTCACACAGGGAAGAGGGCGGAACACGCAGAGGGCTGGCATCCTGTCTCTAATGAGGATGGTAGAAAGGAAACCTCATCAACAGTTACCATGACCTAGCACAGTAACACAGTCCAGGAAAAAAAGAAGTCAGGCACATACCCCCAATCACTCAAGAAGCGAGCTCCGTTCTCTCTGAAGGGAGCCCTGCCTGCAGAGGCTTCCTTGCCCTCATCTCATCAGGAGAGATCATCAAGCAGCGCTGCTCCGGCTGGCAGGGCTCTCTGTGGTGCTCTGCTCTCCCCTGAGGGGCTCGTGATCACCTTCAGCATCATTAGCCAGTGGCATCTCTCAGCCTCTGGGCTAATTTATCACTCACTTCTACACAGTTGCCCTAAAGATAACAAGAAGACTCCCTGCCGAGCCTGAGTGTGTGCAGTCAGGAGATGCAGAGTGATTCTTCACTGACCACAATTGCCATGAGCCCATCAAAGCCAAGATTTGTCATCCCCCATGGATGTTTATGAGAAAAGTAAGACAAGCCAAATCAAATGTGGAAATGAGTATCTGCAGGCCAAAGGCAAGCACAGAAACATGGAAGGGAAGCCAGTTCCATGCATCTCTTGGAACTCATTATTCACATTTTCCTCTGAAGGGTCAGGATGGTTTCACACCACTTGCAAGGAGGCCTAATACTGAAAAAATCATTAGCTTAAGATCAGAGAAGGTAAGACTCGAATCTGAAGATCTCAAGCAATTTGTGCAAATAATCTCCACACCATTTGTGGGTGTGTTGCATGTATGCATACATATAATTTCTTCGGAAGCAATAGTCATTGACAATAAAAATGCCAAGCAGGACTTAGGAAGCATGAGATAACACGCCTCCACAGAAATTTCCCAACATATGGACTAGCAAAACAGCAGCTGTGGACGGGCTTTTAATAGACCCAAAATCCTGCAGGAAGTCCCTAACACAAACAATCTTGCATTTAACCACCCTTACCTAAAGAAACTCACAAAACTCAGAATCCTGTGGGAAGGAGGGTTAAAACTAAAGTTGTAAACTCCAATCAGAATTTTCATTTCAAAATAATTCATAAAGAATAGTAACCATGGGACTGGAGCAAGGGCTCAACAGTTAGAAGCACTTCCTGCCCTTGTAGAAACCAAAGTTCACTTTCCTGCACCCACACCCAAAGGCTCACAACCATTGGGAACTCCAGTTCCAAGGGTCGGATGCTATCTTCTGGCCTCTGAGTGTATCTGCATGCACACACACACACACACACACACACACACACAACACACACACACACACACACACACACACACACGGTGCACATACCAACACAGAGACACACATGTACACATAAAGGTAAATTTTAAATAAATAAAAGTGGGGGATAGTAGCCCTTTGGCTAAAGATAGATCTCGGTGGCAGAACATTCGTCTGGCTTGCTTGGGGCTCTGTGTTCAATTCCTACACCAGACGTCTAATCACACAAAGGACCAAAGAAGTGGCAGACATCATGCTAACTAGGTATGAAGGTGATTCCCAAGCATCTTCTAGAATCTCCAGACCTGTCTTGTGGATAGATTTCCTCATTTGATCCTAATGAAAGCCTGAGACCTGTACACTATAATTGCCTCAACTTTCAGATAATTATCTTTATGTTCTGGAAAAATCACCTCCTGTCTTTAACCCCACAGCATCCTCTTTGTGCAGTGAAAGGCAGGTACTCTCTACCAGACCCAGATGAGATTTACTGACATCCCTACACTCTTGGTAATTTGTGGTTTTCACATTCTCACAGGGAGGATAAAATGGGAGGACAGAAGACAAGTGGCCCCTGAGCTGATAACCACAACACAGGTGGGCAGAAGAATCGAGATAGGCCAGACTTGTCTCAATACCACCATCCCCTCACGTGGCCAGGATGGCCCTCTGAGGCAGAACTTTCTCACCCAATTCCTACCCAGAGCCAAAGGCTGGCCCAGCTAGATTCAAACCTAAGAATCCTGGCCTAGATCTCCTCTCTCCACCTCTGAACCATGTAACCAATTCCATCAGAATCCCAGGATAAGACCCATTTAGAAAATAGGAGAGCTGTTTCTGTCCTTTCCCATCAGGGCATGTTGTCTTTCAGACCTTGTCTCTGTCAGGGTTTCTGTCGCTGTGATGAAACACCATGACCAAACTTCGAGTTGGGAGGGAAAGAGTTTATTTAGCTTATACTTCCACTTTGTAGTACATCATTAAAGGAAGCCAGGGCAGGAACTCAAATGGGGGCGGGGGAGGGGGGAACCTGGAGATAGGAGCTGATGCAAAGGCCACAGATGGGTACTGCTTATTGGCTTGCTCTGCATGACTTACTCAGCCTGTTTTCTTATAGAACCCAAGACCTCCAGTCTAGGAATGGCACCACCCACAATGGGCTAGGTACTCCCCATCAATCACTAATTAAGAAAATGTCCTACATGCCTACAACTCAATCTTATGGTGGCATTTTTTTCTCCATTGTGGTTCCCCTCTTTCGGGTGACTTTATGTCAAGTTGACATAAAACTATCAATACTAAAAACACCCCTATACCCAGTAACTCCATGGAGCAACCAACTTCCAGACGGAGAGTGAGTAAGCCTCAGCAAGTTCTCTCTCGAGATTGTCTTTACAAACAGGTCCTGCAGTCAGATCTGAGTCTTCTTCTCCTTGAATTACATCATGCCTATCATCCCTGGGAGACTAAGCCAGGGGTATTATGTTTCAAATGTTATACTTTTACAAACCATTTATACCATGAGCATGCCCTTTTTGAAGATGTTTTAATTTCAGAGAAAAAGAAGATGCCATTATTTGAAAGGAATATCCTCTCTGTGGTTTTCCTTTCCTTCTCTGGGCTCACTAACCCAGCAGTGTGGTTTGTAAGGTCTTCAAAACCTTTTATACTTGACTGACCTTCAATGAAACCTAAACACAAAAGACGTTTTGGTGGGGTTTCCATGGATACAGAACAAAGCTTCCCCCCATTCACAGTTTCAGAGGCAGAGCTGTGGGTTGCTCCTGCATTGAAAATGAGAGCTATGTGGATCAAATCGAACTTCTGAGAAGGCAGAGTATCTCTGCCCTCGGCCTTATGGCAAACTCGAGCCGTGGGTCGCTAGTACATCTCAGTGTCTCCATCCATCTTTCTCAGTGACTACACTGAAAGGAGGGGAGGAAATGGCAGAATGGAAGGTAAGGGGGAAGAGGGAGGACTAGTTTACCAAGTCCAGACTCACGCAAAGATTGGGCCAGGAGGAGGAGAGACCTGGGAGATGTGTGACAAACAGCTCACAGCCAGAGCCTCCTCACTCCCAGAAGCTGAGCCTGCCTGTGACCTAAACTGTTCACCCTCCCCTGGAAAGCCAAGGTGCACCAATTCTCAAATGCTGTGGAGCCAAACAAACCACACGAACTTTCCTGAGGTTGAGAGAAGGCTATGCCTACTCCTCCATGTCAGAACCGGTGGTTTTCCAGGCTGTACCTTGCTCTAAGAGACTCCACCTTACAAGCAGGTTTTCTCTTCTAGTTTGAAGGAGGGGGATGACTGCAACCTCCTCAGGCCACAGATACCTCCTCCTACCCAGCACAAGCCACATGGAGCAAAATGGTGAGCCGTTCCTGGGAGTAGGAAGGGTGCTGCCCTATAAATGGATCTGGAGAATTGAGACTGTAGGAGCATGTGGACTATTGAAGTTACATCAAGGGCTGAGCGCCGTGGCCCACTCCTGTAATCCCAGCACTCGGAAGGCAGAGACCGGTAGATATCTGTGAGTTCCAGGCCAGCCTGGTCTACAAAGAGAGTTCCAGGAGAGTCAAGGATGTTACACAGAGAAACCCTGTCTCAAAAAAAAAAAAAAAAAAAAAAAAAAAAGGCAAAAGCAAAATTCAAGGAAATTAGGCCCAATAACTTATCTATCACTTTGATAAAGGTGTCATTCCCGCCGGGCGGTGGTGGCACACGCCTGTAATCCCAGCACTCTAGGAGGCAGAGGCAGGCAGATTTCTGAGTTCAAGGCCAGCCTGATCTACAGAGTGAGTTCCAGGACAGCCAGGGCTACACAGAGAAACCCTGTCTCAAAAAAAATAAAAATTTTAAAAAAAAAAAAGGTGTCATTCCCTTGTCTCAACCTCATATAGTGTGGATACTTAGCATTGTGACAACAATGGCCCCACACCAGTCTATCACCTGATACTTGTTGATGTGTCAAGGGCTGGCAAACAGAAGACATCTGTCTGTCTGTCACTGGGGCTTCAGCTCGGCTTGGTCCCTGCTTGGTGACACAGCCTGCCTCTGAATGTCCACCTGCCTGCCCAAATGGACCTGAACCTACTGTTCTCTGATCGACACTGGGTTGGATTCACTCGACCACGCAGCTGCCTCCCTCTTCTCTCTCAAAGCGAGGCTTGTTATTGCAGACTCCGCCCACATCTCTAACAGCCCGCTTCTGAATCCTTGTGGACTCCAGGCTAGATCTCTTTAACTTGTATTCCTGGAAACCAAATACATACAGATATCTAAGAAGATTTACTATGTGCTGAGTGATATTAGAGTTAATATTAGTAATTAAGATTTGAATAAAAAGCTAGAGGTGGTGATGATTGTCCAAGTACTTGGGAGGCAGAGCCATGCAGATCTCTGAAGTTTGGGGCTAGCTTTGTCTACATAGTGAGTTCTAGGCATGGTAAGGCTACATAGTGAGGACTTTTTTTAAAACAAAAATCAACCACTTGGGAGGCAGAGGCAGGCGGATTTCTGAGTTCTAGGCCAGCCTGGTCTACAGAGTGAGTTCCAGGACAGCCAGGACTACACGGAGAAACCCTGTCTCGAAAAAACCAAAAAAAAAAAAAAAAAAAAAAAAAAAATCAACCAAGACTGTGATAAAAGAACTTCCATTTGCCCCAGCCAGATTACAAAGGTAAGAGGAATTGCCTGATAAACTGAAGACCTTGGAAGGTTTGAAACTTAAGAATTTTTTGTTCAACAAATTCTGGCATTATGGAAAGACACATAATCTATTTATCTATGTTTGTTGGCATAGCACAGCCATAGGAGATTGTTGTTTTTACTCTTAAACCTCCTGGTCCCAAAACATGTCTGTCCTTGAATACTTCATCCTACAAATAAGCCTTCTACACAGACCAGGGGTTCTGAGTCCCCAATCCCAACCCAACACCTAGCAAGCATTTAATGATGTCAATACTGCAGATGAACCACATGAAGAAATATGCACTTGGTATGGATGAGAAACCAGTGTTGTTTTTCAATAAGCAAACTATGTGTTAGATCATTTAAATCAAACTCAAGAGTGGTAGTTGCTTTATTGAAATGCACATCCCTGGCTAGAAGACCGTCTTCAAACCATCTTCACCCCTGCTTTCCTAAGCAAACCTTGGAGGGCTCAGGGGCCCAACACAAAAGTCTTCAAAGGCATCCACACTCAGGCAGGTGCAGAGTTTGGGAGTCAGGGAAATTAATTATTAACTGTATTCAAGCTTCTGCATAATCAGAAAAGCCAACGAAGGGAACTAAAGAACCCCGATGGGAACAACCCATCAGTGAACTAAAGAATGTTTTCTCTGCTGAGCGCTGGGGTAGAACTGACAGAAACATAGCTCATCGTGTTGAAGCAACTGAGAAAAACACTTTGAAGAGAAAGAAAACAACATCAAACATAGCCGGGACTTGGGGGAAGAGAAGCAGCTTATTTTCCTATCGCACCATATTGGATAGCAGAGGAGAATGGCGTCATTATTTTATTATTTATAACTGCTGGGACTTAGCCATATGAGACTTGGCGGAGGTAATCTAGATGGCGGGCCACTTGTTTTATGCTTTTATCATTAGTCACTCCTGCAGCCAAACACCAAAGCTATTAGAAGGCATAATCCAAACTCGCAGTCGCTGTGAGTGAGCTTGGAAGGCTTCCTGCTAGATCTAACATTTCATGTGCACCACAGTGCCAAGGGTGATATAAGCACCTACATCATAGTGTCAGCGTGGGAAAGGGCACTGGAAATCACCTGATTCTACTCCCATGTTCCAGGTGATATGGGGCTATGAGCCTCTGTCCTGGCCTCATCACCTCCTTGGTGCATGATTTCAGGGGAGTAGTCCAGATGTTTCTGAAGGGTTTCCTCTCTGGAAAACCTGTCCTCACCCTTTCCCTGATCTTCACCATCACCAATAGAAACCTGGCCTGTGATGACTAATCTGGTTTTCAATTTGAAATTTTAATTGAATCTGGCACCAACTACGAACACCTCTCCATGCAGATCTATGGGGATATTTCTTGGAAGAATTAACTGAAGGGGAAAGACCCTCCACTAGAATGGGTGGCACCTTCTGTCTGGAGTCTACATGTAAAGAGGTCTGAGGGACAGAAATACTGCTTTTGCCTGCCAGTCTTTGCTCCCTGGTTGTGAGTGAATCTGCTGTGCTGCTGCTGCTGCTAGTGATTGATGATGATGATGATGATGATGATGATGATGATGATGATGATGATGATGATATGATGATGATGTTATCCATCCTTTGCTGACATCAGAACCACCTACTTCAGTCTTCCACCATGGTCTGGACACCTGAGCTCTCCAGGCTTCCTTTCTAAGCCTTCAGCACCAAATTGGAACTGCTGAGACACCCAGCTACATGGACTGAGCAACTACTGGTGGTTCCAGCCTCTCTACCAACGATTGTTGAACTACCAAACACAAAGCGTGTACCCCAATCTAATCAATCCCCTTTGTTGTCTGTATTTATTCTGCAAGTTCCACTATCCCAGAGAATCTTGACTAAGACAGAGACCCTTCCAAGTGCTGCGTGGTAAGACAGACACTGTGCTGCATGCTTTGCAAGCCATTCACCCTCATGAAGACAGGCTCAGCCATTCAACTCCACCTCATTTGGAGCCTGCAGCGGATGCCCAAGCATGACACAACCCAAGACCACAGAGGGCTGATCTAACAAAGCGTCGCATGCTATGCAGTCATAATTAAAGTGAATTGTGCTATCGATGTAAAACCCATACCATAACTGAAGGCCTAGATCAGAGGCAATCAGAGGAGATCACCTATATTTTTATTCTGCATGCATATCCAAATAATATTTTGGTCTGTGGAGTTTAAGAAAATATATTATTAAAACTAATTTGCCTGTCTCATTCTGGCTTCTTTTTTTTTTTCCTTAACATGATTGTTGGATATTTGAATGTAACCATTGCCCTCCCATATTCTCTTTCTTTTGGACACTGCGATATGTTAATGTCCCCCATCTTAAAGGCTTGGTCACCATTGTATGGCAGGTGGTGGAGTCATTAGGAGGTATGACCTGACGGGAGAAAGTGAGGGCACTGCAGTGTCCTTGAAGGGTTGTTGTAAAACCCCCCCACTTCCTTCCTCTGTTTCATAAGGTGAGCAGCCACCCGCGGATGCCCTCTCCCCATAACGCACCATGATGTCATAGGAGCAAAGCAACAGGATCGGATCACTGACTGAATACTCTGAAACCGTGAGCCCAGCTAACCTTTCCTCCTTCCAGCGGATCCGCGTAGGTGTCTTGTGGAAGCGGCAGCAGGTGACCAGAACGTACACTCCACCTCTCAGTCCTGTTCCGTCTCCTTTCACAGTGCCGTGCGACAAGGGAAAGGGAAGAAAAATGCCTAGCCGTAAAGAGCCGAAGCTGCACCAGATGCACTGTGGGTGAAGAAGGTGACCTCTCTGTAACATAAGGCCCTCTGTGGATCTTAGGAAGGTGAGGACAATAGGGAAATAGAGGAGGAGGATGGTGGAAAATAGCAGTCAAACCTAACGAGCAAACTTATCAGACTATCAGCCTGTAAGAGAGCGTGAACTGCCTAAACCTTTCTCCGTAAGAAGGGCACGGTGGATACAGAACTGCTCAGACTTGGTTTGGTCTTCTCTTTGTCATTCTTGGGTCATATTTCTAAACATCAAAATGGTGGGGAGGATGAGTGTGTGTGTGTGTGTGTGTGTGTGTGTGTGTGTGTGTGTGTATCTGTTATGTGTATTTGTGTGTGAGTTATGTCTGTGTGTCTGTTGTGTGTGTATATGCCTCTGTGTGTGTCTGGTGTGTGAGTATGTGTCTGTGCATGTGTGTCTATGTATACATCTGTGTGTGTGTTGTTTGTGTATATGTGTGGTGTGTGTGTGTGTGTGTGGTGTATGTATGTGTGTGTCTGTGTATGTGTGGTACATATGTGGTGTGTGTGTGTGTGTGTGGTGTGTGTATGTGGCATGTGTGTGTACCTGTGTGTGTCTGTGTATGTGGTGTATGTGTGTGTATGGTGTGTGGTGTACATGTATGTGTGTGTAGTGTACATGTATGTGTGTGTATCTGTTGTGTGAGTGTGTGTCTGTGTGTGTGTTTACGTCTGTGTATCTGTGTGCGGTGTGTGTGGTATGGTTATGTGTTGGTATGGCGGTGTGTTTCTGGTGTGTTTGTGTGATGTGTAGTATGATATGTGCATGTGTGGTATAGTGTATGTGTCACAGTGTGATGTGTGTTTGTGTGTGTTGTGTGAGTGTGACATTTTAGAATATGAGCAACAACTGAAATGCTCATGCATCCCTGAACAGATACTGCTTTAGTTTTGCCTGTGGCCTTGTCATCTTAAGTGACATGTGTTTGAGCAACTCCACATCAGACTTATCAATATTTTAATCAGCCAAGAAGCCATCACACTTCCAAATTCTACCTAGGATCCCACTGGAAGTTGTCCTCCTGAGTTATTTTTCCTCAGGTGTCACCATGTCTCTCCAGCACCATGCAGACAGCACTGCTGAGAGAGGGAGGGTCCAACCAAACCCTGGAGTCCAGGAGCTTTTTCTTCCCGTACTGCATGATTCCTATCTTTCTATCCTGTCTGAAACTGGCATGCGATCTTGTCCACTCCCGACAGAGAATATTAATCCCAAGGGGAAATTTTGTCATATTCTATAAAAGATCATTTTAGAATGTATAGAGAGGGCTTGCAAAATGCCAATTTCTTTAAAGATTTGGGATCTTGTCAGGCGTGGTGGGAGAGTTGCAACTTCAAGACCAGTCTGGGAAACTCAGTGGGATTCTTTCAAACTTTAACTGGTTAGGAAGCCAGGCAGAGCAAAAGACTCACAACCTCAGGTGACAAGGACAGAGCAGAGGACAGGAGCCGTGCAGAAATGCACCCTGGGAATCTGACTCCAGCTGTTGTGTGGTGACCTGCCCCCCAATCCAACTGCTCTGAAACTCCCCCCAGGTCTCAGCTCTTTCCTTACTCTTCTCCCCTCCTGACCCTGGTTCTGGGTTTTAAACATGCCAAGACACTATGGTCTCTTTCAATTTGTGGCTCTTGTTCATTTACAAAATAATAACCTTCTTGACCTTCCCATCTGGCCCCTCTCCCATACTCAGACCTCTCCAGAACTGAGCTCCATCAGAACACAGTATTTCTTAATTTTTTTAAATTAAATATCCACTGAATTAAAATTACTGTATTTCACCTTAGTGTGTACTTCATTTCATTAGACTTATTCGAAAGACTTGGCATTAGTACAAACCTGAGATGAAAACTTGAAGAAAAACAAGATGTCCAGCTCCATGACCCATGGGACTTCACACAAGCCCCATCCCTGACCAATGACCCTAAGGCACAATGACAACCAAGAACTATGTAGCATCTTGAGGGAAGGGAACAGCTCTGGTCCACATGGTCAGCTATGGTGAGGGTACATGCGTTCCCAGTCATTTTCTTTATGTATTTCCTTCCTCAGGCTGATGCTAGTGTCCATCACAGGACAAATCTAGAGAGTGGTCACTAACAAGAGCAGTCCTGAAATGGAGCTAGCTCAGATAAAACAGCTCTTTACCAGAATCTTAACTGTTAACCAAAGCCAGACAGCCATAGGATAAAGATGGTTTCCACTTGGTTACTAACTTTCCCGTGTAGGTATAACCTAGCATGGAGTCTAACACCAGGACACTGTAAGCAATAGCTTATACATAGCTAATACAGATGAAGGACTGACTATCCTTAAGTAGGCTTTCATGCCTACAAGCTGGGTTTCAAGGCCATAAAGATGGCTCGGGTGAGTAAAAAGGCTCGCCACCAAGACCAATGGCCAGAGTTTAGTGCCAGGAACCACATAGTGAAAGAAGAAAACTGATTCCAGCAAGTTGTCCTCTGGCTTCCACGTGCACATAAATAAGTGTGGTTATTTTTAAAATATAATCTATTTATTCTACAGTAAAAAGAAAGAAGAAGAAAGAAAAGAAAAAAAAAACCTTAGTTCACCAGAAGAGCCAGATGTATTAACGACCTTAACATCTAGATAAAATCATCGGCTAGTTTTCTCTAGTGAACTAACAAAACAGACAACTACATGTTTGATATCTTCCGTGTGTATTTTCTAATAAGTCATTATTCCAACAACCTAAAAGTCAGGTGTATCATTAGCCTCAGTTTAGGATGTTATGTGTTTGAACTAGCCAGTTTAGGCACTAGTTAGTTCAAACACATAACAAGTGCAGAAACCAAAGCAGAACAATCTGACTTGAGAATCCATTCTAAGCACCACATTCAACTGTCTACTCCTGACACATAAAAGCCATATGTGTATATGTAATACATTTGTATTTTACATATAAATATATGTGTATATGTACTGGAATATGCTTTAAGTAGGGAGAATTAACTATGGATAGCTGTGTATTATGTGATCTAGATGCAATCTGGTGAATACTCCTGAGTCATGAGGTGTGGGCTGATGTTGCTAAAAGGGAAAGTCTGCTCCAGGCAGCAGATACACCACGTCTAGACACATACGGCCCCCTCCCACCTTTCTAATCATGACACAGAGAAAGGGATTCCAGATGAATTTAATCTTACTCATCTTTTAAACTTTAAGTCCGGCCATCAAAATATGAGGTTGACATTTCTAATACCCTACTGGCATACCTCAGCATAATATGAAAATAAATTGTCTAATTTTATTTTCATTTGTCTATGGTCCTGTCCAGTTCCTGACTGTTTCTCTTCCCATTATTTTTTTGTTATCATAGTATTTGTATCATGCGCTGCCCCAGAGTCATCTGTTTCTGAGATTGTTTTCTCAAAGATGACTGTCATTGGGATCTCCTTGCTTGGGTAGATATTTTAGGAATGGTATTCTCGAAGACGACTATTTAGGAGATTCTCATTGCTCAGGTGGTTGTTCTAAAAACCGTCCCAAGGATGACTCTTTAGAGGACTCTTGCTCAAATTGTTGTTCTGGAGATGGTGGTCCGAGAGATGAGTATGCAGGTATCTCTTGCCATTCAAGTTGCTGCTCTGGGGATGATGGTCCCAAGAATAACTTTCCAGGAGACTCTTGTTCAAGTTGTTTCTCTGGGGATGATGGTTCCAAGGATGACTGTACAGATACCTCATGTTGTTCAAGCTGTTGCTCTGGGGATGGTGGTCCCAAGGATGACTGTACAGGAATCTCTTGTCGTTCAAGTTGTTGCTCTGAGGATGATTGTTCCAAGGTTGACTGTACAGATACCTCATGTTGTTCAAGTTGTTGCTCTGGGGATGGTAGGCCCAAGGATGACTGTACAGGTATCTCTTGTTGTTCAAGCTGCTGCTCTTGGGATGGTAGTGCCAGGAATAACTGTATATGTAACTCTTGCTGTTCAAGTTGATGCTCTGGAGGTATTGGTTCCAAGGATGATTGTCTAGGGGATTCCTTTTTCTCAGGTCTTTGTTCTGGGGATGGTGTTCCCAAAGATGACATTACAAAGGATTCTTGTTGCTCATATCTTTGGTCTTGAGTTAATGATGACTCTTCTAGTAATTCTTGTCCCATTGATAGATCTCTTTGAACTTCTGCTTCTACTTGGGTTTCTGGCAGTGCAGGTATAGGTTTTTCTTCTAGAATGTCATGTTGTTTTTTTTCTTTTTTTTTCCAGTAAACAAAAAAAAGACAAAATCACCAATAAATAGAGTAGCCATCTAATCACAGACAAATAAATGTTGCTATCTTAATATTAAGGATTTAATAATGACAGTGAACATTTTTGCATGGAGTATTAAACTTGAAATGCTCTTTCGACTGTATCATCATGTTCTCTCTCATGTATAAACACAATCTCAAGCAAGCATCAAAAGAATAGAAGAGATGCCGAGGAAGGGGGGATGAAGGGAATGTCACTAGATGGCAACTACACATGTATAATCTGTTTTCATTGGAATTTAATGGTTAAGTTTCCTTACTTTTCTGTGAGTCGCTGAGACAGGAAAGGCACTTTTATTGAATGAAAAGGAAAGAAATGAAAACATAGGAAAGTCTGGAGCCCGTGCTCAACACAAACAAGACAACCTATAAAGTACATAGAAGAAACCTATGCAGACCCACTCTCTTCCTGACAACCCACATACACCAGACATAAATTAACCATAACTGATCTGAGGAAATCAAGACCATCACCCTCTGAAAAGAACACAAAACAAGCCTCTTCCTAAAGGAGCCTCACAGAACCTGGAGGATACCAGGCAGCCCACGTGACATGCATAAAATTTACTATGTTGACCTCAACTTCTCATCAAAGTCTATTCTCCCTCTCTCCTTCAGCTGCAACAGCCAAATCCTAAACCAGAAACCTCAACTCTAGTTTCATCCTAACCCCTTATTTCCACTGTGCCAAATCTAGTCCATTTGGTCTATTCCTAGATACCTGTTGGCCCCTGTACACCTCCATTGTCTTGGCCCAGGTCTCCTCATCTGATAGAGTACTAGGGTTATACCTGTATTCCCTTTGTTACTGAATACTACTTAAATCTAGTCAACTATCTCCCTGGTTTAGCATTATCTACAAGACAAAAGATATTATAGCAAATAAGGACCTGGCACCCATGATCAGCTAGCTACTAGATCTGCATCGCCAGCCACCTGCATCTTAGTGGACCAAATGAGTAGTTCCAACCAAAGGATTGTGAGCCACATCTCGTCCCTTCTGGACTGAGAGGGTTAAGTGTCTAATGCAACTCATTCCTGTCTCTGCCTTTCTCTTTGGCATCAGATTCAGAGGTCAGGCGCTGATGGGCAACATCATAGCACCGAGGACACCTAGATCATGAAGGGGAGGGAGAAGCTCAGTAGAGATTCTACCCCACAGTGGCATTTCTGTGGTCATTAAAGAAAGCTCTGCCATGCAAAGTCATTGAGAATTGGGGTTGATATTCCTTACTGCAACGCAGCCTTCCTCCATCACTAACACAAAGGACAAAATGTGGCCCTGCTTTACCACACTATGTTGCTTTCCTTCCTCACACACCAGCCTCCGACTCCATGCTCACCCAAAGAGCCAAACCTCACAAAATTCACAGTAGCTTTGCCGTCAACCTCAATGCTCAATTCCCTCTGCTCACAGTCGCTTCTCCATAGTGTCTGACATCAAATCCCTGCTGACCATTAACAACTGTCCTTTAGACGGGTCTTGTATCTTAGCGTCCTTCTTCCCCATCTCTGGCAGTCCGCCATTCTAAAAATGGCCTGTCTCCAGGTATCTGCTGGATTTTTCGACCTTCCCACTTAGCATAGGCAACTTTCTCCACACAAGTCGCACCCTGACACATATGTGCTCACTCAGAGCAGCAGGATTGTGTTGTGCTCACACACACACACACACACACACACACACTTCAGTCAGCGCATACCCACTCTACAGTGAGCAGCTTTGACTGACTGGGCTTTCTGTTAAAGGGCAACAATGACATTGGTGTCCTGGGTTCAAAATAGCCTTGGACAATCCCCACTTCCTTCTCTTGGTAAAATAGAAAAATACATGCCTACAGGAACTATGGGAATGCCGTGATAAATAGATGAAAGCTTCCTGGGAGAATTAAAAAAATCAATACTTATATCATGGAATTTCCATTGTTATAAAACCTTAAATAGTGAACATAAATAAATGCTTACATGATATAGCGCCCATTGTTATAAAACCTTAATAGTGAAATACATTCATATATACATATATACATCATACATACATACATACATACATACATACTTTGTTATAGAAGCTTAAATAGTGAAAATAAATGTATGAACCAGAGGTTTGGAAGAAACCATAAAACTGTCATATGCCAAGTACAAGCCAGGCAGAAGTCAGAGCCTAGGGTAGCTGTTCCTGGCCCCTGACACCTCACTGCCCCCTAGTGAATGCAGTTAAGACTCCACATAGGGGTTGTGGCAGACCCCAGGCATGAGCAACTGAGACAGGAGTTATATCCTACTTATCATTTTTCTCAAGCACCCAAGCGACATGTGGAAGAAACTCAGCATATTCGATAAGTAAAACGTAAAGGAATAAATCATGATTGAACCCAGAAATTCCCTCATCCCAATGACATAGACCCTTTCTGAAGACACGGGACCATTAGAATGAGCAAAACTGAAAATGCAATAAAGGTATAAAAATGTGTCTATATGGATAAAATATTACTGTAATATAACAAAAGGAGGATACAAAACAACAGTTTGGCAAAAAAAAAATATGCCTGCTATGTGAAGATATATAGGAACCCATTTTCAAAGTCCTGGCATTCACCTTTGTCTTCCAAATTCAACCATAAGTGAGATCGAGGAGCTGTTCTCTGCACTGCCTGTGGTCTATCTATACAGCTTCCTTTCATAATTTGGCCTGTCATCTAATCAGCTTCTAACTGTGGCTAAGGCTACCACCTGCAGTACACCAGGGGCACATGCTTATCTGAGGTATCCTGCTTACCACCAGTCTTGGAAGATTTTCTCTAACCTTTTCTTTAATATAGTGCCAGGGTAGATGCGGTGATCTTTCAAAATAAATGCATAAAGCAATAACAAGTCTACTTAAACTGAACTGACTGGCATATAGTGCTAGCATATGCTAAGTCAAAGAATTCACTTGTGTACGAGAGCCTGGGGTAGCTTTTGGGGTAACAGCCAGGATTACATAAAGGCCTTTATGTGGGCCCTTGTTCCCTGGGCTCCAAAGAACAGAACACCTGGAGGTGCCTTTGTAAACAGGATTTAGCTGGCTAGGGTTGAAGATGCCTTAAGTAAGGAGGGAGAATTAAGGGAGGAGTGGGCTCTGAGGCTTTCAGTGTAAGCATCATCTAAGGGAAGGGGGCCCCGTGCTAGCGGGGCTGGGAGGAGGGGGAGAGACCAAAGTGTCTCTTGGAAGTTGTAAAATATGATTCTTTCCCCCCCGCCCTTTACATTCACAACCTATAAAATGAGGCATTTGTTAACTCGGAGGGGCCTTAGGTGAGTGTCCTTGCTCTGCTTGGCAGACTGCAAGCACAGCTAAGGGAGCCCAAAACTGCATCCAAAGCTGAACTCGCACAGGAGGCAGGAAAACCCACATATGGCTAGCGATCAGGTGACCCTGCCGCAGTCACTCAGAGGGACGAGTGGCAGCAAAACGATCCTCGGCCCACACCTTTTGTCATGTGCAAAAGTCCGGCCAATGATCAATCGCTCATAGTGCATGCATTCTCTTACCAGGCGTTGGAACCACCTCTTTATTCTTGCAGAAGCTCTTGAGAGATGCTAAAAAGAAAAGGAGCACAGACGTTAGTTAACTGAGCAGAGGATTCGCCCTGAGCTGTCAGTGGGACGCCTATAGCTAAGAGGACCAGCGGAATGCAACCTTCTGGATAGCTTGGAGAGAATTTCAGGCCAGTAAAAAAAAAAAAAAAGACCCTACTGAAAATATAATCATGCTTCTGCTATGTAGAAATAGATGCTGACATTATCATTCTTTGGATAACGATTGGATGTTGATCTGCCCGCTTTCTTTCTCAAAGAGAAAGTATATTTTGCTTGAATTTACTGGCTTTGCTCTCTCCTTCAACTTCATAGTGCTCCCTTCTTCAGCTTCATAGTGCTCCCTTCTTCAGCTTCATAGTGCTCCCTTCTTCAGCTTCATAGTGCTCCCATGGTAGGTGGTAGTGATTCCTGGTTTGTATCTTTGCAATACAGGTAACAGATCCTCTCCGGAAAGACTATGACCAGAACACATAAAGCTCTGGATCACAGATAACAATAAAAGAACACTTACTCTAATCTGAAGAACACTAAAACGAGCCCCCACACAACTGATACCAGCTCTTCCAGGAAAATATACTCACCCACACAGGTATGACATAAATCCAATACTACTTCTCTGAAGACCCGCCACAGATAAACATTCCAACCAACAAGCCTGCTTTGATTTCAAGTATACTGTGACGTTGACGGGAGGCTCTTGCCCCACCCTACCCCCAGCTAAAATATTTGCTGTATTCAAGTGTCCCTGTGATTCAACACCAGCATCAGCACAACTAACGTGGAAACATTTTTGTTCATAGCACTTCAGTTCTGATGAACTAAGAATTAGACCCAGGCTGTTCTGCCATGGGCCTGCCCAGCTTCAGGGCTTATTGTCACTGAAGGCAGGAACTGTGAGAGCCCATGAAGGGACTGGCTGCTGAGATTGCACTGCCAAGAGACAGAGCTGGGGGAATCTGAAAATGGGAGCAGAGATGGGAAATCAAGAACTGTGAGTCTGAAAAGAAGGCTAGTTTTCATTAGAACCGTGAGGTTTTCAAGGCCACCATGAGTCAGCTCGCAGGAGGTAAGCATAGCCTTCATCCACAGAGAAGTCCAGATGTTGTACTCCGAGCTGTAAGTAAGCTCTGTGGGGCTGAGGGGTGGTGACTCAGTCTGTACAGGGCTTGCTCGGCATACACCAAGGTTCCATCCCAAGCTTCATATAAACTAGGTGTGATGGCACATGCCCGTAATCCCAGCACTGGAGAGCTACAGGCTAGAGGAGCAGAACTCAAAGTCATTCTAAGCTCCGTGTCAAGTTTAAGGCCAGCCTGGGACATGTGAGACCCTGACTCAAAAACAACAAAACTTGTCCATGCGTGCATTTAGCTTTGCGATGCTGAAACATCAAAGGTACAGCAGCTCAGGACTCAAGATGCTAGTTCATGATTTGTGAAAATAGATCCACTCTTTGATTTAAGATGTGACTAGCATATGAAAAGATAGACGCCGAAAGTTAGAAAGCATTTAATTTTTGGCTGTCGGAGCTGCTACCTAGGTAATTGATTCTCTGTAGCTAGACTGGCCCTTAAATATTTGAGCAAAGGCATTTCCCAAGTCCTTTAGGAATCACAGTTAAATCAGAAAGTACTCTGGACTCAGTAAATCTCTGTCAGTGTCAAGAAAGTATTCCCAATCAGTAGTAGCTAGCTCTGCAGTGACAAGTTCATCTTGTGGCTCTCTGGCAACGGCCCGATTGTCTGGATACAAAATCCATTTGTTGAGGGCCATCTTACACAAGTACAGTGCACAGGAGTCTTGACTGTCACTGTGAGAGGTCAGACACGGCATCAGGTAGGGGTCCAAAACCTTTCAGAAACACTTTGGATTTTGGAATTTGGGATAAGGAGTACTCAACCTGTGTTCAGAAATTATCAAGCTTAAAGAGAAGTGAGAAGCAGAGAAAGGCAGGGGCTGGCAGGCACAAAAGCATCAGCCTTTCTAGACAAGACAAAGTCCTCCAGCCCCGCAGAGGTGTCAGCACAAGGTCCCTCCTGACGCTCATGTGCAGCTCTGTCTTCTATTTTTAGTCTTCCTCCAAAGGTGTCCCATTGTCTTTCATCTCTCTTTTTATTGACAGCTACGTTAAATTCTCTGTCAACAGAACAGCAGCCCTTATGAGAGAGAGAGAGAGAGAGAGAGAGAGAGAGAGAGAGAATGGAGGATCTGGTTGTCCTGCTGGGAAATGTTCAGAAAAAGCAAAGTCAAACACTCTGCATTTCATGGGACAGTGAATGTTTTCAAGCCATGCCACAGACCTGGAGTCGCTAGCCTCCACAGTACACTAACAGCACATGGAGAAGTGCTTCTTCTGCCTTGGGCGCAAAACGCATGGACTCATGGAAAGAAAACATCTCTGGTTCATGTGGCTTTGGGAACGTGATCCACCTAAATTGATGCAAACCCAAACTTAACCAGTTAACTGTCAGGACAGCTGTCGCCCTCCAAGTATTGACTATCACTCTTGACATAGTGTACCACCCACCATGAGCAGCCAGCACCCCTCCCAGTCCTTTTCCCCACCACTCACCATGTGCACAGCCAGCTCCAGCCCCTCCCAGCCCCTTCCTCGCTGGTATCCTCCCTGTTGTATGGTATAGCCCTCTACTTTGCCCACCCTGCTTACTGCTTTAGGGTGTCTCCAACACCCTCTTTCTCTTCCAACTACTCACTCATGTAATAGACTCAGCATGTAACCAAGCCTGGAACCTTAAAGATTTAGCATTAATTTCTCAGTTTTATGAGGGAAAAAAACACAGAGAGCTAAGAGTTATTAATGGCAGCCTCAGTTTCCAATACTTAACACAAGTATTTGAAGTTTGAGCAAGTGACTTTCTGGCAGATTTCTGCATTGCAGTCACAGAGCCTGACCAGTAAGGTAAAAGATGACTGTAGTAAGTCTTCTGTTCACATTTGCCAGGAGGGAATTTTAAAAAAAGACTGATTACCAAGTGGAAGGTGGCAGTCTAGAAAGGCTACATACTTCAGGATTCCAACCACACAGTTGCCTCACAAGCATCCTCGGCACCAACATAAGCCAGCAATGAGAGCAATGAGAGCATGCATCTTCACTGAGAGGTGAGAGGCAGGAGGATGCCCGCAACTCTGACCAGTCAGTCTAGCTAAATCAATGAGTTCCAGAGTCGGAAGAAAAAGAGAAGGTCTGGTAAGATGGCTTGACAGATTAAGGTGCTCACCACCAAATTTGAAGACGTGAGTTCAATCCCCAGGACCTACTTGGTAGGAAGAAAGAACTGAGTCCTGCAAGCTGTCCCCGACCTCCACACACCCTGTGACACAAATGTGCCCACATACATACAACAGTCATATGTGATAGATAAATATGGAGAATGACTTATGAGGTCACCTGACACTGGCCTGTGCTCTCCACACACTTGAGCACCCATATGCATGTGTGCACACTCACAAGAACGCTGCTTAACTCACACAGGACTTGGTGGGATTGGAACTGAGAATCATGGTACCTGAAAGCTATGCCCATCCTAGCCCCAGAACCCCTGGGTATGTTAGCTTGGGCGGTAAAGACACATTAGGGCTGCAGAGGGGGTTGAAGCAGCGATAGACAGGAAATGCTCCCCCAGAATATTCACGTGGACTCAGCACAATCCTGAGGTCCCTTGAGATAGAAGAGAAGAATGAGAGGGAATGTGGACACAGCGGAAGAACTAGAGCAAGGCAACTGGCTTCGAAAAGGGAGGAAGGGTCTACAAACCAAAAACACAGGTGTGCCCCTGGGAACTGGAAAAGGCATGAAAACAGATTTTCCTGGGACAGAAATACAGGTTGTTAGCCCATGAAACCATGTCAAACTTCTGACCTACAGAACTATAAGATGGCTATTAAACTTGTTCTCGTGTGTTACAAAAACCACATAAACTAACTAAACACACCAGGCATCTTTTCCCTCCCCTGAGAAGCTCAGCACGTGGCCGTCCGTACTGCTCACTGAGAGAGAAGAACTGCCCAGGATCCTCCATCCTGACCTCTGTAGGCAGTGCAGAGCCATGGAGCCAGTAACATGCAGAAGCTGCAGATACCAAGATTGCAAACCAATCTGAGCATGGCAACTAAAATCCAGGCACACAATACCTGTGAACTGAATGCAAATACAGACTTCGAAATGTGAAGTTCTATCTGGGGATTGGCCTCACTGTGTGCTGCCGGGGGAGGGGCTTTATTTTGATATCCTAAGAACCTCAGAGTGTGCAAAGCCCTCTACCAGTAGACAGTCTCAGGGAGCACTTAAGGAAGTGCTCCCCATTAGGAGAGAAATTGTAAAGATGCTGGAAGGCCTGGCTCTGGGATCTTGATGTTCCTAATCTGAACCCTAGTCCTATCATAGGGTCCTTTCTCCAAGTGACAAAATACGTGCCAGAGTCCTCAGAAGAAACACATGACAAATCATTGTGTTATAAGTGCCATTTCTAAGAAACTTACTGCTAGGTAATTCAAGCAAAGAATACAATAAGAGTGTACTCTAGTCATTCAGCCGTGGCCAGAGTGTTGACCTCACCGTTTGGTTGGCACACAGTAACCATCAAATGTCCAAGAGGACCAGTCAAAAGCAGATACACAAGTCAGCTGGAATGAATGAGAACCTGGATAAAGGTCACCCCAGTACAAAAGATCCTCACCCAAACCAACGGATCTAAAAGAAGAAAGAAAACAATGGAAAATGACTACCCACACACACACCCCGCATCTGCGGGTGAGTACCAGAGAAAAGCTTGGTTTGGGGGCACGGTGCTGAAGGAGCGAAGCTGCTACACAAAAGAACTGTCTGGCCAGGTGGTGGCGCACGCCTTTAATCACAGTGCTTGGGAGGCAGAGGCAGGCACATTATTGAGTTTGAGGCCAGCCTGGTCTACAGGGTGAGTTCCAGGACAGCCAGGGCTACACAGAGAAACCCTGTCTCAAAAGAAAAAAAAACTGTCCGCTGGGATTCCCACAGCTTATTTAAACCAGTTGGGGGCAGTTAGGGCCTCAGTGCTTGGATTAACTTGCCCCTTTCCTCTCTCACCTTCCAAGCATGTTGTACTTTAATTTCTTATGTGCGTACAGGTGGTTTTACCTGCAGGTATGTCTGTGTACCACCTGTGTGCCCGTATCCCACAAAGGCCAGGCAAGGGCATTGGACACCCTGAAATGGGAGTTATATGTGATTGCAAGACACTAACTATATAGGTACTGGGAATAAAAATCCTGATTCTCTTGAAGAATAGCCAGTGCTCTTAACTGCTAAACCATCTCTCCAGCCCTCAATTTATAAGCATTTTAAGATTGTGTGTTAAATATTAACTTCCTCTTAGAGATTTTTAGCATATCCATTGACACCCTCTCTGGGTACATTTGAAGGAAACTGTCTATAAATCAGAGGAATCCTACACTCCACTGCCCAAGGCAATGAAGGAATCCTTCCATTAGCCACTCTGCGAAACAATTTAGAAAACACATACATATTCAAGATTTCTCCAGAAGACTGACACAGACTGCCTCAATATCAAACACCATACAGGAAATGAATTGGTCTGTTACCAAAAGGATAAGTGGGAGTCTCAAAAAAAAAAAGGAAAAAAGGAAAAAAGGAAGGAAGGGAGGGAGGGAGGGAGGGAGGAAGGGAGGGAGGGAGGGAGGAAGAAAAACCATCAGTGGGAAAGAAAATATCTTTTTAAAAAGGTAAGAAAATAATACTTTTCTCTAAAATATTTTTTCTCTTGTTCTTTCCATAAGTAGTCTCTAGATCCAAAACTCAAACCTTCAGTGGTTCAAAATCAGTTCCACACCACAGCTCAGAACACATTCTGAGTCCTTGGCCATGACTGGGGATCAGAGCATAGTTCCATCCAGCCCCGCCTCTACTGAGCAGCACTGCCAAGGCTGAGCAGAAAGATCCTTTTGCTCCATGTGCCTCTAAGAGAAACCCATCCCTACGGCTCCCCTAAACTCAAACTTACAGAACAATTCCTGCCAACACCAATATAACACAGCCAAAAACTATTTCCTGTAGCCAGGGAGCTTATTACTGCCTGGAATTGGTCTTCTGGGATTTGAAATTGCCTCATTCTCCTGGGGGGGGGGGGAGAAGGAACCTTCAATAGGGAACATCTAATTCCTCGGCCTCATCTTACCAATGAAGACATGGGGCCCCTGCAACTGGCCTGTGTCGACATAGGCCCTCGACAGCAGGTCCAGGGCTACTATCAGTTCTTTGGGTTGCAGGCTCAGGACTCGCTCTCCTTTGCACCATGTTGCAGTCCTAATCATCGTTTTATACCTAAGTAAAAGATCATAGAACATCACTGAAGGGATTTGCTAAAAATAATGATAATTAGCATGAACCCCTCCACTCAAAGCGCTCAAAATTTACAGGGTCAAAATAAAGACCAACTGACTAAATCTCTGTCTACGTGTGAAATTAAAAGAGCCATTTATACATGCTGATGGACATTTGGGCACATCAGCCAGGGCCCAAGTCCCCTGAAAATGGAATAAGTGCTGGTTTCCATTGGTAGAATCCTTGGCTATTGTGAAGTATGTTTTCAGTGAAGTCCTCCCTTCTATATGTTTAACACCATTTTGTTGAACCAATTTGGCCTCACTAGCCTGGGTAGAACTGGCACTGGGTGACCTCACTAGCCTGGGTGGTACTGGCACTGGGTGACCTCACTAGCCGGGGTGGTACTGGCACTAGGTAGCTTCACTAGCCTAGGTGGTACTGGTGCTGGGTGGTACCTGCATTGCAGCCTCCATATCACAGGCAGCTTCTCTTCAAAAATTGCAGGCTATGCCCTCTAACTGCAGCTAAAATGAAAAGCTGCAAGGCTTAGGAGGAAGTTGAGATGTGGCCTTATTTTTACACTAGTATGTAAATACCTGACTAAAGCTCTTGGAAGCAGCAGTTTTACCTTCTGGCTACTTAACAGGAAAGGAAATGATTCAGAGAGATTCTCCTGTGGTAGATTAGGGGCTGGGGGGGCCTTGAAACCCAGAAATTCAACTGTCTCCATAGGATCACTCTAATAATAAATAAAAACACCGGGAAAGTGCAGACACCTGGCTGAGAGAGGTGAGCCTATGAGGCTTTACCCCAAGACAAAAAGAGAAACTCGAATGTCATTATGATTCGTTCTGCTTGAAACAAGCTGTCACTATAAGCCAAAGGAGACTGTCAAACTAGACACCTCAGAGGAAGTGTCACAAAGCCAGCTGAACTGATGCTGCTGGACAGAGAGGGAAGCTGATCCTGACACATGCCCTGCCCTGCTTCACAAGGCCACCTGAGCTCCTGGACCCCAACATAACCAGCACTTGTAATTCTTTTGAGGACAAGTCACCAAAAAGCCAAGCTAATCCATGACCAAAAAAAAAAAAAAAAAAAAAAAAAAACCTCATTTCTTAACCATTTCTTGGCTGCCAGATTGACTTAATCACAGCAACTCCAAACGAGGTCGCTAATAGAGAAGTAGCCCAAAAAGGATCTGCCTGGGGACTGTGAATGTTCAGCACACAAAGGGACTAGGCGAGAAAATGTGATTGCATCTATGCTTCAAAGGAAAAGGTGTGTCTAGCCTGCATCACACCATGCCCTGTCCTGGTCCCTAGATCCAAGTGCTCTTCGAAGAAATGCCAAACCAATTCAAGATTTCAATGGGGGGAAAAAATGACCTTTTCATTTTCTTATTTACTTCTGCTTTCTGCCTATCATCCCACTTCCTAATTCCCCCCAAACAAAATAATTACAGTCAAACACAACCACAAGTTATTCCCAGTGAGCAAAGGAAAATATATCACTGCCTTGGGGAGAAAAAAAAAAACCGGAACTTGCAGATCTCACAAAATGTGGGAAGGTACCATGATGCTTTGTAAGCAACTTAGGACAGAGAGAAACTCACCCTCCCCAGGACCATGAGGCTCCTGCCTACGGGATCTAAGAGAATGGAGAGGCGGTGACAGCTGCAGCCTTCCTCAGCAAGGACACATTTTTTAGGTCAAGTGTGAAATGGTTGATTCTCTACTCCCAAATAAATCTTAGTTCTAGGCCATAATTTCAGGAGGCCCCGGAGTAGCTGATGGCCTTCGACAGCCCTGTGTAACGTGCCTGAGTGAAAAACCACCGCGGAGCTTGGAGGCTGTAATTGAACTTCAGAGATATTTTGTGGTGCTGCCGGGGCAGCTGGGCCCTTGGAAATCGGCGTGGGAATTCAGAGGACCTGGCCGACAGCTGCTCTGACAGACAGAATGGAGCTACCTACAAAAGTTTGCATTCAAAGGGGCAGCCCCAGTGGACACAAGCCCACCAGCAAGCCAGTACACCCGGGTACACTGACTATGGGGTCTGAAAGGGACAAACTCTTTTCTCCTCTGTAAAATGAGGACAGGCCTCAACACAGTTGCCACTAAAACACCTTGGATTCTGCACCAATTTTCAGGTTACTACAGCAGATAATTTGATGCATGATTTACAAGCCTAAGTCTCAATAAAAGCATACGGGCCTTCGTGGGTGCTACGATAACTGGCAAAGGGCAGGCAGGTGTGGAGAGGAGGCGACAGCCGGTGCTCAAGCACCTTTCATCTGATACAGAGGCACCTGGGAGCATCTCTCAATTAAAACTCGAGTAACGGAAAAAGAACAAGAAGGCAGGTCAGACTTCAGCTCTAAGTTGAGCGGATGCCGTCAAGGACTTACTTGAAATGACAAGTGGGCTCATTTCTGGAGACCAGGTGGTGGCCCTTCTCCTCCAACTGGGTACAAATACCACCTTCGTGTCTTAATATCTGAGGGGTCCACTTTGTAAACCTCTTTTCTTAAAAACAGAAAAATGTTCTCTGATAATCTTGTTTGCATTTGTCTCTGACATTACCAAGTCGAGTAGGAAAACAAAGATGACCCAGGATTCAGTGCAAATTCTCTTTTTTCATTTTCTATATTCTTTGTTTACATTCCAAATGATTTTCCCTTTCCCGGTTCCCCCCTCCCCATAAGTCACATAAGCCCTCCTCACAAGTGGATATTAGCCCAGAAGCTCTGAATAGCCAAGACTCAATTCACATATCAAATGATTCCCAAGAAGGAGGAAGGAGAGGTCCCTGGTCCTGGAAAAGCTTGATCCAGCAATGTAGGGGATTGCCAGGACATAGAAGAAGGAAGGGGTGGATTGGAGAACAGTCAGTGCAAATTCTACTCGTGATCAATGGAATGTCGACAATTGTAGTGACATGGTAGCATTACAAGCCAAAATAGTACACTCTGTAAGTATGATGCCCGGGTCACTTTAGAGTCTCTCTCTCTCTCTCTCTCTCTCTCTCTCTCTCTCTCTCTCTCTCTCTCTCCCTCCCTCCCTCCCTCCCTCCCTCCCTCTCTTTCTTCCTCCCTCTCCCTCTCCTCCCTGTCTCTCTTCTATTTCTCCTCTTCCTCTCCCTCTTCCTCTCCCTGTCTCTTTTCCTCTTTCCCTTTCCCTCTCCCTCTCTCTCCCTCTTTCTCCTCTCTCTCTCATACTCGCTCAAGCCAGGCCTAGTCCCTCTCCCTATTCCTCTCCTTCTCCCTCCCCCCCTCTCTGTCTCTCCCATCTCTCTCCTCTCCTCTCCCTTTTGCCCATCTCTCTCCCTCTCCCTCCCCCCAATCTCTTCTTCCTCTCACTTTCCTGCCATGCTACCTCTTGTACCCATAAGATCCGAGGGCTCCACCTCCACAGATGAGCTTGTCTCTGCTCTTTACCACCTCCTTCCCTTCGAGGCTCCTCTCCATGCTTATTCTACCTCTGACCACACCTACATTAAGGAAGCTCAGACCACACCATGCATCAGGTGGTAGCTGCTGTCCACGTGCCTAAGAGTGCGGCTCATCCCTCCTGCACTCAGCAGAGTCTACACCTCCCTTGCTCAGTAACAGTCCTTCTATGTCTTTCCTCCATCCTCGCACCAGCTGCCACCTAATAAATTAGTCAGGTGTAGAGGAACAGGGAGGTGATGCCCCATGGGATCGCAGAAGCTCTGCTAGGTGATCTCACAGAATGCTGCTGCCTCCTGGCAGTTCATTGCTCTGCCCTTTATTTTTAGAAAGAGCGACTGTAGGTGATTGACTTGGGGAAATTACTTGAACTCAGAAGGCACCGACACTGTGGATGGAGAGCTTGGTATCACACGCAACACTGCTGCTCGGATTACCCATAGATATCTTGGATGATTCTGTGCATGAGCTCTGGCTAACTTCCAGTTCAGTGATACAGGAAATAGCCTTGGGCTGAGTATCTACCCTCTCTGCCTCAGTTTCCCCATCTGTAAATTATCAAATGCCTCTAAAGAGATTTTACCTCCCTCCCAAACATGGTCCCAAGCACAACATCGTTTAAAACTATCATATATCATTTTCCTACTCTTGGTGTAACACTGGTGTTACACCAAGAAAATCAGAGGGTGGACCCTTCTAGGAAACTGGTTTTCAACATCACTGCAAACTTGGCCTGGTGGTGCAGGCCTGTGATCCGAGCACTTAGAAGGTAGAGGCAATGGGATTAGGAGTCCAAGGCCAGCTTAGGTTACATCAGACCCGATCTTAAAACACCAACAAATAAACTAAAAATGCAAAGGGTATGGTAAAGAACAAAATTATGAAAAATTAGGAAAGGTATATATAATTTAGTGATGTTATTGTGATGGTTTCATGGTAGAGAGAGAAAAGGTTAGGTGTGAAGTTAGATCTTTTTCTTATGATACATTCTCTGCATATTCTGATTATTTTTCAAGAGACAAACTTAGCCTGCTATACCCTAGCTGTTCACAGTAGGATCTTACGCATATTCTCATGCAGCCGCTGAGTTCTTACAGAGTGTACACATTTCTATTTCTTCAACATCTACATCACATACCTTTTCTCTTTCTGCGGTGTCTTAAGGGAAACCTTTTCTTAAAAGACACTCGTGAATGGTCTCCCTGAAATAGAAACCAGTTATGTTAGCTTCTGATACTTCCTCCTCTGCTCATAAGCAAGAAGTCCTCAGACCTGGATTCTTCAGCTATGGCAGAACCCTGTTCCACCACGTTCAGTTCACAGAAGATATCCAAGATGACCTGCTAAGACCCAGGGCCAGCCACTAGGAGGTCACCACCTCCATAGCCAGCCAAAGTCAGCATGATTCCACACAAGCCTACACTTCCAGGCTGAGGCATAAGAAGCCTGTGAGATCACTACCATCTGCAGGCACTCTAGGGTCCTGACTGCTGGACTATTAGAAGGACTCAGACACCTTGATAGGGGCCAGCAAGGAGGGGCTCAACCCATACTTAGACCAAATCAGTCTATCCTCCAAACATGTTCTACATCAAAACTCCCCCAACTTCAGCTTGGAAGCTATAAAACTGGAGAGTACCTCCTCACCCTAAGCATGAATTTTAACTTAAACACATCACACGGCTGATGCCTAAGTGAAGGAGGATTCAGCCCTGGAGATACATGACTAGAACCTGGTTTCCCAGAGACTGGCCCTGGAGGATGGCAAGAATACCCAACAGGGTCGTCAGATGCTTTCTGCCAGGAATGTCCACGAGCTACAGGCAAGCACAAAGGAGGATTCGCAGAATCTGGGGAAGCCAGGAGAGAACATGCCTTGACCTAGGCAATCTCCCATATACCTTAGCCAGGCTCTCCCCTACTGGGTGCTCCCAGAGGATAGAAAAGACGCTGCAATGGAAAAGAAGGGTAGGCACCACTGCAAGAAGCCTCCACACTAAGAGCAGGTCAGCAAAGCCTGCCACCCCCCGGGTCACTGCTGAAGGTTCACTAGGGTTGGAGGAGGAACAAGAACAAAGCTCCCCTCCAAGACATAAACAGCTTTGTGGCCAGACCATGACATATCCCAAACCACCAGGATAGGCAGGACAATTGGGAAATCCTACCTCTAGACCTGGGGATCAACCTATATGGGCAAGAATATGAAACAAAAAAGAACCCACCACCTACCTATAACCAGCAGGCCACTAAACATCAGTGACAGCTAACAGGATTCTACAGCAGCGGTGGGACTAATGCCCATCTTCAGTAGAGCTGAAGATGGGCCCGGAAAATTGATAATATATCTCCCTAAAAACCAGGCATGCATTCAGCACAAGGCAATAGCTCAGTAACCATAGCAACAAGAGCGCTGATCTAACCTCCTGTCTGGGCTGATTCAAGGCCCTTCTAGGGGCCTAATGGAAGAGGAGGTGGCTGTCATGGCAGAGGTGCTATCAGCCTCAGTCTGTATAGCCTGTGTGTGTCAAGTCCAGCCCTATGTCTGCTTTTGCACATAAAGAGTTCTTAGGATACAAGCAGGTAGCATTCAAGCTCATGTGTTATCTGCAGCTATATCTGCCATGCTTAGAACATCTACAATATTTTTCAGGCATTTCACCAAAAAAAGAAAAAGCTTGCCAGGATGTACTATACATGCGTTGAAGATTTTAAGCAAAATTTTCTCAAACACATGCAAACAGAAGAAAAACTACCCACTATAAAGTCATAAAGCCAGGCACTGATATGTCTCATATACTAGAACCATCCAAGAGAGGATCTACACAGCAGTCATCAAGTATTAGCTACCAAGGCAAGAGCAAGCAGAAAAGGGCCTGTGGCCAGTCTAGCCTGCTGCCCATTTGCCTACATGTTCTACCAGAATATGCCACACCATCTCTTCCCACTGCCTGTGGACACAGCTAGAAATGAAGAGTTAAAGCAGAGATTATACAGTTCCCAGGATGAAATATTTGCTCCCCATTTCTTTAGGTGAAATTCCCTATACCCTGCTTTAATAGAAATACAAATGCTATGCATTGATGAATGAAAAATATCACCAAAATGAATGAGCTATTGGGAAATATCCAATGGAAAATGCTAGAAATCACCTGAGTGGTAATGGATAATAGATAGGTTCTGTTTTAAAGTAAAGCCAATAAAAGAGCAGGTACCCAAAGATAGGTCAATGCTGGACAGACAACTAGAAAAAGAAAGAGGGACAGAGCATTCCAAGGGCAGTGGAGTGATACCTTCCAGGGTAAACATTTGGGGAGTTGAAATTCCTGGTAGAAAATGCACACACACAGGAACCAGAATCTCGGCTGAGACAACAGCTAAGAGTTTTGTTAAATATTGGAATATATCAATCCATGGAGAGAAGATGTTCTAAGGACAACAGGACACAGAGAAACGTGGGTGAAGGAAGAAGGGAAGGGAAGCCCAGATGCTGAGCCACACCATATTCTGATCTGTTGAAAAACTGAATAGAAAACTGTAAAGGAAGCCAGATGGTCCAGAAACAGAATCCAGAAAGGAAACATGGCAGGGTCTGTTCTAGTCTGAAACGATGGAAATCCAGAGTTGGTAGAATGGCACTGTTAGAAATCAGAAAGGTGTAACCAGCAAGAGTTCCCTATCATGTGAAAATGTCCTTCAGAAATGAATGCATTTAGCAGCAGCATCCCAAGCCTATGAAATGAAAGCCAAGAGAACGGATAACTCACCAATGATAACTGGAACATACAATACCCCACTTTCAGCTGGTATAGCATCTGGGCATCTCAACAAGGAAAACAGAAGGTGTGTGTGGTATGAAGACCCCAGCAGTGCACACCTCCCAGGAACCAACTGTGCATCTGTGCATGTGCTCTGGTGCACAAAAACAACAACAACAACAACAACAACAACAACAGCTCTGCTCAGCTCTCAGCAGAGACCAACTGTTAGGCCACAAAACAAGTCTCTGTAAATGTGGGAAGATTAGAACAAAAACATAGATTATAGGATAAGATTAGACTCTGTAACGGAAGGAAACCTGGGAAACGGGAACATTTTCAATCAAACTACTAATTTCTTAAAGTAGGTCAGAGAAGAAAACCACTGGGTAACAAGAAAACATTCTGAAATGAATGAAAACTAAAATATAACACAGCATATGTGGCATGGTGACAGAAGTGCTTGGAGAAAATCCATGGCTTTACATCCCTAAGAAGGAATGGGCTCTACAGGTAACTGGAACCTGGAATGTCTGTCTTACAAAAGCGAGGGGGAGGGGGGAAGAGGCGGGATCAAGGTAGGGAGGATGAGGGGAGAGAGAGAGAGAGAGAAATATAAAAAGAAATGATCAGATGTCTCATATAATCTGATTTCAAAACCTCAGGATTCGAAACATCTTCTTACTGGTGAAAGACAAAGCAAGACAGGCTTCCCCAGGGGCCCCGAGAGAGTGAGGGCCCTGTGAGTGGCCTGTACCATGACTATGCTGGTAATTATATGACCATGTAGTCCCCAAAATTTCTAAAACTGGATACCAAATCAGGTAAGCTTTATTGTCCACAAATGATAGATTCATCCTTAAATTTTCACTATTACCATGTGGGGTGCATTATCTAGGTGTGCATTTATGATCAGAAGATGTGCCTGCATGTGTACTCACATGTGGAGATTAGAGAACACTTTTAGGTGTCTTCTTCTATTGCTTTCCGTCTCGTGCTTTGAGACAGGTTCTCTTACTGAACCTGGAGCTTGTCTCTTTAGCTATGCTGACTGACTAGCACAGCTGCGAGGTTCTGCCTTTCTCTGTCTCTCCCAGTACTGGGGTTATAGGCACATAGCACCATGCCCAGCTTTTCCATGTGTGCTGGGGATCTGAACTTGGAGCTTTTTTTTTTATGCCTGTGCTCCATGTGTGTGGTTAGTGCCTGTAGGGTCCAGAAGTGGGCATTATATCCCATGAAACTAGAGTTACAATTGCTAGCCACCATGTAGCTGCTGAGAATCAAATCCAAGTCCTCTGGAAAAACAACAACTGCTCTTTACTGCTGAGTCATCCCTCCACCCCCTAAACCTCTCCGCCTTTCTGTTTATGCAACAAGCAGTTTACCCACTAAGCCATTTTCTCATCCCTTGACAGTTTGGCTTTTAAAAGGATTCAAGGGCTCAAGGAGAAAATTATGGCCCAATATAATCAGTGTGAGGGTGTTTCCTCTTAAAGATGGAAATTATAAAACTAAATAATCTCAATTATTCGAAGCAATTGTGTGGCCCTTGGCAACACCCAAAGTTGGCAGGTACCACAAGAATCTGACCCACTGCACATAGGCAGAAGATGGCCACCACCACCACCACCCCAGCTCTGGGTGAGTGCACTACCACAGTCTAGCTGCTCATGGTGGCAGGAGACCACCGAGAGCCACCGAGTCCCCATGGAAAGAGACACTCTGGGTGTGAAAAGCTGCCCGGGGACTGGCATCCAAAACCTAATCTCAGAGCATGCCCAGCCCTTTCCTGAGTGCACATGTACTTATGGCAAACTCAAGTCCCCGTGAAGGCAGAGTCACCAGCCCTGCCTCAAGAATGCACAACGAAACGCACCAGCTTCTAAAGAGGAAGATCCCCAAGGTGTGTCACTCTAGCTGGACTTCAGTCTGCCTCTGGCTTAGCAGGTTGAGTGTGCTCAAGGCTGTCCCGCCGGAAACCGGAAAACTGCAGTGTGCAAGGGGCTCCCCAGCACTCTTATTCCCCTGAGACAATAACATCTAAAATATTTACCAAGACCATAAGTGAAAAGCAGGAAAGAAATAGAAACCATGTCATAAGCCTGCATACAGAATCTGTTTATCCAGGCCTGGTGTGGTCCAACCTGAGTCCCTGCCTGCTTTAGATCAAGCGATATGTCTCGAAGGTAAGATGGTGAATTCTGGAAACACACCTATAGAAACGGGGAAGAACTAGGATGACAGAGAGAAGCCAAATCACATCTCACAGAGGGGAAGGGGAAGTTATACTTCAGACTGGGGCCACCTCAGGCCAAGACAAAGCCTACACTCCTTATCCTCTAAAATACTCCAGCAACACAGGCCCAGTAGACACTAATGGGTGTCAAGGAGGCTAGCTCACCAAGAAACAGTCTCTGAAGAAATGGAGAAATTATGTTGTGCCCACAGAGACACCAGATAACCAGAATATTCACTTTTACAAAACTCTGGTGCATCAAGATATCCATAATCCATTATTTGTACTTCATTGGCCCATTCCCTCTAATGATGCTCTGCTTGGCATGAGACACCACAGACCACATGCTCTAAGTGAACAGTAGTTCTCTATCCCCCATCTCCAAACTCACACACCAAAAGCTTGTGTAAGATAAACCTAGTCACTTCCCTTAAAATGACATAAAAATGTGTTTGGGAAGGTTCCACAGCATCGCTGGGCCAGGAACGCAGGCACAAGATGGCATGTTTGGTCTTGAAACATTGCTATGGTCACCACCTTGACCCTAAAATTGAAATAATTCTCTGGTCTGGCCAAATCAGACATGGGAAGGAACTGTCGCTCACAGTTTAGCAAGAGGTGATTATCACTCAATCTATATTGGTTCTTCCCCCCCCCATGCAAAAAGCAAGAGGAATTTTATTTAATCCAGCATATTGGTGTCGCCCTGCACATGGGGAGAGAACAACCCTATCTATATTGGTTCTTCCAGGCCAGACTGGAGGGATGAGACAGTAGCCATAAAACTCTCCTGTGCAGACTTCAGCTCCAAGCACAACCCACGTAGATGGACTAGAGTCGATGTTCAGTGACTCTCACGTGTCTATTTCAACAATGAATCAGGCCTACTCATCACCTCCACAATAAGAGAGCATCACCTCCTTTCCCTTGTGGAGTAAAAGGTAAAGAGCCTTTAAAATCAAAGTCCTTACCTTTGCTATCAATATTCATATTGGGGGGAAAATCTTCCACTGAATACTAGTTGATAATCCAACAGCTGTGGCCTGCAGAGTTCAATATGGACATGATGGGACAAACACATAAAACTAGGCCCACTCCTGCTACAGAGCCTTTCCTTGGTCCTTCAAGTGAAGGTTTTAAGACTCTGAGGCCACCCATGTCTGCCCACAGACTTGAAGTGCGAGGGTGGGGTGATACCCAGGGAGGCTTCTACCTGCTCAGAGGAGGAGGGGATGGGGGAAGGATTAGGGAAGGGGGCAATGAGTGAGATGTAAAGTGACTAAGTAAAAAATAAAATAAAATTTAAAAAATAAAAACAAACAAACAAAAAGCCAATCCCCCCCAATAAAAAGAAAGAAAGAAAAGAGAATCTGAAACCAGAGAGGCAAGCAAAATGTACAAAGCTGAAGTAAGTTAAGAGCACTAGCTGCTCTTCCAGAGGACCAGTACCTACATGACAGCTCACAACTCTCTGTTCCATGGGATCCAACACCCTCATTCAGCATACATGCAGGCAAAACACCAATGCACATAAAATAAAGATAAGTAAACTTAAAAAAAAACCTACAGAGTGTACTTTTTGTCCTAGCATTCAGATAAATCACCAGTAACTATTGAAAACCATCTTCATCTACAACTGGAAGAAGTAGGGTTGGATTTAGGTGAAAGGATAGGCAGAATTGTAGTCCACGGGGGTCACAGGAAAGCTCAGTTCCAGCGTGTTACCCAAAGGAAGCAAAAGCAGTTCCAGGGACAAGGGTAAGTGGTCCAGAATCCCCCTGGAATTCTCTTACTCTACCCTGAAGAACACAGTGAAATAAGGAATGTTACTCCTGCAAAGGTAAGGGACTGAGACAGGAGAGGCTGCACTGGAAATGAGTAGCTCATGCCACCGCTACTAGGAAGGTTACACAATGTCCTTCAAGTTTATGCAGCTAGTGGCCGGGAAGGTTCTGAAGGAGACAGCTGCTTCTAGGGCATTAAAATGTGCCTGGCAAATGGGCCAGCATGCACACACTAGGAGGAAAGAGCCCCTCAGTATCAAGAGGAACCATGTTCTGAGATAGAGAGAGCCTCGCATGAAGAAGCCAAGTCAGAAATTAACCAGCAGAGCAAAGAGCTGATTGGACCACTAGCCACCAAAGACTGGTTTTACATAGAAGCAACTCTCTGGAAAACTTGATCCTTTTGTTCCAAATATAGTATAATAGCTGCCATTTCTAAGTGAGGTTTTAAACGGTTGGAGATGATTTTTGGCTTGAAAACACTAAACCTTCCTATTGAATAGTAATAACAGTGGTCTGTGAATGGCTCCTGGGTGCCCAGTGTCAAGCAAAAATTGCTCACTCTCTCTCATGAAGTCTTATCACCAACATGGCGGAAGTGAGTAAGTAGCCTAAGGAGCACTCACGGAGCCCTGTCCTCCAGCTCAGCACTACAAAACCTTCATCAGGACCTAGTCACCCATATACAGAAGCTTGACAGCCTCTCACTACTGCCATCACCACAAACATTGCATCTTAGAGTGGTCCAGGGCTCCCGGAACCACACAGGGGGTCAGCTAGGTCAAACATTGCTCATAATAGTAGGAATGCTTTCTTGAGTCGATGGTGGAATACAGGGAGAGACCCATTAGCATCAGGACAGATCAAGCCATAGCTCTAAGCGTCACAGTTCCATCCCACAGATCCATGATGGTTGTGCATAGGAAGTTTGGGAATGAAACGATTGTTTTCATTAAAACATCAAGCTCCAATCCATTGCTATTAGTATTCTGTGTAAGGAAATGAAAAACCCATGCAAAGCAGTTCTGCTATACCTCCACCACCATCACCCCCCCCAAAAAAAAGCACATAAGCTAACCACATAGCTCTTGGGGTGGTTTTCTAACTGAAAAGCATAAATAGAAAGCTATGCTCATGCACTGGAGCACTTGACAGGCATTCTCTTTAACAAATTGAGGCCTCACTGTCGATGAAAACAACTGACAGTGTTTGCACGCAGTAATAAAATTTGAGCGTCCAAAACAGAAAAGAAGTTTCATATCACGCACATGTGTTTGACATCTCTCTCAAGGCTAAAAGTCTTTTCTCCAGATATTGGCAGAAAGACTAATGTGTATGACTTTTCAATGCTGTATAATTAATGTGTTATCATCTGTGTGACTCGCTGAGGCAGTATTTCCCAAGTGACCAATGCACTGTGCTACAAAATCATACCTAAGTACTAATCCACTCAAACCATACCATTTAATAATGGATTTTAATGATAGAAAAATATGATGGAACAAAAGTTAATGAGTATGGTTTCTGGTTCACACTGCAGCTAACCTTTAAAAGAGCATGTGTATCAAGCTTAGGTGTGGCACCCAAGAATGTCTACAGAACCTAGAAGGCTACTTAATCATTTCTCCTCTCAAGGACATAACTACATCAGGTGTTGGCGAGGATGTGGAGAAAGAGGAACACTCCTCCACTGCTGGTGGGACTGCAAGCTGGTACAACCACTCTGGAAATCAGTCTGGTGGTTCCTCAGAAAACTGGACATGATACTTCCAGAGGACCCAGCCATACCACTCCTGGGAATATACCCAGAAGATTCCCCAGCATGCAGTAAGGATACATGCTCCACTGTGTTCATAGCAGCCTTATTTATAATAGCCAGAAGCTGGAAAGAACCCAGATGTCCCTCAACGGAGGAATGGATACAAAAAATGTGGTATATATACACAATGGAATACTATTCAGCCATTAGAAACAATGAATTCATGAAAGTCTTAGAGAAATGAATGGAGCTGGAGAATATCATACTAAGTGAGGTAACCAGGTCTCAAAAGAATACCCATGGTATGCAGTCACTGATAAGTGGATATTAGCCTAGAATCTTGGGATACCAAAGACACAATTCACATACCAAATGATGTCTGACAAGAAGAAAGGAATGGACACTGGTGCTGGAAAGGATCAAAGCATTAGTGTAGGGGAATACCAGAACAGGGAAGTGGGAAGGGGTGGATGAGGGAGCAGGGGGAGGGAAAAGGGCATGTGGGACCTTTGGGGGGTAGGGAACCAAAAAAAGAGAAATGAAATGTAAATATAGAATATATCCAATGAAAAATTTTTTGATCCAAAAAAATAAATAAAAAAAGGACATAACTTATGAGGGTTGGGTGTTCTTAGGCTATTTTAATTGTCTGATGCAGATGGACATGAAAAACCGATGACTTTCAATGAGCCAGACACTTTCAAAAAAGGAAAGGCAGTATTTATGGTCTTACTGACCCTTCTTTTGGGGAAACAGAACTGTTTTTCATTAAAAGTATGATAATTGTAATAAATTTGATTATAATTAATTTGAAATGAGTCAATGAATACATTATGTTAAAGTCCTTAGGTTCTGGATTATTGTTGCTGTGATATAGTGTGGTGTGTTATGTTAAAGTGTGCTGTAGTGTGATGTGGTGTGGTGTATTGTGTTGAGGTGTATTGAGGTGTGGTGTGGTAATTTTTTTCTGCTGATGTTTGAACCCAGGGTATCTCATAGGCCAGGCAAGTATTTTACCACTAAGTGGCATTACCAGACATACTTAAATATTTTCAATTTAAGATTTTAACTTCCTGATTCTCCCGCCTCAGCCTTCTGAATACTTGAATTTCTCAATTTAATTCCCAACATGGTAGCTACTGGAAGATAAAACCCACAAAAGCTTAACAGTTTTTATACAGACAAAGAGTCCTAATAGCCATGCCTGAGAAGAGCTACTTGAATATGGAGGTTGGGACAGCAACTCGGGAAGTGACTTACTGCATAAGAACCTGAGTTCCACAGGCACAACTACAGAAAAAGCCAGACAGGATGCACACTTGTAATCCCAATGCCAGAAAAATAGAAAAAGGTAGATTCCCAGGGCTCTGTGATGATCCAATCTAAACTGTTTGATGGGTTCTCAGTCAATGAAAAGCATTGTCCCAGAATCTCCTTCTTTTTCTGTAAACCCCTCTCATACAGGCTGGCCAGCATCCCCACAGCATGCCCTGACCTGTAGCATGTTTTCATTCCCAGGAGCTCAATGACAGGGAAGCCAGGTGATCAAGTCCACAGCTATTTCCTACTGTCTGAACCTGGCACAGGATCTGGTTCCCCAAGATGAACTAGACAACTGGAATTGTCTTAAGATATTTCAATTGGCCGGGCGGTGGTGGCGCATGCCTTTAATCCCAGCACTTGGGAGGCAGAGGCAGGTGGATTTCTGAGTTCGAAGCCAGCCTGGTCTACAAAGTGAGTTCCAGGACAGCCAGAGCTACACAGAGAAACCCTGTCTCGAAAAAAAAACAAAACAAAACAAAAAAGATATTTCAATTGTACAATAATTTTACTAAGGACTTTTTTATTAAAGTGTTTAAATTAGCAAAGAGATATTTCCATGGGGATTCTGGCTCAAAAGCTTTCTTGGTTGGTTTGGTTTGGTTTGGTTTGGTTTGGTTTGGTTTGGTTTGGTTTGGTTTGGTTGCCTGGTTTTTTTGGTCAGTTATTTTGATTTGGTTATAATTATAAGAGGGAATTTTTTATATTGATTTACATAAAAAAGAGTACTTAGTCTCATAGTGCCTCTAGGCATGAGAACTAGAGAAATCTGTAGCTGTTCGGTCCATGAAGCTGGACTCTCAGAACCAAAAGAGCTAATGGTGGGCCTCAGCTCATAAAGTCCGGGGGTTGGGGAGCAGGCCTGGAGAGTAGATGGCTCAGACTAGTGTTAAAAGGCTGACAGATTTGGAGTCTGAAGTCCAGGTGTGGTGGGGACAGCATTAAAAACAATTTACCGACTTCAAGTTCTGTTTAGATGACTGTGTGAATGCTTCCTCCTTCTTTTGCTCTTTGTTCTCATTCTGGACCCCACCCCCGAACCGCTAGCTATACACACAGGGTCTTCTGTAGCCCAGGGAGGCCTCAAAGTTTATATGTATCTGAGGATGACCTTGATTGGACTCAGGAGTTTTAAGACCCTTGGGACCCTGTATGCTCTCCTGGCATGCTGGGGCTCAGTTAGTAGCTTTCATACATAGAGACACACATGTATAGGAGTGACAGGTTATGTTGAAAGAAAGTTACTCAGGTTCCAGGTGTTCGTGGAAATAGGGAAATTCAATAGCATTTTACCTGGGACCCTAAATACACCTGCAAGCTAGGAAAGTGCTTCTGTGCTGTCTGTGCCTAAAGGATTTATCAGTCTCTGGAATGAACTGTTGAGTAATGCAAAATGCAAAATTATGTTTATATATTTCCAGTTGTGAGCCTAGACTTTTACCAACTAAGTCATCTTTCCAGCCTCGCCATTATCTCTTGATGTTTCAAAACTTGTTTTTAAAGCCTCACTTTTCAACCTGTTCTATCCTGAAGCAGAAAATGTGAGCTGTATCTGTAAGTATCTCCTCTGCACTGCCATGGATTTCTCTCCTCCAAAACCATGCAGACTAACAAGACAGAAATGCCTGGCCTGGGTGGACACCTCACAGAGCACCCCAGGTAAGCAGAACAGTAAGCTGAGCAGACCTCCTGCCTCTCTGCTCCATTCCCTATTGGGAAAAAAATCCAGCTTCAAGAAAGAAACATGGAGTGGAAAAAAAGAGGCTCCCACAGAGCACAACCTCACTTGTCAGTCAAAGCACTCTTGACCTGCCAACATCTTTCCTCATCTCTTTCCTCCAAACTACTCATGAGAAAAGGTATTTTCCTTAAACACTGGATGTCAGCTTAGTACAACTAGATTATAAATACTCCTAAAATTAGTTCCTCATGGGGTAGTACAGACAGCCAATCAAGATCTCTCATTACACCTTCCCCAAAGTCAATGTGGAAGTGTTACCTTTTGCATCCAAAAATTATATTTACAATATGTAAGTCATACAACCCTAAACCACAGTTCATTTGGTGCCTTATAAAAAAAGTCATAAGAGAACCAAGTATATTCTTACAATTTAAATAGGCTCATACATTTTAGTTAGAGAAAGTGTCTTTCTAAGTCATGCAGAAAGCAAAGTAAATACAAATTACCCTTTCCTGCTGTAGCTACAATGGCTGTGCTCTGAGTGGCCACATTTTAATAAGTGCCTCTGTCACTCTGAGGGAGAAGTGTGATAGAATGGAAGTGTGGTTCCAGCCACATAGAAACAAGAGTGTAATGCCAGAGATGAATGGACACAGAGGGGACCGCTTCTATCTCCTGTCTCCTATGCCTGCTCCTTGGTCATACCAGTTATGAAATTCTACAAGATGTTTCAACCTGCTCACATTCTTCGAGGTATCAAGGCTATACTCTGAAATTTTCCTCATCACAAGATCCCAACCCTGTTCTGTCTATCCCGGTAGATGTCCCGAAGTATTTAAGAATTCTATTCATCAACTTAAAACCAACTTTCTGTAGCAGATAGTTCCAGTGATGAGAAAATGCAAAGGCAGTCGATGAGTAAGTGCCTACCTGGGCACTGGGCTCAATCTTATCTCCTTTGTTTTTCCAATATCAAGGTCAGCAAACGCAGGGGGATTATATAGCCAGAAAGAGCCAGGAGCAGCCTTCCCTAAAAGCATTGTCTCCACCAGCCCTGAGCCAAGAGGTAATGGCTCAGAGAGGAAGATGGTTCTAAGAATAACAGAGGGTGAGTCCTGGGCCAGGACTGGGGATAGAGCCACTGTTCCAGCCACGGAATGTAAACATCTACTGGAATGGAAGATACACTAAGACCCTTAGGCTCCAACTGGTATTAGGAAGGAAATCCAGTTCAACAGAGGCTTGGAAGACAGGATGAGAAGCTAATTCCCTGCTAGAAGCCAGGCACAAATCACTGAGCTTCCAGGTGACGACTGAGATGCAGAGACTTGAGCTACAGTCAGGGATCTTGCATCAGCTATGTCTCTGCTCCAGACCAGAGACACTGTATCCGTCTCCTCTTATACCAGCCTTACTGTGATTTCTAACATTCCCGTAGACACAAGATTGTTTCCATATTGCTCCCCATGGAACAGTACAGACTATTCTAAGCCCTGTGAGGCTTTGCTGCCCAATCCCACCCATGTCACAACACGTGGCCGAGACATGAGTAAAGCATTCTCTTCAGACGAAAGAGAAAATCTCCTCCTTTAACTTACACCCAAATGAATCTTCCCAGTACAGAGGAATCTACGTTTCATTTTTCTAGAACCATGTGTTTCTCTAAAAGTTTCATCACTTGATATTTAATTCATCATCATCATCCCACTTAGCATTATTGATGACTTACACTTAGCTTTCCAGACCCAGTATCAATCAATATTGACCCTGTCTCTTAGAGAAGCAATAAAATAGCTAGCTGTGGTGACAGAACAGCATCAAGATAATGAAGAGGGAAAAGCAGAAAGGACAGTGGGTAGGTAATGAATTTTAAAAAATCAATTAAAGCATCAATGTCATGCTCATTTTATCACAAAAACCCTGAGTCAGAAACAATGGTGGATCAGAAAAGGGCACTGGCTTTATTGGCACTGTTGGCAGTGTCAATTAAATGAGATTCCTCTGCTGACTGACTAAGTGTACAAGAGTAGATCACTGTTAGGGATTTGTGCACATATTTATTTACTCCAGTAAGATGACTAAGTGATTATTTGTTGCTGCAGGGGAAGGAACTTGTCAAATGTCCTTAGCTTACCACTCATTAAAATATATTAAAACAGCCTTCCAATTTCCATCTGGCCCAGAGCTGATCCTGTGCCACAGTACTACATACACAAATACCATCAGGAAAGAGCTGGTCTCCCAGGAAAGCTGACACACCTACGAGAACAGGTAAAACCACCACTTCTAGTCAAATTCCTGACCCAAGAGGGACCCTCAAAGAGCCATCAGGAAATAGGAACCAAGGAACACCTATAGACAGGATCCTTCCGGTTTCTGTCTGCACCTAAGAGCTGACCCTATACCATAACTTCTCAAACCCAAATTCCTTCCAGAGAGAACTGGTTTCCCAGGAGTACTGACACAGAGACTTGCAGAAGGGACAGGCCACAGTCAGACACTGCAAGAACAGTTAACACCAGAAATAACCAGATGGCGAAAGGCAAGGACAAGAACATAAGCAACAGAAACCAAGGCTACTGGGCATCATCAGAACTCATGTCTCCCAACACAGCAAGCCGTGGGATACCCCAAAACACCAGAAAAGCAAGACTCTTATTTAAAATCACATCTCATGAGAAAGATAGAGGACTTTAAGAAGAACATAAATAACTCCCTTAAAGAAATACAAGAGAACACAGGTAAACAGGTAGAAGCCATTAAAATCCCTTAAAGAATTACAGGAAAACACGACCAAACTGGAGAGGGAATTGAACAAAACTATCCAGGATCTAAAAATGGAAATAGAAACAATAAAGAAACCACAAAAGGAGACAACCCTGGAGTTAGAAAACCTAGGAAAGAGATCAGTAGACATAGATGCAAGGATCAACAACAGAATATAAGAGATAGAAGAAAGAATCTCAGGTGCAGAAGATTCTATAGAAAACATTGACACAACAGTCAGAGAAAATGTGAAATGCAAAAAGCTCCTAACCCAAAACATCCAGGAAATCCAGGACACAATGAGAAGACCAAACCTAAGGATAATAGGTATAGAAGAGAGTGAAGATTCCCACGGGCCAGTAAATATCTTGAACAAAATTATAAAAGAAAACTTCCCTATCCTAAAGAAAGAGATGCCCAAAAACATAGAAGAAGTCTACAGAACACCAAATAGATTGGACCAGAAAAGAAATTAATCCCATCACATAATAGTCAAACCACCAAATGAACAAAACAAAAAATATTAAAAGAAGTAAAGAAAAAGGTCAAGTAACAGATAAAAGCAGACCTATCAGAATTATACCAGACTTCTCACCAGAGACTATGAAAGCTAAAACATCATACAGACCATCAAAGAACACAAATGGAAGCCCAGGCTGCTATACCCAACAAAACTCTCAGTTACCATAGATGGAGAAACCAAGATATTCCACGACAAAACCAAATTCACACAGTATCTTTCCACAAGTCCAGCCCTACAAAGGATAAAAGATGAAAAACACCAACACAAAGAGGGAAACTACACCCTAGAAAAAGCAAGAAAGTTACCTTTCAACAAACCAAAAGAAGATAGCCACACAAACATTAAAATAACATCAAAAATAACAAGAAGCAACAATCATTACTACTTACTATCTCTTAACATCAATGGACTCAATTCCCCAATAAAAAGATGTAGACTAACAGACTGGATAAGTAAACAGGACCCAGCATTTTGCTGCATACAGGAAATGCACCTCAGTGTCAAAGACTAATACTACCTCAGAGTAAAGGGCTAGAAAACAATTTTCCAAGCAAATGGTCCCAAGACACAAGCTGGAGTATTCATTCTAATATCAGATAAAATTGAATTTCAACCAAAAGCTATCAAAAAAGATAAGGAAAGGCACTTCATACTCATCAAAGGAAAAATTGACCAAGAACAACTCTCAATTCTGAACATCTATGCTCCAAATGCAAGGGTACCCACATACATAAAAGAAACTTTACTAAAGCTCAAAGCACACATTGCACCTCACACAGTAATAGTGGGAGACTTCAATACCTCACTCTCATCATTGAAACAGAAACTAAACAGAGAAACAGTGAAACTAACAGAAATTAGGGAGCAAAAGGATTTAGCAGATATCTATAAAACATTTCATCCTAAATCAAAAAAATATATATATACCTTGTTCTCGATACCTACATATACTCTTCCCAACTGGAAAATCTGGTAACAATTTTCTATATCAAATATGGTCACAAGATCAGGCCTCAACAGATATAAGATTGAAATAATGCCATGCCTCCTGTCAGATCACTACGGATTAAGGCTGCTCTTCAATAGCAACAAAAACAGAAAGCCCGTATAAATATGGAAGCTGAATGCTCTGCTCAATGATAATTTTGTCAAGGAAAAAGTAAAGAAAAAAATTAAAGACTTTTTTAGAATTTAATGAAAATGAAGGCAAAACATACCTAAATTTATGGAATACAATGAAAGCAGTGCTAAGAGGAAAACTCATAGCTTTGAGTGCCTCCAAAAAGAAACTGGATAGAGCATACACTGGCAGCTTAACAACACATCTGAAAGCTCTATAACAAAAAGAAGCAAATACACCCAAGAGGAGTAGACAGCAGAAAATAATCAAACTCATGGCTGAAATCAAACAAGCACATACAAAAAGAACTATACAAAAAATGAACAAAACCAGGATCATTCACAATCAAGTAAGCTTCATCCCGGGGATGCAGGGATGGTTCAATATATGGAAATCCATCAATGTAATCTACTACATAAACAAACTCAAAGAAAAAAACCTCATGATCATTTCATTAGATGATGAAAAAGCATTAAACAAATCGCCGGGCAGTGGTGGCACACGCCTGTAATCCCAGCACTTGGGAGGCAGAGGCAGGCGGATTTCTGAGTTCGAGGCCAGCCTGGTCTACAGAGTGAGTTCCAGGGCAGCCAGGGCTACACAGAGAAACCCTGTCTCGAAAAAACAAAAACAAAAACAAAAACAAAAACAAAAACAAAAACAAAGCATTAAACAAAATCCAACATCCCTTCATGTTAAAAATCTTGGAAAGATCAAGAATTCAAAACCCATACCTAAATATAATAAAATCAATATACAGCAAACCAGTAGCCAACATCAAACTAAACGGAGAGAAACTTGAAGCAACCCTACTAAAATCAGGGACTAGACAAGGCTGCCCACTCTCTCCCTATCTATTCAATATAGTACTTGAAGTTCTAGCTAGAGCAATTAGACAACAAAAGGAAGTCAAGGGATACAAGTTGGAATGGAAAAAGTCAAACTATTGCTATCTGCAGATGATATGATATGATAGTATAATTAAGCAACCCCAAAAACTCCACTAGAGAACTCCTACAGATAATAAACAACTTCAGCAAAGTGACCGGATATAAAATTAACTCAAACACATCAGGTAGCCTTTCTATACTCAAAGGATAAACAGGCTAAGAAAGAAATTAGGGAAATGACATCTTTCACAATAGTTACAAACAATATAAAGTATCTTGGTGTGACTCTAACCAAATAAGTGAAAGGTTTGTATGACAAGAACTTCAAGTCTCTGAAGAAAGAAATCGAAGAAGACCTCAGAAGATGGAAAGATCTCCCATGCTCATGGATTCACAGGATTAATATAGTAAAAATGGCCATTTTGCCAAAAGCAATCCATAGATTCAATGCAATCCCTATCAAAATTCCAACTCAATTTCTTCATAGTTAGAAAGAGCAATTCTCAAATTCATCTGGAATAACAAAAAAAACAAAAAACAAAAAAACAGGATAGCTAAAACTATTCTCAACAATAAAAGAACTTCTGGGGTAATCAGTATCCAGGACCTCAAGCTGTACTACCAAGCAATAGTAATAAAAACTGCATGGTATTGGTACAATGACAGGCAGGTAGATCAATGGAATAGAATTGAAGATCCAGAAATGAACCCACACACCTATGGTCACTTGATCTTTAACAGAGGAGCTAAAACCATCCAGTGGAAAAAAGAATTTTCAACAAATGGTGTTGGTTCAATTGGCAGTCAACATGTAGAAGAATGCAAATTGATCCTTTCTTAACTCCGTGTACAAACTCAAGTCCAAGTGGATCAAGGACTTCCACATAAAACCAGATACACTAATTCTAATAGAAAAGAAAGTGGGGGAAAGTCTCGAACACATGGTCACAGGGGAAAAATTCCTGAACAGAACACCAATGGCTTATGCTCTAAGATCAAGAATTGACAAAAGGGACCTCATAAAATTGCAGTTTCTGTAAGGCAAAGGACACTGTCAATAGGACAAAATGGCAACCAAGAGACTGGGAAAAGATCTTTACCAATCCTACATCTGACAGAGGGTTAATACCCAAAACATACAAAGAACTCAAGAAGTTAGACTCTAGAGAACCAAAAAACCCAATTAAAAATGGGGTACAGAGCTAAACAGAGAATTCTCAACTGAGGAATCTCAAATGGCTGAGATGCACTCAATGAAACGTTCAACATCCTTAGTCATCAAGGAAATACAAATAAAACCACCTGGAGATTTCACCGCACACCAGTCAGAATGTCTAAGATCAAAAACTCAGGTGACAACAGATGCTAGTGAGGATGTGGAGAAAGGGGAACACTCCTCCATTGCTTGTGGGATTGCAGGCTGGTGCAACCACTCTGGAAATCAGTCTGGCAGTCCCTCAGAAAATTGGAAATAGTTCTACCTGAGGATCCAGCTATACTACTTCTGGGCATACACCCAAAAAATAATGCTCCAACACATAACAAGGACACATGCCCCACGATGTTCATAGCAGCCTTATTTATAATAGCCAAAACCTGGAAACAACCCAGATGTCCTTCAACGGAAGAATGGATACAGAAAATGTGGTACACTTATATCATGGAATACTACTCAGATATTAAAAACAGTGACTTCATGGAATTGGCAGGCAAATAGATGGAACTTGAAAATATGGTCCTGAATGAGGTAATTCAGTCACAAAAGAACAAACATAGTATGTACTCACTGATAAGTGGATATTGGCCCAAAAGTTTGGAATACCCAAGACTCAATTTACAGACCATAAGAAGCCTAAGAAGAAGGAAGACCAAAATGTGGATGCTTCAGTGCTTTTTAGAAGGATGAACAAAATACTCACAAGAAGAAATATGGTGACAAAGTGTGGAGCAGAGACTGAAGGAAAGGCCATCCAGAGACTATACCACCTGGGAACCATCCCATATACAGCCACCAATCCTGGACGTTATTGTGGATGCCTGGAAGTGCTTGCTGATGGAAGCCTGATATGGCTGTCTCATGAGAGGATGAAGTTCACAGCCAACCATCGGACTGAGATTGGGGGTCCCGGATGGAGGAGATGGAGAAGGGACTGAAGGAGCTTTGGGGGTTTGCAGCCCCATGGAGGGAGCAATAGTGCCAACAGGCCAGAGCTCGTAGCTCCCAGGGACTGTACCACCAACCAGACTACACATGGAGTTACCCCGGGTGCTGGTCATATATGTGGCAGAGGATGGCCTTGTGGGATATCAGTGGGATGAGAGGTCCTTAGGCCTGAGGGTGTTCAGTGCCCCAGTGTCGGGGAATGCCAAGGCGAGAAGATAGGAGTGGGTGGGTAAGGGAGCACCCTCATAGAGGCAGGGGGAGGGGGAGGGCATAGGAGGTTACTGAAGAGGAGATGTGGAAAGGGGAAAACATTTGAAATGTAAATAAAGAAAATATTCAATCAAAAATAAATATTTACTTTTATATGAAAAGATATATTAAATCATTTAAATGCCATTCATTTTGATGGATATAACCATGAATGATACAGCCAAGTCATCCAACATATCTAATTGTGTGTGTGTGTGTGTGTGTGTGTGTGTGTGTGTGTGGTATGTGTGTGGTATGGTGTGTGTGTGTGTGTGTGTGTGTGTGTGTGTGTGTGTGTGGTGTGGTGTGGAGGGGTTGTGGGGGGTGGGAGTGTGTGTGTGTGTGTGTGTGTGTGTGTGTGTGTGTGTGTGTGTGTGTAGGCAACACAGCTGAAAGAGGCAAGAAGAGGGAGTCAGATTCCCCTGGCACTGGAGTTACGGGCTGTTGTGAGTATAGAGGACAGGTGCCAGAAACTAACTCAGGTCTCTGCAAGAACAGCAAGCCCTCAATGGCTGAGCCAGCCCCTCCAGCCCCATCACCACAGCTTCTAAATTTTTAATTTTCTTGTCATTGCAGCAACAAAAGACTTTGAGTCAAATTGTGGCTCTGAAGATTCCTAGGTGCCAACAGCATGTAACAGAGGAGAAGTTATGAAAGACCAAAGCCCTCTGGCCCTGACTCCTAAATCTTAGAGCCCCTGCCCATTTCATCATTAAGAAGGTTTTTTTTGTTTGTTTGTTTGTTTTTTAATTGTTTTAGAAAACTGCTCTTGGCAAGGAAAGAGATGAATCTGAGCAAATGGTTGTCCTGGAGGAACTGCTCGACAAAGCTGTTGGAACTCATAGACAAGACGGCGTGGCAGTGTCAAGAGCCTGATAGCGCCGAGCTTTAAACCATGGGAACCAAGGTTCAGAGTGTTGAGACCACACAGCTCCTCGTGCTTGAAACACATAGGATGAGGAGAACGTTTAGCGATCAGTCTAGAAATAAACTTAAGTCAGGTGAGCGTGAGAATCCACAAGGCATCTCTTCAAGAGACCTGTGGGAGCCAGCACGCCCTTCATAGAAGTCAGGAAATCCAGATGTAAATGGACAGGTGGCACTCTGAGAAATCACACAGAGCTGCACGGCAGGGCCAGCCATCCCCCAGTGACACACCTGTCCCACTCCTCACCTGGCACTGTTTCTCTACATCAACAGCCCAGCAGAACTTCCTTGGGCTGGAGCATTAGCTGATGAACTTGCCAAAATACTCTATGCACTTACTGCAGAGAAGGCGCAACCCTGCCTCCGAGGAATGCATCCTTGAATCCTGATAAGTATCCAGACACTCGACACACCACTGCCAGGCCAGACCAGAGAAGATTCTAGACTTACATTACATTCAAAATATTTCAATTTTGACATCAAAATTTCAAACAATTGCATGCATGTGTTTTAAGTGTACATGTATACCAAAGGACATATTTGATACCAGTCATGTGTCCACATGTTGCTTGGTGATTTTCCACATACCAAAATACAGATGCTTTAAGGGAGCAAAAAAAACCTACTATCTTTGCCAGAAAACTGAAAATACCCTGCCCATGATGTTCAACTAGCTTTGGCATTAACCTAAGCCTATGCATTTGAAGAGGCTTAACATTGTCATCACAAAAAAAAAAAAAAAAAAAAAAAAAAAAATCTCTAAAGGGAGTTAATGAGGATGCTAATAATCTCATGCTAGGTACTCTTTTTCAGCTAGCAAAACTTATTTTAATCATAATTATTTATAATAGATTTTAAAGCCTCTTAAAAACATGCACGATTATCTTTCCATCTTTGTTCTTTGTACCTGAACGTGTCACTATGGCAACCATGGATGCTAAGCCATCAGAAAGGATCCAGTAGTCATATTGTATGACTAAAACAAGAACCTTTATGCCCAGGGCCCTCTTGGCAGTGTGATCCAGAAAGTTCTTATCATACAAATACAGGACAGGACAGTAGTAGAAGGATCTAACACCTAGACTGGCGATACAGAACGTCATATCCTCTTTTCAAGTCTGTTTGCTTTTTTCGCTTATAGGTTTTTCTCTTGATTTTAATTGTAACTACAAAAATATACCATGTAATAAATCAAATTGAGTGCTTGTTCGGTACAAAAACTGAAACTGCCCCCCTTTTAATCCTCATCTAAAATGTCAAAAACCATGACACCCTGGGGGAGCTCAGCAGGCACAAGACCCACCGTGAGTCTGTCACGGATGCTGACATTTGTGACATGAACTGAGCCTCACTCAGTTTAGCAAGCCTAAACCCACCTCAAACCCAGTAAGAACATTCTAAAGTATATCAGGAATGGAACTATAAACACTAAAAATCACCTCAATAACAACTCACAGAATTAATATTAGGAGTTACGTCTTGTTTGTATCCTGTAGTAATTACATAATTGGGGAGTGACATCTTCTTTGGTTTCCCAATTTTGTGTGTGTGAGGTGGGATTGTTTTTGTTCTGTTGGTCCGGGTTTTTTGTTGTTGTTGTTGTTGTTATTGTTGTTCCTGTTGAAGTATCTTTACTATGCAGCCCATTCTGGCATGGAAGTAAAAATGCTCCTGCCTCAGCCTTCCAAGTGCTAGGATGAAAGAAAGGCATGTACTTCCAAGTCCAGCCCACATTTGTTAAAATAGTTTTTGGGGGATCTTTTTATAAAACACCACATTAAAAATAGAAAGAAAAGAAAGAGAGAGAGGGGAAAAGAAAGGCAAACAACGGAAACCAATCTTAAAGCACATGTAGACGCATAAACAGCTTCTAGTAGAAGACAACAGGCAGAAGGAACAGGTGCTGGACGCTTGACACCTCACTTTCTCTGTCTCTGTTCCTCCTGCCAGCCCTGGCATGCGGTGATGACTCACAATTTGCCACTGTCAGGAAATGGGCAGTGGCTCCATTATTGGGGAGTTATCCCACTTTCGTAGACAGAGGAACTAAGGCTCAACATGACACAACTACCCACTACCCACACTCAATGTTGTTCCAAATTGAAAACCATTCGTTGTTTTGTTTTGTTGTTTTGTTTTGTTTTGTTTTTGAGTCAAGGTCTCACCATATACCTCTGATTGCCCTGGAACTCACCACGTAGATCAATCTTTCCTTGAACTCACAGAGTTCCATCTGCCTCTGCCTCCTGAGTGCTGAATCCATTCATTACATAATTTTTGGCTTCCCCCCTCGCCCCCCGGAATAAAAGAGCAAATAAAAGCTGGGCAGCAGTGGCACACACCTTTACTCCCAGCACTCAGGGGTGCAGAGGCTGGCAGATCACTTTGAGCTCAAGGCCAACCCACCTGCTCTACAGAGTGAGTTCCAGATAGCCAGGACTACACAGAGAAACTCTGTCTTGGCTTGGGGTGAAAATAACACATGTGCCAGACGAGCAATGAATTTTCCAAAGGCTTGCTTGACACTTGAACCATTTACACAGCTGAGGAATCGCTGTGTACACAGTTGTCTCTCCAGCTCTGTTGGAAAGACTGACCACTGCTCCCTAGATGGGTTGACAGACAGCAGAGCTGTCATCCTGCTTTTTTAACTCGGGGTTTAACGACAAGCAGAGAGGTACACAGACACTCATTGTGCGGCTCAACAGTACCGTAAGTACAGTCACAGCACCACTCTCTTACACAGAGAGGTCATGTTTTATAGGCCTTGCAGGGCCATGTCTCACTGACCCTCACGCCTGCAAACATGGAAAACGGTGGTTAAAGTACAAAGTACACATAGGGCAAATCACTTCACAGTGACACCCAGAGAAGAGCTGACACAACACACCAGTGCTCCCTAGCGTGGTTGTCCATACGGTACAGTCTAAGGAGCCTGGAGCTCACAGCCACCCACCCCCTGTTAATAGAAAGACAACAGAAATCAGTTAATACAAAGAAAACAACAACCCTGAGCAAGTCTTATGAACACTCTAGAGTTGGGCTTTGTTATGATTAAGCAATGAAACTTTAACAGAGGAGGAAGTGGAGCCTGAGGTTTTAAGGTGAGTTCCATATCCCGGTAACTGTGGACCCAACATATGGCTTTAGGCTGAGCCACCCACAATAGCTTTGATTACATAACCGACCTTCACATTCCCACGCATGCCCCATGTTCTTGATGAAGCAATAAATTGCCCAAATAAACTGAAGGGTAAGAGGAATAAATTAAACACACTCAACCAAACGTCATTATCAACATTCACACAGCAACCATGATAATTTAATCCTACTTAATGCAGGGCTGATGCAGACCTGAAGGTGAGGCGGACACTGTCTGGGGCTTCCACACACACCCAGGGGCGGTCGCATGTCCCCCATAGCACATGGCTGCAAGGAAAACACGACATTGTTACCACTGCCTAGGAAAGGATACCTCCTCGGGGAGAGCTGCCTAAGGCTGTCTTCCCAGTAGAGCATCTGCCTGTCTGAAATGCTGTGAGGGTGTTTCTTTACCTCTTTGTTTTCCAACCCCAAGAACTGGGCCAGGATTTCTGACGTAAGAACCTTGCATTCCTAAGAGGCACCTGATAGATTTGAGGGTCCCAGGAGCACCCTGTCTCCCACATGAGAATCGCAAAGCTATAGTTTGTTGATACAAACCTTTCTGTCAATATCTTCATAAAGCCTTTCCACTTCCTTTTCCTATTATTAAAAAAATATATATGGTCATCAAGTATCGGCAAGAAAGGTAACATAAATAAATTCTTAGCCTCCCCTCCTCAGCTCAAATTCTTCCTCATCAAAAATACCACAGGCTTTCATGCTAAGTCCTGACCCCGCTCTGGGCTTCTATCTGCATGTCCTGTTCCTCCTGATTCCTCCTCCCTTTGCCCTTTCTAAACATATTTTGTGTTCAGCTAGTTAAATGTTTATGGGGCTTTGAGTGTGAAATGTCTCCACAGGCTCATGTTTTGAAGACATGCTCCCCAGCGGGTGTGGCTGCCTGGAGAGGCCGTGGCAGCTTTAGCAGATTGGACGTGGAGGAACTGGACCACTTGAGAAGGGTCTTGGACGGTTACGCATCGCCCCACCCCACCCCCGGTTCCAGCTTTATCTCTTCTTCCTGATATCCCAAGTGCTCCCACCACCACCATGAACTCTGCTATGCCTTCGTGGCCATAATGGATGGAGAGTCTCCGAAAGCAGGATCCACCAACGTCTTCCTTCCATATGTTGTTCTACCGCCATGTGGTCACGGCCACAAGAAGGTAACAGCCTCCTATTCTGTTGCACTTTGGTTTGGTTTTGCTTAATCTCTGAGAACTTCCACCCTTCCATACATCCAGATCCACCCACGGTTTTCACTGTCAACTGCTCTCCCTCTCTCATTCTATGGCAGAATTACAGATTAGCCAACTCCCACGGGTGAATGTCACATGTCCCTACCACTTATTATCAATTAGTATACTTGTGGGCAATGCCTAGTTATTATTTTGATGGTTGGGAAAGACGCTGTGGATTTAATTCTAATAAAAAGCAAAATTCCACTTCTGAAAGGCTGCCCCTAGGGGCTGAAGAGATGTCTCTGGGTTTAAGAGTGCTTGCTGCTCTTGTAAAGGACTGGAATTTGGTTCCCAGTGCCCATGTTTGGATACTCACAACTGTGTGCAATTCCAGCTCGAGAGGATCTGATGTCCTCTTCTGCTCCTCCTGAGCACTGTATGCATGTGTACAAACCCATTCACAGATAGGCACATATACGCAACTTAACTTTTAAAATATAATCTTTAAAAGACTGCACCAATTTATAAGTCAACCTAAGAAGTACTACCGATTTTCTGTATCTATATTTACATAAACATTGTCACTTATCTGCAAGGACACTTTATCTGCAAGAAAACATTAATTAAATGCATTAAGCGCTGGGCATCATTGACCTGAGTTAAGTGGCAAACACCACATTGCTTAGTCTCTCTTCCTTAAATAGGACTGAGACATGGGGATTAGAACTCGAGAGCTGTCATTTCAGTGAGTTTCCTACTTTTTCCATCTGCCTTCTATTATTGGGCTGTCACTGTATTCATGACATTAGGAGCTCTTTCAAATTAAGAGACATTGACTTGCATTGAAAGTATTTTCTTCTTTGCTTTGGTTGACTTTCAATCTCACTAATTTTTTTTTCAAAGACAAAAAAGCCTGGTTTTCCATTTAGAAAACTGTTATGTCTCTGGGCGTGTCCTGATTCTAGCACTCTGTGCCTTGAACTGGCCCCGTGCTGCTTTTCTGGTTGCTCAAAGTTTACTTGGTGTCTGCCAAGTTCTCCACCAGGTTCAAGATCAGTCAGTTCTGTGTGCTTAGAAATGGGAGGAATGCTAAAGATAACAAGGACACAAATGGAAACCCGGGCTTAGGTACACAGATAACTCTAGTAAGGACTAGACTGACCAGATGGCAGGAGAAGGGTAAATGGCTGGACAGCCATGGAGAAGACACACGGGGAATCTAGGGAGCTGAGAAAAGAAGGCAGACTCTGCAGTGAGCTATGGAGGGTCTGAAGGCTGGACTGGCAGAGGGGGACCTTCATAGGGGAACCTAGAGAACTGAGAAAGAAGGCAGCATCTCAGGGACCTATGGAGGGTGTTAGAACCGGACTGACAGAAGACAGGACAGACAGCTTGTGCCACCCACCAGGAGCAAGAAGTTACAAAGTCTTGGGGAGAAAAGAATCTCTCATCACCTAAAATTTAAAGTCAGTTACTCCTGTGCCTCCTCTCAGAGGTGTGTGTGTGTGTGTGTGTTGTAATGTATGCATGTTTGTGTGGGTATGTGCAGATATACATGCATATGTACTCATGCATGTAAATACAGGGTCAATAGGTCAATGTAAGGTGTCTTCCTGGATTTCTCTCAACCTTATTTTCTAAGACAGGATCTCACCAAACCTGGAGCTCATCTATTATGCTAGGGTGACTCATCGGGGAGCTTCAGGATTCTGCCTGGCTCCACCCCTCACCTCCCACACTCAGTGAGGACTCGTGCACACTACCATCCCCTGTGTCTGTGTGGGTGCTGGGGATCTAAGCTGAAGTCCTTGTGCTTTCAGAGCAGGCACTTGACATCATCCCTCCAGCCCCTGAAGCTTTTCTATAGGATCTCCAGGGCAGGGAAGACTTTTAAAAAATATTTAAAAGATTGGCAACCCAATGTCAGGAAGCCCTTGGAGTCCCACGAAATTTGGTATTTCCAAGTGGAAGGCTTCTCTATGGCACCCTACAAAGCTGGCCTGCAGACCCCACTGGAGAAGCATGGGAAATGCAGGCTGCCTATACCGAGTCCTAATCACGTTGTCTGGGCATACACTGCCAATCAGACTTTTCTATATTCTGAAAAGGAAATTCATGTTTCCAAAATCTTCACATCTGGTTTCACAAAATTATCAGGTAGTATAGATTTGTAAAGCATTGCTTCTCTACAAATCATTTACAACTAGTGGTACCACACAGATCAGGCCATTAGGAGCTGAAGAACAGGGCTCGTGAGGTGGTGCAGCTGTTAGAGGTGCCTCCCACTAACCTGATGGTCTGGGTTCAATTCCCAGGTCCTACACAGTGGGAGCAGAGAACTGACTCATGCAAGCTGTTCCAGGACCTCCACATGTACACCATAGTACCCGCACAACAAATAAGTAAATAGAAGCATCAATAAATAGAATTTTTAAAGCTGGAGAATATTCCAGTCCACCTGAGTGCAGTAGTACTCACATGTGTAATTAAAATCACCTTCAATGAAGACAAGTCAGAGCATGCGAAAGGACAAATCACACACTTCATTTTCACTTCACAGAAGAGCTTCTCCCATTCATTAATGTTAGTAACTTTCTACTTTGATGATAGGGACAGGATTGAATATGGTTGTTGCCGGGGCTGTTGTGACTGCCCACTACACCTATTCCAGGGTCCTCAGGAGGAAGAACTCTCACACGGACGCATGGCTCTATTTTTTTTTAATTTTTATTTTACACATATAATAACAAAATGAACGCACTTGTCCACAATTCCTGGGCCTAAGGAGAGTCTCAATCCTAACAAATTCATCTGAAAAGCTCCTTCGGGCTGAGGCTGTCAAGGGCTTAGCGCTGATCCTAGGAACTGGAGGAGTCAGAGGAGAGGGAGTCTGCTTCCAGGACGGACTGTGTGGTGGTTGAAACTGTCTTAGGAATAGATTGTGTGCAGAGCATGAATGTAAGCAATGCCGCTGGATTCAGTGCTTAAAAACTATCAAAACAGCAAAGTTTATATGTTTTTACCACCAAAAAAAATTTAGAAAATCTGTGATCAAATATCAGAAATATAGTTTTAGATATTGTCCATGCCAACAATGTCTCTTACAGCTTTACAAGGCAACTTGCATTTTTTTGGGGGGGGGTTATATATTTAAATTTGAATGACTGTCAAAAGTAACTCAAAGCTTTTAAAGAATTCTGGAAGACATGTAAAATGACAAAACCATTTTGGCTGCTTAGGAATGTCACAGTCTATCTTCACAGTGGCCAGCTAGCACTAAAATGTCTAAGAAACTTAATACGGTCAGCCTCAAATGCCCTAAAAAATAGACCTACCAATGATTGTACAAATGACTCATTAAGAGTGGGGATACAGTAGCCAGGCGGTGGTGGCGCACACCTATAATCCCAGCACTCTTGGAGGCAGAGGCAGGCGGATTTCTGAGTTCGAGGCCAGCCTGGTCTACAGAGTGAGTTCCAGGACAGCCAGGGCTATACAGAGAAACTTGGTCTCGGAAAAAAACCAAATCCAAAAAAAATAGAGTGGGGATACAGCACAGTAGACTGCTGGCCAGGAAAACCAGTGGGGTGTGGCTTCTCTCTCAGGGCCAGTGCTTGCTATGATAATGCACACAAATGCTGGGTCACTCAGAATTTTCCAAGACATAGCTTGGAAGATTTTAGGGTCAAACAATTTCAAATTCATGGAGTGTTCCATACCAGTAGAGATAAAGAGCACAGCAGACACGCCTGTGCAGAGCATGCCAGAAAGCAAGGAGAGGGCACAGACTAGGAAGAACCAAACACTCTCAGACAGAACACCTGGCAGGTGGTTCTCCCCTGTCTGTGAGAAATGGACCGGGAAAACTGACAGCAAACATCTATTGAGAAGAAAACCAGTAATTCCCAGCTCATTGTCGGGAATACTCAGACTTTGGTATGGTTCAAATCCAAGTTGAAATCCAGAGTCCCATCCATTGATTTCAGACCGAAATGTTAACAAGTTGTTTTCCACTGAGTTTTTCCTCTTTTTCATTGGTTTTTGATGTCTACGTTAAAGAGCTGGACCAGCACTAGTGTGTGCCCATGGGTGTTACTATGGGTGTTACACAAGCATTAGTGTGTGCCCATTAGTGTGTACTATGGGTGTTACAGCATGTTGTCCCTGCCCCACCCTGCCCTGTCCTGATCTGCTCTGACTTGCCCACATAACCTTCCTAGCACTTGTCAACAGAAGGAAGATAACTGCTCTCCGCCATCTTCCACTCCAAATCTTAGCCCTTGGCCCCTTCCCTAAAGATGGGGTACTAATAGCTACAGCTATTCCTGCAGTGTTGTTCTCATGGAGAGAGATATTTTGAATCATTCTATAAAACTAAATCTGTCATAGGCTAGTACCAGGTTACCAATGCATGAAACTTGTACAGATTTCCCCCAGTGAATCAGGGTGAGAGGGTGGACTTGGTGCAAATATCCTGTAAAAATGTTTGAAATGTGCATGCATCCCTGCCATGAACCCGTGAGCATCATCCCCTCTCTTCTTATGATCCCTGTGAGAACAAGTGGTCCTTTCATCCTCAACCCTTGTTCCTCTGAGGCAACTATTATCCCTGTTCCCAGAACAGCCTTACTTCATGACACCGGAGAAATTAAAAGTAACCCTTGTTCTTCATTAGAAAGTACTCTCTATTCCACTAGACATACCCAGTAACTCCTTTCACTAAAAACCACCCCTAAACCCAAGCCCTTCAGGGATGTACAGAGAAAGAGGATGTACTCTGTGAGGATGCCATTTTCTCTGACTCCCAAGACTCCCAAGCTCCTCTAGTGTGCCTATAAAAACCTAACAAGTGTCCTGTGGCTCCATCGCCTTCTTTCAAAGGCCACTTGCCAAACTAGGAAAAAAAGAAGGAAAAAAAACAGGCACCCTTCCATCATCTTAGAAGCCCATGTTTGTTTGCAACTGTGGAGAGCACCCCTAGTCAGCCTGGCCAAATGTCTGAAACATAAACTACTTTGAAGAACACCTGGAGATAGAATGTGGAAAACAAACCAGGACAATCCATTCCTTAGCGACATAATCGCTATTGCATATGTACAGTATATTTTTGTTTTCCCAGTGTGTACATATTATGTAGACTCGTCACCACCTGGACTCAAGAGACCCCGGAACACCTGCCTCCCCAGATGACGTTTCCAAGACACCTGGACAGGAAGAACAAGCAGAAAGCTACAGCCCTGTGTCCGGCACTAACCTGAGCTACCATCTGCAGGTAGACACACACAGCCTGACCTCCCAGACAGGGGCTCTGGACACAGCACTTGCTGGTAAGTGTGGGTGGCTGTCTCATTACAGGAAGCTACCATCACAGAGGCTGCTGTACGTCACCCACCCCAACCTGCCTATACCCTAAAACCTGTTGGAGGAAAGCTTACACCATTGTGATGGGAAGTACAGTGAAAGAATAGTTAAGACAGGTACAGAGGTGATTAGAATTACCCCCTGTGCCTTCCTGAAATACACTGTGCTTCCATTCTGATACTCATTTGTGATCTGGGGCCAGCCTGTGTTCCCAGATCCTTGACCATCAACCATGAGCTCTGCCCAGCCTATCACAAGAAGATGGTTTGGAACACTACTATCAAAACTAAAATGAAATTCACTCACCATGCCACTCTCCAGGCCAGGGCTGCTATCGCCTATCTCATCAATTTCTTTAACAATTTCAGCTGGTGCCTGGGGGAAAAAATGCATGGTCAAGCTGAGCTTCGGGTGGTGCCAACTCCTTTGAAAAAGCCAAGAGTATGGGAACCGTTGTGCTAAGCAGTTCTACAGACAGAACTGGAAGCCGGGAGTGCAGCTTTTCCAAATACAGGATTCCTTGCTCCATTTTTACCAGTAGTTCCACCAAGGAAATGGGGAAATCTTTAGAGAAGGGCTCTGTAACTTCTTTCATGTAAATAGGAATACCAGGAGATGGGCCATGTAATGCCATAACTGTAATCACAGAGCTTAAGAGGGCGAGGCAGGAAAATCATGCATTTAAGTACAGTCAGGGCTTTGGAGAAAGTTCAAGGCCAGCCTGGACTACATAGCAAGCCCCTGTCTCAGCAATAGAAAAATAAATAAATATCCAGGTAGATGGCCTAGTGAGTAAATAAACACTTCCTACAGACGTCTGAAGACCTGAGTCTAGAACCCCATAACCCATGTAAAAACTGGACACCGATGTACATATCTATACTCCAATGGACTTCTATTGTGAGTCTGGAAACAGAGGTAGGAGACTCCCCCGTCAGTTCCTGAGTCAACTAGCCTGGGGTACAGAAGGGATGCTCTATGAACAATGGGAAGGATGACAACTGACACCCAGAGTTTGTCCAGACCGCTGCACTCATGCTGTGGCAAGCACACACCCTCATGTGTAAATACAAATATGTCAACAAATATTTGTAATTGATTGATTCATTAACTTAAAATGCTATGGTGCTTCTGGTTAGCAAACAGGAGTTCCTTCTTAATTCTTGGTGTACTCACAGGACCCCAGCCATAGGGCTGTTCCCAGTTCTGTAGGTACCCTCTGCATCCTGGTTGCTCTCAGCCTCTCAGAGGAGTGTACCCTCCCTCTGCTTCTTATCCTTCCCAGGTCTTAGGGATGTGTGAAAAAGAGGCAGTGAGCCAACTAAATCGGGCGTTCAGCACCCTCTCCCCCCCCCCGCCCCACTGTCATCTGAGCAGTTCTGTCGGTGGGCCACTTGCATTTCAGTGCCACATCTGCTGAGACAGGCTGACTTGACAGCAGCAAGCCACAGGTGTGCCACATGACCTGGGGGGGGGGGCGCTAGCCAGAACCCTGCTCCTTCATCACATCTCCCAAGACACCCAGCAGGAAAGATGCTCTCTCTACTGTCCTGATCCCAAAGGATACTGAGTCACCAGGCAAGGGGCTTGGGCTGCCCCCACTGGCAGGGGACAGCAAGACACACAGCACACCTGAGTTAAAATGGTAAAGAACTGACAACAGGCAAAGAGCTACCCTGAGCAAAAGAGAGCTACTGCCAGCTGTCCTCGGCCATGTTAGAATGTCAGTGCATGGCTGTACAGACCGGGCTAGTGGCCAATGCCAGATTCCCATTAGTTCACTGTTAGTCAGACCAGAGTGGCATGGATGCTACATTCCTACAGTCTTAGACACAAAACCCTAATCCTGTGTGCAGGGACTGTGCAAACTACATAAAAACAGATTTTTCAAAACTCTTCAAAGGGAATCTGACGTGACAGTCAATGGTATGTCACTCATTCATCCAATAAACAGAAAAAGAACACCCACTGCTTTGAATCCCACTCTGTTAGAGATGTCGAGAGATCTTGAGTGCAAACAAATACATCCTCAAGAAGCTGAAGTCATCTGGAGAAATGAACACTCATTAAACCGTCAGCACTTGAATATATAGAGCTACAACTGTCGGGGATGTGATGGAGATACACAGGCCGAGAGGGAGCAGAACGGTGTTTAACATGGATAGGAGGCCAGTGAAAGCCTGCCTCTGCTGGTATTTAATTAAAATGTGAAGGATGTAGGATACTAATAAGCAAAGGAGGAACCGGAAGTGCATGCCCGTATCCAGGACGGCATTGCAAAACTTGTCTCGGGGGAGGCACAGCGTTTTTGGACTGCGAGGTGGTCAGAGCAGGGAGATGGAGAAATGCAAAGATCTGGTGATGAGATGCTGCCGGGTGAGAGGAGTGAGGCTCAGGAGAGGGTGGGTAGGCTCTGGGCAATGGCCCAGCGTGGATACGGAATAGTTCGAAGATGAGTCTCGGGAACCTACGAGGTGAGAAAAGGAGCCCCAACACAGACCCTACACTGAACCCTAGGAAGAGAATGAAGCAAAGTTGGGTGCTGGTTCAGCAAGGTGCCTGCTGGAAGAGGGGAGCATTCTGTGGCTCAGGGTACCAGGTGGAGGGAAAGGTCACCATGTCGAGCTGCTGAGCATTCTGTGTGTGGAAGCAGGCTCAGGAGTCGCACCCGCAGATGGCATGATGCGGAAAGCGGAGGAAGAGAGGAGGAAGATGGGAAAGCCAGCTCCTGCTGGATCGGTAGCTGTTGCCCTTCGCAAGAGGCCAAAGCATCATCCATGGGTGCCTGTAACCGGAGGGCTTTGACATTCTAGACAGGTGGAATCCCAAAGGCAGAAGTTGTATGTGAGGGTGGAGGACAAGGTACCTTATTAACCTAAAGTGCCAGGCTTCTAAGAGTGTTTAAAGCCTGGAGAAGCTGCAGAAGGACAGACATCTTCCCCAATGTGGAGAAGGGCACATGAGTGCACATAAACACTCATGACCTGAAGTGACACTGCCCATCTCTGAGCCATCCTTTATCTTGCTCTTTTACAGACTACGTTGCAACTAGTTTTCAAGGATCAGTCATAAACTTCAGGGGAGCCAGACCCCAGAAGTGAACCTGACTAACCATCAGGGCTCAGACTCCTCTGCCTGGCTGTGAGGGGGACCAGATATAGACTAAAGACTAGAAAGGTCTTTCAGAGGCCCCTGGGGAAATGTGTATCTACTAAAATAAGGCAGCCTCTGACCTCCTCAACAGCAGTCTCGCCTCATGCATGACACAGAACTGAGGCAGCCCCCTGAGCTAACATGCCTGAGACCAAAGTCAGCATGTAGAAGAAGGCAGGAGGGCTGATGGGAGAACAGTACTTATCACACTTGATGAGCTGAACCTGCTGCCTCTAGAACCCTCCATCTCACCGAGACCTCTGCATGTATCATAGGTGCTCTGTGACAGTCACATGCTCCATGCTTAATCTGCTCTGTGCGATTTCCATCCTTTGCAGACAGTGTGCCTGGATATAGAAGCTAATTGTGTTTTTAATCTAGCCATTAAAGCAAATACCCACAAGGCCTTCCTTGACTTCCTCTGAGCCACCCTCGGTACCTAGAGACTCCAAAGCTCTAAGGCTCATTAATCCACACAAGTCTACTAATTAGGAAACCCATAGAGGACAGGAGCCTGTGCTGACCTTCTCCTGATGAGACCATCATCTCAGCTTAGCCAGCGATTTGTTCTTGACTCTATGGGGTGGGGGGGGGGGGAACTCGATAAACCCAGGAGGTGCAGTCAGGATATGCTGTGTCGGTGTCAAAGCAAAGACTCAACTCTGAACTCCAGAGGCCTCAGCACCATGGCTTGAGCGCTTGTCCCTCCCCACATTCCTGATGGGCAGTCACCCTCATAACAGTAGTGGGAGGCGCTGAGTGTCCCAGCACAAGCTGCTGTTGTGTGAGAGCAGTTTCACTGTCTTACTGTGTGATGGCATAACAGGAAGTCACCTACTAATGCCTGCACAGCGGACTTCCCAGCCTCCAGAATGAGGAGCTAACAAGCCTTTGCTCATTACAAATGGCCTAGGCCCAGAGATGTAGATCAGATATCAGATCCAGTCCCTCCGTTTCTGTCAGTCCACCCTTCCCAAGTCTCACCTGGAGGACTGATCACCTAGGAACGGCACAAATTCCCATCTTTTGAAATCGAACCATGTGCAGATTAAATTTAAAACCATTTCTGCAAAGGGCCATGTCCTGGGCTAACCTGAGCCTGCAACTATGGAAACTTGTCTATCCTTAAACATATTTAAACAAATATGGTATCCATGAAAGATGTCAATTACTTATTACTTGAGAACTGTGCTGGCTAATTTTATATCGACTTTACACACACTAGAGTTTTCTGAAAGAAAGAAACCTCAGTTGAGAAAATGCCTAGCTGTAGGGCATTTTCCTAATGAGTGATTGATGGGAGAGTGTCCAGCTCATTGTGGGTGGTGACACCCCTGGGCTGGTGGTCCTGGGTTCTGTAAGAGAGCAGGCTGAGCAAACCATGGGAAGCAAGCCAGTAAGCAGCACCCCTCCATCATCTCTGCATCAACTCTTGTCAGGTTCCAGCCCTGTGTGAGCTCCTGTCCTGACTTCCTTCAGTGATGGACTATGATGTGGAAGTGTAAAAAGCCAAACAAACCCTCTCCTCCCCAAGTTGCTTTGCTCCTAATGTTTCATCACAGCAATAGAAAAGCTCATTAAGACAACATCTTTAGGCAGATGCTACCAGCCAACCATTGGACTGAGCATGGGGTCCCCAATGGAGGAGTTGGAGGGAGGACTGGAGGAGCTGAAGGGGTTTGCAGCCGCATGGAAAGAACAATGATGTCAGCCAACACCCGGGGTTCCCAGGGACTAAGCCATCAACCAAGGGTACATCTGGTTCTAGTCACATTTGAGGTGGAGGAATGCCTTGTCGGGCATCAGTTGGAGAAGAGGTCCTTGGTCCTATGAAGGCTCTATAGGTGCCCCAGCATGGGGAAATCGAGGGAAGTAGTAGGAGTGGGTTGGGTGGAGGGGCATCGTCATGAAGGCAGGGGGAGGGAGGATGGGTTGGAGTTTTCTGGGAAGGGGGGAAACCAGGAAAGGGAATAACATTTGAAATGTAAATGAAGAATACATTCAATAAAAAAAAAGATAATATTTCAACACTGGTGTTTGTAAGTGAGTGTCAAAGCACTCATCTTCTGGGTGCAGATAAAATGTGACTGTCTCCTCACAATCAACCATCATACTTCCCAAACAAGACTGTTTGATTAAATTAGATAATGTTGCCTCTCACTGCTGCATAGCACTAAGAAAAATAACTAATGCAGACAACTGTACCAAGAAGCCATGCTATTGCTGTGGTAAACCTGACCATGGGGGGGGTCATAGTTTTCTGCAACTGATTTGTGGGAGAAATAAGGAAAAAATGAAGAAGCTACAGGCTAGAGACGCCATAGAATGCAGTAAGCACAGCTTAGTGGAACATTCTAGTAGAAGTTTGGAAAAACAAAACTCCAAGAGAACTCAGACAATGGAAACCTTGCTAATGAGGTTTTAAAGTAGAACAAAGACCATATGGGCAATAGGACTGTAAGTTACTCACATTATTTCCTGGCACATAATCTGGCTAGTTTGGCTGTGTACTAAAAAATTTTAGTATGAGCGGATGGTGGTAGTATATGCCTCTAATACCAGAACTTGGGGGATCCACACAGGTGGATCTCTGAGTTTGAGGCCAGCCTGGGCTACAGAGCAAGGTTTAAGACAACCAAAGTTACACTCACACACACACACACACACACACACACACACACACTCACACACACACACACACACACACACACACACACACACAAAGAAAAAAGGGGAAAATCCCTGTCTTGAAATTGAGATTGGATTGGAGAGGGATAGATCTGACAGGAAGCACCAGGTACACAGACATATCGCTAGTCTAACATAGCTTGGGTCTCAGCCCATCAGGCTTCTGCCTACACCCAGGGCCTGAGCAGCTCTGCGGGCCGTCTATGTGCCAACCCTATCAAAGGACATTTGCCCTGCAGAGTGATCAGCACTTGGAAAAGGTCCCCGCAGCATCCACAATCTTTACTCCCTGACTGAGCAGACGGGCAGCACCAGGTTCACAGAGACAACCTGATTATAACATCGCTTGGGGCAAGACACACCAGGGCTCCAACGGCACCCAAGAGTAGGGCAGCACATTAGCAATCTGTGCCAGGGGCAACCCAGTCATCCACTGGTGCAGCAATAGCCTTACAGGCTCACAGGAGGTTCAAGCACCAGACAGTGAAAATAGGACCAACTACGCCAGAGATAACCAGATGGCAAAAGGCAAATGTAGGAACATTACTAACAGAAATCAAGGCAATATGGCAGCATCTGAACCCAATTCTTCAACAACAGCAAGTCCTGGATACCACAACACACCAAAAAAACAAGATTTGGATTTAAAATCACTAGTCATGATACTGTTAGAGGAAGACAAGAAGGACAAAAATAAATCTCTTAAAGAAATACAGGGCCAGGGGTGGGGGCACATGCCTGTAATCCCAGCAGTTGGGAGGCAGAGGCAGGTGGATTTCTAAGTTCGAGGCCAGCCTGGTCTACAGAGTGAGTTCCAGGATAGCCAGGGCCACACAGAGAAACCCTGTCTGGGGAGTGGGGGGGGGAGAAAAAGAAAAGAAAAGAAATACAGGAGAAAATGGGTCAAAAGTTAGAAGCCCTTACAAGGGAAACAGAAAAATCATTTAAAGAAATTCAGGAGAATATTAGTCAACAGATACAAGCCAATAAAGAAGAAATGCAAAAATCACTTAAAGAAATACAGGAGACCCTCAAAGGAGGAATGGATGCAGAAAATGTGGTATATTTATACAATGGAATGCTACTCAGCAATTAAAAATAATGAATTCATGCAATTTGTAGCTAAATGGTTAGATCTGGAAAATATCATCCTAAGTGAGTTAACCGAATCACAAAAGAATACACATGAAATGCAATCACTGATAATCTCAGATGACGAAGATACCATAGAAACCATTGACTCAACAGTCAAAGAAAATGCAAGATGCAAAAAGCTTGTAACCCAAAACATCCAGGAAATCCTGGAAACAATGAGCAGACCAAACCTAAGGATTATAGGTATAGATGAGAGGGAAGATTTACAACTTAAAGGGTCAGTAAATATCTTCAACAAAATTATGGAAGAAAACTTTCCTAACCTAAAGACAGAGATGCCCATATAAAAGAAGCCTATGGAACTCCAAACAGAATGGACCAGAACAGAAATACCTCTTGTCACATAATAATCAAAACCCCAAATGTACTAAACAAAGAAAGAATATTGAAGGCAGTAAGAGAAAAAGGCCAAGTGTCATATAAAGGAAGACATCAGAATTACACCAGACTTTTCACCAGAGACCATGAAAGCTAGAAGATCCTGGGCAGATCTCATACAGACTCTAAGAGAACACAACTGCCAGTCAAGACTACTATACCCAGCAAAACTTTCAATCACCATAGATGGAGAAACCAAGATATTCCATGACAAAACCAAATTTACACAGTATCTTTCTACAAACCCAGCCCTACAAAGGATAATAGGGGGAAAACGCTAATACAAGGAGGGAAACTACAACCTGAAAAAAGCAAGTTAGTAACCTTCTTTCATCAAACCCAAAAGAAGATAACCACTCAAATATAATAATTACATCAAAATGACAGGAAGTAATAATCACTATTCTTTAATATCTCTTAACATCAATGGACTCAATTCCCCAGCAAAAAAAGACATAGACTAACAGACTGGATATGTAACAGGACCCTACATTTTTCTGCATACAGAAAACACACCTCAGTGTCAAATACAAACACTACCTTAGAGTAAAAGGCTGAAAGACAATTTTACAAGCAAATGGTCTCAGGAAAGAAGCCAGAGTAGCCATTCTAATATCAGATAAAATTCACTTTCAACCTAAAGTCAACAAAAGAGATACAGAAGGACACTTCTTGCTAGTCAAAGGAAAAATCCACCAAGAACTCTCAATTCTTAACATCTATGCTCCAAATGCATGGGCACCCTCATTCATAAAAGAAACTTTACTAAAGCTCAAAGCACACATTGCCCCTAACACAATAATTGTGGATGACTTCAACACTCCACTCTCCTCAATAGACCGATCAATAAACAGAAAATAAACAGGGACACAGTGAAACTAATTGAAGCTTTGAACCAATTGGATTTAACAGATATAGAGAGAACATTTCATGCTAAAGCAAAAGAATATACCTTTTTCTCAGCACCTCATGGTACCTTCTCCAAAATCGACCATATAATTGGTCACAAGACAGACCTCAACAAATATAAGATCGAAATAATCCCATGCCTCCTATCAGATCACTATGGAGTAAGAATGGTCTTCAATAGTAACAAAAACAACAGAAAGCCCACATACACATGGAAACTGAACAATACTCTATTCAATGACACCTTGGCCAGAGAAGAAATAAAGAAATCAAAGACTTTTTAGAATTTAATGAAAATGAAGGCACAACATACCCAAATCTATGGGACACAATGAAAGCAGTGCTAAGAGGAAAATTCATAGCCCTGAGTGCCTCCAAAAAGAAACTGGAAAGAGCATACACTAGCAGCTTAATGGCACACCTGAAAGCCCTGGAACAAAAAGAAGCTAATTCACCCAGGAGGTGTAGAAGACAGGAAATCATCAAACTTGGGGCTGAAATCAATCAAGTAGAAACAAAGAGAACCATACAAAGAATCAACAAAACCAGGAGCTGGTTCTTTGAGAAAATAAACAAGATAGATAAACCCTTAGCCATACTAACCAAAGGCCACAGAGACAGTATCCAAATTAACAAAATTAGAAATGAAAAGGGAGATATAACAACAGAAACTGAGGAAATTTAAAAAATCATCAGATCCTACTACAAAAGCCTATACTCAACACAACTGGAAAATTTGGAGGAAATGGACAAATTCCTAGAGAGATACCAAATACCAAAATTAAATCAGGATCAAATAGATCATCTAAACAGTCCCATAACCCCTAAAGAAATAGAATGGGTCATAGAAAGTCTTCCAACCAAAAAAAAAAAAGCACAGGACCAGAAGGTTTTAGTGCAGAATTCTAGCAGACCTTCAAAGAAGACCTAACACCAATACTCTTCAAACTATTCCACAAACTAGAAACAGAAGGAACACTACCCAACTCATTCTATGAAGCCACAATTACGCTGATACCAAAGCCGCACAAAAATCCAACAAAGAAAGAGAACTTCAGACCAATATCCCTTATGAATATCATTGCAAAAATACTCAATAAAATTCTTGCCAACTGAATCCAAGAACACATCAAAATGATCATCCAACATGATTAAGTAGGCTTCATCCCAGGGATGCAGGGATGGTTCAATATACAAAAATCTGTCAATACAATCCATTACATAAACAAACTCAAAGAAAAGAACCACATGGTCATTTCATTAGATGCTGAAAAAGCATTTCACAAAATTCAGCATCCTTTCATGCTAAAAGTCTTGGAAAGAGCAGGAATTCAAGGCCCATACCTAAACATAGTAAAAGCAATATACAGTAAACATCAAACTAAATGGAGAGAAACTTGAAGCAATCCCTCTAAAATCAGGGACTAGACAAGGCTGCCCCCTCTCGCCATATCTCTTCAATATAGTACTTGAGGTACTAGCTAGAGCAATTCGACAACATAAGGAGATCAAAGGGATACAAATTGGACAGGAAGAAGTCAAACAATCACTATTTGCAGATGATATGATAGTATACTTAAATGACCCAAAAAAATTCCACAGCTACCAGAGAACTCCTACAGCTGATAAACAACTTCAGCAAAGTGGCTGGTTATAAAATCAACTCAAGCAAATCAGTAGCCTTCCTATACTCAAAGGATAAGCGGGCTGAGAAAAAAAATAGGGAAATGACACCCTTCACAATAGCTACAAACAATATAAAGTATATTGGTGTGACTCTAACCAAACAAGTGAAAGATCTGTATGACAAGAACTTCAGGTCTCTGACGAAGGAAATCGAAGAAGACATCAGAAAATGGAAAAATCTTCCATGCTCGTGGGTTGGCAGGATTAATATAGTTTAAATGGCCATCATGCCAAAAGCAATATACAGATTCAACGCAATCCCCATCAAAATCCCAACTCAGTTCTTCATAGAGTTAGAAAGAGCAATTCTCAAATTCATCGGGAAAAACAAAAAGCCCAGGATAGCTAAAACTATTCTCAACAGTAAAAGAAGTTCTGGGGGAATCAGTATCCCGGACCTCAAGCAATACTACAGAGCGATAGTGTTTAAAAAACCGCATGGTATTGGTACAGTGACAGGCAGGTAGATCAATGGAATAGGATTGAAGATCCAGAAATGAACCCATACACCTATGGTCACTTGATCTTCAACAAAGGAGCTGAAACCATCTAGTGGAAAAAGGAGCCTTTTCAATAAATGGTGCTGGTTCAACTGGAGGTCAGCATGCAGAAGAATGCAAATCCATCCATTCTTATCTCCTTGTAATAAGCTCAACTCCAAGTGGATGAACGACCTCCACATAAAACCAGACACACTGAAACTAATAGAAAAGAAACTGGAGAAGATCCTTGAGGACATGGGCACAGGGGGAAAGTTTCTGAGCAGAACACCAATTGCTTACACTCTACAATCAAGAATTGACAAATGGGACCTCATAAAATTGCACAGTTTTTGTAAGGCAAAGGACACTGTCAATAGGACAAAAACAGCAGTCAACAAATTGGAAAAGATCTTCACCAATCCTACATCTGACAGAGGGCTAATATCAAATATATATATGTATATATGTATATATATATATATATATATATATATATATATAAGGAACTCAAGAAGTTAGACCCCAGAGAACCAAATAACCCTATTAAAAAGTGGGGCACATAGCTAAACAAAGAATTTTCACCTGAAGAACTTTGGAACTTAAGGTGGCTGAGAAGCACCTTAAGAAATGTTCAACATCTTTAGTCATTAGGGAAATGCAAATCAAAACAACCCTGAGATTTCACCTCACACCAGTCAGAATGGCTAAGATTAAAAACTCAGGGGACAGTAGACAGTTGGAGAGGATGTGGAGAAACAGAAACACTCCTCCACTGCTGGTGGGATTGCAAGCTGGTACAACCACTCTGGAAATCAGTCTGGCGGTTCCTCAGAACTGGGCATGACACTTCCGGAGGACCCTACTATACCACTCCTGGGCATATACCCAGAGGATTCCCCACCATGCAATAAAAATGCATACTGCACTATGTTCATAGCAGCCTTATTTATAATAGCCAGAAGCTGGAAAGAACCCAGATGTCCCTCAATGAAGGGATGGATACAGAAAACGTGGTATATTTACACAATGGAATACTATCCAGCAATTAAAAACAATGAATTCATGAAATTCTTAGGCAAATAGTTGCAACTGGAAAATATCATCCTAAGTGAGGTAACTCATTCACAAAAGAACACACATGGAATGCAGTCACTGAGAAGTGGATATTAGCCTAGAAGCTCTGATTACCCAAGACACAACTCACATATCAAATCATTCCCATGAAGGAAGGAAGGAGAGGGCCCTGGTCCTGGAAAGGCTTGATGCAGCATTGTAGGGGATTGCCAGGACAGAGAAGTGGGAGGGGGTTGATTGGGGAATGGGCGGAGGGAAGAGGGCTTATGGGACTTTGGGGGAGGGGGGAACCAGGAAAGGGAAAATCATTTGGAATGTAAACAAAGCATATAGAAAATGATAATTTAAAAAGAAAAAGAAAAACAAGTTTAGTGTGGCTGAATTCAAAAATAATAAGCTATTTGTTGATTTCAAACCAGGAGAACATCCAGGCTATGGCATGGTTACTGTTCGCTGCTCTGAGCACTATAGTAAAAGAGCAGGAGGCTATGAAAATGCATAGCTGGGAAGGGGGAGGGAAGGAAAGAAGAGAGGAGGGAGGAAAAAGCTGCAGTAGTTAAATAGTCTGGTGACATCGTGAGCCCCAGATGGCAGGGCTCCATTTTCTCTTGCAGAGGACCTGAGTTGGATCCCAGGATCCTAGGTAGGTAGCTCACAACTGCCTATAACTGCAGCTCCGGGGAGTTCCAACATCTCTCCCACTGTGAGCACGCACACCTAAAGTTAAAACAAATAAAACTAAAAACGAGATTCCGAGTTGAAAGCTGGGATATAATGCGAACCCTTTAAAGTATGCTGGTAGACTAGGGATCTCCAGAAATCATGTACATGTTTGTTGGTAGAAGCCAAGTGACAGAAGTTGCAGGACAAAAAGAAAGAGTTTTATCTATATGTGAGGACACAACCTGAAAGAGGGATTTTTATAAAGGTAAGAGATAAGAACATTGTAGAAATCTGAGTCAAAATGCACAATGAGAGGCCAGTGAGATAGGTTCAGTGGGTGAAGGTGCTTGCCACCAAGCATGATGACCTAAGTTCGATCCCCAAGACCGGCATAGAAAACAAATAGACTCCTACAGCTGTCCTCTAACTTACCCACACACTGTGTCACATAGACTCCCATACACATACACAAACTGAATAAATAATGTAAAACTTGGAATAAGGGGTCAGGTTTGGTCACATATGCCTTCAATTCCAGCAGAAGCAGATAGATCTGAGTAGCATGCCAGCAAGGACTACAAGTGAGACCTTGTCTAAAATGTTTTAAATACACAATGAACTTGAACGCAGAGGACTGACAATCAGCCTCTATAGTTATGTTGCCTGCCCCCCTGCCTGCGGCCAATCAGCTGCTTTCCTCCTTGGCCTGCTTTCCTCCTTGGCCTCTGTGCAAATTTAAGTGTCTTCCAAAATGACAGAAAAGTACTGGGTTCTGGAGGAAGTTTCTAGACTCTGGACAAAGAAAAGGCAAGAATCCAGTGGCCCTGGGGACCAAGGTGTTTTCATTATCAGAGAGACAGAGACAGAGACAGAGAGAGAGAGAGAGAGAGAGAGAGAGAGAGAGAGAGAGAGAGAGAGAGAGAGAGAGAGATCAGGTGCATACTGCTTCCTAGCAAAGAGGAACCCCATGCCCTTTACCAATCCAGATACAGAACCCAGGGTGGAGGGAGCTAGTCTGTCTATGTGACCTGAGTGTCCCTCTGCCTGACTGCACTTTGTGTCTACTGACCACATCACACATGGTCTCTTGTGCCCATTTCAACTGCATTTCATCAACACTGGAAGGTCATGGTGCTAGTGGTGTTGGTGGGGTGCACTGAGTCACGTAACTTAACCAGTGTGCTCTGCAGGAAACAAGCTTCCCACACCGGCTCTCTCCAACACTCCACCGGGACAACAAGCCCTGACCCCCAGCCTCCTCCTTCAAGTCCCCAGGTTACTCAGGTAAGCACAGATGAAGGTCAGCTGATCAGTTCACCCTTAGGAGGTCTCCCTGCCACACCCGCTCACTGCTGCAAAGCCAGCACTTAAATTGTCACTAGAAAATTTAGAAAGCCTGGGTTCACTGCAGCACCCCCATCCCTTCCCAGAGAACAATCAACAACCAGTAGATAATCCTGTTTCCAAGCATCTCTTACCATCTCTTGATGCTATACACGAAGAGTACGGAGAGAGGCCATCTCCCTCACCTGCCTGACTCTTCTCCAAAGTAGTTCATTCCAGAGGAAACCCTGAGTTACCACCTGGCCCCTTCCTTCCTCTCAGACCACACTATACTACAGTAAGAAAAACCACACCACAGTGTCAAACACAATGGACATCAAATGTACAGGTAACTGAAGGCCACATATCTACCGTATATAAATTACAGTGAGGTTGGCCAGGCATGGCAGTAGACGCCTTTATTCCCAGCACTTGGGAGGCAGAGGTAGATGGATCTCTGTGAGTTCACAGCCATCTGGTCTACATAACCAATTCTAGGCTAGCCAGGGCTACACAGTGAAACCCTGTATCAAAAAAAAGAAATAAAAATGGCATAAATAGTAAAATTCATGCTGGAAATATTAGTTTATAACACAAAACACACAAAATAATGCATTAGTAACAAGGACCAACATCACATAAAAGTGATTATAGAGAGAGCGACAATTTTCTTTGTTACAATGAGACTCTAAAAGGCACAGAAATATTTAAATTGTAAGAGGTTTTAAGAAAAAAATGGCTTTCTGTCCAACATCCTAGGGAAAGTGCAGTGGCTGGCACTACTCTCTGAGCTTGATTCTGACACCCAAGGATGACAAGAAGACAGACAATGAGCCGATAAGTCAGCGTAGAGCAAGGCCTAAAAGTAGTCCGGAGGCAAAGCTGAGGACAAGCTCGGCCACTTCTTCACCTTGTGTGGAAGTCCCCAGATCTGATCTTACCACCCCAACTGCAGTCTCTGAGAGACTAAAGATTTGGGGTTCCGTGGCCTGCACAGCCCTTCAGAAGCAGCCTCCTGGAAACACACTTGTAAAGCTGGTTTCAGAGCACAGAGCCCAAGTACTTTACACCAGGAACACCAGGGGCAGAACACAAGGGGCAGAAGGGTGAGCTTACATGAAGAGTTCCAGTGACTGTACGTTTGTAAATACATAAATAAATAATGAATAAGACTGTTGAATAAAAGAGAGAGAGAAAAAAACAAGCCTGCTCATTTTTGTCATGTCAAAGAGAAGAGTAAATAACATCACTGTGACTTAGAAACCGCAGCCAGACATACAGGGGAAAGATGATGGACACCCAAGAAGTAGGAAGCCGGCAAATGGCTGGAATGTGCTAAGACCGTGCTATAGGAAAGGAACCGCAGAGCAAGAAAGCAAAGTTCAAGTGCTGGGTTACCCAAAGAGGGGTGAGGGGACTCAGTGGTTTCCTGGGTGGTGCCCCTGATTCCAAGAGCACTATACCCGTCTGGTTCAGAGCAGTGTAAGTGGGACCACTCTGATGGAGCCAGCGAGGCCAGAGCTCGCCAGTGCCAGCCTTTTCATGCCCATCCGTCCCTACACCCGCCAGCTCCCTGAGGTCGCACCTACAGCCCACCTGGCTCCCTTTCACACTGGTTTTCCCCCTGTCCGGTCACCAGCTTAGAGGCCCCGAGGCCACCCTCCCTTCCCTTCTCCATGCTTCCCTCAGACCATCTTGAGACTCTCTATTCATTGCTCCTCCTGCAGAGGAGACAGTAACTAGATGGTACCAGACCTAGGGCACTACACCAGGTCCCCAATGTGTGGCCCATCCTTGGCCATCCTCACAAGTCACCTCCATTAGTAGGTAAGTATATGGAGAGCACTGGTTTTTTTATTTCTCATTCCATTCTCCCACAGATGAAGCTGAAGGGTTGTGTGCATGCCAGGAGCCTTGATAGGCACTGGGGTATCAAGCAAGCAAAGCAGATGGCCACCCCTATTCTGTGGCATTCACAACTTAGACTGGGGCAGAGACAGTAAGAGATGACAGTTGTCCGTGGCCCTTTCAGCACAAGCGCTTGATGAGGGAAGAACAAACCAAAGAAAGGTCTGACATGGAGACTCTAAGGATGGGTAAGTAGGTAACTGGTCAGACACAGAACTTTCTAGAGGCCAGGGAGAACTTGGGGGTGAGGCTGAAGTAAGAATAGAAGTCAGGGCTGACACAACTGGGTCAAAATGGTCCCAGCCCTTGCTACCCACCTGATCAACTGGCACTTCCACCTTCACCTCTGGGTCCTCCTTGACTTCCAGTGCTTCTTGGGTCTCCTTAGCAGGAGTCTGTGCTTTATATACATCACCTTCTGAGGGAAAATAACAGATGATCCTTTCAAACCAATAGAGAAACTGATCCCCAATTTATATTTTCTGACCCGAATCAAAGTTTCAATTCAGCAGCTCCTGAGCTTCTTATACCATCAGACAGAAGTCAGGGTGGGAAAAGTCCCCAACTCCAGATGTCCCCTGCCACACATATCTGTCCTCTCTGTCCCTCTCTGTGTCTTTGCTTCTGTAGAGGCCTCAGCTCAGTGGGCCCCAATTTTTGCAGCTCCCACAAAATACCTAGATCTTGAAACTTGAGTATCTCTATGTCCAGAGGCTTCCCAAATCACCCAGTCTCTCACCTGCTTCCTGCCTATAGAGCAATGTGGGAGGGACATCTCCTACCTGTTTCCTGTCTGTAGAACAGTTTGGGAGGGTCTTCTCCCACCTACTTTTGTTGGTAGAGCTGTGTAGGAGGGACATTCCCACACTTCTCACCTGCTTCCTGTCTGCACTCATAACCAAACATTAAGTCCATCCCCTCGCCCCCCCCATCTGTCAGACTAGAAATGGAGACATACCTCAGGAAGGGCCTCATTAGACCTAAGCATCCAAAAGGGTGCAGCAATAAGAATAAGAGTAGGTGTGATGAGAGCCATCGTAATTATTTCATTTTAGAGTGAGATCTGGATCCCTCTTCTAAAGGTCCACAGGAACAAGCTAAATGGCTTCTATGTTCAAGGTTCCCTCAAAAGATGGGGTCAATTGACACAGCAAGAGTATCTATGGTCCTCGTGTGAATGTAAATGTGGAATTTACTTTATATGTGACATTTTTAAAGCTTCCTAATTAAACTCCCATTGCCCTCAGCTTTGGGATGTTACTGATCTTGTCAGCAGCCTACTGTTTCTCCTCAAGCTGAGATTACCAAGCTTGATAATCAAGTAATTCTAAAAAGAGAGATTACAGAATAAGCTTTGTCTGAAGTGCATACCATACATATACACTCTATGCATATACATATACTACATATACCATACATATATACACTATAATACATACATGCCATTCATATACACACTATATATACATACATATAGTGTACCTCATACATATAGACACTTCACACACATAGACCACACATATCAAACATATACACATACATACACCATGCACACCATACATATAAAAACAATACACATGTTTTACATATCATACATATATACACAATACACATGGACACCACAAACCCCTTACATATACACACTATAAATACACCATACATATACACATGTATACACCTTAAATGCCATACATATGCATATACCACCCATCCCATACACATACACACACATATATACACTATACACAACAAACATATGCACACTATACACCCATATATATCATACATGTGAAACATATATACACAATACACACATGTACACTATATACAACATACATCCCACATATGCACATGTACAGAGAAAACACTTTTTGTAGCCTGCAGGAGATGAAACACCCCATTACCTGCACCACTTTGAATGAAAAGTTCTGTGTCCATCTGCTTTTTCTCTTTGGCATAATAAACAGAATCCTGACTTTTAGGTGGTACACTGTCATTTTGAAGAGGTTCTTTTACTTTGAACTCCACCTAATATGCAGATTAAGAACAAAAAGTCTCAGGAGTAGAGTTCATATTGACTCCTTGGTCCTTAAGGTGGACAAGGACAACAAACCCAGGAACACAAGAAGTCTCTCTGGGTCTCACCACTCTCCTCCATTCCCCTTTTGAAGGAGGCAAATAGTCCTGCCTCCTTCCCAGATCCACGGCTGGAGGTCATTTGGCTTCCAAGCTTAGGATGGGCTGGTATACTGCACCAGAGGTGACACAAAATGGACTCCTCCAGTCTTTTGAGGACATACTTTGAAGCCTACAAAAAGCTACTGCTCAGGAGTACTCCAAATCTGCACCAGTAGACACTGTATACACAAAACAAGGTTCAAAAATCAACCACGCCACAGTGAGGTAAGGGAAATCTGAAAAAAAATTTTTTACAACTTTTATACTATCTATAGACAATAACAACAAAGTGCATGGTCATCACAAAACCAAAGATTCTTAAAACCCCACCAATCTTTGTGCTGCAAATAATTTCTTCTCCTTTTTTTTTTCTTTCCCTTTTTTCCCTGTCTTAATTCAAGTATTTGGAAGCAATTCAGCCAAATATATAAATGTTCACCTCACCCAAGAGACCAAGTTAAATGCCCCTGATGGTTTTAAAGGATGTTAGAGTAAGCCAGAGTTGTGTTGTAAGTACAGAAAGCCGGATCTCAGCAGATCTAATTTTAGCAGCAGCATTTCAACACACTGCAGTGTACCCCATTTAACACTGATAGTATGTGTGCCTAAAGCTCTGTACTGTTCTTGTGAAATGCTTGCTGGGTGCCCAATAATCTCTGCTTTATAGTATAAAAGCATTTTAAAGGACAAATTTCAAATGTAAAGGATGATCTATGCCCAATCCCGAGTGTGCTAATCTGACTGCCTAAGCTCTGAGAGCAGATTGCAGTGCCATCTCTGTGTGTCTCCCTAGGATCCAAGCTCCAAAGAAAGCTCCACTGAAGTGGAAATTTCTAGTTTCTTTGGAGACTCAGTTGTCATGGGTTGTTTTTCTGGAAACTCTCTTATGAAAGAATGTTTTTACCAAAGCAGACACATGGGAAGATGCTTTGCTGAGAATAAATACATGGTGTTTTTCTGGGAACTACCGGGAAAAAGGGCATGTGGTGTTTTGCTAGAGCAGACACTTGAGAAAACATGTTTGGAAAGGGTATAAATATAACTCAACAGACAGTAGAGGATGCTGTGTGGCATTGGTTCACCTTGCCACACTTTCCTGTTCTTCCTTGGACTTTACTGATACTGGCCTTCACTGATGATGCTGTGGCATTGGTTCACCTTGCCTTCTTTGCTGATCGTCATTTGTCCCGACTTCATAGAGAGAAACACACCAAAGAACTTCTAGTGGTGTTCTAGAAGCTTCTGGCTGCTTCTGAAGATCTGGGCCAGTTGGCAGAGCCTCGTGGTTTCTTCTGGATAGAACTGCTGTTTCTTTTTTTTCAATTATTGTATATATTCTATATTTACATTTCATTTCCCTTTTCCTGGTTCCCCACCCCCCAAAGGTTCCACATGCCCTTTTCCCTCTCCCTGTTCCCCCATCTACCCCTTCCCACTTCCCTGATCTGATATTCCCCTATGCTGATGCTTTGAGCCTTTCCAGAACTAGGGTCCACTCCTTCCTTCTTCTAGGACATCATTTGGTATGTGGATTGTGTCTTTGGTGTTCCAAGATTCTAGGCTAATATCCACTTATCAGTAAGTGCATACCATGGGTATTCTTTTTGAGACTGGGTTACCTCACTTAGTATGATGTTCTCCAGCTCCATCCATTTCTCTAAGAATTTCATGAATTCATTGTTTCTAATGGCTGAATAGTACTCCATTGTGTATATATACCACATTTTTGTATCCATTCCTCTGTTGAGGGACATCTGGGTTCTTCCCAGCTTCTAGCTATTATAAATAAGGCTGCTATGAATATAGTGGAGCATGTATCCTTATTGTATGCTGGGGAATCTTCTGGGTATATGCCCAGGAGTGGTATGGCTGGGTCCTCCAGAAGTATGTCCAGTTTTCTGAGGAAACACCAGACTGATTTCCAGAGTGGTTGTACCAGCTTGCAGTCCCACCAGCAGTGGAGGAGTGTTCCTTTCTCCACATCCTTGCCCACACTTGCTGTTTCCTGAGTTTTCAATCTTAGCCATTCTGACTTGTGTGAGGTGAACTCTCAGGGTTTTGATTTGCATTTCTCTAATGACTAATGATGTTGAACATTTTTTAAGGTGTTTCTCAGCCATCCGAATTTCTTCAGGTGAAAAGTCTTTGTTTAGCTCTGTACACCATTTTTGATAGGGTTATTTGGTTTTCTGGAGTCTAACTTCTTGAGCTTTTTGTATACATTGGATATTAGCCCTCTGTCAGATGTAGGGTTGGTGAAGATCTTTTCCCAATTTGTTGGTTGCCGATTTGTCCTTTTGAAGAACTACTGTTTCTGATTCCTGAATAGTGTTTGCGAGTGGATGGAGTGGATTCATGAAAATTAAACTGCTGCTATCCTGACAATGAAGAGTAGAGTAGGCCCAAAGAACTATTTCTAAACAGGTCCACATCCTCCTTTGCCCTATTAACCTTTCCTTTCCACTACCTCTGGTGGATAGTGAGCTAGAAGGAATGTTAAAGTGTTTAAAAATCCTTATTAAAGTACAGAGAAAAATCTAAGCCAACACTCCATCATCCTCCTCCTTCTCACATGGGTAAGTCTAGCTCTTCCCTCTTCCCTTAAAGTTATTCGCCACCAAGGTTCTCAGAAGACCAGGAAACAACAGAATCAATAACAGTTGTCATTCTCCTTTCAGAACTTACTCTTTTCTTTGTTTGTGTGTATTTATCATTGCTCCCAAACCTCCTGAAAGACAAAAGACAGACAGTTAATACATTCAAGCTCAGTTCAGATGCCCCTTGTCTTTATAAACTACAGGAGCATCCTTGACTGATAAAGGAGACCTGCTCTCTACCAAAGACCTAGCCAATGACAGCAGCCATCTCCTGGCTTGGGAAAAAAGTACAGATCATCTTTGAAAATCAGATAGCCACAGGTTTACTAGGGTAGAGTAGTGCCTGGTCTAGAGTGTCACAATAACAGCTTCTGTCTAATGCTAGAGGAAGCTAGCGTTTTAATGGTTTGGATGCTTTCCAAAGCATTGATTATGCACATAGCTATCACTTGCTTATGCAGCTTTCACCATTACCTAGTGAAGCAAAAACTGGCTGAATGCTCTCCAAGGAACCAAGACCTAAGAGATGCAAGTTCATCCTACACCTCAGAGCTGATTAGTGGCAGAACTGATATTCAAAGCTGTCTGTCCCCTAAACACCACCAGACACCCTGGTCTGAGTGACCAATTTGCATGTTTCTATTACCCCCTCCCTATGTCATGGGCACTGGAGGCCAGCACCAGCAGCTGCCACACACACACACACACACACACACACACACACACCAGTGGGTTATGCTTTTCCAACACTGTTCTTAGAGAACCCCTGGCCTGGCCTGTCTGTGTCCACAGTGTAGACTCTGGAATCTCAGTTGCAGCCCATCACTCCATGACTGATTTTAGAAATGCAAGGTTCAAAATGTCTATCTATATACATACATATATACATATATACATACATAATAAAGAGAGAGTGTGCAAGGATAGATAGATAGATAGATAGATAGATAGATAGATGATAAATAAATAATTGATTTTTTTGGTATAGAATAGAATTTATTCAAAGCATAGGGAGGGGGTTAAGAGGATAGTACAGGCAGAGAAAAGCAGAGAGAGAGTAGAGAAGTAGAGGCCAGCCATGTCCATGAGCATGTGGAGAGAGAGGGGAAAGGGATGGGAATGGGGAAAGGGAAAGCAAGAGGGAAGCAAGAGATCAAGAGCAAATAATTGATAGATTGATAGATGGCAGATAATACTAGATAGATAGATAGATAGATAGATAGATAGATAGATAGATAGATAGATAGATAGATAGATAGATAGATAGATAGATAGATAGATAGATGTAGATAGATAGATAGATAGATAGATAGATAGATAGATAGATAAATAGATAGATAGACAGACAGACATCACATCAACTTTCAGTTACTACTGAAAAGTAACCAGTAACTGAACTTAACATATTTTAGAAAGGACATAGAAAAAAAGGTAAATGTCAACAACACTCAAAATAAAAAGGCCCAGAGGCCAGGAAGATGGATCAGTGGGTAAAGGCACTTGACACTGAGTCTGACAACCTGAGTTAGATCCCCAGGACACACAATGAAGGAGAGAAGCAACACCCACAAGTTATCCTCTGATCTCCCCATGTATAACATGGCATGTGCCTCCTAGGTAGATAAATAAATAAGGAGAGAGAAAGACAGAGGGAGGAAAAGGGGGAAGGAGGGAGGGAGGGAGGGACAGGCAGGTAGATGGATGGGCAGGTGGGCAGACAGATGGATAGACAGGCAGACAGACAGGCAGGCAGACAGACGGATTTTTTTTTTATTTAAAAGAAATGTGCAAGTTATACTCACTGCTGGACCTCACTGGGGACCCGTGAGGACCTCCAGTAAGGAATGGATTTGAAACTCTCCAGTCCTGCAGCAACATAAAAATGATTATCTTGCAAATTCTTTGAGTCATCCAAAAGATGTCCATCCATCGTAAACAACCTGTGAACACAGAAGAGAGAATGGTGTGGGGTTTGGGACATGGATGAAGGGGTACTGCTTCACCTTTGATAACAACCAGCATGTCAAATACCTGAGAAACTACACTCCCCAGCAGGCATGCAGAACACGGCGGGAAGCCTTTGGGAACTGTTCTTCCTGGACTGAATGCTTTCTGCTTAGGGCTTTTTTAATTAAAGTGTATCTTTCATTATGCACAAATCCTCAGAGGATTTCAAGAACATGATCAGTTCTTAGTTGGTATTCAATTAATTTTAAACTAGTAGCAGCTAAAATTAATACAAATTGGCTTACATTGTGGTAACAATACTTTGGAAAGAAATCAGCATTTGTTAGCAAATAATGGGCCTTTTCATCATGAGCAAATGACTGCACTCGGTACTCTTTGGCAACTCATCACTGTCTGGTTAATTTAAGGAAAGACTCAATTCATTCGATTGTCGGTCTGTTACACATAAGACAATAAGGAGGTACAACATAAATAGAGATGACTGGTCCTCAAAGTCAAGGGTCCAAGCAACCTATAAAGTGCTCAGTCTGCTGTCTCCTGATGACACGGTTCCCAGTCCATTGTGCTACTGAGAGGTGATGGGGCCTTTAAGAGGTTGAACTGGCATGAAGAAGCTGGGCTAATGGAGCCAGGCCCTTGATGGAATTAGGACCCTAGCCCCTTCTCCGCTGCTTCATGAGGCTAACAGCTTCCTTAGATGTGTATTTCCACCATGATGCAATGCACCTCACCACAGAGTGGGCAAGACAACTCTATGGTGAAATCAATGGACTGCAGCAAACCCTTTCCCATAGAGAGGTGATTATCTCGGGTGTTCTGTTATGGCAATAGAAAGTTGACATACCTCAGCTCTCTGTTTCAAGAGGAGGAAGATGTAATTCAACCATGAGTTTCACAAAGCAAAACAATCCATTTGTCTTGAAGAGTGGTAGCAGGCAACCCATCATGTAGGACTAAGTGAAGCATTGTGGAGTAGCCAGAGAGACCTATACAAAAGCCCATAGCCCAGGCGTCTACCTATCACTAAGGTCAAAATGCCAACAAGACACACAGACATGTAACTGAAGAGCAGTTTACATAAAGAGCTTGCATTCCGGGAGGGAATTCCATCATTAACTAATACAACGGACTGAAGATTTTCAAGGAGTAGAGAATAGGCTGTGGGCAAGCTAAGACAGAAAGAAATGGCCCACTCCATCTGCACAAGTCCAGAAGAGTGGAAGACGGGTGGCTGTGTGGGACCCTAGAAGCAGATAGAACCCACGGAACTAGCCTTCTCTCCAGGGTAAACTCGATCCCTGTATGGCCAGCTGACGCTCAGGCTAACTCTTAAGTCTGATTTAAGGTCTGGGAACTTCATACTGGGCGTTTCATTTCTACCAAGTGCAGGACGCTGTTGGTGCTGTTCCTGGGGCCTCTCCCGAGAGCCGCTTTCCTTGGCTCAACTCTAGAAGAAAACACAGGTGGAGGAGAACACAGTGGAGAGCACAGTGGAGAACCACAGGGGCAGAACAGGTTCTGTGACACAACAGAGGCTTTTGGCAGGAAACTCAAGCCTAGGAGTCCATTCTCGTCCTGCCATGGCCTTGCAACGATAGAGGTTCATGCAGATATTGCTGGAACAAGTACATAGGGGTTAGACAGGGAAGAGAGAGGCCTCTGCAGTGAGGACAAAGGGGCCACTTCCACTTCTCCAGGTGTTTAGGTAAGAGGGCATAATAAAACATCCTTGACCTAACAAGGCCCAGAAGAGGCAGCACAGCCTGATACCACAGCATGGAAAAGGCTTGATTAAGAAATAGCAATCCCCTACAATGCTGCACCAAGCCTTTCCAGGACCAGGGCCCTCTCCTTCCTTCTTCTTGGGAATGATTTGATATGTGAATTGTGTCTTGGGTATTGGGGGTTGAGTGGAGAACAGGCAGAGGGAAGAGGGCTTATGGGACTTATGGGAAGGGGGGAACCGGGAAAGGGAAAATCATTTGGAATGTAAACAAAGAATATAGAAAATAAATTTTAAATAAAGAAGTGGCAAGCACAGGAAACCCAGAGCAAGCTTGGAAGGAAGGCCACAGGCCCCTGGCAGAGCTGGTATTACAAAGGCTAAGACCAAAGGAACATAGCTTTGTGGTAGTGATGTTCACTGATGAGACCCGAGAAGAGGGTTCACCCAAAGCCATCTTCAGTCTTGTGGGACAGACAGCAGAGTGGAAAAGAAGATGTCCCACCTGAACCAGAAGTGTTGGAGTGGCCAGGCAATGCGATGGGGAGAGATTGCCCATGGTAAATAAATGGGGAAAAACAAACAAGAGAAAAGCAGATTTGAAAGAGAGCATGAGTGAGAACAGAATTGTGAGGTGGGTGATAGAGTGGATACAGGGACAGACCTCTGTGGGGAAGACTCTGGAACGTTCTTCAAGGAAAACATGGGAATAAATAAGATATAAAAGAAAAGCTAAGACATGGGGGTGAGGAGACTTGCTAATATCCAGATTAAAAGTATTTTAAAACTCAGTTAAAATAAGACAAGAAAGGAGGAAATGTGTGACAATAAAAAACCAAATTTCAGAATTAAAGAGGGAAGCTTGGGGTTGAGGAATGCAGGGATGCTCGAGGGGGAGCGGAGGAAGCTCACCTCTGGACCCCTCAGCATGGCGCCGAGTGTGCGCCCTGCACAGAACGAGTGCGCAACACACAGAGCAGCTCAATTAGCTCTAGAGTAAGAATTTTGCAAATGAAAAATACATGAGCAAGTGAGGTCGGGTAACTAAATAACGTACCTCATAGCACAAAATACCAGCTCAGCATTAGGCACGGCAGTGGGAAGCATTCTCCATACGTTATCGTTAATGAAGCTTACTAATTGGGGGACACAGAGTCTGGGGAGATGGCTCAGTTGGTAACGTGTTTGCCTTGCAAGCATGAGGACCTGAGGTCAGTCCTCAGAGCCACAGGAGAAAGCCAGGTATGACTATGCACAGTTATAATTCCTGCCTTGGAGATGTAGAGATGGGCGGAGATGGGCAGATCCCAGAGGTAAGATGGACAGGCAAGCCCTGATCACTTAGGGCTGGTGAAAGACCCTACCTAAGAAAACAAAGTGATAGGTCCCAAGAATAAAACCTGAGGGGGTCGTCTGGCTTATACCCACATGGAGAGAGAGAGAGAGAGAGAGAGAGAGAGAGAGAGAGAGAGAGAGAGAGAGAGAGAATGATGAATATCTCTAGATGTCTCCGATCTTTTGCTTTAACAATAAACAACCAATTCAACTACTTTCCCAAAATAAACTCCCTAGGGACTCAGACTCTTGGTGACGAAGTCAGGACCCACCTAGTTCATTCCCATGGGCCCCTTCAGCCTGTCCTCCGAGCCCATCTCTAGTCCCTTGTGGGTCCACTGACCCATACAACTTCTCTCTAGCAGGTACTCATAGCCACCACACTAGGCTGGGACTCAGGTAGATCATCTTCATCCTCCTCCCTGTCCTCCATCCCAGCATCTCCAGACTTACCCCTCGTCCTACTGCAGCCTGTCTGTAGGAGCCACTATTCCAAGCCCACCTCCGTTCCCTAGTCCTTTCCCACCTCCCCTCTCAGCCTCTCCTAGCCCATCTCCATTTCTTTGTGACTCTCCTGCCCCAGTGTACAGAACAGCTCTCTGCCAGAACCCCACACCCACCACACTTGGCTGGGACCCAGGGACCCCACAGCTACCATAATTGGCTACAATCCAGATTGGGCAACACCAACCACAAAAAATAAAAGGAATATCTACCCAACAATGGTGAGACTGGATAGCTACACCAAGAATTCCCTCAAACATCGTAATTCCGGATGCCTAGATCCCAGCCCCAAAACACAAACATGAACAATCAGGACAATATGGCTCCTACACTGACAGCTGGGCTCCTTCCCCCATGCACAAGCCTATCTAGGCTTTACTGACCACCACCACTGCTCCTCTGTTAGCACATCCAGCAGGCCACATACTGGATGAAGCACTGAGCACTTAGGTAAGCTTTTACAAATAGCTAACATCACCACTTTCCAAGTGAGGAGTGGGGTATCAAAAAGTGGGTGTTCTGGGGCTGGAGAGATGGCTCAGAGGTTAGGAGCACTGACTGCTCTTCCAGAGGTCCTGAGTTCAATTCCTAGCAACCACATGGTGGCTTACAACCATCTGTAATGGGATCTGGTGCCCTCTTCTGGTGTGTCTGAAGAGAGCAAAAGTGTACTCATACATAAAATAAAATAAAATAAAATAAAATAAAATAAAATAAAATAAAATAAAATAAAATAAAATAAGGTGGGTGCTCCTATGGTCACAAAGTTCAGATGGTAGAAAACAGATTTGACCCTAAAGCCCTGGTTCGAGGCTGTGGTGCTGAGCTGACTCCTTTAAACTCTTCCGCCCTGTATAAGTGGAACTTCCTCGTTCATCTTCTGTGTCTTGTCCTGAAGACGAATCCTCAAATGGTCCCCCAACTTCGGCAGACCACCGCCAACTACAGCGCCTCCTCTAGCTGCTGCTCACCTAAGAAGAGGTTCTGGGATGCAAGGTTCCTTACTGTCGTGGTCGTCATCGTCATTGTTGTTGTTGTTGTTGTGTGCACAGTGAGGAGCACATGTGTGCTATGGGACAAGTGTGAAGGCAGAGGGGAACTCTGTGGGGTCAGATCTCTCCTTCCACCCTCACAAGGGCTCCAGGGATCAGACTCAGACCATCAAGCATGTGCGACAAGCACTCTGCCCACGAAGCCATCTTACCTGGGGCCCTTCTTTACGATGCCATGCCTTCCGTGCAGCTCAACGTTTGTTGAATAGACTAATGAAACCAGTCTAAAATAAAGGAAGAACACCCGGTTCTCCCCTCTGACCCCTAACCCCGACATGAGAGCACCTTACTTTCGCACTCCTCCTAGAGGGAAGACTTTTTCTCCGATCATGGCCAGCACGCTATTCCAATCCGACAGGCTGAATTTAGGTATAATAATTTTTATGGGAGGGATAAATAATCTTCCATTTGTGAAAACGCTGTAAGGGTAAGAAGAAAAAGTATCATTACTGCCTTAAAAATCGAGGGAGAGCACTGTTTCAAAAAAAAAAACAGATGTACTTACAGAAATGCAAAACCATTCTGATATACAGATTAACCCTTAATCTACTGTAGGACAGTAGAGTCCTACAGAACAGTCTTCATGTCCATTGGCACAACAATGGTTTTCAGGCAGTACTGTTCTGTTTTGCACTGCACTGCATTGGGATGGGGTCTCATATAGCCCAGACTGGTCTCAGGCTCACTGTGCAGCCGAGAATGACGGTGAACTTCCGGCCCTCCGGTATTCGCCTCCAAGCACTGATATTACAGGCATATGCCACCACTTCTGGCTTATGAATCACTAGGGCTTCCTGCATGTGAGGCCACATGGTTAACAACTGAGCTCTGTGCACAGCTTGGAAAGCATCTTTTTATATAGCTAAAGGTGCCAAAATAAATGTGACATAATTATACTTCCCAAAAATATATACCCTTCCTATGGTGGGTAAATTAGAGAAAAAAAATCATATCAAGATAGAAAATGAAAAAGAGAGATTATGCGTGCGAGATGCAGTCATGTCCCTTGTTATAGGACATAGACGGACACTCGATAGAGATGCTGTATGATCCTCTGAACAGTCGGCAAAACACCTGGCCTCACTCCCAGCATTCAGCAATAAGACCCCAACGAGCTTCGTTCATGATGGCTGTGTGGGGAGAGAGGTACTGAGAAGCTCTTCAAAGCTCAACCAATGCTCCGATTTCATCTGCTTTGCCCAGCAATCACCACACCTTGGGAGTAGTTTCAAAGTCTCATAATTTGCCTTAAAATAAGATATCACATAGACCATGTGTGGTGGTACACTCTTGTAATCTCAGGACAGGGGAAGCTGAGGCGGGAAGATCTAGGCCAACCTGGACCACATAGAACCTGTTTTGATGTTTTGTTTTGTTTAAAAAAAAAAAAGATGTAACATGCAAGGTTTATTTCTTTTAGCCCATTCTTTAACAGTGTGTGAGCTCAGCTTTACAGCTCAGACTTGGAAACTTCTGGAAGTTTCTTTAGGTTATTTGCTGTTGCTGTTTTTTATTGGGTTTTTTTTTTCTCTTTAGCTTATTTGTTTTCTTGTTAGGGGATGGTTTTTTTTTTCCCCTTAAACAGGAATGACTTTTAGACTATGATAAAGCAACCCAAACACTTTCACTCAAGAACCAATTCAAGTTGCAACCTGAGTTGAGTTGGAAAGTTCTCAATGCTAAAGTCAAAGCCATGGTCTCTAGAGCTGATTCAAGAGCGATATAACTCCATCTCCCACCACCCATCCCTGCTGGACAACAAGCTCTTCAGTACAAGTCTCCATCAGTCTCTGACCTGGCACATATAGCAAATTCCCCAGCAGAGTACAGGGCTCAGATGAAGCACAGGACAGCTGAACTTCCTGCTCTCTTTTGGGTCTCAGCTTCCCCACTTCCAAAACTGGAAAACTAGTACATCCTGAAGAATTCGCAACAGCCGCGGATAAGCCAGCCACAAACGGATCCCCTTTGTGGAAGCTCTGCTACTGTCTCAGAAAAGTGGTGTGATTAAAAGGGGAGAGGGGCCCTCAGTGAACAAAGCACAGGCTGAGCGAATGTGAGGGCCAAGGTCGGGTCCCTGGTGTCTGCATGAGAGGCTGAGAAGACATAGGCAGCCTTGTATGTAACCGCTCGTAACTGCAACACTTGAGAAGTGGAGACGGGGATAAGAATCAGTGTGCTCAACGCTCAGTGAGTGACCCTGCTTCCATGTGCCTGAGGAAGATAGCCAACCAGTGCCAGTCTCAACATACGTGAACATGTATGAACATGGCTGCATACATGCACAAATACCAAACACACACACACACACACACACACACACACACACACACACAAGGTTGGAAGGGCAAGGAAGATGGTTCTGTCACCAAGTACTTGCCTTGGAAGCATCAGAATCTCAGTTTGGACCCCAGAACCCACGTGTGTGTGTGTGTGTGTGTGTGTGTGTGTGTGTGTGTAAGGGATGAGCTAGGCATGATGGCTATCACTGCGGGAAAGGAGAGAGGAAAAGCCCTAGGCTAGCCTACTTGTCAAGTTCCGTGCCAGTGAGAGACTATCTCAAGAACAAAGGAGGATGACATCTGGATGACAACAGAAGCTGTTTTGTCCTCCACATGTAGGTACACATCCGTGCACATGCACCCACACACATGAGAACACACACATACACAGTAGGACACATACTACCAAGAACTCAAGAGACACTCATAAATGAACTGACTGATCGATGGGTCAAACCCAACTCAAGAGGACTCCAAGTGGCTACCAAACACAGGACTAACACCCCCCACCCTACCACCCCACCCCAACCCCCAACCCCCCACCCCTGGCCTCGCTTCAAGCCCCAAGTATGATGAGACTCCTCTGCTCCCCCGGGAGCGACCCCTTTATTCTGCTTCCCAAGGAGACAAAAAAAACCACACAACAACCTCAAACTTGACAGGAATTGGGCAGGGAAAAATCAGAGGTTAGTCTAGTCAGATGACCACTGTGTATCCCTGCAAGCCTATCGCAACAGTCATTTACAAATCTCATTTACACAATATGAGTCCTCGCTGGAGAAAGACAGATAGCAGATACTGTAAACTAGTGGTGGTTTGGGACTCCAACCATCTTTTATCTTGACCAGCAGTTTTCCTCACTTCTTCTACCACAAATACGTTCTCAAAAAACCCTGCAGTGTGGTGCAGGCAAAGGGGAGCTGGTCTCTGCCCTCCTCCTCTACAGGAGCAGGTAGATTTTATTCTATGACCAACAGCAAAGACCACTTTGTCCTCACTCTGACACGTGCAACTTCTAAGTGTTTGCCAAACACTTCTGCCAAAATCTCTCCAAGACCAAGTCACCAAAGTTGCCCAGTTGTGTAAACCACCACCTACCATTCCTAGAGGAGAGATCCACATTGGCCAAGCAACTCATCTCACATGGAATTTCACATGCTTCCACTCTGCCTTAGTTGTGGTTTTACTGCTGTGAACAGACACTGTGACCAAGGCAACTCTTATAAGGGCAACATTAAGACTAGCTTACAGGTTCAGAGGTTCAGTCCATTATCATCAAGGCAGGAGCATGGCAGCACCCAGGCAGGCATGGCATAGGAAAAACTGAGAGTTCAACATTTTCTTCTGAAGGCAACCAGAAGCAGACTGACTTCCAGGGAGCTAAAATAAGGGTCTTAAAGACCACGCCCATAATGACACACTTCCTCCAAAAAAGGCCACATCTCCTAATTAGTGCCACTCCCTGGTCCAAGTATATTCAAACCATCAAATACTCATTGCATACAGTGATGTTAAACTTCAGGTCCAGGCCTCACAACTAAAAATTGAAGGACTGCTGAGTTGGACAAAGCATCCAAGTGGGTCCTTCAGCCTGAAGCTCTACCAAGAGCCTTGGGTAGCTAGCAATGGGCCAGGCGATGGCTGCCCTGAGAGCTTGAAGCAGACATGATACTGACAGTCAACTTCTATCCACAATCAGGAGCATGGTCTTAACTGTCACCTTTTGTCCATGCCTTCTTCTGCTCACAAACAGACCAAATATCTGCCTGCTCTCCCCCAGTTCTAATGGCCTCACCTCCTTGGCCTAAAACACTCTCCTATGGGGAACAGGGAGTCCCTGGGAAACCACTCACAGGATTTAGAAACTTTTTGGCCAGCTTACTCCTAAGAAACTTTTTTACTTCTCCACATAAAGTGAATTGAGAGTGATAGCCCACCACAGAGCAGCAGAGGTGGGAGATGTTCTTACAGAGTGGTGATCTCAAAGGCCAGAAAGAGGTTCCATGACTCTGAGCCTCAACCTTCAACTTCAACATAAAAGACTTTACACTTTTATGGTCACAACTGTCTATGTGGTGTCCCTGTGTCCCACCAAGGAGCTCCAGGCTCCACAAGTCATGCCTGCCACATTCATTCCATTGCAAGGAAAGGTCAGAGTCCTTCCTATCCTGGATGCCTGACCCAGAATCCATAACTTTCACACGCTTAGTTCTTCAAGTCAACATGATCAGCTTTTTCTGTGGTGGAATAACACTGCATTTAGATGGTTATTTGGGTCCATCTAGTGGAACTTCCCAGCACTCCAATCAAGAGGTGAAATACATCTTCTGCAAGAATCATTGATATACTGGGCCATGACCTCAAAGCTGTAGCTACACAAATGTGCATCTTCATCAACCACAAGCAACTTACGTTTTCTAAAGGTGTGATGTGATCTACAAAGATGGTGTCTGCGAAACTTAGAACCATGGGACTTCTATTGTTTTAGAGAAGCCCGGATACTTTTTGAGTATTTTTAAATTGTATTTAGTGTATATGCATGTGTGTGTGCATGCACCTATGTGTGCACATGTACCTGTGTGTACATGTGTGTGCTTGCACATGCCACAGAATTTGTGTGGAGATCAGAAAGCAACATGCAGGAGTCAATTCTCTCCTTCCACCATATGAGTTCAAAAGATTGAATGGAAGTTCTCAAGTTCAGTAGCAAGCATCCTCACCCACTGAAGCATTGCCCCAAAACGTTTTTTTTATTTATTTTGCATTTGTACATGTGTGTATGAATGTGTTAGCATAGAACCAATGTGGAGATCAGGGAACAACCTCTCAGAAGTCAATTCTTTCCTGGCACCTTTTAGTACTCAGGAGTTGAACTCATTGTCAGACCTGTGGTCAAGTGTCTCTATCCACTGAACCATCTTGCCAGGCTCTTAGTGTTTGTGGTTTAAACAAACTGTATACTTAACCTTTCTCTGCACATTTCTGCTCCCTGAAAGGCTCTCAGTGCTGAGATCCTGGTTCTCTGGTGGCTTGTGCCTTTCAAAGGGTACTATCGGAACCCCCGGGGCCCGTGCTTCTAAATGACCCCTTCTAGAAACTGAAGGTGAGGGACTTACAGTCTTTGAGACTTTGAAGATAGGATGGAGAAGCAGAGCTTGTCTGGCTCTGTTTGTTTTTTTTTTCACCTCAGGGAATCTACTGCAGATGACGGCACCCTGACTGGACAGCATCCTCAGAGAAGGCTACTCAAGGGCTGACCACAGAGAAGGTGGTGTGTGGTTGGAGAGACAGGGGAAGAGAGGAAGTGGAAGGGCATGTGAGGAATGAGCTGGGAACAGGTGGCCCAGCTGGAGAGCACTGGCCCCTAAGAAGACAAGACATGCTGCAGCTTTGCAGTCATGACACTGAACTCACTTTATGTATCGGGATGTCCTGCTCTGTGTTTGCCACCTGGAAGGCACGTTGATATCACAATGTACCACCGGCTTGATCTGCAAAACAAACCACAGGCCTCAGAATTCAGTTCAGATGCACAAACGCTAGTCCAGTACCAACAGTAAGGTCAACCCCCAAACCACCAAGGTTGTAGACCACCAAGGACGGGTCCCCAGGGACTCGGAGAGGTGGGTCCAACATCATTCCATTAGGTGCCATTAGATGCCATGTGGGAGTGATGTAGGTGGAAGGTCGTGTACTCCAAGTCCTGGGGAGCTGGAGGGAGACACCAGAGTGTCAGGGGAAAGGGTTACATAGTTGAGGCAGGTATGTGGCTCATCCTAGGGACAGACCCAGTGATGCACCCAATAAATGTATACTGGTAGCCAAGGTGTCCCCATGACCTGAGGGACAAATTACAGGATGAGAAGTGGAGAAGGTGGCTTTCATTTTCAGACCACAGAGTGGAGTATGGTCACCAGGTGGGACATTCCCCAAGCCTGCGGGGCTCTTTCCTAAGAATGAATATGCAGAGGCAAGTGGAGGACCTTCTCAAGACTTCACCTCAGGGTGTTCAAATAGGAAGCAATTTTGGGGGCCCTAGCACAGGAGAAAAAATGCTCTCTTCTTCCAACCCTCTGGCCAGAAGTATACAGCGAAGCAAAAGGAGAGGATGTGGGGAGTCAAGGCTACCCCTGTGCTGGGCGGCAGACTGGCCTAGCACCCTAGGCCAGAGACCCTGTGGACCACTCCATGCTATCATGAGTTGCCAACATCACTGGTCTGATCCTCAATCCACCGTGTGAACAGCGTAGAGCCCCTCCTCACATCTCACCCCTTGTCTCTGTACCCACTCACTCAGGCCACACCTTCTGCCTCTCTTGTCACCTCACAACTGTTCTGTGGCCTGGTACAAGCTTCCACTTCCTTCACTTGGCAATAGGGCCAATCCTGCCTGAGTCCCACTTCCCTGTCACTGCCACCACTGGCCAGCAATCCAGCATGGTAGGGCCCATCTGGGGTGTAAGGCCTCTAACACTGCACCTCCCTGACACACCTCACACTCTGTCAGTGGGTAACCCTACCTCACGTCCACATAGGCTGCAGGCTTGGCAAGAGCATAAGCCAGGCTCTCCTCTTCCTCGTACTTACTATCTTCCAAAGTTCAAAGTTATCTCTCGGGTGACACTGAGGGACCATCCCTCATGAACACCTCATGAAGCCTGGTGGGCTTCCTGTGTCACACTACACACTGCATGAGGTGCCGTCTCTGTAGGGCTGTCCTGTGTTCGTCACACTTCACACCTCACACAATACCACATGGTATCTTCCCACTCCTTAATGGTCTCTTCCCACTCCTTAATCTGCTAAGCCCCCTACTTCTCAGGCCGCTAAGCCCACATCTACCTAGAGGCACCAAAGAACTTTGGTCTGGAAAACACCTCCCTCCCACACTTTCTATATGGGTCTTGAGACCAGGCTGGAGGCCTTGCCTCTATCAAAACCTTCACTCTACCGGTTCCCAAGCCCCTCTTCGCTCTGCCTCTCCAGCGAGGAAGCTCATTGGCTTGCCCCACCCTCACATGTCTCCCTCCCAAACTGTCCCCACCTCAGCACTAGAGAGCACACAGTCAGCTAATTTGAGGAGCTTGTCTGAACATCTCAAGAGGAATAAACAGTCACTAATAAATTTACTTCAAAGACAGTGACAGAAAGACTGGGAAGTAAGGGACAGCCCATCACACAACAACACAGAAGCAGGAATGGACTGACCCTGAGCACTGGGAACCGCATTTAGAAGAAGAGTGGGAGTATGGCATGGCGGGCCTGGAAGAGCACACAGGCTTTGACATCTACTGTGCCCGCTGGCTACCACTGGCCAGAACAGAGACGTGATCAAGAGGAAGAAATGGGACAAATCTCACAGAGTCACAGGTGGGAAAGTCACAGGCTGAGAGTTAGATGACTCCATTCTCAGCTCTAGCAGGCAGAGCTGTGGAACCTCTCTGAGTAGTTCGCTAAATTCTTACAGTGGAGATGACAGACTTTACAGAATTCTTATAATTAATTGAGTGTTTTATAAAAGGCATTATGTAGAAACTTATTACATGTTGTAATAGGTACTTCAGATGACCATGAGAGCCCCTAATATGCACAGAGGAGGAGAGGTGAATCCATGTAGACATCTCAGTCTTATCTTTGTCCTAGGAGAATTACTGACCACTCCTATACATGTCCAATCTAGACCTCATCATAGATGACAACTGCAAGATCCATTTGTACAACGTTGAAGGTGAGGGGCATTTGACCTCTTCCCATGCCTGGTTCCTCAGCTAAACCACCAGCGCCTCTGTCAGCTCTCAGAGCCATATCTGGGGTTCTGGTCCCTTGTCCCTCAACCATTCCTAGCTACTCGGTTCACATCTAGCTCTCCCTGCCCCAACTGTGTGTGTGTGTGTGTGTGTGTGTGTGTGTGTGTGTGTGTGTGTATGTGTGCATGCACATGTGTTCTGCTCAAGTATGCAGGTATGTCCGTGCATACATGTGGAAGCAGGTCAACTTCAGGTGTCATTCCCCAGAACTACTACCTATCGTTAGATTTTTAAGGTAGGGTCTCTTACTGGGACCTGGAGCTCATCAACTTGATGAGTCACAGACTGGCTAGCCAGCATCATGCACCCCAGTCCTGCTCTTCTCCCCATGCCCTCATATCTGTCCTTTAACCTTGTAGCCCCCCCTCCCCCAATGAAAAACTCACAAACAGAAAGCATAGAAGACATCCCATAGTGGAAGCTGGAACAGTATATCCCTCTGTCCATACATCTTCACTTCTAATTGCTCATTGCAATGAGTCATTGGCCTGGTTCAAGGTCTCTGGCTGGATCCTCATCTAGACTCCTCCCAATCATCCTGCTGTTGCTCTGTGTCATGGAGATCCTACAGCTTTAGATCAGCAAGACTGGCCCTTTCACACATCCCAACTGTTTATAGGTGATGTAGGTCATCTCAGAGCCCTGGATCCGAGCCTGGGTCATAGCTGAGCTGGTCAGCCCACTAGGGTGAGCTCTCTTTTGGGCACCACTAGGGTGAGCTCTCCAACACCGATCATGCTAGGCTACCAATGCCAGCATCATCAGGAGGCAGGGTTAGCTAGCTCTCCTGCTCTCATGCCTGCGCCACCACACCCATGCCTCCAGAGCCAGCTGCACTCTGATACCCAGCCCAGGTATGGGTCCCACTCTCCCAAGGGCTTCGGTGCTCCGAGTGCTGCAGTCAGTGAAGGCCAGAGCCAGCTCATTGCTCTCATGACCCCAGGGTCATCGCTCCCAACTTTCACAGGTGGTGATGGGCAAGTGGGAGGAGGCATCACCTTGCACCCACACCACCTCCACAAAGATGAGTGTCAGGGCTGACTCACCTGATCCCCCGCCACAAGAGTTGACTCTATTGTATTGTCTAAACAAGGTTTGGGGCCTGCTCTCCCAATGCTGTAGCTGGCAGAGAGGTAGAGCTAATTCTCCTGAGCTCACAACCCTGTAGGCAACTTTCCCAATTGTCAGAGGTGGTGGGAGTTAGGGGGCAAAATCTCTGTACCCATGCCATCCCATGGAAGACAAGAGTCAGCTCCACTGTGCTGCCTGAGCAAGACAGAGGGCCCACTCTCTTGAGTGCTACCAGCAATAACAAATGGAGCCAGCTCTCCAAAGCTCTACATCCAGTGGGAGGGTGGCAGGGCCAGTTATGCATAACCCCTGGCATCCAAGTTGTCCCCAGAGGCCACCCAGACCAGGGACATCCCCATGTTGTCTAGTGGTAATATAAGTCACAGACATCAACACCAACCCCTGCCACTGTGTGGCCACAGACCCAGATATGGCCCTCAGTAGCAGCTCTGGCTGTGACCTCATCATGGCCCTAGGTGGCAGGGCTGCCCACTCACAACAGGCCACTCCTGTTTGCCCCTAAGTCTCTAGTTCCATCTCTCTCCATAACTCTCTATCGGCTCCATTTCTCTTTCCCATCTGTCCTCCATACACTTGCACAGTGTGGTGGCTCCTGCTGTAGACTGGCCACATAGCTGGCTGGCCCCTGGGTGACATCCTCCATCCATGCTGTATAGTGTGTCGGCAAGCAGGTGTCTATGGCCTGCCTGTGCCATGCACTGGAGGCTAGGTCTGTGGGTGGCATGGCAATCTACAGACTTCTGTCTGTCTTCCTCCTCCTGCACTATGCGGATTGGATTGGATTGGATTGGATTGGATTGGATTGGATTGGATTGGGTTGGGTTGGGTTGGGTTGGGTTGGGTTGGGTTGGGTTGGGTTGGGTTGGGTTGGGTTGGGTTGGGTTGGATTGGATTGGATTGGATTGGATTGGATTGGATTGGATTGGATTGGATTGGATTGGATTGGATTTTTTCAAGTGTTACACATAAAACACCATTGGCCACCAAGCCAGGCATCAAGCAAGATAAACAAAGGACTATCATCTGCTCTACCCCTGACTGATATAAGACCATCACCACCAACAACAAGGCATCTCTTTGCCTGTTGCCAAGGGGATGCTGTTTGTTTCTTAAGACAGAATCTCACTCTGTAGCCCTGGCTGACTTGAAACTCTCAGATATCCACCTGCCTCTGTTTCTAGGGTCTGGGATTTGAGGTATGTGCCATCAGACCCAGTGAGCCCCCAAAACTCAGAGAAACCATCAGCAGTCACCAAGCCAGCACAGAGGTAGATCCCTGGGTATGGGATAATATATTCTTCAGGGAAAGAAAGGGGGTACAAAAGAGATTCTCCCAAACAGACACCTCCTTATTCAGCAGGGTGGAAGGCAACTTAGAATAGACGTAACAAAACAGGAAACAGGAAATGGGAAAACCAGTACAGCCAAATGGTGGTTCATGAAAAGCTTAAAGAGTTGATAAAACCTATTCCCAAAGTGGCCTAATTCAGCTCGTCTTATTAGTCTCACTTACTTCCTTCAACTTTCTCATCTTTGAAGGTTTTCTAGGAACTATATGAATATAGCTGCAAAAAAGAAAAAGAAATCATAGTTAGAAAGACAATGTTCACGCTGACCCATGTACCCTCCTCCCAATGGAGCCAATGTCAGCAACGAAGCAGACAACCCCCCAAGTCAGAAATGAATCCACAGTGCATGTGATGGCATTGTGACGTGGGACACCTCCAGTTCTGTTAACTGGCCTCGCCCTGTGGAACTCTCTCCAGTGATATGACGCTTCCCTCATATGGATGTATTCGTTAGAGTAACTTAGAAATAATGTTCTAAGGATGGAGAGATGTCTTGGTGGTTGAGCACTGACAGTCCTTCCAGAGGAACCAGATTCAGTTTTCAGCACCCACAGGGTAGCTCACAACCATCTGTAACTCCAGTTCCACGGGATCCAAGAGTCCTATTCTGGTCTTTGTAGGCACCTAGCACGCACATGGTACACAGATAAAATGCAAGCAAAACACGCATATACATTTTTTAAAAGAGTAAATAAATCTTTTTAATTTTTTTTTTTTTTTGGTTTTTTTGAGACAGGGTTTCTCTATGTAGTCCTGGCTGTCCTGGAACTCACTCTGTAGACCAAGCTGGCCTCGAACTCAGAAAACTGCCTGCCTCTGCCTCCCAAGTGCTGGGATTACAGGCATGCGCCACCACGCCCGGCTATTTTTTTTTTATTGTTATATGTAAGTACACTGTAGATGTCCTCAGACACACCAGAAGAGGGCATCAGATCCCATTACATATGGTTGTGAGCCACCATGTGGTTGCTGGGATTTGAACTCAGGACCTCTGGAAGAGCAGTCAGTGCCCTTAACCACTAAGCCATCTCACCAGCATCCTTTTAATATTTTAAAGAAAAGTAATTACCTAATTCATCAGCCTTCTGGTTTTCTGGTGAAGGCAATAAAGTTTGGTTGGGTGGGTGGTTGGTTTGCTGGTTGGGTGGTTTGGTTTTCGGTTATTTGGAGATAGTCTTGACTCTGTAGCTCAGGCTGTGCTAGAACTTGTCACATCTGTGGCACTGGCCCCCAAGGACTGGGATTACCAGCACACTCGCTCTGCAGACGTCTCTACTCATCAGGGGGCAAACTCAGAGCAGGTGACAAGACTGTCCTGCAGGGAGGACAGCCTCACATACCCTCCTCCCTTGGGTGTGGCCCTGCAGCTGGAAACCTGTCTCTGGTCCTAACAAGTAACTGCTTAAGGTAACCATTTCAAACAGGTCACTAAAGGAGCAGGATCCTGGGCTCCTTAATGTTCCTACCTGTCTTAATTAGGGTTACCATTGCTGTGATGAAACACCATGACAAAAAAAATGAAGCTGAGAAAGAAAGGGCTGATTTCCCTTGCAGTTTCATATAACATTCATCATCAAAAGCAGAGAGGGCAGGAACTCAAGCAGAGCAGGAACCTGGAGGCAGGTGCTGATGCAGAGGCCACAGAGGGGTGCTGCTTACTGGCTTGCTCAGTCTGCTTTCTTACAGAACCCAGGACCAACAGTCCAGGGATGGCACTCCCTGTGTCACTCCCACAATGGGCTGGGCCCTCCGCCCTCAGTCACTAAGAAAAGGCCCTACAAGTTTGCCTGCAGCCTGATTTCCCAGAAGAGCCATTTTTCTCAGTTGGGGCTCCCTCCTCTCTGATGACGCTAGTTTGTGTCAAGTAGACATAAAACTAAGCAGCACAATTGACCCTTTGTGAACTTGACACACAAACACATCCCTTTTTAATTAGGGATTCTTTCTCATTTATCTGTAAGTTAATATTAATATCAGAATATAGGGCATAAAGAACTTTAAAAGTCTTTACAACTTCAGTCACGTTAAAAGATCAATGTCTTTAAATATTCAATGTATTTTAAAAAACAAAATATGTCTTAAAAATTCAAAGTCTCTCAAATTGTGGGCTCCTGGAAAACTCAGAATTAAGTTCAACACTTTCTTGCTTCAAGAGGGAGGAACAAGGGCACAGCACCATCAGATCAAAGCAAAACCAAACTTCAACAGTGTAAATTGGTCACTCAGTGACCAATGTCTAGGATTCACTCTTGGTCCTCTGACCCCTCCAAAGCGCCTGGGTCACATCTCAGGCTCTGTCCTGAGACCCACAGCCTGACTTTTAGGCTCAGGCGGGTGCCAGTCCACCACAGCTGCTGCTGTTCTTGGCAATCATCTGATGATAGCAGCATTTCCAGAACTGCTGGGGTCTAAACAGCATCAATCATCCCAATAAAGCTGGGGGGGGGTGCGGTTGTGAACCCTGCTGGGCCTGCGTGGTCACTGAGTAACGTCCTTGGGGTTTCCCGGGGAAGATGATGATGTAAAGTGATCCTGGGCGCAGGCCCTTTGAAGGAGGACATTGTCTTAGCCCCTTTGTAGTGCTCTGAGGAGGACTTTTACCATGTGAACTCTGAGCGCGAACCTTGTTCGCCCCAAGTTCCTCAGGAGGGGATGCCTGGGCTCAGTCCCACTCAGAGGGGGTCCCCGCTCTCTCACCCCACCTTAACTGCATCTCTCCCATCTCTTGCCTTGGCCTCACACCCTCTCCTCATGAACGACAAGACTGGAGAGAAGGACGGACGCTGTAAAAGCCCCAGAAGATTTGACTTAAACAGCGCGTTCAGAACAATTCTCTCTGCAAGCTGCTCTGTGAAGAAAGACCTTTCATCCATGGGGGAGAAACCCACTTACAATTGCTTGCTAGTCACACAATTAGAATCTTATTATCTGGGGAATATTAATTTTAACTGTTCAGTGGCTCAGCAGTTAACAGAACCTAAGGCACCTTACCCGTGCCAGTGGAGAAGCGTTTCCTAGTTGTGTTCAGCAGACAGGAGCCCAATTTCACATGTCATTAACTAAGAGGTGAAGAAAACGAAGCCTAAATGCTTCTCTGTGCTAAACTCACCCGCAAATACCATGCATGCATCTATTTCATAGCAATGAAAGTGCCTGGATAGAGCAAACGTATCTGTACCCCCTTGCTGCCCCCTCTGAAGCCCACGTTCTGTGTGTGGCCTAGAGACAATGGCTCCTGTTGCCAGATGCCCTGGATGAGGCCCCAAGTGGGCTCCTGAGAGCAGGGTGAGACTTGCTTGTGCGGGGGGGGGGGGGGGGTGCGGGGGAGCGGGAGGGGTTGCTGCATTGGCCCGGGTAGGAAGAGATCTCAGAGGCTATACTTACTCCAGCTTCTTGAAGCGCTCCCGGCCCGCAGCTACGTACTTGCCCCCGGTCTGCAGCGAGTCCAGTCCGAGCACCGGGTGGCCGAAGGTGGGCGTGTAGAGCCGTCGCACACCGAAGGGCACCTCCACCTGCTCGGTCAGCTGCTCCAGCAGGGCCTCGAAGTTGGCTACGCGACGCCGGGAAAACACGAACTTGCGACCCACATAGAACTGGTCCCCGTTGCGGTACACCAGGATGGTCTTAGCCGGCGTGGTGTCCACCAGCGCATAGGGCCCGCGCGTGCCCATGGCCACTGCTCGCTCGCCTCGGGACACGCAGAACTGTGCAAGGAGGCGCCCAGCACACCCACGGGCTCCCTCGGGCTGCGGGCCACAGGCGGGACTGGGCTGCCTGGCTAATGGGTCCTGAGCCTGCAGCACACGCTGACTGACGTTCAGGGGCGATTGTGACTGGGCGGGCAGGAGAGGGGCGGCAGAGCCAGGCAGGACAGGGGTGACTGACCAAGGACATGAAGGATGCAGAGAGGGTTTAGAATGCAGACAGGTGAGAACAGAGAAACAGGTTGGGAGCAGCAGGAAACTCGGAGAGGGGAGTTGCCTGAACCGGAGAACGCCCACGAGTGAGGGCATAGATCGTGGAAGAGGTGTGAAACAGAGAACCGGGACTGGGCGGCTAAGGAAGACCTCAGTCAGGCGAGGGGCCACAAAGAGAGCCTAGTGAGGTGGTGCTTGCCACTAATTGCAGTATTGGGGAGGCAGAGGTAGAGGCAGGATCTCTGAGAGCTTGAGGCCAGAGAGTTCCAGGCCAGCCAGGAGTGGGAGTGCATAGTAGGAGGGAGGGAGGGAGAGAGAGAGAGAGAGAGAGAGAGAGAGAGAGAGAGAGAGAGAGAGAGAGAGAGAGAGAGGCCCAGGGAAGAGGGGAAAGGGATACGGAGGTAAGAAGGTGCCAGGCCGACCCGCCCCGACCTCCCAGCATGCTGTGGCCTCCCACTATAGAGAAAGGGAGCAGAGCCATCCGACCACTAACACTGGGGCTCGCTGGAAGCAGGCATGTCACCTCTGAGCCTCGATGTCTTCCCTTCGCCCCACATTGGGATAAGACTCCGGCTCAGCACCACATACAGTTATGGAAGGAACTGTTTGCTATGGCCGTGAGTACCCAGCACTTCGGTAAAGTCATCCCAGTTCAGGATAAAGACAAGCAAATTGTTTCTGGAATGGATGATTCAGGAAATTCTTCCCCAAAAGTTTTAATGTGCTTAAAGAAGATCTCAAAGCCTTAGGTTAAGTATTGATTATCTGTGGACTCTTCATACAAACGGTGCAGAAAACTGATACTATCGACATTTTGAAGTGTTTTTCAAAAAAAAAAAAAAGTGCTTCTTCGGGAGGCTATTCCACCATTTATAGCCGTGGCCAATTTTTTAGATACCAACCAACCAAGTGGCAACAGGGAGACCAAGACCAGTTTGTGGAGTGATCGTTTTTATTGGAACCACCAGGTGTTCAGAACACTGAAGACAGTGGGTGTGTGCTCCAGTGGATGGGCTCGTTAGAGATTCGCCCTGAAGCCCGCTTTGAGGGTGAACCTCAGCAAAGGCTTCTCGCGGAGGGGCCGCAGCAAGCAGATGGAACTCGGGAAGCCCTTGAGCCGAAGGCGGCTCACACCGCCGTCGGGGGCAATGGTAATCCTGGCATGAGTGATGACATCCTGAAGCTCCAGGGTCAGGCTGTCCAAAAAGTGATTTTGGTTGGGGATTAGCTGAGGAAGGAAAGGCAGATGCAAGGTCCTTGTGGAAGGCTGTCGTGGGGCTCCCCCAGGGCAGTCAGTCAGGCTCCGTCTTAGGGGGCTTTAAGAAATGCTTCTCAGGAATAATCTGGCTTAATGGAAAACAGCTAGCGGGGAAAGGACACCCACATGACAATGGCATGCATATTCGAGTGTATTTCTAACAAGCAGATGAATTAATAAAGTGGGAGAGGAGGTGAGCTATTGTCTTCATGGTTACATAGACCCTCACCCCACGGTGACCACTTGGCTGGTCCAAGACACTCCACACACATATGAGGGTATACATGGACATAGAATGATAACTGCTGAGTGTGCCAGGCTCCCTTCTAATAAGTTAAATAGACTGTATAGAAACACATGTCTGTGTATGTATCCTAAGCACATTTTTTTTTTTTTTTTGGTTTTTCGAGACAGGGTTTCTCTGTATAGCCCTGGCTGTCCTGGAACTCACTCTGTAGACCAAGCTGGCCTCAAACTCAGAGATCCGCCTGCCTCTGCCTCCCAAGTGCTGGGATTAAAGGCGTGCACCACCACCGCCCGGCTCCTTAGCACATTCTTAGCGTGATGGATTTTTGTTTTGTGTTAGCAAAATTTGATTGTAAGGCATGCAGAAGCCACAGAGTCCACCGCCTTCTGTGGAAAGCACAGCTGTGGCTTTTTACAGTATATGAATTTTACTGTTAGATTGAGCTTATAGGAAAGTGGATCTCAAGAGCTATAATCCCAGCTCCTCGGGAGGCAGAGGCAGGATTACAAACTCAAGGCTGGCCTGTGAAACTCATCAAGACCCTGTCTCTAAAAGTAAAAAACAGGGCTAGGAGGAGAGCTCAGTGGTAGGGAGGTGTGCAGGGGTGGAGCTCAGTGATAGGGAGGTGTGCAGGGGTGGAGCTCAGTGGTAGGGAGGTGTGCAGGGGTGGAGCTCAGTGGTAGGGAGGTGTGCAGGGGTGGAGCTCGGTGGTTGGGAGGTGTGCAGGGGTGGAGCTCAGTGGTTTGGGAGGTGTGCAGAGGTGGTGCTCAGAGGTAGGGAGATGTGCAGGGGTGGAGCTCAGTGGTAGGGAGATGTGCAGGGGTGGAGCTCAGTGGTAGGGAGATGTGCAGGGGTGGAGCTCAGTGGTAGGGAGATGTGCAGGGGTGGAGCTCAGTGGCAGGGAGGTGTGCAGGGGTGGAGCTCAGTGGCAGGGAGGTGTGCAGGGGTGGAGCTCAGTGGTAGGGAGATGTGCAGGGGTGGAGCTCAGTGGTAGGGAGGTGTGCAGGGGTGAAGCTCAGTGGTAGGGAGATGTGCAGGGGTGGAGCTCAGTGGTAGGGAGATGTGCAGGGGTGGAGCTCAGTGGCAGGGAGGTGTGCAGGGGTGGAGCTCAGTGGTAGGGAGATGTGCAGGGGTGGAGCTCAGTGGTAGGGAGATGTGCAGGGGTGGAGCTCAGTGGCAGGGAGGTGTGCAGGGGTGGAGCTCAGTTGCAGGGAGGTGTGCAGGGTTGGAGCTCAATGGTAGGGAGGTGTGCGGGGTGGAGCTCAGTGGTAGGGAGATGTGCAGGGGTGGAGCTCAGTGGTAGGGAGGTGTGCAGGGGTGGAGCTTAGTGGCAGGAAGGTGTGCAGGGGAGGAGCTCAGTGGCAGGGAGGTGTGTAGGGGTGGAGCTCAGTGGCAGGGAGGTGTGTAGGGGTGGAGCTCAGTGGCAGGGAGGTGTACAGGGGTGGAGCTCAGTAGTAGGGAGGTATGCAGGGGTGGAGCTCAGTGGTAGGGAGGTGTGCAGGGGTGGAGCTCAGTGGTAGTGAGATGCATAGCATGTCCAAATCCCAGGTTCCTCTACAGACTGAGGGTCAGTCCTCAAACTGCACCCCACAAACCTTGGTGACGGGAAGCAATGGCTTCCACTTATGGGCAGGAAGATTCCACTTCTGCCTGATCATGTCTTCCTCTTCCAGTGTGGTCAGGATGCACCCATCCACTCTGCAGCTGTCCGGGGAATTGCCTGTTGGAGGAAATAGAAACGTGGACGCTCTTTCCCTCAGCATGCCTCAGTGTCTAGGACACGAGTCATTCGATCAGATCAAACCCCAGAAACGGGCTGGGAAGAGAGCTCAGTGGCGGGACACTTGCCTGGGGCGTATCAGGCCCTGGGTTCAAGTCCCAGAACCACAAAACAGGAACAACAACTAAAATCAAGAACAAGCCAGAATTCTTTCTAAAGAAAAAAAAGTGTAGTGCAGGAGGAAGGAAGGAGTGGGGCTGGACTGCCTTGTGGAGCCCAGGAATGAGTGAAGTCAGATGAACGACAAGCAGCCAGCCATGTGTTAGCTGGGCGTACTCGTACTTTGAAAGTTGGACTGCTTGATAAGCATCAAAACTGCAAACGAAGTCTCTTACTTACTGCTCCATAGCATGTGAAGCCAAAATGGACCTGGGCACAATGTCATTTTGTAATGTGACAATAAAAAGAAATCCTGGAGCTGGAGAGGTGGCCCAGCAGTTAAGAGTGCTTCATGCTCTTCCAGAGCCCCTGAATTCAGCTTCCAGAACATACATTGTGTGGCCCACAACTGCCTTTAGCTCCAGATCCAGGGGATCTGACCCCCATTTAGTCACCATGGTTACCTGCACAGTCACAACTCCTATACATAAAATAAAATAAAATAAAATAAAATAAAATAAAATAAAATAAAATAAAATAAAAATAAAATAAAATGAAAATGTTTAAGATAAATTTAGTACACTCTCGCTATCTTCAGACACACTAGAAGAGGGCAGTGCTTAACTGGTGAGCCATCGCTCCAGCCCCAAAAAATAAATAAATTTTTAATGTGAGGAAAAAGACAAAGAAGCTACACTAGTGGGTGCTGAGCCCAAACCAAACATTCTGAGCCCCAGGATTGCTAAGGTGTCTCTAGGTGAGAAGAATACAGCTTTGAGTCTCTCTGCTCTTTGGAACTTCATTCCATCGTGTGCAAGGGTCCAAGGCCCTAGGAGAAGGGTCACATGCTCCTTTGGGGAGCATCTAAGATGGAGATCCTGAACCCTGGCAGAAGCCCCTCAATACCTGCACGTACCATCTGTGGTTCATCTCTTGGGAGAGTAGCCTTGCGTGTGGGTCATTTGTGAACACGCATATGCACATATCAGAGACAGATAGCTGCCCTATCTGTCTCTGATATGTGCATATGTGTGTTCACTAAGCTATGTATCCTTGATCCAACTGAATATAACTGATTGTATTATTGATACCAAGGATACTGTCATGCTCCCTCCTTCCTGAGTCCTACGAAAGGGGAACCTGCCTCACATCAACTCATGGAATCTCATGTGGGTTATGGACTGTCTGTCTCTAGCTCACAGGCTGGAAAGTCAGGACAAGCTCTGCCCTAGAGCTGCAGCCTTCTTCCTTTCATAGCTTTCTAACAAGATGACCCTCAGAGCCATGCAGCCAATGAGGGCCTCTCAACAGATAACAGATTGGAGGGACCCTCCTCGAAGCCGCACAGCTGAACGGGAAGAGCAACACTGCCGCCGACTCCCACAGCACCTGCTACCCGTACAGTGATCCTGCTGCCTGCCTTGCCAAGAGCTTACCTTTAAAGTACTTCGTATCAATTTCAATTTGAGTGATGACTCCAGGATGTGCCAGTCGGAACACTGCCCACTCACAGCCCGGGACGGGGAGAAGGCCGTTCTCACTACCCTGGAATTCAAAATAATAAATCAAAAGCCAACTTGGACTTGAGAAAGCCGATCTAAGCACCAGCAGGAGAAGCTCACATATCATATCGTGTTTACAACAAACAAGCCAAGTGTGGTGACATGGTGCACATCTGTAACCTCAGCACTTGGGGAAAAGAAACAGGAGGGTCAGGAGTTCAAGGCCAGCCTGCTTAACACACACACACAGACACACTCACACATGCTATAATTAATTTGAGTGTGAATTGTCCCCTTGCCTCTTTGATGGTCATGTCACCTCTTGAGTTCATTGTACTCAAGAGATTTTTATAAGTTTCTGATACAATTTCTATGTCAATGTCAAGTTCAACAAGACTGTTTCAAGCACAGAGATGCTGATCTACTTCAGCCTGTCGGTTCTCTAAATTCTTTGATCGTCCAAAGCAAGTCAGCATCTATCATCATGGCCATTGGCCTCCAATCTTCGCTCCTCGAGGAGAGGTCCATTCGTATCTGGAAGGACTAGGGGGACCGAAAATCAGACCCCAGAGAGAGGAGTGGCTATAAGTATTTCATGGGATTTTCAAATGGAATGGGGTTTGGGTTTGATTTGGTCAAGCTTTCATTAAACCGTTGAATCGGCTCTAACACCCTCTACAGTGTTTGGTGAGTCACAGATTCACCAAAGCCATCTCACCCTAGGGAACAAGGACCTTAAAAGGGCATCCGATCCAGCACTTCCAACAAAACTTACTCATCTCTTTTTGGATCATTAACTTTTAAATTCTGAGGGGCTGAGCTGAGAAGAGGCACTGAGTCAATACCCTAGATCCACATAGGGGAGGGAAGAAACTAAGACTGACAATTAATTAATTAACTAATTAAAGATAATTTAGATTCTTTTTTAACTTTATTTAATGTATGATTTCTCTGCTGCATATATATCTAGCTGCCTGAAGAGGGCATCGCATCCCCTTATAGATGGTTGAGAGCCACCATGTGGTTGCTGAGAATTGAACTCTTGACCTCTGGAAGCTCCTGCCTGTGCTCTTAACCACTGAGCTGTCTCGCCAGCCCTGATTCTTTTCTTTCTTTAGTAAACAAATAGCATATTCAAAAAATTTGACTAGAGCAGCCACCAAGGTGGGTTTAGTCTTCTGGTAAAATTTAGATTAACGCTGTACCAGAAAGACTAGAGGAAACACAAAAGGAAATTTGAAAGAATGCAGAGAATAATACAGGTCTGTGGGTCTTTGGTTTGGTTTGGTTTCAGGGATGCTGTTGGCTTGTGTTTTGAGACATAGTCTCATGTAGCACAGGCTAGCCTAGAGCTCCCCTTGGCTTCCCTGGTTTCATCCCTGTTGCTAGAACATTCTGACAGAGAGTGGTCCAAGGAAGACGGCTTACCAGCTGACCATTCCCTGTCAGCAGCAGCAGCTCAGGAAGTCAAATCAAGAACACAAGCAGCAGCCAGGCGGCGGTGGCGCACGCCTTTAATCCCAGCACTTGGAAGGCAGAGGCAGGCGGATTTCTGAGTTTGAGGAGGCCAGCCTGGTCTACAGAGTGAGTTCCAGGACAGCCAGGACTACTACACAGAGAAACCCTGTCTCAAAAAACCAAAAAAAAAAAAAAAAAAAAAAACCCACAAGCATCTGGCCACATCACATTACTATCATGCTACCAGTTTGATCAGAGAGCCTTCTCCTCTAATTCAGCCCAGGGCCCTAAACCAAGGAAGAGTGCTATGCACATGGTCTAGATCCTACATCAATTAACGGTCAAAGTAATCTCTCCCCCAGACATGCCCAGAGGCCAAACTCCTCCAGATAATTCCTAAGGTTCTCTTCTCAAGTGATTCTAGGTTTTGTCAAGTTAATAGTGAAAACTAATGCTCGAAGTAACTGAGGATGGCTTTGAACTCCTGATCCTCCTGCCTCTGTCTCCCTAGAGAGCCAAGATGCCCAGCTCAAGCAGATCTCTCATAGAGTGCACTTCTCCATGATGAAACAAGTATTTTTTAAACATTTTCTATAAAAACTCGAAGCTACAGATGTTGCTGGTCTTACTTCTAACACCGGGGGTCTATCCAGTCTTCTCGCAGTTTCCCAACCATCTGCTATGGACTTGGGCTCACCAACACCTACAGGAAATAGCTGGGGTTAGTGGACTGACCTTTGACTTAATTTGAATGTAGGTATGGGTTTGCTGTCATTAAATTTCGCATTCCACAATCCCAAGTATCACTACATAAATTAATTTTAGAAGAGTTGGTATTTCGATGAATTCACAGCACAAGACTGACTAATTTAATTAATTTTTCCCTTATAGCAGCTATTTGGGCTAAATTAAGAAGGACTGTGACTTGACTTTGTTTTTATTTTCAAGGACAGGGTTTTTCTATGTGACAGGCCTGGCTGTTCTGGATCTTGTTCTGCAGACCAGGCTGGCCCCCAGCTCACAGAAGTCCACCTGCGGCTGCCTCCCAAGTGCTGGGATTAAAGGCATGCGCCACTTCTGCCCAACAGGACCATGACCCTTGCTGACCCACTCCATAGCACAAAGCCATTGAGTTACTCTCATTCTCTGAAAGAGCCCCACCCCACCCCACCTGGGGCATTATTCTGGTCACACCCAGCTTGCAATGCTGGAGCCCACACTCCTACATGAAGTCTGGCTTCTGGGATTCCCACTCACCTATCATATTATTTGGATGTCCAAAGTGTGCATTACTAAATCCTACACAGATGCCCCCAAACGCAATGGCCACCAGGTCTACGGGTTCCGTGGAATCCAATGCAGCCCAGTCCCTCTGTCCAGTACCGTACACTCGAAGGCGTGCAACACCACCATCTGAGAAGGAAAAGTGCCTGTGTTACTGTCGGAAAAGCTAGCTGTTGGTGTGTCATGGACCCTGGGGGCATGCCGGCCTTCTCCCATCTCCCTTCCCTCTAGGCTTACAACACAGCAAGCCCACTGCCTGGGCCCCTGAAGTGGCCCCTGCCCCAGGCCCCTGCCATAGACACACCCGAGGCTCCTGCAGCACACAGTGCCCTGTACCTGAGCGCATTTCTCAGGTCTCCCACACTACTTGTCATTCTTGACCCCTAAGTGTCATGGTTCCCAAAAATACCCTCACTTTGCCTTCAGCACCCCTCTTCTGCCCATTCCCTGGGCCCTGTCTAACTCACCAGGCCACCGTTAGCAAGTCTCCCCTGTTCCTTCACTCCGTAGCTCTAATCGTAGCCTGACGTTACTTGTGTTGTTTTCGTTTCTGTAAATCTCTGCTAATGCTGCTGCCACAGACACGGGAATATAAAATCCCTCCAGGGCAGACCAGTTACAGACTGTGTCATATCTGTGCAGTTCCCTGCACATGGCAGAGTGCCAGCTTCCTTATGAAACCGCTCCAGGAAAGTCAACTGAAAACATAGTGTGTTTGGGGTCAGGAGAGGCGGCTCCGCACTTAGGAGCACTCCATGTTGTAGCAGACGACAGGAGTTCAGGACCCAGCACCCACCCTGTGTGGGTCAAGCCCACCTGTAACTCCAGCGCCAGAGGATCCAACGCCCTCTTCTGGCCCCCATGGGCACTTGCATACATTTGTGTGCACACATGGCGGGGGGGGGGGGACTATTTAAAACACGGTTGGTGTCAGAAGCAAACACTGGTGGTGGCCCTAAGACTCCCAAGGTGCTGCTCTGAAGTGCATGTGACACAGAAGATGGTCCTCGGAAAAGCCACTCCCTGCTGAGCAGCTCAGCCTGTCACAAGGCAAGTATAGATGAAAATGGTTGCCCAGATCCACTCACGGCCCCTGATCCTCATAGGCAAGCCTCCTCTTTGGTCGGGATGTGGCTTTCTGGGAGGCAGAAACCGAGCAGGTTTTGCAAAGACATTCATGTCGTTTAACTAAATGCAGAATCTGAGCCCAGTGCATTTTGTTTTGTTTTGTTTTGTTTTGTTTTGTTTTGTTTTGTTTTGTTTTTATTTGTTTGTTTTTTGTTTTTTTTCGAGACAGGGTTTCTCTGTGTAGCCCTGGCTGTCCTGGAACTCACTCTGTAGACCAGGCTGGCCTCGAACTCAGAAATCCGCCTGCCTCTGCCTCCCAAGTGCTGGGATTAAAGGCGTGCGCCACCACGCCCGGCTCAGAGCCCTGTGCTTTTAAACATTGAAAAAAGAATTAGTACCTGGCATAGTGGCACAGGCATTCAATCCCAGCTCTCTGGAGGCAGAGCAGACAGACCTGTTTGGGGCAAGCCTGGTCTACCAGAGTAAATTCCAGGACAGCCAGGGCTATACAGAGAAACCCTGTCTTAACCACCACCAAAAAAAGAAAAGAAGAAAATGTAAAACTGAGTGCTCTAAAAAATACTTTGATAGTGAGTAGATATCTTTGTTTTCAACCTATAAAACCAGACTTCGCTGGCATGAAATCTTACAACAGGGACGATCCATCAAGAGGGAGTTAAGCAGGAAACACCGCTGCTCTGGTACCCAGGTACAGTGCTCCATTTCAGCACTAAGATATTTATCTCTCAGGTATAAAGCCATATGTATCCCTTAATAATAAGGTTTTGCTTTATGGAGTTAATATATCCAGCCACACCTTCAAAATGATGACGGAATCTCAAAAAATGCCTCTCTATCCTCCACCACTCAGTGACAGCATCCTAGTAGACAACAGTACCTGTCCCGTCTAAAACTGTATCCCAGGTAGAGTCACCACAGAACCGCAGGGATTCAGCAAAGAGACAGGAGAAATCTCGAAGAAGCTGTCCACCCCTCACCTTCAACCACGGCAGAAGACAATGGCCAACTGAGAAAATACCCAGCTACCCTCTAGATCCAGTACAGCAAGGCAAGGCTTGCCCTGGGAACTGTCTGAGGTAGTCTTTCAGCTCTTAAGCTTCAAGCAAGTTAGATTGAACATGTGAAGTTGCATTTGCATACCAAAAAAAATAGAAATTTCTTGGGGCTGGTAAAATAGGTCAGCAGGTAAAGCTGCCTGCTGTCAAGCAAAAGGGGGGGGTGAGAGTTCAATCCCTAGAACCCCCATAATGGAGAAAAGTAATTCAACTTGTCTTCTGGCCACCACACCCATGCCAGACACATGCATGCACATAGAGCACACCTAATATAAAGTATATATTTTAAATGGAAACTTCTCGTGGCTTTACCTAAACACTTCAGCTGTTTTTCCAGTTGTTTTCATTGCTTCATACAAGCAAAGACCATGTCAGCTGACTGACAGTACATGTTTCCTGAATCTCCACTCTAAGCCTATGTGGGGTGGTAAGCTATCCATGTACTGACCCACTACTGACAATCACCAGCCCTGTCTTCATGACAACTATTGTCACGTTCTGGACACACTCAGTCCCTTTGTCAAAGTGGATGTCCCCAGACTTTGCGGAACTACCAAGTAAGGAAAGTCCTCCCTCTCCTGTCTCTGCCCACTTCCCGCTTCCTCTGTTTTCAGAATGGGTGGTATTAGCAAGCTGATACTGAAAACACTTGTCAGGTCTTGGCCATGAGGGTATCTTCCTCCACACCATGACCTGGAAGTAAATTTGGTTACAACCACTTCATTTTTGACAAAAAAAAAAAAAATCAAAAACAGACAATGTAGAAATCTTCTTCAATAAATAGAGCTGGAAACACTCAATATCCACATGTAGAAAAATGAGGTCAGTGATGACACACACCTTTGATCCCAGCATTTGGGAAACAGGAGGGAGGCAGATCTCTGTGAGTTCGAGGCCAGTCTGGCCTACAAAATAAATCCAGGACAGCCAGAACTCTTGTACAGAGAGATCCTACCTTACCGAAAGGAAAAAGAGAAGAAACATAAAATTATCTCTATATCTCTCACCTTGAACAAAAACCAAATCTAAGTGGATCAAAGACATCAATAGAAGACCTAAAACTGTTAGGGGAAAAATATTTCACAACATGGAGATAGGGATAAACTTCTGAAAAGAACTCCATTAGTGCAAAAATTAACCTAGAACTAATGGAATCATATGAAATTAAAAAGCTGCTGCTCCACAAAAGACACCCTCGCCAGAATGATTGCGTATAGACGTGGGGGCAGGCACATGTCAACTGTACATCAAATGAGAGATCAGTGTCTAGAATATACAAAGAAAAATGAACAAAAAAAACCAAAGCATCTAATCAGTCAATGGGCTGAACTAAATAGCTTCCTGAAGAAGAAACACAAACGGCCAGTATTTGATATGTTCCTCATCTTCATCCTTCCATTCAGAAGAATGCAAATTAAGGGAAGACCCTTGAGGACATGGGCACAGGGGTAAAGTTCCTGAACAGAACACCAATAGCTTATGCGCTAAGATCAAGAATTGACAAATGGGACCTCATAAAATTACAAAGTTTCTGTAAGGCAAAAGACGCTGTCAGTAAGACAAAATGGCAACCAACAAAAATTGGGAAAAGATCTTTACCAACTCTACATCTGACAGAGGGCTAATATCCAATATATGCAAAGAACTCAAGAAGAACCAAATAACCTTATCAAAAAATGGGGTACAGAGCTGAACAAAGAATTTTCACCTGAGGAATACCAAATGGCTGAGAAGCACCTAAAGAAATGTTCAACATCCTTAGTCATCAGGGAAATGCAAATCAAAACAACCCTGAGATTCCACCTCACACCAGTCAGAATGGCTAAGATCAAAAACTCAGGTGACAGCAGATGCTGGCAAGGATGTGGAGAAAGAGGAACACTCCTCCCTTGGTGGTAAGATTGCAAACTGGTACAACCACTCTGGAAATCAGTTTGGTGGTTCCTCAGAAAATTGGACATAGTACTACCTGAGGACTCAGCTATACCACTCCTGGGCATATACCCAGAAGATACTCCAACATGTAATAAGGTCACATGCTCCACTATATTCATAGCAGCCTTATTTATAATAGCCAGAAACTGCAAAAAATCCAGATGTCCCTCAACAGAGGAATGGATACAGAAAATGTGGTGCATTTACACAATGGAGTATACTCAGATATTAAAAACAATGAATTCATGAAATTCTTAGGCAAATGGATGGAACTAGAAAATATCATCCTGAGTGAGGTAACCTAATCACAAAATAACACACATGGTATGCACTCACTGATAAGTGCATATTTGCCCAGAAGCTCGGAATACCCAAGATATAATTCACAGACTACATGAAGCTAAAGAAGAAGGAAATCCAAAGTGTGGATATTTTGGTCCTTCTTAGAAGGGGGATCAAAATATTCATGGGAGGAGATACATAGTTTGGAGCAGAAGCTGAAGGAAAGACCATCCAGAGACTGCCCAACCTAGGGATCCATCCCATATATATTTACTAAATCCAGACACTATTGTGAATGCCAACAAGTGCTTGCTGACAGGAGCTTGGTATAGCTCTCTCCTGAGAGGTTTTGCCAGGACCTGACAAATACAGAAGTGGATGCTCTCAGCCAACCATTGGACTGAGCACAGAGTTCCCCAATAGAGGATCTAGAAAAAGGACCCAAGGAACTGAAGGGGTTTGCAATAGAGGATAAATAATGTGAACCAACCAGTACCCCCAGAGCTCTCAGGGACTAAACCATCAACCAAAAAGTACACATGGAGGAACCCATGGATGGCCCTTGTCGAACATCAGTGAGAGGAGCGGCCCTTGGTCCTGTGAAGGCTCAGTGCCCCAGTATAGGGGAATGCCAGGACAAGGAAGCGGGAGTGGGTGAGTTGGTGAGCAGCAGGGAGGGGTGATTGGATAGGGGATTTTCGAAGGGAAAATGAGGAAAGGGGATAACATTTGAAATGTAAATAAAGGAAATATCTATTTTTAAAAATTTTTTCTTTAAAAAAAAAAAGTCAATCTTAGTTATAAGCTAATGACAGACATATCCACACAGAGAGAGGAACAAGTATGTATAAGCTGGAGTTGGAGAGATAACTCCAGTGGTTACGAACACTGGCTACTCTTCCAGGGGACCTAAATTTGACTCTCACCACCCACATAGCGGCTCACAACCATCTGTAACTCCAGTCCTACAGGATCTGATGCCTTTGTCTGGCCTCCATAGGCAAACAAGACATACAAGCTGGCAAAACACTCATATGTATATAAAATAAAATATTTTTAAATTCTTCTTATAAGTGAACATTAATAGCATAGTTCATTATACCCAGCAGGTAGAAATAGACTGTCTACCAATGAATGAACAGATTATAGAAATGGCTCTAACCATAAAATAGAATGTCATTTGGCAAAAGAGGTATGAATTACCCATGCATGGGACAACCAGGATGATTCTTGAAAGCATCATGCTAAAGGAAGCCAGAGACAAAAGACCAATTAAACTGTTCCTTTGATGTGTAAAGTAGTCAAATCTCTGACCACAGAGTACAATGATGGCTAGGGCGAGGGAAGGTGGAGGGTAGTCTCTAGAGCAACAGAACCGGGACCCGTATGGACTAGCCAAGAGTTCTGCCACCGGGCTGCAGGTGCAGCCTCAAGGCACTGCACTTCTTTCAGAGTTAATGCCCTAACATTAACAATGTCACCTTGATCTTTGCCTATGCCTTAGTTGTGCACGTCAAATGGGTGAGTCCTATGTTGTTGTGACATATTGCACTAAAGCTCTTACATAAGAAAAAAAATAAAATAGGAACTGGAGAGATGGGCTAGTGAGTGGTTAAGAGCACTCGCTGCTCTTTGAGAGGACCACAGTTCAGTTCCCAGCACCCACATGGACGTTCACAACTGCCTTGTACCTCCAGCTCCAAGAGATCTGACCCCTTCTTCTGAAACCTTCAGGCGCCTGTGCTCATGCATACACATACATACTCAGATACGCACACATAGACAGAAAAAAATTAAAGTAGAATTGTGTGTATACTACCTCAACTGTCAGCATACTTTTGAAATAAAAGTCAGTAGGATCCTGCAGTAGAGAGAGCTGGCCCTGAGAGCGTAAGAGTAGGAGAGTTATCCCTACCCCCTCACTGGCTGTAGCATTCAGGGGAAGAGGTCCTGTGCCTTGCTTACCCAAACACACAGTGGAGCTGGCCCTGGTGGCAGGGGCATGGGTCAACCAGCCCAGAGGGCATGAGAGCAAGAGAGCTGATCCTTGCTATACTGTGTAGCCTAGGGAGAGCAGTGCTGCAGAGATTGCCCTGGTTTTCAAGATAAGGGAGAGCTGGTGCGCTGATCAGCTCAACTACCACCCAGCCCCAGATCCAAGGCTCTGAGCTGGCCCAACCCCAAATCTATAGCATCTACAAACAGCTGGGACATGTGGAAGGGCCAGTCCTGCTGATCCAAAGCCTCAGGATCTCCATGATACAGGGAAACAACAAGAAAACCAGGAGGAGGCCCAGGGAGGAGCCGATATTGAGGGTGTCAGAGAATTGGTCTTGAACAAGGCCAATGACTCATTGCAGTGAACATTTGTAAGTGAAGATGTGTGGACAGAGGGGTGTACCGTGGGACATGCTGTGACACGCTACAGCCTCCATGATGAGGTGTTTCTATGCTTTCTTTTTGGCTATTTGTATATTTTTCTTTTTTTATTTTGGAGGGGTTGCAAGGTTGAAGGGCAGATATGAGGGGATGAGGAGATGAGCAGGACTGGGGTGCATGATGTGAAATTCACAAAAAATTGATTAAAAGGATCGTTCCCCCCCCCAAAAAAAAATGGGGGAAAAAGTCAGTAGGAGACATGGAATTCCAGCACAGTTCAGTTCCAACACACATTAAATTGACACTTTTTTTCTTGGTTTTCCAGACAAGGTTTCTCTGTAGCTCTGGTTGTACTAGAACTCACTCTATAGACCATTCTGGCCTCAAACTCAGAAATTTGACTGTTTCTGCCTCTCCAACAGTGGGATTAAAGGCGGCAGCCACCACCACCTAGATGGTACCTAAATTGATACATCTTCATTAGCTACCCATTGTTGAGTAGAGTATCCCTTTCTTTGTTTTGTTTTGTTTTGTTTTGTTTTGTTTTGTTTTGTTTTTGCGAGACAGGGTTTCTCTGTGTAGTCTTGGCTGTCCTGGAACTCATTCTGTACACCAGGTTGGCCTTGAACTCAGAAATCCACCTGCCTCTGCCTCCCAAGTGCTGGGATTACAGGCGTGTGCCACCACGCCCGGCAGAGTATCCCTTTCTTAAAGCACATGAGAAATCACAATCCTAAAATACTCCAAACTCAAGCTGCCAGGGAAAGGTAGCTTATTTTGTATTTCATGTAAATGTGACGATGTAAGACGCAAAGTCCCGCACAGCTGTCAAAGGTCCCTGTCACACGTACCTGGGAAGATGTTGAGTCTTATATGAGTCCATCTCTGCTGGGAATTAACAAAAAAATAGTTGTGGCTGGAGTCAGGGTCCCCTGGCTTAAGCTCTGACATGGGAACCAGGTAATCCCAGGAGTGCGATTTCAGCTAGTAATAAATACAGAAATGTCAGCATTGGCTCTTGAGAACGGCACCCTCTTATCCCGTGCAAGCATTAAGGAAGGATATTGTCATGGTTGCCGAATGACACAATTCAGGCACAATGACACAATCTAATAATAGACAAAGTAAACTTCCCGTTGGGAATTTTTCCCCCTATACTGATAACATAGGTGATGATGCTTGTATGTAAACTTACGAGCTTTCAAATGCTGCTTTCTTGATTCTTAAAAGAAACCAGAGCAGTAATGTGGGCATTCAGCTAAAGCCCAGGGCTTCGAGGAGACAGTTGGCTAAAAGCTAGCTTCCGGGAAAGCATTCTCTGTTCCCAATCAGCCATAGATCAACACATTCGGAACAGCACAAACTAATTACCAGACAAACTTAACCCAAGAAGAAGGTGCCACTCCCCACTGTTTATCTTAAATACATCAGACACAAAGTTACTTCATCAAGTCACTGTGGGAGGTAAATGGGAAGGGTTTCCTAGCAGCAGTGTCCAGCCACAGGGGGCACCCAAAGACCCTCCAGGGCTGTGGACAGCCAGGCCATTCCCCTACACAGAGGGTGAGGAACCACTGGGAAGCCCTCCGAACTGTCACACTGTGTACATACAAGAGGGACAGCATGCCAGGTGGTGCATCCCGCCTCCCATACCCAGGCCTGCAACAGTCTCTTTGCAGTCCTGGCACAAAGAACCAGTGTCTTACCTCAGTAATGGCTTCAAATTCCTCAGGTGTCGCTGCAGCTCCCATCTTAATTCCCCTGGGTGCGATGTTTGTCATTGTATCTGAAGGCAAAACAGCCACTCAGGGTCAGAGTTTAGAAGCAGAGAACAAACTCTCTCTCTCAGGAGGTGTGTGGCAATTGTCATCTATACAACAGCCCCAAGGACATCCTTGCTTTTAGTCACAGAATTACTGATTAGACTTTAGCATGCCACGGGGGGGGGGGGGCGCGGGGGGAGGGTGTCCCCTCACTGTGTAATTTGCTAACTTCTCAGAGGGCAGCGGACTACATTGATATCACATTTGCTCATCATTGCGAAGCAGGGCAAATGGACCACTCTGAGTTCAAAACATCGAAAGATTCGTTCCACAAACTCTGCCTCCCTGAATATCTTTCTCGGGCTCAGAATTCACCAGCTCAGACATAGCAGCGGCCACAGACAAAGCAGTTCTGACTTGTCTCTCACGTGTCACTCGCTACGGCTCGCGTGTGGAGTCCCATCTCTTAGACCATCATTAACTTCCCCAGGAGCCTAGCCATCTGAGCATAGCAGGGCCAGCTCACCTGTGCAGAGCCTGCCGTGGTACCGTGCACACAGCCCTTTCTCAGTATCAATGTGCGCGCAAATTTATACTCCCTAAAAATGTGTGTGCACTCGTATGACCATGTAGTAACTAATTCAAATGTCAACCACAGAGGATGCAAAATAAATTATGAAACCTGAGTGATTTACAATATCCAGTGTTCCCAGGGGTAGAAAGGGGCCCTGCCTAAGAACCCCAGAGCTGCTGTACAGTGGTGACCCCTAGGTAGCCAGAGGTGGGCTGGAGCCCCAGAGCTCACACACTGTGGAGCTGCCTAGGTAGCTGGAAGTAGGCTGGAGCATCTAGCCTGTACTTACCTTAGCTCTGGTTCCTCTGAGGCACAGCCCACTGGAACCACCTTCCCCCAGAAACCAGCTCAACAAACGCCCCCAACACACAGAGAGAGCACAAGGATGCGCCTCTGCAGATGCGAGCATTGTAAAGATGGCGGCCGCACTCTTGGGCCAGCAGACATTGTTAAACTGAACACCACCTCACCAGAACCCTAGTTCTAAGACACCATTGCAGCCCCGGCAACCTCAGAGCACTGGCACATTTTGCTTCTTACAGAAAGATGAGCATCAGGCAGGGTCAGAGGAGCCGCCCATCCCACAGTCCTCTCCGAGATCGTCGGCTCGCACATACCTTCACTCAAGTTTGCTGCTTGAATTGACATGCGAGGAGCATAGTTTCCTGAGAAGTAAGAAATGTCCACGTCGATACCACGGATAATGCCCTGTATTCCCAGTTGGATGACACACCAGTCATGACCTGTACGACAGGACCGCAAAAACACCCATGATGTGCAATAGAGGACAGGAGTGCCCGTGAGGTCCCACAGAGAGAACAAGAACACCTGTGAGGTCCCATGGGGGATGACCAGAACACCAATGGGGGCCCATAGGGCATGAGGAGAGCATCCTTGAAATCCCATGGGAGATGAGAAGAACACCCGTTAAAACCCACTGGGGAATGACAGCAGTTATGAGGCCCCATCTTCCACCATGGAAGCTCGTGTTCAGGGTAATTATCATAATGTGACCACCAAGGACCACCATGACCCACAGGGTCCTCAAGTCTAATTTTAAAAAAAAAAGGATTCAGAGAGACCAACTCAATTTCAAAGCCTCTTCTTTCCCATTACTGTGCTAGGCAAATCACGGATCTCTCTAAGCTCATTTCTCTAACTCTAATCCAGGGAAGGCATTCGCTTCTGAAAGCTTCAGTGTGGCCATTGCAGGGTAGAATTCTGCCAACCCGGCTCTTCTACAAACATACTCTCTATTTTCCTACAGCCTCCATTCCAACCATGCCCCTGCATGCCTACTGTGATGGTTTGTGTATGCTTGGCCCAGGGAGTGGCACTATCAGGAGGTATGGCCCTGTTGGAGTAGGTGTGTCACTGTGGGTGTGAGCTTTAAGACCCTCATCCTAGCTGCCTGGAAGCCAGTACTCTGCTAGCAGCCTTCAGATGAAGAACTCTCAGCTCCTCCTGCACCAGGCCTGCCTGGATATTGTTGCTATGTTCTCGTCTTGTTGATAATGGACTGAACCTCTGAACCTTGTAAGCCAGCCCCAATTAAATGTTGTCCTTTTAAGAGCTGCCTTGGTCATGGAATCTGTTCACCATGGTAAAACCCTAACTAAGACAGCTGCATACCTACCAAGCCTTCAAGACAGAAGAGCCCACCACCACCACTCCAGAGTCTCACATACCTCCAGGCTCAAACTAGCAAGTTTTACATCGATTGAAGTCATCCAAGGATTACCTTGAGCTCCTGATCTTCCTGCCTCCACCTCCAGGGCTGGAATTATAGGTGTGCCCCACCACACATGGTTTATATGGTGCTAAGGATCAAACCCAAGGCTTCCTGAATGCTAGGTGTGGTGGTTTGAGTGGGAAGCGTCTCCTATAGGCTCATGCATTTGAAGACCTGGTTCCCAATTAGCAGTGATATTTGGAGACACATAAGAGGTTGGACCTTGCTAGGGGAATATGTGCCTGGAGACAGGCTTTGAGGGTTTGAAGCTCCTTCCCATTTCCCTCTCTGCTTTGTGCGTGCTGTGACAGATGTGACCTTCCCTGCTCCTGCCACCTGTCACCTCTTGCTGACATGCCTTCCCACCATGACAGACTCTAGACCCCTGAAACTAAGCACAAAATTAACTTTTTTTCTGTGAGTTTCCTTGGTCATGTTATTTTATGACAGCAATTTCAAAATGACTGATACACTAGGCAAGCTCTCTACCCACTGGGCCTCATCCTCAGTCTAAGCAGCCACCAAGCGCAGTGTGGAACGGAACCCCCTCCTTACCTGGAATTCGCTTACGCCTGGTCTCCCATCCGTCCACCCATTTCCCAGACTCAGTGTATTCATTTTCCTTAAAACTCGGACTGCTGCTCTAAGAAGATGGACAAGGCATGTTAGCATTCGTGAAGGGCTTGGGTTGCCAGCTTGTCAGGCTATGTCCCAAACAGATAGACAGAGAAGGCAAAGGAGGACTCGCCGGGACCATCTGCCCACCTCTATGCCCATACCTACCACCGGACCAGAGGGTGTCTCCACATTTTGTATCATCTGCAAACAGAACTCTTCTTGTCTCTGAACCTCGGTCCACAGAATGAACCGCTACCAGCAACGAGGGAGACCATGCGCCGGCCCCACGAATGCCACCTGTCTGCTGTGCGTAGGTGGGCACTGAGCAAGATGGGACACGTCCAAGGCCATGAAAGGGATCGTGGGACAGGTCACCAGGCCCAGGTCATGGGAGAGGCCGCTGGAAGCTTGGCGTCAGGGATTGACAGTGGTGGCCTTGTGTTGTAGGTACTGTACCACCATGGTGGGAAAGCAAGGACTCCTGGTGACAACAACGATGCCAGCTCGGGCTCTTAGAATGAACCATCCTCGAAAACCAGGATGACTACACAGCCTCAGTGGAGTATGGTGACAACGAAATGCTACGTGGACAACCTCTCACAGAGCAGTCCATGAGCTCAAGCCAAGGCCTGTGGGGCAGGCCCACCCCACCCACCCACCCCCATACCTCCATTTCCTTCATCGGTCAAAGGCAAATGGTATTAGTGCTGTCTCCCAACAAAAGCCACTCCCGAAACATGCCAGGCCGTATAAGAAGTCCCCATGTTTACTTAGAGTTGGAACCCGGCAGTGGTTTTGCTTTTATTACGGATCACCCTCGATCTAATCATCTAAAATAGTCCAAAGTGCTCACACTCCAGGTTGGGTGACAGGAGGGAAATAGACCCTGTGGAGAGGGTGACAATCACATGTTTGAATAAAGAACCTCAGCTGGCCCCGGGGCTCCTCCACAGCCCAGAGCCTGCTCTACCGTGAAGGGCACGTAGTTAAATGTGATCCGCTCACATGTGCGTGGGCAGAGAGGGGGGACAGTGACAGCAGCTCAGCAGTAAAGAGGACAGCCTGTGACTGCAAGGAGCACGGCGGATGCTCAGTCAGTGAAGAGAGCATAGTTCCGGAATGCCGGGTACTTAAGACGCGAGACCGTTAGGAACTACAAAGCATATTATATATATACTTACAGATACAATTACCCTAAAGTATAAGCTACATCAGACTTTTCTGCTATGGACTGAATGTTTACGCCCCCAGATTCTGACTCCTGTGTCCAAGCCCCCTGCCCATGAACTGGTGCAACTAACTATATAGGGGCTTAGCAGTGATTTGGACACAAAGGTAGAACATTTTATAGTTCGGATGTTCAACACTCCCAAAGGCCCAGGTATCAAACAAAGGCTTAACCCTCAGCTCTGCACGTTATGAGGTGGTGTCTAAAGAGAGGCCTTTGGAGGCATTGGTGGGGGCGCTAAAGGCCAGGTCCTTTCTCTTTTGTCCCTTGGGTGACTTCAGATGAGCAGGCCTCCACCTCACACTCGGGTCATGACGTTCTATGCCAACACAGGCACAGAGCAACAGGGCAAGAAGCCGTGAGCGAGAACTCTGAAACCACAGGGCAGAGATCACCTTCCCTCTTTAAACTGACTCCTCTCTGATTCTCCGCCTACTCTCAGGGTTGGAGGCTGACTGGCAGAATCCCTCATGACGGAGCCGGGGATAAGAAGACATGAGCATCCGTTCTCGGCCCGGCACCTAGGACGACACAGTGAAGTGACTCTGCCAGCCTTGACCTCAGATGTCCAGACCCCACGCTGTAGGAATGTGTGTTTGCTGTGTATGTCTCTTGTGTGTGGTGCTCTGACACCAAACACTGACAAAAGCTACGGCTGGGTAGCGCCCATTCTGCTAAGGGGAGGGTAAGGAGTGGGCTATGACCAATGAGAGAAAGGGCCTTAGCTTGACCACTTGCCCCCCCTCCTTCCCCACCTCTCTCCCCCTCTCTCCCTCCCTCCATCCAAAAGGAGAAAAAAAAATGACCAAGCATGATAGGGCACACCTATAACCCCAGAACTCACGAGGCTGAGAGGTAGGTGGACTGCTTAAGCTTAAATCTAACCTGGGCAAGCCGGGCGTGGTGGCACACGACTGTAATCCCAGCACTTGGGAGGCAGAGGCAGGCGGATTTCTGAGTTCGAGGCCAGCCTGGTCTACAGAGTGAGTTCCAGGACAGCCAGGACTACACAGAGAAACCCTGTCTCAAAAACACCAAAAAAAAAAAAAATCTAACCTGGGCTATATACAATCAATTCCAAGCCTGATTTTCTCATTTAAGTAAATAAATTTCTCATTAAAATTTCCAAGGAAGATTTTCTCATTTAAAGTAAATAAATTAATTAGTAAGAATAATAATAGTAATAATAATAACTGATAATAATTAAGGGAAAATGCAAAACCCATGCCTAATGTTTTAAATGTGACTAGAAATGCTCATGTGTGTTGGTGTGAGGGTATTCTAGGCATGCTCATGGACACATTAAAATGTAAAATAGAAGAAAATAAGGGCCTGTTCTCGCCCTCCTACGCAAGCCCACTGCTTGGGCTTCTCGGTGTGGCGTGTGGCCTTCAGGCCCCGGGAGCTCCCAACACCTGCATGAGCCCCGGTCCTTCTCAAGGATGTGAATGTGTGTCTGGAAGAGCCACACACTCTCCCCTGCTCCCTGGTGCCTTCATTCGATGCTCATCTTATTTCGTCCTCTCCTGGGTAAAAAGTAAGTGCCTTCAGAGTTGTGTGAGTAACTTGCTCTGAGCTCAGGCAGGTCCTGCTCTGACAGAGCAGCAATCTCTAGGGGCCTCTAACCGAGCCTGACAGTCACACTCACTGAGCTCTCCTGGGTTTCCCTCCCCACACCCAGAGCCCTTGTGCCTTACATGTGTGATGACACAGTAGGGCTGCCTCAGAATTTATCTACTTCGGGGGCTGCCTGTGTGTATGTGAGAGAGACAGAGTATGTGTCTAGACACACAGGCTTACCTGTGTAAAGACCAGAGATAGAGATTCATGTCTTCGTCACCCATCTCCCACCTATTTTTTAGCACAGGATCTCTCATGCAACCAGGAGCACACCAATTAAATTACAATGGCCGGCCAGCAAGCCATAAGGACGCTCCAGTCTCCAATTTCCCACGGTTTAACTTTTATTTTTATTATTAATGGTGTTTGTACTAATGCGGTAGAGGTATAGCACAGCATGTGTGCAGAATCAGTAATAATTCTATAACATAATAGTAAATAACCCGATTAAAAAATGGGGCACAGAGCTAAACAAAGAATTTTCACCTGAAGAACTTCAGATGGCTGAGAAGCACCTTAGTCATTAGGGAAATGCAAATCAGAACAACCCTGAGATTTCACCTCACACCAGTCAGAAGGGCTAAGATTAAAAACTCAGGAGCCGGGCGGTGGTGGCGCACGCCTTTAATCCCAGCACTTGGGAGGCAGAGGCAGGCGGATTTCTGAGTTCGAGGCCAGCCTGGTCTACCGAGTGAGTTCCAGGACAGCCGGAGCTACACAGAGAAACCCTGACTCGAAAAACCAAAAATAAATAAATAAATAAATAAATAAAAAATAAAAAAAAATAAAAAAATAAAAAAACTCAGGAGACAGCAGATGTTGACAAGGTTGTAGAGAAAGAGGAACACTCCTCCACTGCTGGTGGGATTGCAAGCTGGTACAACCACTCTGGAAATCAGTCTGGCGGTTCCTGAGAAAACTGGGCATGACACTTCCGGAGGACCCTGCTATACCACTCCTGGGCATATACCCAAAAGATTCCCCAGCATGTAATAAGGTTACATGCTCCACTATGTTCATAGCAGCCCTATTTATTTTGTTGTTTTTTGTTTTGTTTTGTTTTGTTTTCCGAGACAGGGTTTCTCTGTGTAATCCTGGCTGTCCTGGAACTCGCTCTGTAGACCAGGCTGGCCTCAAACTCAGAAATCCGCCTGCCTCTGCCTCCCAAGTGCTGGGATTACTGGCAAGTGCCACCATGCCCGGCTCTATATAGCAGCCCTATTTATAATAACCAGAAGCTGGAAAGATCCCAGAAGTCCCTCAACGGAGGAATGGATACAAAAAACATGGTATATATACACAATGGAGTACTATTCAGCCATTAGAAACAATGAATTCATGAAATTCTTAGACAAATGGATGGAGCTGGAGAACATCATACTAAGTGAGGTAACCCAGTCTCAAAAGAACACTCATAGCCGGGCGGTGGTGGCGCACGCCTGTAATCCCAGCACTTGGGAGGCAGAAGCAGGCGGATCTCTGAGTTCGAGGCCAGCCTGGTCTACAGAGTGAGTTCCAGGACAGCCAGGGCTATACAGAGAAACCCTGTCTTGGGGGAAAAAAACACTCATGGTATGCACTCACTGATAAGTGGATATTAGCCTAGACTCTTGGGACACCCAAGACACAATCCACATACCAAATGATGTGCAAGAAGAAAGAAGGAGTGGACCCTGGTTCTGGAAAGGCTCAGTGCAGCAGTGTAGGGGAATACCAGAACAGGGAAGTGGGAAGGGGTGGATGGGGGAACAGGGGGAGGGAAGAGGGCTTATGGAAATTTTGGGGAGTGGGGAGCCAGGAAAGGGGAAATCACTTGATATGTAAATAAAGAATATATCGAATAAAAAAATGAATGCGGTAAAGGTGTACCACAGCATGTGTGCAGAGTCAGAAAACAGCTCTCAGGAGTCAGTTTTCTGGTTCGATTGTGGGATGCAGATGCAGATATCGAACTCAGGACCTCAGGCCTGTGAAGCGAGCCATCCCGTTAGCCTGCTCTTTAACTAAGAGTGTCCTACCCATCGTGATCTGGCAGAGGTTCCCAAATTTCAAGATGTGTCCGTCTTCTTCCCACCCCAGGGTCTGGAATCCACGTGAATCACAGAGCATACTCATTTCTCCTCTGGCAACCTGGCCCCTCCCTTCTTCTCCTGGCTCCACCAGACCCCTGTGTGTTCCCTGGGACCTGGTGCTGATTTGGGTGTTTCCTTCCTGCCCAGAACACAACACAAGCTTCTGTCCCAGGCAGGCCAGTGGGTTTCAGTGTACACGGCTGCAGAGCTTCAGCTAAGCCAGTCGTCCTCCACCTAGGACGCCTGGAGCCGTACATACCTTTATGAGATTTTCTGCAGGACCAAAAAAGTCATCCGTCGCAAACAAAACCTGCACAAAGAGAAGAAAAAGGAATCCAGATAAAATTACCATAAATTAAAACACCCTCTAGTGGAACATTAGGGGATGCAGTTTAAAAAGATATAAATAAATAAAATTTTAAAAGCGTGTGGAATCCCCTAAGGGAAGAGACAGTGGCGTTTCCCTGCAATGCTTTGTAAAGCATCTGGGTCTCAAGCCTGCTGCCTCCTGAAATCATTTCTTCCCATTCTTTCCATCTGAATCCCTTTTACAGTCTGGATGGAAATGCTAATGTCTCACACCCGGAGTGTAAATAAGCCAGTTTCTTTCTCTCTGGCTCATGGCTCTTATAAAGTTCTTGGAGAATTTTGTACAAGCTTGTTCTGATCACAGTCCCTCCCTCTCTCTACTCTTCCTAGATCCACCCCTCCTCCCCTACCCACCAAACCTGTGTGTCCTTTTTCAGCCTTGGAGTTCTTTTATAAAGAGATCGGTGGGTGGAGCTGGGGCGTGGCTTGGTGGTTAAGAGCAAGGGAGAACAAGCAAGAGGATCTGAGTTTAGATCCTGGCACATAATAAAAGCCAGGCCTGACCACACACATACACCTGCCTCCCCAGCGCTGGAAGCAGGTGGAGACAGGAGGATCACTGGGGTCCCTGGCCATCAGCCTAGCAAAAGAAAACACAGCAAGCTCTAGGTCCAATAAGAGATCTGTTCCAAGGAAAATGATGTAGAGAAGGCTAGAGGAAGAAATCCAATTTCCTCCTCTGGTCTCTGTGCACACTGGAGGGCACACATTGATGCACACAAACTCATGTCCACACATACATACAACACACATGAAGCAGACACATGTCCATACATACATACAACACACTTGAAACGCAGACACATGTCCATACAAACACACATGAAAGAGAGAAAAAGAGAAAAGAGAGAAAGAAAGAAATAGAGAAAGAAGAGAAGAGAAGGGAGAGGAGAGGAGAGGAGAGGAGAGGAGAGGAGAGGAGAGGAGAGGAGAGGAGAGGAGAGGAGAGGAGAGGAGAGGAGAGGAGAGGAGAGGAGAGGAGAGGAGAGGAGAGGAGAGGAGAGGAGAGGAGAGAGAAAGAAAAGGGGAGGGAGGGTCAGATAGAGGGAGGGAGAGAAGGACAGAGGGTCGGAAGGACAGAAGGACGGAGGGAAGAAAACAACGCTCACTGGGTCACACCTCAGCTTTGAGGCCACCATTCTCCCTACAAGTGGCTCCAGGAAGATGGTGCTGCAGGACTCTGTCCTGGTGACGTCCCCACTAAAGCAGCACACTCCTGAGTGAGGTCGTGTACTGCTCCCTTGCCCACCAGTGAAGCACTTTCTCCCCGAGTAAAACACGCTGCGGACCACTGGGTGAAAATGAACGAACTATCTGGGAACCTGCCCTGCTCCTTCACCATAAGTGCAACAGGAAGAGCTTCCTCCCTCTCCTGCTGCCCTCCCTACCCTGCTGCAATGGACGCCTTACCCGGAAGTCCTCCCTGACATCATGGACAAACCACCACCACCACCACCACCACCACCACCACCACCACCACCACCACCATTGCTCCTTGTCGGGTATTTTATCATAGCAATTTGAAAAGTAACTAATAAAAAATATTAATACATAGAAGTAAGGCCGTTGCTATGACAATCCTGACCATGTGGTTCACGGGCCTTGACAACCTGTTTGTAGTAGGAATGTGGGGACTTTGGAAACAGTGTTCCACGCTGAAATTAAGAACACCACGGAGGAACAGTGAACTTTGCACAAGTGCAAAGCAAACATATTAAAAAAAAAAAAAAGTAGGGGGATGGGGAAAATGACTCGGTGAGTAAGAGCCCTCACTATGGACGTAAAGGTTTGGTTCAAATCCTCCACAATGTAAAAAAAAAAAAAGCCACACCACTCAGGTGTGGCCTGTGTGGGCCTGCAGCCCAGTGCAGGGGGGGAAGAGGCAGGAAGGGTTCTGTGACTCACTGGCTGCCAGAATATCTGCCAATGACAAAATGGCCATCTCTAGGTTCACTGAGAGATCCTGTCTCAAAGGACTAAGGGGCAATGTGACAGGACACCTGGCGCCATCCTCTGGCCTCTGTATATGTACATTCTCAACACGCATGCATGCAAACACATGTGTTATATACGCATATATATAACACGCATGCACACACATACATTATGTCTATATGTGTGCACATGCGCACATACATGTACACATGCATGCACACACTTGCACACACACATACATGCACACACTCACACACATGCACATATTCATATCACACATATAAGCCCTTCTGTCCTCGCCCAGAATTGCCCGAGATTCATGTCATCTCTTCAGAACTCTGGCAGTGCTGGGCCTCCTCCACAGCTGATTACTGCAGCCTGATACTAACTCTGGCCACAGCAGCCTGAGTGGGTCCCGCAGTGTTTGAACCTAACATTGACTTCCCGCCCTTGAGAGCCCTGCTTACCTTTCCTCCCACGCACTCAGAAGCCAAATCAATCAGCTGGGTAAAGTCCAGAAATCTGGTCAGTTTTCCCTCCTTTGGAGTATCAGCCATGCTTCCTAGAGTTGAGAAGGGCAGGACCAGTCAGAAAGCTTCAAGAGTGAGGACGTCTCAGAAACCATGCCTGGCGGCCCTCAGAGGCGAGGCAATGGAGGGCCGGACTGTTCTTCACCTTGGCGAGAGTTAAGCAACCAAAACAGACAGGAAGTCAGAGAGAGGTAAGAATAAACACCACTTAACACGCAGATCCCAATCAAGGCCACACAAGGCCATGTTGTGTCTTCGTTACTGTCATGGTCACCTTTCTACGGCTGTGAAGAGACACTAAGATCAAAGTAACTCCTGTAAAATAAAATGCTTGATTAGGGCTTCCTTACGGTTTCAGAGGTTCCGTCCATTATCGTGCTGGGGGCACGGCAGCATGCGGGCAGGCGTGGAGCTGGAGAAACCTGTGCGAACCCTACATCCAGATCCACAGGCAGCAGGGGGAGAAGTGCAGTGGGCCTGGCTTGGGCTTTGGAAATCTCAAACCTACCCACAGTGACATGCTTCCAACAAAGCCACACCCACTCCTAAAAGGCCACACCTCCTAATCCTTCTCAAGCAGTGCAGCTCCCTGATGAGTCAGCAGTCAGATTCAGGAGCCTATGGGTCAGAGTGGGGGGAGGGGGAAGGAGGAGAGGGAGGGGGAAGGGAAGGGGAGGGGAGGGGGAAGGGGAGGGGGGAGCATTGTTTTTGTTTGTTTGTTTGTTTGTTTGTTTTCGAGACAGGGTTTCTCTGTGTAGTCCTGGCTGTCCTGGAACTCACTCTGTAGACCAGGCTGGCCTCAAACTCAGAAATCCGCCTGCCTCTGCCTCCCAAGTGCTGGGATTACAGGCATGCACCACCACGCCCGGCTTAAATAAATCTTAAAAAAAAAAAAAAAGAAAGAAAAAAGAACTTGCTTTTAATTGCCTTTGAGTGCATTCTAATAATACCCCAGAGCAACCAGGCAGCGGGTGCAACGTGAGGCACACCTGCTGGGGAAGCATAAGGTCGCCCTGCAGAGTGGATCCTGACTCGGGAGTGGCGGGGGGGGGGGGAGGGGGCACGGGAGTGGGGGAGTGGGGAGCTCCGCCTAGAAATGCCTCCAAGATGAGAGGGAGGGAAATGAGCAGGAGCGGGTGAGACTTATCAACCATGAGCAGATACAGATGGAGGATGCATGGAGGGGCCACACTGCCGTGTGCTTCCCCACTTTTGTGGGTGCTAGAATGCTCTCGGGTGCACCCAACGTCGTACAGATTGTTACACCACACAGAGACAAGGAGAGAGACAGAGAAGAGAAGCCCCAGCCACATATCTGCCCTGGTGACCTTCTCCACCCATGGGTGTGGTGCCTCAAGCCGTTATCCCTAGCAGGCAAGAGGCTGGGGTAGAAAGATGCTGCAAGATCGAGCCCAGCTTAGGCTTCCTAGGTTCAATGCTCACCCAGGCTGCAACATGACATCCTAAAGGCAAACCACCACCTCCGGAAATAGAGACACCGCCCAGCAAGCGTTGCTGAGCAAAGCACTGCCCTGCACTCTGCAGATAGTACCCTCAGCGCACACACCCTTCCCAGCCCTGTGCGTGTGTGCACATACATGTGTGCATTCGTATTTATGTGCATGGGTGTGCAAGTGTATGTGTGATTGTGTGCATACACAGAAAGAAAAAAAAAAACACCCCAGAAGCCACTGCAGAAATTCTCGAAGCTCTTGTAGAAATGTGTCTTAAATGGGCAGAAGCAAATTGACCAGAGGGAGGAATTCACTTCGCCGTCCTGCACCTCACCGAGATTTCTCGTCTGCTCGCTTCCTCCAGCCTACGAGCCTCACTGGAGATGAGAAAGTATAAAGAGGCCCTTACGGTCACTTCTGGGACATACTCGGCTCTCCACCATTCCCCTGGCAACGCTCCATTTGCAGCAGAAGTCCTGCTACGTGTGTGCTGCGTGTTTAAAATGTGCCCCGTGGAGAAAAAGCAAAGGAGGAGCTGGGATGGCGCTGTTAGTAGAATGCTCGCCTGGGGCTCACAAAGCCCCCGGTTGGATCCCAGCACCACAGAAACCAAGCAGACCCCTGCTCTCCCAGCAGAGGCAGGAGGACCGGTAGTTAGGACTATCCTCTCCTACATAGTATCCTTTAAAGAATGATCCTACACCCAGTAAAGGAGAAGAGGAAAAACTAAGAGGCCCTTGTAAAAATTCACCAATGGCTCCCTGTGGGGGTAAGTTTCGAAAGAATGTTCAACTCCAGAAGCAAGTCTCCGGTCACAGCAGTGGGGACAAGTGGTAAGAAGGGCGAAACTTTACGCTTTCCCCTGCGGTCACTCACACCGTCTTCACTGCTCTGTCTTTAAGCCAAAATGCCCATTAAACAGAGGAGGCCCCCTGGGTTAGGTACCCAGCATGACGTCACACGTCCCAGTGGAAACCAGATGACTCACGTAGCCTTGAAATTCAAATCCAGCGTCATTTAAATTCAGCTTCTTCACTGTATTAATAACATGTCACGTGTCTAGGACACACAGGTGGCTGGTAACTCCTGTTCTGGGTATCGAGGCGAGTCTGCACACCACAGAGGTTTCTACCACAAGCACAGGTGTTCATCATTTCCATGTGTGATATAGGAGAGCAACCATTATAATGGTTCCCTGTCATTAATGACCTCAGCAAGGATCAGACTTTACTGATGGATTTTTTGAAGCCTTTCCAACACCAGACACCCTCGACCCAGCCAAGGATGATGGGGAGGCACATTCCAGGCATGAGCAGAAAGTGAACTTGAGTCTGAGGTAGCAGAGGTGAATGCTGGGAACCTGTGTATGTTTCCACAGCCAAGACTGTTTCGTTAGATATTTTTTAGCTGGGGAAGAACAGCCAGATGTGCACCATCGACCGGCCACTGGCCAGGGAGGGGAAGCTGGACTAGATGCAATCAGAAGTTATAGAATACTATAGGAATTCAGGCAAGAAATGCTTGGGGCTGGAGCTGTAGTTATGCTGATAGAGGACTTGGCAGTGTGTGCATGAAGCCCTGGGTTTGGGCCCCAGCACCTCCAAACAGGAATGGTGGTGCATGACTGCAATCCTAACACTTGACATAAAAAAAATTCATGATTATCCTTGGTTACATAGTAAGTATAAATCCAGTCTGGGCTATGTATGAAACTGGAGGGGGGTAGAGGAAGTGTGTATGGGGGGGGAAGTCTCGGCAAAGGGTGTTCCTGCTCACAGGATTTAAGAACTAAGTGAAGAGCGGGCAGTGAAGTATCCTTCAGCTGGTGACTCTGCAGGGACGCCATAGGGAAGGAGGAGAGGTGAGAGCCATTAGACTCATCAGAAAGGAGGTGTCCTACACTGAGAGACGTGGGTGAACACATCCAGAGGGATGGTTGCAAACATAAGGCCAGACCCAAGATCTGGCAGACCTGGGCTATTCAGAGGGGAAAGGAGGGGTTCCAGGACATACGCCCTGATCCCTGAGCTCTAAATGCCCAGACTAAAGGCGGGCTAACAAGGAAAGGCCATGACAGCGATTTCCACAAAAAAAGAAGAGGAAGAGCAGGAGGAGGAGAAAGAAGAAGAGGAGGAGGAGGAGGAGGAGGAGGAGGACGAGGAGGAGGAGGAGGAGGAAGGTGGAGAAGTTGTTGTCCCAGGCCACACCATGAGAGGCATTTATACAATTTCTAGAGTAAGCCAGCAGCTTGAAACAGGTTAAGAAATGACACTCACACCAGAGCTCATGCCAGAAGCTGGGGACTTGCACTGTGGCAATTTTCCCAGATCATACAAGGAACAAGCCAGCATGCCTGTCACACTTTGGTGTCAGGGCGATCCCTCTTTGCAGCCCCACATGAGGGGTCCCGTCTGGGATGACTGATAAGCTATGTGTCTGTGTTTATGATGTGCTTTGAATCTTTTCCGGTTTATCTAGTGGCGCAAATGAATCATTTATCAGTTTGGGCTTCCTGGTGCTCTGGCAGATGGTGTCTGTTAACTTAGGTAAGGTGTACAGTCACTCTTTGCTGGCACTTACATTCAAAATGGAGTAACCCGGGTTAAGGTTATTGCTTATTAAACGGAGTCTCTGTAGACTAGGCTCAACCTGATATCCCATACAATACATAGTAAGCCACAGCAGTCCCTGCCTGTCCTCAGCACCCCATGCTGGCATCGGGGTGAGGTGAACTTGTGTGTCAGCTGATGCTGTTGGATTCCCCCACTTGATGTGTCTCTTCAGATCACCTCTGGGTTTTTAAAGCCTCAGATTCCCCCCACTCCCCACCCCCACCCCCACCCCCACCCCCACCCCCCCACACACACACACACTCAGAATCCACGGGGTAGCCCACTCATGCAGATGTGGCCTGAGTGTTACAGGGATATCATCTGCTTTTCTATTGTGTTTGATGCTCACAGGACAGAATTGGTGTCTGGTGTTCCAAACCTGTCAAAAGCCCAAGGCTGGGGAGGCCCCGGGTCCTAGAGGAAAGCTGTTGTTGTTTTGCTAATGAATAAGATCAAATTGCTTTCTAGATCATTCTGTCTACAGACCAGCACTTTGGCTTCTTTTGCAGTGAGTGATGGTTAGTGCAGACCCATAGCTGGTCTGAGGCAAGTGACTATGGGTGCACAGCCATAAGTGCCACCACCTCTGAGGCTCAGGGCACATCATGAAAGAGGAGGGAAGAACTTAAGAGCCAGAGAAAGGCGGGATGGGGTGGGGCTGCTTCTGGCACAGCCCTTGCACTTATGAACTCACAGCAGCTGCATAGGAATGGGATTATCAATGTTCTGCCATGGAATGGGGTTGGATTGTGAGGCCCCACCCTTCTCCCGGGTTCTATTAGGCAGTTAATTGGTTCTGGGGTGCTGAGAGACATTTTCTTCAGTTGTGTATATATAGTCACTGGTACACGGTGGCCATGCTCCTGTAAATAAACACTAACAGAATTCCCTGGAAAACACACACACACACACACACACACACACACACACAGAGAGAGACACAGACACAGACACACACACACACACACACACGCACGCACGCACGCACGCACGCACGCACGCACGCACGCACGCACGGAAAGACTGATTGGTGGGCTGAGAATCAATATCCTTCCCCAACTGTCATTGTACAGGTAGGAAAACTGAAGCCCAAAAAAGTGAGGTGCCCACTGCACCCTTTCTCCGGTGGCAGAGTCTGGTGTCTTACACCAGAGAACAAGGGGAGCTGCGGGAGGCTATGGTATTAGACTGCCACGAATGACGCTGGCCTGAGGGGACCCAAGGCATAGTCTGAAAAGCATTTGCCAGGAGTCCTCTCCCGGCCCGACCACCAGGTGGCGCTGCTCACCGCAGCATTCCTGGGTCTTCCCCGGTGAGCCCAGTCTTCTGAGCCCTGGGGATTGATTCATCAGGCTCTTTATGAGAATGAAGAATGCAGTCTACTTTGAATCTTGCGTGTGCCTATTCACTTTTTTTCTTTCAAAGAGTAACATGTTACCCAAAACTAGAAGAGAAAATGCACCATAGAGTTGTGAGCCTCCCTCACCCAAACCATGGCCACAAATGGCATGTTATTGCCACCAAAAAAGGTGGCACACGCCTTTAATCCCAGCACTCAAGAGGCAGAGGCAGAGGCAGGCAGATCTCTGAGTTCAAAGCCAGCCTGGTCTAAGAGAGAGTTCTAGGACAGCCAGGGCTACACAGAGAAACCCTGTCTTGGGGGTGGGGGAGGAGGTATAGGTGTTATTACATTACAGATGGGATCTTTAAGACTTTTTACATTTATGTTTCATTTTCTTTTACCTCCGTCCATATAGAACACTAAAAGGAAAATAAACAAAAAAATATTTAAAAGACACTGGGATTTCTAAAAATCACCTCAAAAAATTAACACTCAAGCCAGGTAGTGGTGGCACATGCCTTTAATCCCAGCACTTGGGAGGCAGAGGCAGGCTGATTTCTGATTTTGAGGCCAGCCTGGTCTACAGAGTGAGTTCCAGGACAGCCAGGGTTACACAGAGAAACCCTGTTTGGGGGGGGACCCACTCACTCAGACTTCCTAACCAAGAAAAATTGTTACTAAAATAAAGATCTGCAAATACGAAGAGCTTCAAGATGCAGGGAGAGTTTCCAAACCTTGTCAGCTCCCCAGCCAAGAAGTCCTACCTTCCATGTTTGTCTTAGGAACACTGAAGACCTCCTGGGCCTGGACCTACCCACTGTCCAAGGTTTTCCCTGAGGCCCTGATGAGTGGAAAAGAAACACAGCCAGTAGTAGGAGCCTGGGGCCAGGGCCTTGGGGAAGTGCTGGCTTCAGACCCTGAGAACCCAACTCTTCTCATTGTACAGGGCTATGACATCAGGCCCAAGGCTTCAGGCCACTGTGTTCTCTCTCTGTAAAGTTCTAGAGATAAACCATGTTTCCCCAGGTCACCCACCCATGCCCCAAGGAGGAGTTAGTCATGTTATAATGGTTGACAGAGGAGAGGGAGTCATATTCCTCAGTGTAGCCACTGATGGTTCCCTTGCTCAAGAACATAATACACACACAGTCACATACACTCGAACACACATACACACACTTACACAGAGACACACATACACATTTGTGTATTCACACACACATACGTGCCCACACACATACGTGCCCACACACATTCTCACACACATACACACACACATACACATCCTCACTCAAATATATACACATACTCACAAATACACATGCACACAAAGACACACACTCATACACATATACATGAACACACATATTTTTACACATACACATGCTCACTCACACATTTTCACACACACATATTCACAGAAAGAGATACACACTCATACACATATACATGCACATACATTTTTACACATATATATGCTCATTCACAGGTGCATATACACACACATATACATGTTCTCCCACATTCATACACACATATACACACTCACGTGTACACATTCACACACACATACATGCACATACAAATACTCATGTCAACAATCTTAATTAAATGCATCAGCCATGTTTAAAGCCATGAAAACAGGAGGGAGAGTTGTGGAGAAGTTGTTCAGTGAAAAGGAGGAGACAAGAGAGGATCCTGAGAGGAGGAATATAACCAAAGAATAAAAAGGGGCTCAGCTAAGGTCTGAGAGGGAGGGTGAGTCATCTGCAGTTCCTCCAGCCCTTCCAAATTCCCACCCTCCTCCCTCCTCCCTCTCGCAGGAAAGCCCAAATGGCAGTCTCCTGTGACCCTCCCTGACATCTGTTTAAATGCCATGCTGTTACTAAAACCAGGCAGCAGCCAACCCTAAGCCCAGCGGCATGCTGAAGTTGGTCCTGGTTGGTGCCCACGTACACTCCCAGCCGTCAGGAGGAAGGCACAGGCCAGTGACTAAGGCCGTTCCTCTGCTGAGGGAAATGCCACAGACAGAGCATGCTCCATGCGAGTCTGGGAAGCTGGGGAGGGACTGTCCCCCACAAGGAGAGGAGGTTCTCCTGGCCTGAGAATCATCCCACGTTAAAAAAAAAAGACATCCAGAGGGTGTTACTCGTAGGTTCTAGAGAAGCTTTGCCAGAAGAATGAGCTTTGGGGTGGTCTGAAGAAGAGCATTACTCACTCGAGACAAAGCTTGAGAGACCTGAGACAGAGTCCAAGGAGCCACAGGCCATAAACCAGCAGGGTTGCACAGGTGTGGTAGTGTGCATCTGTGAGCCCAACACTCAGCAGGCTCAGGCAAGAGGATCATGAGTTCAAGGCCAGGCTGCACTACATAGTGAGTGATTGCCTCTGCTGTGCTTCTCTGAATTCATTACAGTCCTGCATTCACCTAGAACCCAAGGTTATACAACCTCCTAAAACAGTATGGCCAGCTGGGCAAGTATTCAGATTCAGGACTGAATAGGAGGGTGGGAGGGCGGGGTATTTCTGTTCAAACCATAGGATTAGGCTTGCTTCACTCTGTGCTCAGTGTTGAGGTGGTGGTGGTGGTGGTGGTGGTGGTGGTGGTGGTGGTGGTGGTGGTGGTGGTGGTTTGCCTTGACTGACCAGGAACTTACTTTGGAGATAGGCTGGCCGTGAGCTCACAGAGATCTGCCTGCCTCTGCCCCCTGAGCGCTGGAGTTAAAGGTGCGTACCACCAGCCCTGTCCCATGTTTAGATGTTTTAAAGACCATATGACTTAAACTCCAGTAGAACAAAGAACAGAGCCAGAATATGAAGCCTCCCTTAGTCCTTCTCTGCTGGGCCCTAGAACTCCATACTGATAATATCACCTAGGGCCACAATCTAGTGTTCTTAAGAGACTGGACATCTCCCTTCCCCCACTTCATTCCCTTGGGAACACCAACATCAGACATAAGGAATTATTCAACATGATAAACAGATCTCCAACCTCACCCAAGAGTCCAGATCCCAGTGTTCAGGATTGAATTTCTCACTCCCCACAGTCCGATGCTATGAACTGTTAACAGCAGCAACGTTAGAATTTATAGAGGACAGAGAGAACCTTCCTTTGTGATGTCACAAGGGCTACAGAAAATAGAGCTGAGGGAACAGCTTGTCCCAGGAGAGACCAAGGGACAATGGCTGGAGCAGGCCTGTTCCCTTCTGTGTGTGTAATCCTAATGACCCCAGGGCCTTAAGCCAACCCTACCCTACTCCTATCCTACTGGCTGGAACCCTCAGCATCCCACCCAGCTGTGGCCTTGAATTCGAGTTGACTCTCTTCAAGGCATCTGTTTATTTATTCAGCAAATACAGAGAGACCCTGCAATGGCCTCTGATATCCTAGAAAACACAGGGGCTGTTGAGGGGATTTGTTATAAACCAAGGACCCGATGCTCAAGGAAATGCATACGTACACAAACGTTACTGCAATGTGAAGACTGCAGGGACCTCTGAGAAGAACATGCATCCGCATACTGTTCTGTGTTGCTCCACAGCCCAGCTCAGTGCGTCCCACCCCCACCCAGAGCCCCACCCAGAGAGGAAGGTGCTTGGTGGCTGCTCAGAGACACAGCGGACAGGTGGCATGCCCTGGGAGCAGATGCCTCCCCCAAACCCCACCCCCTGCGGTTGAGAAACCCAGACGCCGAGCTCGAGAACTTCTGGAGTCTCAAGAGCCAGCTGGTGTCCCAGGACATTCCATCCCAGACCCCTCCGTCCCTTCCTTGACTCCCTCTCCAGGGGTCACCCTGCCCCTTTCCCACCTATGCACCAAACCTATATTCATCAAGGTTCTTTAGTGGAACAGAGTCCATGAAATTAATGCAAATTAAATTAGATGGGCTGGTACACTATGGTCTGGCTAGTACAACAATGGCTGTCTCACACCAGAGACACTGAGAATCTCAGAGTTACTCGGTTCCGTGGTAGGGACTCACCAGAAGAAGCTGGGTCAGCTGTCAGTGACAGCAGCAGCAGCAGCAGCACCGCCACCACCACCACCGCTGCCACCGCCAATAAAAAGGCAGATGAATTTACCAATAGGAGAGAAAGCCCAGCCAGGAGGTAACTAGGCTATGCTTCCTCCAAGTCCTCATCTGGGCAGCTATCAGCAGGTGCTTCCCACACTTAGGGTAGGTTTCCCCACAACAAGTAAAGTAAAACAATCCCCCCCAGACTTGCCCAGGGGACATTCAGTTGTAAAACATTCCTTCGGTGAAAATCACTACCCCCGCCCCAGGTGATTGTATACTGTCAAGCTGGCAAGGAAAGCAAACGCGTCCGGTTGACTGTGTTTGAAGAGACAAAAGCTCATGTGAAAGTCTGGCCCGCTGTCCCTGTGGACCCTGCGCATGCTCAGTCCATCCCTCCGCCCTCAGTTCTTCCAATGGCCCGAAGGCTCCGCGTGTTCCTCCTCCGTCTCCCTTCCCAGGTGGAATCCATGAAGAACACAAGCTGCAGCGTCTAGCCGTAATAAACTATCTAATGTGGTGACTTTATTCTCCAGGTGCCTGTGTTCTAGGGCCTTCCCCCACTCCCAGGCCCCCCCCAACACACACACACACACACACACACACACACACACACTGTGTTAGCCAGCTTCACGTTGCTGTGACCAAATATTGGGATAAATAAGAGAGAGCTTCAGAAGCGAGTTCTTTATGGGGGATGGCACAGTGGAGCGGAGCAGAGAGAGCATGCCTGTACCGGAGGCCTTTTTCCCTTTCCTTCCATCTAGGACCTCACCCCAAGAGACAGTGTCCCCCACATTCAGGATGGGTCTCCCCCTTGGTTAGCCCTCCCCGGCAATGTCTTCACAAACATACTCATGAGGTTCTTTTTATTCTTGTCTGGTATTGACCATTGCACCCAGCGAGCAGCTAGCTTCACGAAGCCTGAGCTCTGGCATACAGAAAGCCACAGAAGAATGCTCAGTGCTAGACAAGGCCCCAGGGGCTCCATAGCGCACACCAGAGCTGATCCTATGACCAATGCGAATTCAGGTGATGGGTTCCCAGACACTACAGCAGCTGGAGACCACACTTCGAAACAGATTCTAGAAGCCACTTATAGGGTAGCCACTGGGCATTTAACATTGAATATCTATCTAAAATTAAATCTAGCTCAGTTAAAGTTAAAGGGAGTTAATCCAAGTCCTCTGCCTCCTGAGCTGAGTCTCGTGTTAGTGGCTATGCGTAGCCAATGGCCGTGTGCTCAACCACCGTTTCCATCCTCCTGCATCTGTAGGGAGGAAAGGAGAAATCCCTGCAGAGTAGCCCAAGGGTGTGCAGGCTGCCCCTGGAGCCCCTTAACATACCCACGCTCTCAGTTCCAGCCTATCAAGATACAAGACTGTCTGGAGGCAAACTACAGCAGCCGAGGAACAGTCAAGGTGTCCCTCTGTGGTCTCTCCCTTCCCAGGGGAAAACAGGAATCCTTGGGCGGGCTCCACCCAATAGCTGTGCAGCCCTATCTGGAGGATGCAACCCTCTCAGAGGCGGGTCCAATGCTGGCAGAGGTCTACTTTCCAAATTAACAACCTGTCACCCGCCCCACTGTGGAGGGACCTGCTAGAACACGATTCTTTTCTGGCAGGCTACAAACTTTGCTGTCCCTAGAGAGAGAGCATGGACTCAGTGCTTCCGCAATATCCACCACCATCTTCTGGGGCTCGTGTGAGAGGCTAGGCATGTCCTAGATCATGTTTCCGCGGCTGAGCAATTCTGGGAACCTCCTCTTCCGCTGATTGTCTTATAAGCCTTCCATCCGGCACGTTATCCACCTCATCCAGCATGGCTGAAATGCAAAGCCAAGGAAAGCAGGCAGACCCTCAGAGGACCCAGGGCTGTACGACACTTCCTGGAAAGATGGGAACAAAAGTCTGATACCTGGTACTAATGACAGACGAAAGGAACAAGTTCACTCAAGTCTTAGGATCCAGTGAGTTTATTGGGGTTACTTACAGAGCATGAATGAAGGGCTTCTCACAGGAACACAGGGGACTCAAATGTAGTTACAACACTACAAGCTTACCCCAGCATGGAAACGACCTACGGAAACTGCATTCCTGGACACCCCTGTATGACTTGGAGACAGCTCCATTAAGTTGCAAAGTCTCCACTCCCCAGGAGTTATTACCGCTTGGTATGTGTTGGGGGTCGGGGAAGGTGATTCTAAATCCTGTAAGCTTCAGGAGAGTCCTGAGAATTGTGAGTGGCTTTTGGTTTTTTGTTTGGGTTTTTTTTTTGGGGGGGAGGGTTGTTTTTGTTTTCTTTTTCAGTTTTTCAAGACAGAGTTTCTCTGTGTAGCCTTGGCTGTCCTGGAATTCACTCTGTAGACCAGGCTGGCCTCGAACTCAGAAATCTACCTACCTCTGCTTCCCAAGTGCTGGGATTAAAGGCGTGCACCACAACTGCCCAGCTGTTTTTTTGTTTTTGTTTTTGTTTTCACTTTCAGTTTATGTGTACAAGTGTTTTGCCTGGATGTATATAAATATGCCATGTTTGTGCCTGTGTGTCCTTGGTCCTTGGGATAGCTTGTATATGTTCTGCCCAGGGTTAGAAGATGTGGCCCTGTTGAAGTAGGTGTGTCACTGTGGGTGTGAGCTTTAAGACCCTTATCCTAGCTACCTCGAAGTCAGTCTTCTGGTAGCAGCCTTCAGAAGAAGATGTAGAACTCTCAGCTCCTCCTGCACCATGCCTAACTGGATGCTGCCATGCTCACACCTTGATGATAATGGACTGAACCTCTGAACCTGTAAGCCAGCCCCAATTAAATGCTGTCCTTATAAGAGTTGCCTTGGTCATGGTGTCTGTTCACAGCAGTAAAACCCTAACTAAGACAATCACTGCTAAGCTCCATCCCAACCCTTGATCCACAAAAAAATCACAGTTTAGAGCTGAAGTAAATGGTTTGTGTTTAAAGTCACTGAAGGGCCCCAAGCGATGATTCCTCCAGTAAAATCCTTGTTTTGTAAGCTTGAGGACATGGGGTCAAGTCCCACAGCCTCCTGCTGTTTAATCCGATAACTAGAGAGATGCATCATTGGCTTAGGTACGGACCACTTCTGCAGAGGACCCAGGTTTGGTTCCTAGAATCCATCTCAAGCACCTCACAACCACCTATAACCCCAGTTCTAGGGGATCTGACATGCTCTTCTGGTTTCCACAGACACCTACATACATGCGGTGCTTATACACACAATCGGGCACACATCCATAGATATAAACTCTAACTCTTATTCCAAAGCCAAGTGTGGAGGTATTGTAATCAGCCTGACCTACTTCAGGCGAATGAGAAGCTGCCTCAAAAACCAAGGTAGACAGCACTTAAGGACTAACACCAGCCGGGAGGTGGTGGCGCACGCCTGTAATCCCAGCACTCTGGGAGGCAGAGGCAGGCGGATTTCTGAGTTCCAGGCCAGCCTGGTCTACAGAGTGAGTTCCAGGACAGCCAGGGCTATACAGAGAAACCCTGTCTCGAAGAAAAAACAAAACAAAAAAAAAAAAAAAAGGACTAACACCTAAGATTATTTCACACCACACATACACACACACACACACACACACACACACACACACACGCACACGCACATAAAGAATAAAGGAAGGAAGAAAAGGTTTGGGAGTGAGGTTTCACAGTAAAAGCTCATTTATACATGACTATTGGGTGTGTAGATGGCACCATCCCTCTAGGGACTTTCCTTCCAAAGCAGAAACTGGATAATGCATGCTTTTCCAGGACCCCTGTCTCCAGAGCACAGATGCATTGCAGGCTGACGGGGGGTTTTTCCTTTTTCTTTTTCTTTTTCTTTTTTTTTTTTTTTTCTGGATTTGTGCAGTGCACAGTCTGTGCATCAAACGTGGCCCTGACCCCAGGTACCCAGACACACAGATTTGCCTGCAGGCTCTGTGTGGGAAGGCAGTGATGTACAGGCACATCAGTAAGCCAGCTTCCATGGCAACAGCCTCAGCAGCCTGGCAACAGCATCTGGAGCCACAGTAGCCGAGGGACCCACACAGATCCATGTGCAATGTGATTCATGGGTTTTGTTCCTTCCACAAGTGGTGCTTCTGGTTGTTCCTGAGGCTTCCCAACAATTTACTTCTGTGCGAATTGACCAAACTGAGTTTTCTACTTACAGCTTAAGTAGCAGCCACTTTGGATTAGGTCTGTTGAAATGAGTTGGGTTGAACCTGTTAACTAGATCAGTGGTTAGTTGTCTGCTTGTGTTTTTAATGTGACCCTAGCTAGAATTCTCTGAGATCTCAATTGAAGAGTTACCCCTATCACATTTGCACAAAGGCAAGGGTGGGGTATTTTCTTTTTCTTTTTTTTTTCTTTTTTTATTAATTAACTTATTTTTTACACTTCATATTTTATTCCCACCCCACCCCATCTACCCTCTGACTGTTTCACATCCCATACCTCCTCCCCAACCCCCTGTCTCCATGTGGATGTCCCCACTCCCCCACCCCCCACGCCCACTCCTGACCTCTAAACTCCCTGGGGCCTCCTGACTCTTGAGGGTTAGGTGTGTCGTCTGAATGAACACAGACCCTGCAGTCCTCTACTGTATGTGTGTTGGGAGCTCATATCAGCTGGTGTGTGCCGCCTGTTTGGTGGTGGTCCAGGGTTTCAGAGATCTCGGGGGACAGGATCAAATGAGACTGCTGGTCCTCCTACAGAGCGGCCCTTCTCTTTGGGTATTTTCTTGGTGTGGAAGGGATCGGCACCCTGTGGGTGGTGCCGCCCCTGAGCAGGTGGTCTTGCATTATGTAAGGAAGCAGGTTGAGCAAGCCACGGGGGTGGGGTGGGGGGTGGGGTGGGGTGGTGGCAAACCAGGAAGCAGCATCCCTCCGTGGCTTCTGCTTCGGTTCCGGCCTCCAGGTTCTTGTTTGAGCCCTGACTTCCCTTCAACTGTGACCTATAAGCCAAAGAAACCCTTTCTTCCTCAAGCTGATTTCCGTGGTGGTGTTATCACCGCAACAGAGAAGCAAACTGGGAGAGTGCGGGGCTCGGCTTCCTCCCGGCCACATTGCCCTGTGGGCACACAATAACAGAATTTGCTGGCAGGGTTCCCAGACATCCTTCAGTCACTGTGCGACATGTAGGCAGAGAGGAAGGACAGTGACCGCCCAAGCCTGGAGAGGCTGGGACGGCCAGGCGAATGGCTGCCCAGGAAAGAGCTGATGGAGCCAAGCCTGGCCGAGCACAAATACCCTACATCCATCTCCCCCAGGGTGTCAGCCTGGGTGGAGCTTTGCACTGGGACGTCAAGGTGCTGCCCACGGACATGCCATATCCGCCCCCCCTCAGCCATGAGCAGTGCTTCTAGCTCTAAGTTTGCTCTGCCTAAACGGTCACTAGGCTCGTGCAAACACTCTTCAATGGTCCCGTGAGGGTGGAAAACCACAGAGGGTGTGAATGGAGCCATTTTTTCTGAAGAAGGGCACCGTGGCCTTGCCCCGCCCCCAGGCTAGAATTCTCCTTCCTACTGCTCTGCCACTCTTTGTTCGCCTCTCTCCCCCTCTCCCTCCTTTTCTCCCTGTCGTTCTTCCTCTCTATCGCACACATGCACAAGAGAGAAAGAGAGGCAGGCAGGCAGACCAACCGACTGACCAAACAACCGATCGACCGACCGACAGACCGACAGACCGACAGACCAGAGAACATTTGCCCGCGCCCCAGCTCCACAAGCCTCTCTGGCTTTCTCCATCTCCCCCACTGGGTGGCAGTGTGGCACCGTGGATTGACGCCCCTGACCCACTGCCCGAGGCTGTCTCTTTGCTCGTCTATCTCAGCCCGTGCTCCTCAGAGGATTCTAAAGAGGACACCCACGCCAGCTTTCCGGTCACGCCTCACTGCGGCACCTAATGAATCTCAGCTCTCGCCAGAGCCGCCGCGGCACTGCTGCGCAGCCAGCCCCGCCCCCGCCCGCCCCCGGACTGAACCGCGGTCCCCTCCTGAACCTCGGGAAGGGAATTCAGGACAGAGGTCTGGCTCAGCGCCCAGGTGTCTGTACCCAACCTGATCTGCTTCAAAACAGTCTCCGTAATGTAAACGTCCGTTACCAGGTACAAATAATGGCTAGAACGCCGTTGCTATGTTTTATATTAACACAAATTTGCCTAAATGGAGCTTAACGGAGGAAATACAAGGCACCTGGTACTTCTAATCTCCCATAAGGCAGGAGGCAGTGTGCAGAGCAGAGCTGCGGTCCACCTTCCGTTCCAGTTAGATACTTAAGCGGCTGTGCAAACCTAGGTATCTAAGAATGTTAGTAAGACATCCTAGAGCAATGGTTCTCAGCCTTCCTACCGCTGCAGCCCTTTGATACAGATCCTCGTGTTGTGGTGACTTCCAATCATAAAATTATTTTGTTGTTCCTTCGTAATTGTAATTTTGCTACTGTTATGAATTATAATGTAAAATATGATGTACACCCCCCCAGGGGTCACGACCCACAGGTTGAGAACCGCTGTCCTAGCTCCTGCCTACCCATTACAGGACAAGATTATACAAAGTTATCGTCTCCACTGCCTCTCAATGGGCGCTCATCATGTCCATGATGTTAAGTATTCAGTACTTAGTCACCTCCGCCTGCACTGTCCCATGGAGTCCTCACAAGGCCCTCAAATGAGGAATCCAGGGCCTAAAGAGTTCAGATAACTCAAGTTCCTAGCATGTGTGTGTAAACGTCTCATCCCAGCTTGGGGTGAGGCTGGGCCATGTGCTGTGAACACGCAGCTGCTTGCTCAGGTTGACTTCAAGAGGATGAGGCGTTCGTGTTGGAGAAGGGAAGGGTGGGAAAGAGTGGAGAGCAGAGAGACCCCACTGCACAGGAAGATAAAGGGTCTACAGGCAGTCCCACCCTACCCCCACCCCCACCCCCACCCCCACCCTCACCCCCCACCCCCACCCCCACCCCTCCCCCAGCACTGAGAATGAGGCTAGAGAGCTTCACTGGTGACTCTCCGCCCAGTTCTGTGGCACCATTCTTGTTCTCAGGACTCCAAGGCTCACCCTCACCTCCAGGATAGGTGGACATGAGACAAGGGAGAGATCGCATGGGCAGCAGATGCCTCGGATGACCAGGGAGATGTAGACACCTCCTTAGTGCTCTCTAGAGTCATCTGGGTCAGAAGACATGCCCATCTCACGCCCCAGCCTTGAGCAGAGCAGGCTCGCACACTGCGGATGCTTAACTAAGCCTGGTTCAAGTCTCCCTCCCACGTGACCGGCATAGATGTCGAGAAGTTACTCGGCACGTTGAGGGCAGCCCAGCCACTGGACAGCCAACTCTGCCCCTAACAGGGAAAGACGGAGAAGGAGGTTTTACTCCCCACTGACAGCTGAGAGGCAGACTTATAAGGGATGAGGCTAGACCATCCACGAATGCTCCCTGGCACTCTCCCCCTGAGCTCTTAGCTTGCTGCTCCTTCTTCAGCCGGGCCCTCTCTCGCCTCTCCTGCAGAAAGCTACCGGGCTTGAACGGAGAGTTGCCAGTCAAAATCATAACTGTGGAGTTCAACTTCCAGGTTGTTTTCTCCTTCAGGTGTTGTTCACCATGTCCGCATGATGAGGAGCCTGGTACGCAGATACAGCCAGGTCTGTAGCATGAATCTGTGCAAATGGCTCACTGGGAGTAGCCCAGGGCGTCCCCAAAGCCCAGTCTAGGATGTCAACCCTCAGAGAAGCCAAAACAGGGATACCACGTATAGAGCAAGATAGATTCAGAGGCCAGAGGGGGTTCCCTCTCTTCCTACCAATATATAATCAAAATGTACACATACATACCCAGAGGTGCTCACACAAGCTGCAACTCTGTCCAGTCTATCTTTGTCTTTTCTGAAGGTCACTCCAATGACAGAACATGGGGGAGGAGAGAGCTGTGCTTCCTTTGGGAAACTGGATACAGGTTCGGCTATGCCAGATCAAGACTGAAATCCCTGAGGATGTGCCTACAGCCTCGTCCACCCCCTCGATGGGCACGCGGGGCTCACCCGGAAGGGATGGAGCTCTGATACTGAACAGCCGGGTCTCCCAGAGCCAGAGCGTGCATGGAAGAAAAGCCATGTAACAAACCCACAGGCCAACAGAGCTGGTGGGGGTGGCGCCGAAGGGGAGGGCCACCAGGGAGAAAGGCAGGCCTCTCCGGGTCAAAAGCAGGACAGAAGCAGCAGCAGCCCGGTGACCTCCTGTCACATGAGGCCGGCCGGGGCTCAGATAAGTCTCTGTGCACCTTTTGCTTTTTTTCTGCTTTCCTTTTGTTTTTGTTTTGTTTTGTTTGTTTGTTTTTGGTTTTTGGTTTTTCAAAACAGGGTTTCTCTGTGTAGTCCTGGCTGTCCTGAAACTCACTCTGTAGACCAGGCTGGCCTCGAACTCAGAAATCCGCCTGCCTCTGCCTCCCAAGTGCTGGGATTACAGGCATGCACCACCACGCCCGGCTCTCTGCTTTTCTGCTTACAAAGACAGGAACCTCCTCTCCCAAACAAACCAGGAACCTCTCAGCTCACATGTTATGAGGATTTTCACCCTGTCGTGAAGGGGAAGCTGGGAAATATCTAAGCCCCGCCCCCTGTCCGAGATACCAATGGCAAAGTTCAGCTCCACCCAAGTTCACGCTGGGGAACTAATGAATTTAATGGGCGAGGGGTTATATGCAAGAGTGTGGGTGACCCTAAAACAGCCAAACTGGACAGTGTGCACCCACCATGGATGATGGAGCCCCCTTTTCCTAGTCCTTTCTCAGACCATACAAATCTAGCTCTTCCCAGAGACCCTAAGATACTTGCAGTTAGGACGGAATTCCATATAAATGGCCAGACAGTGGTTGGATACTCAGGCCATTGACCAGCCTGCTTTTGCAATCAGACACTAGATTTATGAAGATTTAGTTTGTTCTACTTAGAAGACAATGCTGCATAACATCACGGTGCCTGAAGAAGCTGTCAAAGAAATTTCGAAAAGCTTACGTCAAGAACTATGAAACAGAATCAACTAACCTGGGCTCGTAGGGGCTCTCAGAGTCTGAGCCACCAATCAGGGAGCCTGCATGGGTGTGACCCAGGCTTTCTGCACATCTGTTACAGTTATATTGTTGGTCTTCTGGAACTCCTAACAGCGGGAGTCGGGGACATCTCTAACTCCTTTGCCTGCTTCTAGGATGCTCTCCTCCTGCTGGGTTGCCTTGTCCAGCCTTAATAGGAAAGAAGGTGCCTAGTCTTACTGCAGTTTGATATGCCATGAATGTTTGATATCCTTGGGAGGCCTGCCCTTTTCTGAAGAGAAAGGAGGAATAGATGGGGTGGGAAGGAGAGGGAAGGTAACAGGGAGGGGCTGGGAGGAGAGGGGTGAGGGGAAAGTGAAGTGGGGATGTAATAGATGATAGATGGATAGATAGATAGATAGATAGAGAGAGAGATAGAAAGATGATAGATGGATAGATAGATAGATAGATAGACAGATAGATAGATAATAGATGGATAGATACATGACAGATAGATGATTGATAGATAGATAGATAGATAGATAGATAGAGAGATAGATAGATAGATAGACAGATAGATAGATAGATAGATAGATAACATATAGATAGATGAGAGATAGATGATAGATAGATAGATAGATAGATAGATGAGAGAGAGAGAGAGAGAGAGAGAGAGAGAGAGAGAGAATAAAAACTATGACAGTCTGAAGTGCCCCCTTCCAAGCCACCATGTATGTCAGCCTTCTCAGCATCATGGATGCCGACAGGAAGCACAAGACTCCTGGAGACAAAGGACTTCATTGTTCACAGCCACACTCCGTCTCTATGGGACTCAAGTAAAGCATGTGGAACCAGCACTCACAGCAGCTAACACACAGGGGGGGTGACTCTAGGGACCTGGATCCGCTGTAATGAGCAACAACGCACCTACCCTTTCCTCTCGAGGCAGACGCCTCCTTTGAGACGCTGCAGCGGGAACACGTTCACCGGCTCCCGGCATCACAACACCTTTCTTCTGCACCTGTAAGGCGAGATACAAGGGAGACACAAACTTCATCTTCCAGTTAGCTCGCTATGCAAACATCCTTCCTGGAGCGGTCAAAGCCCTGGGTTCAACATCCAGGAAGTTCCCCCCACCTGCCCTCACACTCTGATAGAAGAAAATTATCCAGCCTGGCTGTGGCGGTGCATGGTTTTAATCCCAGCACTCGAAAGACAGAGGCAGGGGCATCTCTGAGAGTTTGAGGGCAGCCTGGGTCTACGGAGCAAGTTCCAGGACAGCCAAGGCTACACCAAGCTACACCAAGAAGTCCTGTCTTGAGAAATCCTTTCATGAAAAAAACAGAGAGAAAGAAAGAGAGAGAGAACAAGAAAAGAACAAGAAGAACAAGAAGAACAAGAAGAACAAGAACAAGAACAAGAAGAAGAACAAGAAGATCAAGAAGAAGAACAAGAACAAGAAAATTATACAGAGGATAGAGCAGCAAGAACCTCCCTAGAAGATGCACAGAAAGACCAGCTGCCATAGGAGGCTGTCACCATAATTCACTCTTCCCCATCCCAAGTTGGTTTGCATGTGATTATATATTTTCTTTGGGAAGTAAGGGTTTTCTCTCTCTCTCTCTCTCTCTCTCTCTCTCTCTCTCTCTCTCTCTCTTTAACTAAAGATTCTGACGTACAAAAGGGGGAAAAGTGAAGGTTATTACTCAACCTCCCCAGAGCTCCAGTCCCTAGTGTTCCCATAGGTGGGCTGGAGCCTATTATAATAAACACAACACTACAAAAACTGAAGGCTGTGGCCCAAGGCCAGGTCAGGATGGGTGTGGCTTTGGTCTGCAGGGCTCCCTCCAGCCCCTCCCCCAACTGCTCTGATCACTGCGCCGCCATGCTGAGCCGTGCCTTAGAGGGGTCTGCACCTAGCAAAGACTGTGGTGGCCTCTGCTCCCCATCGGCCGGTGAGGAACTGAGGCTCTCCGCTCTATAGCCTCAGAGGAGCAGAACCTTACCGAATCAACGGTGTGACCCGGCTCTCACTGGGACAGACCGGCTGAGCCTCACGTGAATCCCTGGCCTACAGGTGCCTCGTGGTAATAAGTATTCTGGATCCCTGTATTTCAGGGTAATTCGCTTTATCCACATCAATAGAGAGCATAGCTAATGAAGGAGATAGAACAAAAAAACTCTGCACACTCCATAGCAGAAATCAGAGGGTTTATTTGTTTTCCTGAAATATGGATTTGAAGCAGAGCAACAGTATTCCTACCTGGATAATAGTGAAAGGAATCTATGTGATAGCATTACTTATAGAAACATGGGTCACCCCCTGGGTGCTTTTTGTGTAGTTAATAGGGTGGGTGGCAACTCCTGCCCCTTTAGCCACTGTTTACTGGCTGCTGCAACATTTACTGTGTTGTGTGGCTTCCCAGCATCCTTCTGAGTGGTTAACCATAATGAACGTCTGGCAAAGGTGATAATACGCCACCTATTCAGAACAGTCCCCGGACCAAGGTTTCTCCCCTCCTATGGTTCAAACGGCCCTTGCAACTGCCAATGACACTCCACACTTCCAGGCAAAAAGGAAGCGGCAGACATGGTAACCAGTGCTCAGGGGTAGCTTGTGGCCCCTGGCGTCTATAAAAGGTGGGCTCCAGATAGCCATCTCCCCTGTCGGCACTCACAAGTTCTCTTTGTCAAACTCGCACATGAAGTACATGGTAATGTGGCAGGCCACATCGTTCCAGCCACCCGAGGCCACCATCTCCACACAGTCCTCCTCATCATAGGCGTTGTTGGGCTCTCCGCTGCGCCACTTGTTGAAGGTCTGCATGGGGGAGCGGTCCGAGTACACGAAAGCACCTTCTCTCTCCAGGTCATTGATGCCGATGAAGACACGGGCCAGGCCGGCCTGTGCCAGGTATGAAGCCATCAGGCCGTTGGCTGCCTCATCTTTGGGCATGCTCAGTGTGCCTCCTCGGCCTTGGCAGGACAGCTGGGCGTCTGCGTACCGCTTCTCCTCCTTCACCAGCAGGTAGATCTTGCTCTCCGTCTCGCGCACACCAGCAACAGCTGCAGGGGAGGGCAGTGCTGAAAGGCCAGCACTTGCATTTCTATAAACAAACTCAACGCACTCCACCACCACACCACAGCCACGGGCGGGGGCGGGCGCAGCAGCGGTGGGGCTGGGGCGCTAAGAAGCAGCACATGGAAACCGCTGCTGTCCAGCTTGGGGCAGGGGAGGGGGCGGGGGGGGGGAGAGAAGGGGGAGGGGCAGAGTGGGGAAAAGAAAGGCCTCAATCCAACGTACCATTTTTTATGAATTTTAACTCAGTTGTCAGTTGAGTGACCTGGTTGTCCATCTCCCCAATAGCCTTCCTCAGCTGACTGCACTCACATGGAATACCTGAGAGAAACAGCTTGTTATGCACGCGACTGGTTTTGGAAAAGAAGGGTACACACACACACACACACACACACACACACACTGGATGCATAGTCTACTGAGAGAAGGAGCAGGAGATGAGTGTACCAATCTTTAGGGCAGGTATACCTGAACCTACCACACTAAGTGTGATGCCTTCCAGACGAGTTACAACCCTGAGAAGGTGTGTCTGTGTTTGGGTGTTTTGCCTGCATTACGTCTGTGCGCCACATGTGTCTACAGTGACCCAGAGGCCAAAAGAGGACATCTGATCCCCTGGACCTGGAGTTACAAAGTGCTGAGGTTGCTAGAAATTGAAGCCGGGTTCTCTGGGAAAGCAGCCAGTGCTTTTAATCTCTGGACCATCACCCCAGCCCCACAGCTTATGTTTTTAAAGTATAAACTTGATAGATTTTAAGTTTCTGGTCATACCCGGTTCTCCACTGGGACCAGGGGGTCCGATGTCACCAGAATCTCCTTTTTCACCTAGAGGCAGAAAGAAAAATTAAAGTTAGCATGGTGGGGGTGGGGAGGGGGGAGTATTCCTTGAGTTAGAATGTGTCAAGTTAAAAATTGTATTTACTGAAGCTGAGCATGTAGCTCAGCATATATCTACACAGCACGTCTGAGGCGCCGGGTTCAATCCCCATCGCTCCCCGTCCTCATGCTCTGTACACAGCGCTTCAGGCTGTTTACAAATATGGACATTTGCATTTTGTGGGATTTGGGGGAGCAGCCAATGGCATACTGGAGGTCAACTCTGACTCCTCCCCTCGGGGAGTGTTTTACAGGTGACACTGTGTGGTCGATTAACACCATGAGCAGATGAGAGTAGGCCAGCTTTATGTCTCTCAGTACAACAGGAAAATCTAGATGAACATAAAATGGGAGGTGGGGTAAGCTTGTGGATAGATAGCCAGAGCCAGGAAATTCTCTTTATCAAACTCGCACACTGATAATCCCAGGATGTAACCCAAGTTCCTCTGGATCCACTCCAGATAGTGTAGTATCCCAGAAGGGCCTAAACACCAGGACTCCTGCCTAACCTCCTGGGAGGTAGGTGAAGCCTCTCTTAACCCTTGCCATCAATCTGAACACACACAAACACACACACACACACACACACACACACACACACCCATATCAGTCATTTCAGAACCCCTAACATATAGGACTGTCTCCACGAAGGACTCCACACCTTCAGATTCACGGTCCATCTGCATAAGGAGGGAAGTATCAGGCAGCTCCTGTCCACCTTACTCCTCTGTGTTTTCTCAGGGGCTTGAAGACCATCAGAATCTCAGCCTGACCGGGACCCAAGAGGACAGCTCTACCCAGAGACAAAGCCCAATCAAATAATCAGAGTCAAATAAAGGCGGTCCCAGTCTCCATATGAGACTTGGAGATGTGCCCAGCACACATGCTGTGTAGAAAAGAATACGCATTCCTTCGGTCTTCCCCTTGCTCGTTACAGCACTGTCCACAGCAGCCAATGGAGACAGATGGCCTGAATGTCCACAGCCTGGGAGACTGTAGCTCAGGAACACAGTCTCCTGAGCAAATCTCCCACCATCTTCAGCATACCAACCGTGTCTACTTGCAAGATGCTATTGGATCATGTCTAATGGGGGAATAGGGAGGGTCATTGGACCCTGCCGGCCATTTACATGTAGTTCTTCCCTGACTTCGTGTGACCTTGGAGTCTTGGGGTCTCAGGAGTACTAGAGAATGTAGGCTAAGAAAGGTTAACTTTCTATAGAAGGGGGAAAAACCATCACGTGACTCTCCAGTGTCGATGCACTGGGGTTCCCCACAGTTCTGCAAGTAACCCCTATTCCTTAAGCCCAATAAATCCGTTTGTTCTCTAGGTTGAACTTAGAAAAACAGATACATGGTTTGTCTATGAAGTAGGTGTTATTCAGCGTTAAAATAAGGGCATTTTGACAACTGCTACATGATGGATTTGGAGAGCCTTGTACTAAGAGAAACAAGAAGAGCGCAAAGGGCAAACCCCCATTATATAATACGTAGGATGGGCAAATTCACAGAGACAAAAAGCAGACTCTGGGCTGTCAGAGCTGGGGAGGAGGGAGGGAGTTAGTGCTTAATGGCGCAGCGTCTCCGTGGGGCGATAAAAGGCTTTTGGAAGCAACGGGCACTGTTGCGTCACACTGCGAATGTGTTGGCACCGCTGAACTGTGCAGCTGGAACAGTTGAAATGGCGGGTTTTATGAGATTGACACTTTATCTCGATTCTGTAAAGGTTTCGTAGCCTGCAAGTCCCTCGATACTCCACGCTCGTCGGGAAGATCTCCCTCAGCACTCAGAGCCTATCCCGATGATGTCTGATAGCAGGTCCTTCCCAGAGAAGAGACAGCTGCGCGCCCACCTCCCGACACTCTGGGTCAGTGGTCTCTTTCTTGAAAAGACAGCGCAGGGCTGCAGCGGATCCATGGCGTGGATCAGAACAAACCACCCAAACCAACTCACAGCTCAGACTTCAAACCAAGACTTCTGAGGACCAAGTCAATCTGCTCCAGTACGAGAACCCAGTAGACAGAGCTGGGAAGACCACAGCCAAATTCCTTTATTGCCTCTGATTGCCAGCAGAGCTCTTCACCAGTCATTGGCCACCAAAGCTCAGTCTTCTCGTGGCCAACCCACAACAGGACCCCAGGCCAACCTCAATGAGCTCACACAGGAAGCTACATGGCCATCTTGTTCCCCTAGGTCCAAGTGCTCAGAACATGTCTGTTGACGGAATGCAGACCAGAGGACATAAAGCAGAACAATACAGCATTCAGCTATCCATTAACTCCTTTGTACCTGATGTCCTGGCCACAGGGAAGAAGTCCTGACCTGCCAAAGTTACACGAGTCACATGCAGCATCACCATCAGGGGCTGCCTGGTGCTGGAGTTTCCGTCTCAGACTTGCTGGTGCCACCCTGTGCCCTGGTCAAGCTGAGAGTCATTCTACCATCTCAAAAGACTGAGAAAATGAACCTAGGGGGTGGGGTGAATTCACGACATAACCCATCCTGACCATGTGAGTGTCTCATCATTTCATCATGCTTGCTAGGGAAGGGGTAGCTGAAGGTTTGGAATCTGGGTCCAGCATCCAGGAGGTTAAATAGTCTGTTCCTGCTGTGACTCCGCCCACCCTGATGTTCACAGAGCCAGCGCTCCCTTTGGTTTCCCTGAAGCGAGAATACTGCGACAGAGTTTATCAGGGTGACACATGAGAACAAGAGCTCCAGGCAAAGTGGCACAGTCAGTGGCTGTTCTCAGATACCCTGAGCCTGTCGGGGGGATATGGGGAGAGACGTGTGTCACAAATACCTTTTGCGCCAATGGGACCAATTTTTCCATGGCGGCCCACGGTGCCTTTCTGTCCTTTGTCCCCCATGTCTCCTGTAGAAGAGAATAAGGTCAAAGTTGATTGATGCACTATTGATCTCACATGCTCTTCATCTCCATCACACACACACACACACACAGAGAGAGAGAGAGAGAGAGAGAGAGAGAGGGGGGGGTGATTAAACATCCCTCCCCTTCACCATCACAAATGCACAGACAATCCGACACACCTCCTCTTTTTTATCATATAGTGCACAGGTGATCTGGCATGCCCCCTCCTCCACATCATATATGCACAGATGACCTAAGGTACTTCTTCCCCGCCATCACATATGTGCACACAAGAAGAGGCTTCACAAAGTACAGGCTCTTCAAGGGCACATATGACTGTCACGGGATGACTCCTCACAGGTACTCTGCTGGTTTTGTTTCCCAAAGAGGAGATAAATCACTCAGATGGCGGAAAGGAGGTGGACAGACCCACACCCTTGAGTCACTCAGTCAAAGCCAGCTCTCCTCTGAGCCTGGATCAGGAAGGGCAGGTCCCTGTCCTGTATCCTAGCTCAATTCATGTCTCCCAAGCTTATTCTCACACCCAAGCTAAAAGCATCCCAGATGAATGGTCTTGGGAACAATAAAGCCCTGGGCACCTCTGGTTGCATTTGAAGGTGGCTCTGCAGGAGACAGATGCCATGGAGAGATGACACCAGAATGCTCTCAAGATACCTTAGGACTGTTTCCATGGCTCAGAGGTTAAGAGCACTGACTGCTCTTCCGAAGGTCCTAAGTTCAAATCCCAACAACCATATGGTGGCTCACAACCATCTGTAATGAGATCTGATGCCCTCTTCTGGTGTGTCTGAAGACAGCTACATGTACTTACATATAATAATAAATAAATCTTTTTTAAAAAAGACTGTTTCCTGTCAGCAAGGATTCACTCTAGTTCCACAAGGCCTCCAGCCCTTCTGCTACCCCTTATCCACTGCAAGATGGAGCAGTGGCTAGCCTTATCTGACCCCACAGAACACTAATCACTGGAATAAAGCTACACAGCTAAGACCAGCTATTCTCTCCCAGATCCACCACAAATCAAGGCAGAAGACATTTCTCAATGCTACGTCCTTCCCTGAGTATCCTTGCTCCCTCTGTGGTGCTCCTCCTAACCTTTAGGGACTCTCACTGGTGAGACACCAAAGCACAAGTAGAGAGCAACAAGCATACAGCGAAACCCTGAGGAAGAGACAGGCACCAACTTCAGGTTCATGGGTGGTCAAGATCTCTTGATCTTCTGTTTCCCGTAGGGTCACAAGGACAAATGGAAGCTCTCTCAAGACAGATAGGAGGGGGACTGCACCTGAGAGCACAGCACTTCCTGAAACCCCCCCCCTCACTGGAGTGGGTAGAATGTTCCCTCAGTGTAGATCAGATGGAGTCCAAGGGACCGAGCACTGGCTCCAGTAAACCACAGCTGACCAGAAAACACACCATCCATGGGAAGAGCATGAGAACAAAGGGCTTGCTTGCAAAGCACATCCGTGCGCACGGATGCTCCTTTACTGCTTCTGAAACTGATCCGTTGCGCGGAGGCAGTTCTAAGATTAAGTGGCCAGGTTGGACTCTGAAAGTCCAGCAGAACCAGATCAAGAGCCATGATCTGCTGATCTGGAAACCACTCTACTCTCGGGTGCCATGGGCGAAGTCTGAGTGGGTGGAAGAGCAGAGCAAGCCACTGGTCCAGCAGGGTACAGAGTATGAGCCTGGGGCACAGGAGACAATCCAGGAATTGCCACCTAGGAAAGAGATGATGGAGAGGAAAGAGGCGCTGAGGTGACACAGGCCAGGGGTCCTGACCCATCTGGAGGCTGAGGAGGGGATCTGAGAGGCTATAATGCATCCATAGAGCAGTGGAGGCCCCTAGGGAGTCAGGAAGAGAGGAGGGAGAGATTCTTGCTTGGAAAACCTGGCCATGAGAACCGGACAAGGCAGACACAGAGGTCACACCATGTAGGAGACAGAAAAGAAGTTCCCTAACTGGCAAGTTTCTGGGAGTCGGACCCGTCGGCACCTCAGTGTTGGGATATGAGGTGAGATCGAGGCTTCCACTCTGGGTACCTAGGTGCAGAATGGGTCATCCTAAAACCAGGAAAGTCAGAAGGGGCACTGGGTTCTCATTATCCTGGGGACAAACAGGAAGAAAGGCAGTGAGGGCAAATGGGGCTTGACGCTGGTAAAGAAGGAATCTAGAGGGAACCAGAGAAGTCGAGAGGTTGGCCCAGCAGCAACTCCATGAAGCCCTACAGGGGCCAGGGGGTGGGTGTTCCGAAGGGAGGAAGACCAGGGCAGGCAGCAGACGCATCAGGACATCAGTCAGTGCCTTGATCGATGAGTTGAAGAACAGGGAAAGAAGGGGAGACTCTAGCAACTGCGCAGCTGTGCCCGATCTTTTGAAACCCCAAGATTCCCCTGGCGTTAGCATAGTTCATGCAGCTGAGTTTTTAAGGAAATCACAAAAATAGCCGATGTTTTAATGACGCCATCTTTGGCTACAGGAAGCATGGGTGCTGCAGATTAGACATGTCAACATGACTCGCTGCAGCCCCACTGTGGAGGTGGGAAGAGAGTAGCTCCCCCACACGCAGGACTCCAGTACCACGGTTCCTGAAAACCAGCCGGTAAGCTGACCTGTCCAGCCCAAGTTCACACAGTGTATGTGGGAAATAGGTCCAGCTTGTCCATCTGCCAACCCACTGCACTGCTCTTGGGCATCAAGAACAGACAGGTTTGTCCTTCCCATACCCAGGCTTGCCACATTCCCAGACAGACAGGGGCTGGGAACATGGATCCAAGAAAATGAAAACCAAAGATCTTACCCTGGAAAGACCATCTCCCACTAAATGCCCAAAATCTTGGGAGATCTGTTGCCTGCTACCACAAGGCTCCTGAGTGTGGATGTACAATCTGTTGTGTGCTGTGTAGGGGAAGACAGGAAGGGATCCAGAGGTCTCTGGTCTACCGTGGGGCTGCTTCCCTTTGAAACGTCTAACTGTGGGGCTGTCGGGGCTGTGGTAGAGGAAAAGTTACAACACTGCTCTGCCTTCTCAGCCTTCCAGTCACATAAGGTAGAAGAAGGTTGGGTCCCTGAGGTGACAGACAGGATAAAGAGGCTCAAAAGTCCCTGGAGGAAAAACACCTGTACCCAGGGTGATTTTTCCTTTCCTGCAAAAATCCCACCTTAGCATAACAATCAATTAGCACTCTATTGTCCAACTCAGTTCACTGACTGAGTGCGCGCAATGAAAGTCCAGCGTGAGTCCAGCTATCATAAATCAGCCACAACCTGAGGCTGATTTGAGAACACTTGGCTTCAGCCCATCCCCAACCCTTGCAGCCCAACAGGAGCGGGGATTCAAAGCTGTTGCTGACTCTTGGCTCCTGGTACCAGCTGGCACCACACTCAGCTCCTGTCCTCGGAGAAGTGTCGGTGCCAAGCCCTACCATCAGGGAACACGGGAGCTAAGAGCAAGTGTGGAGAACGGGGCACAGTGGAGACAGCGGCAACTCAGCCCAGAGGATGTGAAGGACACAGGGAGGAGGAGTCTGGAGCCCTAGAAAGCAAACACTGCCAGCTGGCCTGTGTAGGCAGCAGCTTGCAGCCTTTAGGGGGCCTCCAGGGTCCCTGAGTGCTGGACAATGCACATAACTTTGATGCCATTAATTTAAGATGTGCCGAAGTCTGGGGAGACAAGGCACGAGACAGCACTAAGTCTCTCTGACCCTACGCAGCTAAGTAACCCTGGATACGTGGTTTAATCTCTCTGAGCCTTTGTTTTCACCTTTGTAAACATGGAATCTGGAGCTGGGGAATAGCTTAGTCCAGAGAGCGCTGGCTAGCGTGCACAACACTCCAAATTCAATCCCCAGCATGGCATAGCCTGGCCCAGCAGCACAGGCTTGTACCCCTAGCATTCAGGAGATATGAGTAAGAAGCCCAGAAGCCCAAGGTCATCCTTGACTACATAATTTCAGGACTGGCCTGGACTACATGAAACCGAACCTCAAAAAGATAAAACTAATCTGGATATGGTGGCTCATATCTTTAATCCCAGTATTTGGGAAGCAGAGGCAGGTAAAAACCCTGTGAGTTCAAGACCAGCCTGGTCTTCACAGTTAAGATTCAAGGCAGGCAGAGCTATAGAACGAGATAGAATGAGAGACCCTGCCCCAACACATATATAATACACAGGGTTGGAGAGATGACTCAGTGGTTAAGAGCACTGGTTGCTTTTTCAGAGGACCTGGGTTCAGTTCTCAGAATCCACATGGCACCTCACAGCCATCTATAGCTCCAGTTCCATGGAAGCTGATATTTTCTTCTGGAAACAGGCACACATATGGAACATAGAATATACATATTCAAGAAAAAAATACTTATCTACAGAAATTAACTCTTTTGTAAAATAAGAAGCTGAAATCCTATAGTAAAGGATTTTGAAAGAAAACACCCACAAACGAGCCTTCTCCCCAACCACCGCCACAATGGGCCTGACAGCCTTGCTGTGGCTCTGTGCCACCAGAGAGCTTGGCTCTGTGGCCCCTGTGCTGGGTCTACACCTATGAAACAGGGTTGGCAGTGTGCCGCTAGCTGGATGCTGGAGAAACAGGCACACACACACACCCCAGAACTGCACCTGGCACATAGCGGGTGGGACACACATGTTCCCAGCAACATTCATCATCACACGCAGAGTCACTCAAGTGTCTAGAAGCGTGGCAACCCACGCAGACAGCCCCCCAAGGGCCAGGTGCACGTACACCTGCACTTTAACACAGTCCCAAGTGATGGATGGGCACCAAAGCCGGCTAGAACTAGCTCAGACATTGCTTCTATCAATATGTTTGAGATTCCACCACCACCCACCATGCAATCCCTGAAGGCGGAAGGGGCAAGTGAAGTGTGTGGCGCCCCAGGGGAGGTCTGCGCCCTTCTCCATCCCTAAGGAACAAATGCTGGCATTTCTCATATGCCATGCCAGGACAGTACATTCATGTGGATCTGCTAAGCTCAATGCCACATCATTATCATTTTGTATCTATATGGATTTGTATGTATATGTGCATATATTTGTATGTACATATGTATATATATATATATATATTTGTGTATATGTTTATATATACTTACATATACAGACACATACATACACATTTGGCTAGGCTGGCTTTGCATCGTCAGCACTGGAATCACACGTACGTGCCACTGTGCCTGACTTTTTTCACATGGGCTCTGCGCCTGAACTCAGATCCTCACGCTTGCAGGGCAAGCTCTTTGCTGTCTGATCCCAGCCCATCACTTCCATCTTTTGATCAGCTAAGCAGTCCATCTAAAAAGCCTATGCTGTAGTCCCGCTCTGCAGGACCCGAGAATAGAATCTTGAAAGAGGCCATAGATATTCACTGAGGTCATCGGTCAGACCCTGATCCAACAGCGCTGGTGGCATTATAAGAGCAAACACCAGCTATGCACAGAAGACAGCCTACATGGGGCTTCAGGGGAAAGAAAGGGCAGCTGTCGGCAAGCCATGGAGAAAACAGCCCTGCCCTTCCTAGATCTTGGGTTTCCAGACTCCAACACTGAAAGAAACAGATCTCCATAGTTCAAGTCCTAGTCAGTGGCTCTCCATAGCAGGACAAGTGTAGAGAAAAAAGTATTGTAGCTGTATGGATGTGGCACCTGTCAATTATAAATCTTTAGCCTACAGGTAGGAAATAGAAGGTGGAAGGGAGGAGGGATTCTGGGATAGTGCCAGGCAGGAGGTTTGCCTGGAAGATGTGGTGAGACAGACACATGGTACCTGAGCACAGGTAACAAAACATGAACCAGCATGTGGATTAAAATAAGTGGGTTATTTTAAGTTATTGTCTAGTCAGAAAAGAGCCTAGCTGCATGGCCAAGGTAGTTGTAAATATATTTTGAGTCTGAGTCTTATTTCTGGGAGCGCGGGCTGGGAGGAAAAAAATAACCTAAATTCTACAACAAGCTGACTGACCCAGATGTCTTCTGTTCCAGCACAGAAGCAAGTCCCACAAGGGAGGTGACTTCCACAGGTCACACAGTGAACCAGTGAATACCATTGTCCAGTGACTCCAAGCATAAACTGCATGCGGACAGACCCAATCCCATGTCTCCATTCACAAGCATTCTGACTTGCTTGGAACTCACTATGTAGGTAGACCAAGCTGGCCTTGAACTCACTCACAGGGATTTACCTGCCTCTGCCTCCTAAGTGCTGGGATTAAAGATGTGAGCTACCACACCCAGCTTCACATTCACACGCCCTTGGATAAGTTGTAATCGTCTTTAAACCTGTTTTCTCACCTGCAAATGATGTTCTAGATGTCCCCAGAGCCCCAGGTCACTGTATCAGGAAGCCAGAGTGGCATGCAGAGATCATAGGCAGATGTCATATGACTAGATTCTACCAAGACCAATGTCACCTGACTCTACATCAGGGCTCCAAATGTGCCTCATCTCTTGGACAGGGGACTTTACCCGAGACTCTGCCTCTGTAGTGGTACTCACAGGGTACCCCAAGCCTATCCTCGAGGGCTCAGAAAGTACTGAAGGGTACACCTCTGAGAACCAGGGCTGAAGGTCTTGAGCAGGTGCACAGTCTTCCAAGCCTATTGGAAAGCAAGCAATGACCTCTTGGGATCCTGCTGTAACTGTTGAGTGTGAGGGCCATTGGCCAGTCACAGTCAGAAAACCAACCTTTCCTGCCCAGCACCTCATTCCTTCTGTCCCAAACTTTCAGCCTGACCACTGGGCCCCGATCATAGCACCTCAAGCATGAGAAGACTGGATACACTCACAAGAAGGCCTTTGTGAGACAGTCTGGGCTAGACAGACAGAGCCATTGCCTCCTCGTGAACATCTCTGGACCTACCCTAGTCCTGCTCTGACCTGCTCAGAACGAAAGCAGCTGCTGGGAGCAGAACATCTGCTAGGGTCAGGTCTGGAGCTGAGCAACACACACATACATACACACAGCATACACACACATGACACATGGGTGCACATACATGTGACCATGCATACTATAGACACATCAACTTATACATGCTGTCCCACTTCACTTTGTCAATTTGACACAACCTAGAGTCCTCAGAAAGAAAACCCTCATCTGTGAAATTGCCTAGATCAGACTGCCCTATGGCCCTGTCTGTGAGGCACGGTCTTGATTTATTAATTGATGCATGTGAACCCAGCCCACTGTGGGCAGAACTATACATAGGCTAGTATGCTAGTTAGCATGCTAGTATGCATAGGTAGTCCTGAGCCATATAAGAAAGCCAGCTAGGCATGAGCCCATGAGTAAATGGAAGAACAAGCCAAAATACAGGATTTCTCCAATGTCCCTGTCTCCAAGTTTCTGGTTGGAGTTCCTGCCCTGACCTCCTCAATGATGAACTGTAACCTGTGTGCTAAAACATACTCTTTCTCCTCTAAGTTCCTGTTGGTCAAAATGTTTTATCACAGCAAGAGAAACAAAACTAGAACACACATATACAAATATGCACAGAGTATGCATATGCACCATACATAAGCATGACTGTACAGGTACAACTAGATCCTTCATAATCATATATGCATGTAATTATGCATATATAGAAATACCTCAAACCTATATTCACATATGTATATGTAAATATGTATGTGCACATAGATAAAATACATATAAATGAGTTCATTCACATACACATATGCTCATACAAAGTTATAGTGTGCTGTATACCATACACACAAATGTACATGTAAATACAAACATATATGCATAGAATATTTGTATACATATAGACGTGCACATATATATGGTCACAAAAACACATGGTACTTTATATTTGCATACTTATATACAGGCATACAAACATACAAATAGTAATTTACACATATGTTTTTGTGTGTGCATGCATGCATGTCCACATATAAGCACATAATGTACATACGATACATATGCATGTTTGTGAACATACATGCTGTACACGTGTGCCAGCACATGTGTGTAAGCATACAGTTGATCCTCACACACCCCAGGATGGTGACGTTATTAACACTGAGTTAGTTTACCCAAAGAAGCAGAGGGGACCGTTTGCTACCTGACCCTCTACTCTCATAGCTTCACGTGGGATTGGCTGCTGCTGCTGCTGCTGCTGCTGCTGCTGCTGCTGCTGCTGCTACTGCTGCCGCCGCCGCCGCAGCCAGGACTATTGCATCTGGGTGTGTTGAGGAGGAGGAAGGGACGAAAGCCTCAGAGACATCGAGACTGCCTGCTCATCCTCCATTTTGGTCACAGACTTGTTTTAGCTCCGTGGGCTCCTACGTCCAGGAAGCTCTTCCGGCTGCTCCACAGGACACTAAACTTTATGCACGATGCCCAGTAGGTGAGCTGTGCTGAGACATGTTTAGAGCCTGTGCCTTTAAGCGGAGAAGCTCACTGAGGCACTCAGTGCTGGGAGCCATTGTGACCTGCCGTCCTTACAACCCATTACTCTAACGAGAAGTGGGGCGGCTCCCATTTGTTCTCCAGACACGCAGGAGGATAGGAGCGGGTGGGCAGCTCGCAGCGGGTGCGTGGCTCTTATTAATTTTAATGAAGATATCAGCACCCTTTGAAGTGGAGACAGGGCAAAGGGGGCACTTGCAATTCAGCCTCCTCAGCGATTTTTATGAAGGATGGCGTGTGCGCTACAGCTCCTGACAGCCCAGCGCTGCCACAGCTGCCCTCCACTGTGTGCCAGGAGGGGCCCCAGCCTCTACGGCAGGGGAACCGGGCGGCCACCCGCTCTTGTCACAGCGTAAGTCCCGGGAACCAGACAGAAAAATCTGGGACAGCACGCACATATCAAATCACATCGACAGAGCTGCTCTGCGCCTGCCACACAGCACGCCACCCCAAAAATGCAGATACTGTTCTTGTCTCAATAAAGGGCAGATGACAGCAGGCGATTCTGCTGGCTCCACTCTGCCTGGCTTTGTTTCAGTAAACTCGATTCACCAGCAGGCTTCCCCTTGGCACGGGGCTGCTCACTCTGCAAGTCAGCCACTTCCTGCAGACCAGCCCCCCACCGGGGGGGGGGCACGAGTTACATCTGGTAGAAGCTGAGCTGTCCAGCCGAGTGGGGAGGCCACTGCCCTTGGCAACGCCGCCTGCAGCAGCAGCAGCACCTAGGCCTATTAATACCAGCTAACATCAGTGCCTTCCAGAGGTTGTGGGGGGCTCGGGGGTACACACTGACAGGGCCCTCAGCCAGAGCCGAGATCACCCAGGGAGTTCAAAGAGACTTAAAGATGTTAAATCTCAAGATATATTTCGAGCAAATGGAAAGGGTTTTCAGGGTACCAGTGTTAGGCTGAGCCCCAGGGACACAAAATTTAGGGCGATGTAGATCTGCCCTCATTGCCCACAGGCTGAGGAGTATCAAGAATAAAAAAGAAATGGTGACATGATGCCCAACTGTGGCACTCACCGGGCACCCGTCACAGCATCCTGTGAAGGTGCCAGTCGCTAACCTCCCGGGATCTCCTGTGGATCTCATCTCTCGAAGATCAGGCTATTTAAGTAATGGTGGGTGACGAAAGGGCTGGCTTTCAAACTCTGCCAGTGTGAGAGATGACAGACTTTAACCTCAAAGTGTGGGTCGAAATAAATCCTTCCTAGAGAAGCTTTGGTCAGAGTGTCCCGTCACGACAGCAGAAAAAGCAGCCAGCACACAAGGTGTGGTCCTGCACGCCCTTAACCCCAGCGCTCAGGAGGCTGAAGCAGGAGGATGATTTCAAAGCCAACCTCGGTTGCATGGCAAGTTCAAGGCCAGCCTGTGATACAAGAGAGAGTCAGAGAATTCCACATGAACAATCAGACCCCAGTAGCCCGTGGTGTCTCACACACTCCTAGAGCCTACGCACCTTACCCCACGTTAAATGGAGAACAATGACTCCTGCTGTAACATTTACTGCTTAACGAGGCATAGAGGTGCCTGCTTGCCTATCCAAATATGGACCCACTCTTGGAAACAAGGTCAAACCAAGTAGGTCCCCTTAACCCTTATAAAGAAATCTCCCTTGGGGTCTCTCCTCTCCCATCCCACGCCATCCCCTCCCCTCCCCTCCCCTTCCCCTCTGCACCTGTCTCCTGCGGTGCATTTCTTCATTAAACCTTCTTGCATCTGTTCCAATCTGCTCAGTGCTTTTACCCCCATGCCCTCAGCTGCCCTTCATTCCTGGCACAATGCTATAGTTAGTATCATGGTCTGGAATACGCTGCTTTGGTTGAAATGTCATGTATTATATTTGGTTTCGGTTTTATTTTCCGGGGTTTTGGGTTTTTTTTTTTTTTTGTTTTTGTTTTGGTTTTGGTTTGGTTTTAGAGACAGTATCTCACTATGTAGCCCAGGTTGGCCTCAAACCCACCACCCTCCTGCCTCAGTCTCCTGAGTGCTGGAGGGTTGGCAGGCATACCCACATTCATTGTATTTAGGACACAGCAAGAAAACAATACAATAAAACAATAAATGTGGAGGAAGACCAAGAGGAAGTGAAATTCCTTGGGGAGGCAGAGCCCAGTACTAACATGGCAGCAGCAAGCAGGGAGCACACAGTTGGGCTTGGGGTTATATGTAGGCCTCTTCAGGGGGACGCTGGAGTGGAGGCACATGCCTGGGCCCTACCTGCAGGTACTAGGGAAGCAAAATGCCAGCAAGCTTAATCCCCAAGAATCCTCAAATCAACAGGAAAGCGAGGGTATCAAACCCACATGTTAGGGAGATCGTTCAAAGCCCTGGGAGGTAATGGGGAAGAGCTAGATCATCCCCAACAGACGGAACCAGAGGCCCCAGCAGGGCCAACCCACAGCACATACCATGAACAGATACCATAAATCATGCAACCTTGTAAAGAGGGCAGCTCACACCTCCCAGTGGGCCTAGAAGCTAGGGGAGCAGCAAGGCCTGTTCCTTGGTCCCTGATGCCTCATTTGCTGCTTGGCAACGGATCTGTGTGAGATGTAAAGGGAGGAGTGAGCTGGGATGACCCAGCTCCCAGACTTCCTGAGCAGTGCCCGATGTGGACATAGTAAGAATCGGTTTCAAGTTAGCTGAGGAAAGTATCTACACCTCAAGTGATAGGAAGAGAGAAAGCAATCATAGGAGAATGTTCTAGAACAGATGAGGCTACCAGAACACTCAGAAGCCAAAGCTACGCTGAATATAAAAGGATGTGGGCACAAATTGACAGCCAAACCCAGCTACAGATATGGGTCACGTCTGCAGTTATGAGACATGTAAAGCCAGAGGCTGGAGAGGACTCTGGGCAGCCTCGAAACTGCTTTAGGGAATAGAACGGTTGGTGCTGCATCTACACAGGACAGGAAAACCCCACAACCTTGTGGACCTGGATTTCTCCACAACCCAACCAACAATAGCTGGAATTAAAGCATGCTTGGACAGTGCTTTCTAGAAGAAATCCAGCTGTACCTCCCAGCACTGTGGCAGTGTCTGGTCTTCCTCCAGAGATATAAGGTCACAGCCTTTGAGGCCCGGAGTTACGTTCTCCAAGAGGATAAACAGCTGCAGCTCGGGACGTCTCTACTGTGCTCTGGATAGCTCTGCATCCCAGCCATGCAGCTGCAGCTCAGGACGTCTCTACTGTGCTCTGGATAGCTCAGCATCCCAGCCTTGCAGCTGCAGCTTCCTGTGCTAGCCTGTGACCAGGATTCACAGAGCTTGTGACCGTGAGTTGCCCCGACTCCACTCCTGGGCTTATAACAGATTCCTGGGAAGCCTACATTCTTTTTAAGAGTTTCTGTGTAGTCCCGGCTAGCCTAGAACTCACCCTGTAGAGCAGGCTGTTGTCAAGTTCCTAGAGATCTGCCTGTCTCTGTCTCCTGAGTGCTGACATTAAGGCCTCTGTGCCCAGCTTCCCTGACTCCTAAGACAAATGTAGCTCACAGTGCTTACAGTGAGCAATGGAGGGCAATTTGGGCAACGAGCTTGAAGCACCTTAAGGCAGTCGTCGCATAGTCTGCATTGACTAATGAAAGTAAATCTGAGACGGATATGGTTTTGGGAGGAGAATCTTGTGTAGCTCAGGCCAACTTCAAACTCACCATCCCCCTGGCTCTGCTTTTAGAGTACTAGAATTAAAGGTATGCACTACCTCATCCACCCAAACTCGCATGTGCACACTCAGTCTAATGAGCAATGCAAAATCAGAGTACTTCTTGAAGCTACACACACACACACACACACACACACACACACACAAACACACACATACACACACAAACACACATAAACACATAAACAAACACATAAATACACACACGCACATACACACATACATGCGTGGCCACAAACATCCAAGAAAATGTGAACCATAGGTAGATCAGAATAAACACACACCTCAGCACACCAATTGCTGAATAAAAACTAGGAGGAAACTTTTGCATCCTCTCCTGGAGTGATCTATTAAGAGAAAGAAGCAAAGTGCAGGAGGAAGTCTTCTGCAATCGTTTGCTGGAAAGGGATGAGGCACGTCAACGTGTTTGCCAATTCATAAGATCGCTCAGCAAAAATGAGTAAAAAGGCCACAAGAGGTGAGTATGGGCCCTTTGCAGCAAATATCTCGGCACATTTTGATCTCTGCTCTGTGATAATGTCCCATTCATCATTTGTGATTCATTTCTATGACAGACAGGAACAAATAAGAAGTAAAAGTCAGGGACTGGGGTTATGGAGGGGTATGATGGCCAAGTCTCCCCTGACGAGGGCCTCTCAGTGCTCGAGCTCAAAACCACGAAGCCTGTGCACTTGACCAGAGAGAGTCCATAAATCACTCTTCAAAAAATCTCAGATATGTTTTTCTAACAGTTTTTTTTAAATGTTTTTTTAATCTATTTATTTATTACATGTAAGTATACCATAGATATCTTCAGACACCTGAAGAGGGCGTCAGATCTCTTTACGGATGGTTGTGAGCCACCATGTGAGTGCTGGGATTTGAACTCATGGTCTTTGGAAGAGCAGTCAGTGCTCTTACCCACTGAGCCATCTCTCCAGCCTCCTTTCTAACAGTTTTTTAGACAGAAAGAGCCTTTCCAGTGTGCCCAGATCAGCTGTGCTGCTGACCATGTTCTCACGGATGTGGAGTGCTCTCCTTTCTCTTCTTTGTTCATTCACTTGTTTTGTTTTCAAAGTCAGGGTCTCTTGCTGTGTAGACCAGGATAGCCCAGAATGCACAGAGATCCCTCTGCCTCTGTATCCGGAGTGCTGGGATTAAAGACCTGCACCACCCACGCCTGGTTTGAGAATGTTTTTCTTTACAACCTTGTCTTTCTTTTTCTTTTTCCTGAAGCACAGTTTTCTCTGGATAGCCTGTCCTGGAACTCAGTGTGTAGGTGGGCCTCAAACTCAGAGGGAGTGTGCCACAACCGCCGGGCTATATAGCTTTAATAATGATAAAAAATGTAAACTAGAAAGAAGCAGACAACGTTATATGAGTTCAAAGCCAGCCTGCTCTACATAGCAAGTTCTAGGCCAGTCAGGGCTAAATAGTGAGATCCTGACCAAAAAAAAAAAAAAAAAAAAAAAAAAAAAAAAAAAGCAACAAAACCTTGGGACTGAAGAGATGTTGGTGGTTAAGAGAGCACACTGTTCTTCCTGAGGACCTGGGTTGGCTTCCCAGCTCCCATATCAGGTAGCATACAACTGCCCATAACCACATCTCCAAGAGAATCTGACATGTCTTACCTCTGTGGACACTTGCATCCATGTGCATAAACCAACACACACACACACACACACACACACACACACACATAATTAAATAAAAATAAATCTTTTAAAAGCTAGTGATTACTGCTTTTCAAGAGAGCCCAGTAGACATTGCAGATAACTCTAGCTTTGGGGGCGCTGTGTCCAACACCCACTTCTGATCTCCACAGGCACTGAACTCACATGCACAAACCCATCCAGAGACACATACATATATATACATAATTTATTAAAAAATGATAGAACATATGCCGGGCGTGGTGGCACACGCCTGTAATCCCAGCACTTGGGAGGCAGAGGCAGGTGGATTTCTGAGTTCAAGGCCAGCCTGGTCTACAGAGTGAGTTCCAGGACAGCCAGGACTACACAGAGTAACCCTGTCTCAAAAAAAAAAAAAAAATGATAGAACATTTTAAAATATAATATAAAATAGTAAAGATGGTACCGTCCTATAGATGGCAGCCACACACACTGAGCACCTCTGCTGTAACAGTAGGCTCCTTTCACGTGCAATCATGTATGTTTAAATTCCATTACATGGGGCTGGAGAGATGGCTCAGCGGTTAAGAGCACTGACTGCTCTTCCAAAGGTCCTGAGTTCCATTCCCAGCAACCACATGGTGGCTCACAACCATCTGTTATGAGATCTGATTCCCTCTTCTGGAATGTCTGAAGACAGCTACCGTGTACTTACATATAGTAAATAAATAAATCTTTTTTAAAAATTCCATTACATGTATGTAAACTGGAGCACTTCCACCCTCTAGGTTCTCCCCTTGAACATCTAGTTCCTGAATGTTCTGACTCTTTCAGCGTGTGTCCTGACTCCCTTTTGTGTGTGATGTGGCTACCCAACATCCAAGGCCTGGTTCTCTACATGCGTACCCTCATTTCTATACATGCATGCTCTCATCCCTGTACGGGTGTGGCTTTAACTCCTTTAAATATGCCTCCCACTGGCAGAACCACATTGTTATATAAAAGTGGAAAGCACTCCCACTCAACCACGTCTGCTCTGTAGGTGGGCCAGCTACCCTTCCAACGCCCCAGCCTGCGCCCTCCCTCCTCGCACCCTTCCTTCATGGCTGCACTCTCATTTAATACACAGTCATGCCCCTGAACCTTGGCATTCAGGGAGGCACCACTGTGTTTCCAGAGCACAGCGCTTTTCTCTGGTCCTGCAGGCCGGCCCTGTGCCTTCCCTCCATAACCTCTGTCTTAGTTGATCTCCATCTCCTCCATCTTCCAGCCACCTCCTCCCCACGGAGGCTGGAACTGTGAATACCTTTTTCTCCTGTAGGGCCAACTCTTCCTGGGCGTCCTGGGGCTCCTTTGTCTCCCTTTTCTCCTGCATCCCCTGTGGAAGAAGTCATATCTGTTTAGGCACGGTCTGGCTAGGACAGGGCTATGGTGCTATATATGTATCCATACAGAAGAACTAGAAAGGCTCTCACCCATGGTGCAGCCAGTCCAGCCCTACTCCCTGCCCACCCTAATGCATGCTGCAACCAGCATCACCAGGGTGAGCTCTGGGTACCCCGGTCTGAGCTTAGGGTGTACTTTCCCTTCACTGCTTTATTTTTCAGGGGACAGATTTTTTCCCCCTCCACTGTCCCTTCCAGGCTGGTTCCCAATCTTCTTCCCACCACAGAGGACTCTCCACAGCACTCCAACCATAAGGATAAGTAAGGAGGAGTGTATCCAGTGGCCCCCAGGGAAACCTCATGTAGGCTGGTGACATGCTTGGAGAACAGACCAGGGTGTCCACTGGCCTCTCAGCATGACACATGGAGCACTTGTAGTGGCCTCCCACGTGGGCTGCCTGAGATCAATAGAGTATGCCCTCCATGACAGAGTTCAGTGGCCAGGTACAAGAGACAGAGGTATAAATAAGCAGTCAGGATATCTGACAAGATGAGTCCGTGGGGGGGCCTGGGGGGCTGGGTCACAGGGAACCAGGGAGCTGCACCTCTCTAACCTCTACCCCAGTCTAATCCTGATCTACAACCCTGACCTTCCTACAACACAAGTTTGAGTCTTCTTTTCCCTTCCTAAAAGACAGAAAGCCACCAAAGGCTACACCGAGTTATAGACTAGTCCGGCCTCAAACTCACAGAGGTCTATCTATTTGTCTCTGCTTCTTGATCTACACATCCTTGTTTATACAGTGAATCCCAGGCTAGCCAAAGCTACGGAGTGAAATCCTGTCACAAAGGGAAGAAAAAGGAAGGAGAGGAGGTGGAGAAGAGGGAGGAGGAGAGGGAGGAGGAAGGAAGGAAGAAGGGGAGGAGGAGAAAGAGGAAGAGGAGGAGAAAAAGAAATAGACAGGAGACATGGCTGTGTGTGGCACTGAGTGTGACAGCAAGCCCCTGGGGACCCTCTGGTTGAAATTCACCCTCACAGCTAGAAAGCAGAGGCCAGAAGGAGCTCACTCACTTCCCAGGAGACAAAACATTAGGACGAGGAGTTCTACTCACTAAGGAGTTCTACTCACTAACAGTCATCTGTGAAGCCTTGATGGTTTTGTTTTGAAGTTATCAAATTGAGGTCAAAGAAAAGAAAAAAGAAAAAAAAAAACCGTATAGATGCCCAAGCCCATCTCACAGGAATTCTGGGGAGCAGAGAGAAAGAGAATGCCCGTCTACAGCCTGCGAGGCTGTGAGGAGCTGCCAGATGCACTTTCCAGTACTGGGATGGGGGTGTTGGCGGGGAGGGTGAAAGCAAGAACACAGTAAAAGCCTGCAGAGACCCACTTGGGAAAAGTCAGGGCCAAATAGCAAAGCCGTGTCAGCGACCCTGCAGAAGGAACGTCACCAACAAAGAGAACGTTCTGTGAGCCACCCGGGAGGAAAAATGTTTTTAAGTCAAATTGACATGAGAAGTCTCATTAGCCACATAGGGGTACAGGCTGGAATGAGGCACAAACCTCAGCCAAAGTGACATGGGACGATTCAGACCGGATGTCTCCCTAGTGAAGTGGCTTTTAAGCTGAAGCTGTGCCGTGAGCAGGAAGCAGCCAGCCAGAGCAGGGGAGAGAGACATGGATGGGCACACAGACCAAAGTGAAGCAAAGGCTGTCCAGATGCCAGGGACAGACCGAGGAGCTGGGCCACAGGGGACAACATGATCGCCCACAGAGGAGCAACCGCAAAACCCCCCCACTGCAGAGATCCGCCAAAGATGGGTAAAGGTGGCGACACGTTTCTTAGATGAGCAGTCTTCAGTAAAACCAGAGACAGACACAGGATGAAAGGGGAGGTCGGGTGGAAGCTGCAGGATGGGCTGGGTGACCTTCTGACCTTCTTTCTTAAGAGGCGGGGTCCTCGGGTGAGTGACAGTGTAGTGGGTAACGGTGTAGTTCACTCAGCCTAACCCTAATCCAGGTAGGGATTAGGGACCAAAGAGTGACCTTGGCCTGTCACTCGGCTCTCACAGCCCATGTTTTCGCTTATACACACTGACTTGTCTGCCTCAAACGAGTGAGAGCCATGTGCAAACTTGAGGAGCTTTCTAGAAAACGTCTAGAAAAGCTGGAAGGTGTGCTTGGGGTTGCCTCTCAGTGAATCTTGCCCGATGCACCTCCCGTGGTGGAGGTCTTCCTTCAGCTGCTCTGGGAGACCAGAGATTTCAGCCCCGTGGAGAGAAAGGACGTGGTAGCTGCTTATTGCGACACACACCGTGATGCATGTACTGGCACGGTACTTAACACTGGAGCAGGAGTGAGAAATGACGCACCAGTGAGGGCGTTTTAAAACGTGGTGAGTGGGGCTGGGTGACGGCTGTCAGTAGATGCTTGCCACAGCAAGTGTAGGACTGGAGTTGATCCCCAAACTCCATATAAAGGGCCAAGCACAGCGGTACACACCTGTAATTCCAGTATTGGGGAGGTAGAGTCAGGAGGATCCCTGAGGCTCCTGGCTAGCCAGACTAGACTAATTGATAAGCAGCCAGTCAATGAGAGACCCTATCTCGCAAACCAAAGTTTATGTACCCGAGGAAGAATACCAGAGGTTGTCCTGTGGCCTCCACACACAAGCGCGCGCGCGCACGCGAGCGCGCGCGCGCACACACACACACACACACACACACACACAGGACCTATAAAAAATTTTTTTATCTCTCAAATAATCAGAAAAGCTTCTTCCACTTAAATGTTATTCTCCAGGGGAATCTTCCCATTTCTCCCACAGTGGGTAGAGGGGGACAAGACCCCTGAGCTTCCCACTGCTGCCTCCTCTCCCCCCTCCCCCACTCCCCCCTCCCAACCCCCACCCCACCCCCACCCCCGCGCCAAAAAAAAACAAAAAAACAAAAAAACAAAAAACACCTTGATACCAAAGCTCTGGAGCTTCCCCTAGTGCAGTTTCCCAAATCTATCCATGATTACATTACGTCCTGAAACTACTTTATCATACAAAGTTGTTTTGGCTAGATATGATGGTGCACGCCTTTGATCCCAGCACTCCAGAGGCAGAGGCAGGCTGAGTTCTGTGACTTTAATTCCGTCTAGGCTATGTAGTGAGTTCCCAGCTGGCCAGGGCTTTGGAAGTGTGATCCTCTGTCTCAAAAAGAAATTTGACCTCTGCTTCTAAAAGGCTGCACCCAATATGGTGGAAACCTTCCCAGGAAGGTTTCTCTCAATCCAGCTGTTCCTGGAGGCCTTAGAGAAACAAAGTGGTCTTCAAGATCAAAGATGTTTCCAGCACTTCTCAAAGCTCAGCGTGGCTCCTTACCCATGTTGATAAACAAACCCTGAAGAATGTCGTGTCCCTGATATGGAATTTCTGTGACCCTCTCCACTCACACAGAAAGGTCAGCTACACAGACCTCTTTTTTTTTTCCCCCATGAGTTCTGAGGAGTCATCTTTCTACCAGAACAGGTGAACAATTCATTCCTCTGTCATCTCATTTTCCACTGTCAATAGCACTGCTTTCTCTTTTCTCACAGAAATAATTTACCACATGAGTCTTCTCAAATCAGATCTAGATCTGTGAACACAAGGCCTTCAGTCAGGTCACCCTTGGCTACTATGTGACCTGACAGTGAAGGGGTGTATCCACCATTTTCACGCAGAGCATGGAATACTCGGATATACTCTGTCCGCTGAAGAACTGCCCCAGGCATTCCTGGACTGTTGTTCTATTTGCAAATGTGTCTGCAAGCAGACTTTCGTCCCTACAAGCCATGGAATGGAAACACAGTGGCATCAGAGAGGAGGGAAGAGGCTGGCTGACCTCAGAGGTCTGGCTCAGAGGATCACATGAGTGGGCCTTCATACAAGGCCCCTGAGGAGAAGGCTGTTGCATATACACCGCTAACCAGAAATCCACAATTTCTTGGCTAGAAAGAGTTAAAATGTTGTGGAACCTTGGTCTCAGGTCTCCCAGGATGTACTTGGTCCAGAGTCAGTCTTTGTGAGTGTGTGCTGAAGTGCCAGGCCGTGCAGGAGACTGAGACACCCGGAGGCGTGAGCAAGACAACACCGGAGCAGCAGAGCAGCCGTTACCTTTGAGGCCGGGGACAAGAATCTGCACAGAGCAGGCGTCCTCTGTGGTCTGCTGAGGACATCCAGATGGCAGCAGGGACAGGAAAAAAGCCAGGCTAATCAGCATGCCCGCGAGAGCCAGGTCCCTCATCATCACGAGTGCAGGCAGGACGCTGACTCCTGGAAGAAGGAAGCCATAAACAGTCACAGGCTCTGACCGGACAGTGCACTGCGAACAGCAGGCCACAGTCGTGCCATCTCCTCGGGCTTTCCATGCCTCTCTCACTTGCTCGGTCACACACCAATTACCAGTCTCCACGGAGAGTCTCTGAAGGCAGCTAGGGCACCGCGTGTGCCCAGACCTCTTTCCTTAAGCCTTTGCTGAAGGTCACTTGTCACCACTGACCAGCTTCCCTCAGAACAAGTCACTGAACACAAGGCCTGCCCAGAAGGCCCAACTTATCCCAATGGCGGAAACTCAGGCTAGAAGAAGACAATGACCCAGAGCTTGGAGCATGCCTGGGGAAGGGAGGCAGGGACAGCTGAGTACAAAGAGAGATTCACACTAGATGGCTTGAAGGCAGAAAAGGAAGAGAGGGAATGAGAAAGGCCAACAGCAGTGGCAAGAGACAAAGAAAGAAGGATATATTAAAAACTGGGTCTGGGAGCTGGGGGAGGGGCTTCCCCTTGGTGCATCAGGGGCACACAATGGTACCAGCATTATCTGTCCCAGGAGAGCTCTGAGGCTTCCTGGCACCTATCCCCTGGGTCAGTGCCAACCCTTCTGCTAGGCACAGTTCCAGGTACTGGGGTAGAGAAAAAGTTCCTTTCCAGTCAAAGGAGACAGACAGGGCTGGGGAGATGGCTCGGTGGTTAAGAGTACTCTGCACTTGCAGAGGACCCAGGTTCAGTATTCAGGGCCCCCATGGTGGTGCACAACCACCTGTGATCTCCCTCCAGTGCCCTCTTCTGCCTCCTGTGGGCACTGTGCATACAGACATGGAGGTGTACACATACATAAAGATAAATAAATGTTTTTTAAAAGAGGCAAAAGGATGGACAGATAAACCAGCAGCAGCAAAGAAGAGCAATCTTCCCCTGGGTCCAGGCAGGGCAAGAGAGCCTGGATATGCGTGTGCTCTAGAGACTGTGTGTCTGTGTGTGTGTGTGTGTGTGTGTGTGTGTGTGTTTGTGTATGTGTGTGTGTGTGTCTAGACATGAATATGCTGCTATATAGAGAAGGTGTGTGTGTGTGTGTGTGTGTGTGTGTGTGTGTGTGCATAAATATGCTGCTATCTAGAGAAGGTGTGTGTGTGTGTGTGTGTGTGTGTGTGTGTATAAATATGCTGCTATATAGAGAAGGTGTGTGTGTGTGTGTGTGTGTGTGTGTGTGTGTCTGCACATGAATATGCTGCTATCTAGAGAAGGTGTGTGTGTGTGTGTGCATGTGCATAAATATGCTGCTATCTAGAGAAGGTGTGTGTGTGTGTGCATGTGCATAAATATGCTGCTATCTAGAGAAGTGTGTGTGTGTGTGTGTGTGTGTGTGTGTGTGATTAGAGAACTGCACTCCTGGTGAAGCATCAAGAGGTACAGCCTCTGCATGAATGGAGCTGGGGAGAGGTTGCCTGGCCTTGTGAGCACAAAGGAGACACAGCCCCACGGAACAGAGTGAAAACTCAGAGCTGGTATTATCGTGAAACCTTTGGGGGTCCCTAAAGATAACATAGAGGCTTTTGATCAGGGCATAGCTTTATAAGAGGGCTGCCTGGCTCTTCTTTGGAGACCATTTATTGGAATAAATGGGAGTGAGGAGGCCAGACAAAGGAGACCACAGTATGCAGTGGCAAGGGCTTGTGGGAAGACCGTAGCAGAGGCAAAGCAGAAAGGCACAGGGGGTGTGTTGGGGAGGCAAGGCTGCTCGGTTCCCACTGGATGCCATGGGAAATGCGAGGGACTGGCCAGCTAAGGCTCTAGACAGCAGTGCTGGGGCTACTGAAAGCAGAAAGCATGGGGAAGGGGTCAGGACTAGATGTGTCTTTCCTGTCCAAGAAGCCTGTGGGGCTCCCGTGGCTAACACGCTACAAAACTTGGGTGGGTGGAGCAGTGGTTTAGCTTGGCCAACTCAAACATCAAGATGCTCCGCATCCCTCCTTGACCCCAGCCGTCTAGTCATCAGAGGCAAGGGACAAACGCACAGCCAGTGAGATCACAGAGAACAAATCAAGAAACACAGACTTAGTCCCCGGAGCCTTTACAGTCTGCAGAGCCCCTCTCTGGCTGCACTGACACCCACTTTGTTAACACGTTTGCTACCTGCGACGTATGCTCCCAAGGATGGGCTCTCCCCCAGATCTGTGGAGTCAAGACGTCCACAGACATAACAGCCACTATTACATCAGACAAGGAAAGCCGCATCCGGTGATGAATCAACTGTCCCCGCAGTGTGGAGGGACACCAGATGAAACTCCTCTTTCAACTCTGAAGAGTCCCACAAGAGGCAATAAAAGAAAAGGTTCAGTGGCAGCAGATGGTGACTGCCCACCTAAGCAGGGGCGGGGCTTAAGGATGGGGAGGGCAGTTAAGCATTGAAGGGTAGAGCACAAGCAGAGGTGAGGCTTAAGGATGGGGAGGCAGGACTGAAGGGTTTAGGGTATAAACCAAGAGGACTGCACTCACCGGCCTTGCTATCTTGGGACCTTGCTGAAAGTCCAGAGGTATATAATGAAAGCCGCCTCCATCCTTCAAGGATTCAGGGGAGGAAGACCTTGTGCAGTCCAAACCACAGACACAACGCCCTGAACCTGCAGAGCATGAGCTCTGCTGATCTCAACGCTGGTCTGGCCTTAGGAGGCTGGGGTTTGAGGCCTGCCTCCCACTCTCCACCCTCCCTCACCCTGACTCTGAGCTGTTGGTGACTGACAGGGTCATCATTCCTTGGCATGCATGCCCGTGCTCGTAGGGTGGTAGCAAAGAGGGGAAACTCTGGCAGCCAGGGGTTATAATTCATGAGATGCCCACTCCTGCAATGGTCGAATCCTCAAAAGCTGGGAGGAGTCAACAGGCAGAAAACTAGACTGCGTGCAGAAGAGCTTAAGGAGAAAACATAGCCTGGGAAAGCGCCGTGTTCCTACTGAACTTCTGCTTTTATTAAGGAGAAAAACAAATCAAGGCAGACTACAAAATCAGGTTTGGGAACAGAGGATAGGCTTGTGGGTGGGGTGGAAATACATACACGCATATACACACACATACATACATACATACATATATATACACACACATATATATATACATATATACATACACACACGCGCATATTTATACTTATATCTATATACCCATATACACATATATATACATATATACATACATACATACACATACACACACACATATATATACACACATATATATCATATATATATGAGAGAAAGAGAGAGAGAGAGAGAGAGAGAGAGAGAGAGAGAGAGAGAGAGCTGAGGAGAATCACCATGGATCGGAACCAGCACTCTCCAGAGAGGCCTGGGTACCCACCACGGCTTCGCTCCAGCAGGAATGTACATGCTGGAACACTATTTAGGCTCTCCTCTAGCTTCTCATTTTAAAGAGTTACCTACACACGGCTACATGCATAAATGCATGAGAAGTATAATGCTAAGCTTACAGGGGACTTGGCAGACTCAGGGGTTGTCACACATGGATTATTGCTCTGCTGTCGCTGTCCTGAAATTTCCGGCAATTTAAGAAATGAGGGAGCGCAAAGCCTGTGGGTGAGCATTCTTCCCCACGGCGCCCTTAACTCCAGTTACTAAGCAGCCTTCTTTTCTGTAGAGCTGCAAAGGTAATAACAAGCCATGTATGGTGGTGGAACACAGCCATCAGCCCAGCACTTGAGAAGCAGAATGTGAAGTGCACGAGTTCAAGGCCAGCCTGGGCTCCAATAGTGAGTTCCAGGCCCAGCACTTGTCCAGGGACACAATATCATCAAGCAAAAAAGAGGGACTTAGGGGTTCTAAAGAGATGGCTCAGTGGTTAAGAACATGCACTGCTCTTGACCAGCCCCCAAGTTTGTTTCCCAGCTGCTGCCTGTAACCCCAGCTCCAGGAGATCCGATGCTTCTGACCTCCACTGGCACCCGCGCGCGCGCGCGCACACACACACACACACACACACACACACACACACACACAGAGTTTTTAAACAATTCCAAATTTCCAAATGCTGGGCATGGTGGCCCCTTCCAAACACATGGGAGGCAGAGAGGATTCCTGTGAGTTTGAGGCCAGCCAAGGCTGTGAAAGGAGACCCCATGAAAACTAACAACCAATCAATCAAAGCAATGCTAACCCTTGCTGCACCCTCTGTTTGTTAGATTAAAAACTGTTGTTTGTTTTTCTCGGTGCTCCCAGGATGACACAGGAATGTATTCCACAGAAGCAAAGGCTCCTCCAGAGACAGCAGGCATCCAGCGAGACAGTCATGGCCTTCTGGCCAGCGTGAAAGTCCTAAGCGTGGCTTTTCAAAAGATCAGGCCACAGCAGACAAGCAGGGAGAGCAGAGCTGCGGAATACTCCCGAGCCTGCTTCCCTATCGTCTCCTCTCTCACGGACTCTCCTGCCTGTGTGTCCTTACCATCGGTCCTATCTAAGCTAGCAGAGGTGATGGGGCCCTGTCCTCCAACTCTCTCAGATTCTGCCCCAGACCTGCCCCAGAACAGGGCAGGTGGGCACATGGGGAGACGCCATGTCCACCAGGAAGTACTGGCTCGTGTTCTGGTCAGTTGCCTCTCAGGAAAGGAATTTGGTTTTATAAACGGAGACTACGCAGCAAGTCCAAAATCTTTTTTAAAACAACATCCTTATCTCTTAGCCAGGGCCCAAAGACTGGGGCCCCACTTCTATCAAAGAGACAGCTTTCTGGGGGAGAGATTAAATGTGGAATTCACAAAAGAAACATAAGAATGAACTGGCAGCAGATCGGGGGGGGGGGGGAGAAACACAGTAGCCAAACACACATCTTGACACGTCCATTAAACACCTACAGTGAAGCCCTGGATCTCACAGACTGAACTATGTGCTGCGAACTGCACTGTCATTTGGAAGCCTCCTCTGTCCTAAAGTGACACTCCCACCCCTGCCACAAGGCTACAGGGAGGGTCTTACCAACACTATGGTAAGGAGAGATCTGCCTCTTCTCCTTTGTCTCTGGCATAGATGTCTCAAGATGGGAGATAAAGCCAAATGTGAAGATTTAGAGCTCTGCTCTCCCAGGCAAGATTTCTCATCAAATTAAGTTCCATTATGCCATGCAATGGCCTGCAAATTTGACCATTTTCATATGGAGCTGCTTGCTAGCTGGGACCACTCAGACACAGCAGCTAGTCCCAAGGCCTGGTGTCAGGGCACAAAAAACAACTGCCGTTTGGAGTTATTCCCATTCCCAGGCTTGGGAGGCTATGTCCACTGTTAGATGGCTCCCATGAGGGAAATGTCCCTCCCTACCTGCCACTCCCCCACCCCACCTAAAACCCACAGCCGAGTATGCCTAGGTGCTATAGGTCCCAGAACAGGGCTTTCTTAGCTGTCAACCCATAAACGCTGCCCACTGCCGGCCTGGAGTGTGCCATTCCCCCAGATTGGAGTTAGAAATGATCTATGCAAACTCAATCTCTTAAATAACCTAAATGACTATAATTCCATCATCTATAAACTGATTGATCAGAATCTGCCTCTGCTGGCTCCTCAAAGATTCCACCTTTAACTCTGAGCTGAATGAACTCTGGAAACCTGGCATCTGACTTACTTATCAACCCCAGGATACTTTCATCTGAGACTGAATCCCACCTTGCCAAATTCCACAGCCCGGGTCTACCCTCCAGCCCTGTTTGGAAATTTGCCCTCCTGTCTGTGCTCGACACCTGTCCAATGCTGGCCTAGCGTCCTGCGGCAGCCTCTCTTACCTGGACGCACACTAGGCGAAGGAGCTGTCCTGACAGTCACCGGCTGGCAGAGACACTGCTCCAAGGAGCCTCATGGCTGTTATTTACAGAGACCAGCTGCAGTCCAGCTCAGAGAGAAACCCTGCCTGGGCTGTCAGACAGCCCAGGGAATCTGCTGGAGGCTGCAGCCTTATCTGCAAGAGCTTCCTGCCTGAAACCATCAGCTGTCCTGCAGGGCCCTGTGGAGTGTGGGAACTCGGCCCCTGCTGCCAGGCTGGGGTGCGGGTGCCTGGAGAGCCCAGCCAACCCCACCCCAAAGAGTCTCTGTCATTTTTTGGTTTTCTTTCCTGTTCTCCTTCCTTTCCTTTCCTTTCCTTTCCTTTCCTTTCCTTTCCTTTCCTTTCCTTTCCTTTCCTTTCCTTTCCTTTCCTTTTCTTTTCTTTTCTTTTCTTTTCTTTTCTTTTCTTTTCTTTTCTTTTCTTTTCTTTAAGTAAGTGCATATGCCAACATGGTGGTGCATACCAGCAATCCCTGTACTCTGAAAGCTAAAGCAGAATTAAAGGCCAGCCTAGACTATGTAGCAAGTTCAAGACCAGCCAGGATTACAGAGTGAGACGGTATCTCAAACCAAAGAAAAAAGAAAGAAAGAAAGAAAGGAAGGAAGGAAGGAAGGGAGGGAGGGAGGGAGGGAGGGAGGGAGGAAGGAAGGAAGGAAGGAAGAGAAAGAAAGAAAGAAGGAAGGAAGGAAGGAAGGAAGGAAGGAAGGAAAGAAAGAAAGAAGGAAAGAAAGAAGAAAAAAAGGTAGAGAGTAATGGAGAGAGACAGAAGACACCTGACATACACATATGCACCTGCTTACACACACCACCACCAACAAAAACCCTGCCCAAGCAAACTGTCAGTCACCCTCTTCTGCCTCAAGGTGAGAGAGGGCCCAGAAAGCCTAAAGATTTTTTCCCTCCAAGACATATTTTTTGTTTGTTTGTTTGTTTGTTTGTTTGTTTTTAAGACAGAGTTTCTCTTGTACTACCCTGACTGTCCCGAAATTTGCTTTGTAGACCAAGCTGGCTTCGAACTCAGAGATCTGCTTACCTCTGCCTACCAAGTGCAGGAATTAAAGTCATGTGCTGCCACACCCTGCTATATTCTTTTTTTTTTTTTTTGAAACAATATATTCCATAATTCGGGCTGGCCTCAAATTAGAGGCAATCCTCTTGCTGCAGCCTCTTAGCATTGGAGTGGCATGAGCCAGTATCAACTGACTTGTGTCTCCAGCCCACCCTGCCCTGATTTTTAAAAAGTGCCAACAGTTTCAAAAATACTTCCTACTGCAAAAACAGTACAATTTCACTTGCTTTTGTTGAGTAGATTGTAAGTTAGGACTCTTGTATTATTAATTCCTCCACTGGAAGCAGACCACTGTTTTCCTCTGCCCTGACCCCATAGGCCATCCCATTCCTGGCCAGAACAAGACGGGCCCAAATCCAGTGACTGTTTACATCTCTCTGAGATAACCATGGAGCTTGGAGAGAGAAGTCACATGAAACCCACTCTGTTCTGCATGGGAAGTTTACTGGGGGTCACATCGGACGTGCTGCAGTATCTGTGGGACGCTGTCCATGAGGACATTGACCATGGCCACCTCCCCAAAGGCCCTCATCACTGAGTTCCCCGAGAGGGCACAGCACTTCCATCCCTTATCCTGAGCCTAGTCACTCAGGGATACAGAGGAGCAGAAAGACCAGGATGTGGGGATTGAAAATCTCTCTTCTTGCCAACTAGTTAAAAGGTCTTAACCACTTAAGCTATCTATCCAGTGTTAAGATTCTGGATTACGCCATCTAAATGACAGTGTCACAGGAAAGTGGACATCATCAGATGTCCAGAGGGTCTGCCCAGATGTTCTCATAAGTATCCTGCACTGTTGGTGCCTACAGAAGCCAGAAAGGGGTATCAGATCCCCTGAAACTGGAGATACATCCCTGTGTGAACTGCCACGTGGGTGCTGGAATCAAACTCAGTACTCTGCAAGAGCGTCAACTGCTCTTAACCACCGAGTCATCTCTCCAGCTCCATCACTCTGGAGGCAGAGACACCTGGTATACATGTTGACACCAGCCAGCTCCAACGTGGGGCCCTATCTCAAAAGCAAGAATGCTCGTAGCTGAGGTGATTTAAGATTGAAGTTATTAGGTTTTTAAGCAACTGGACACATTGATGTCAAGTTTCCAGAAGTAACCATATTAACAAGACTAGTATCTTTTTTTTGTTTTGTTTTTTGAGACAGGGTTTCTCTGTGTAGTCCCAGCTGTCCTGGAACTCACTCTGTAGACCAGGCTGGCCTTGAACTCAGAAATCCCACCTGCCTCTGCCTCCCAAAGTGCTGGGATTACAGGCGAGTGCCACCATGAGCACCACCACCGCCCGGCAAGACTAGTTATCTTTTAATCCTGGCACCTAGGCAGAGGCAGACAGTGTTCTAAGCCAGCCTAATCTACATACTTAGGGGGTGGGTTCCAGACAGGGTTGCTCAGTAGCCCTGGCTGTCCTGGAACTCACTCTGTAGACCAGACCAGATCTGCCTGCCTCTGCCTCCCTAGTGCTGGGATTAAAGGTGTGTGCCACCACTGCTCAGCCTGATCTACATACTTCAGAACAGCTGAAGCTACATGTTGAGACCCTGTCTCAACCACAACCAAACAAAACAACAAAACTAGTATCTTGTCAATTAAAGCCCAGTGTTACTACTTTAATCAATCAAAACTTTTAAAAAGCTGGGTGGTGGTGGTACATCACAGCATACCAGAGGCAGGTGGATCTCAAGGCCAGCCTGGCATATACAAAGAAACCCTGTCTTGAAAACCAAATCAAAATAGTATTTGGATGTGTTCTTGTCCCAGAGTTGATGTGGAGTCAGGACACCTGGGAGCTGATCGCTTGTCCCCTGGAGGGTCAGTTTGTAATACTCAAAACTGCTGAGTCATCTCCCTGGCTTAGTAAACTTTGTGTGGAAAAAGGACTTTATATGTAGGTAAGGCTGTCCTTGAGGCCATGTAGATCAACTGTGTGTCCATAGCACTGGGGTTAACTTCCTGGGTGTTAGGTTGATATAAAATACAGGTTTCTATAGTACAAAACCCTAGGTTTGATTGGCAGCACACTGTCCTCACAACTAAGGATTGAAATACCACAAATAGAGTAACAGAAGTAATATGTGAACAAATCTAATGGAGGTTTTTCCATTAGAGGAATGTGTGGGAGTCATGTTCCACTCCCAGCATTTACTGGCTGCCTCACCACCGTCTTAAGGCTCCAGGGAGCTGTTGTCCTAGCCTCTGGGGCCGCCAGTCATACACATGGAAAGCGCATACATCACGAAGGCAAACACTCAAAATCTTTAGGAAGGACATTAATTACCATATGCTGGTGAGGCTGTTTGAGCTGTTTGTGGGTTTTACTGCCCAGTGAGGACCTCAGGACTTGCCTGACAGTGACCAGGACACATTGGAAATGTGTGAATTGGAAATGAATGACTGTGTGAAGCATGGTTACTTTTGTTACTTTGATCATAAAATTGGGTTCTTGAGGCCCCACGCCTCCTTGAGCTCCTGACAATTGGTGGGTTGGGTATGAGGAGATTGCTGGGTACCGGGAGGCATTGTCTCGAGTTTTGGAGCCACTCCTAGGCTAACCATGCTCCAGTAAACAGTGCCACCCAAGCTCATGCCAGCAACCATAAGTAAACTCTATGTTTAAAAATGGCACTACTGTCAACCTGTCACAAGCAAGAGTCATCTGAAAAGAGGAATATGAAAATGCCTCCACAGATCCACCTGTAAGGTGTTTTTCTTAGTGATTGATGGAGGAAGGGCCCAGCCCATTCTGGGTGGTGATAACTCTGGGCTGATGGTTCTGGTTCTACATGAAAGAAGACTGAGCAAGCCAACAAGCAGCACCCCCCATGGCCTCTGCATCAGCTCGTGCCTCCAGGTCTCAGCCCTGCTTGAGTGTCTGTCCTGACTTCCTTCAGTGATGGACTGTGACGAGGAAGTGTAAGCCAAACAAACTCTTTCCTCCCCAACTTGCTTTTGGTCATTTTGGATTTTTTGTTGTTGTTGATTTTAGCTTTTTCGAGACAGGGTTTCTCTGTGTAGTCCTGGCTGTCCTGGAACTCACTCTGTAGACCAGGCTGGCCTTGAACTCAGAAATCTGCCTGCCTCTGCCTCCCAAGTGCTGGGATTAAAGGCGTGTGCCACCACCGCCCCGGCAAGTCATGGTGTTTTATCATAGCAATATTAACCCAAACTAAGGCAGGTGGCTCATATGTAAAGAGCACTGGCTGCTCTTGCAGAGAGGGTGGGAGTTCACTTTTCAGCATCCATGTGGCAGGTCACAGCTGTCTAATTCTGGTGTAAGGGGATCTAACACCCTCTTCTGGCCTGAGACACTACACACATATGGTACACAGACATGCATGCAGGCAAAACACCTATAACAAAACAACAACAACAACAACAACAACAACAACAACAACAAAACCCTTTAAGCAGCTGTGGGGTATTTGTTGGAGAGAAGGGAACTGGCGGGAATGGGAAGAGTAAGAGGGTCATGGCTGACGAATGTGAGTAAAAGACATGTGACGTGTTCAGAGTCATCCTCTTGAGCATGACTGCCACACACATCAGGGCAGGAGAGATTACTAAGAGACCCGGAGGCTCAGGCCTATTGATTGTGGATGTTTCTTCACAGAAGGGGTGGGGGATGGGGACTGGGCACTCACCTAATCTCAGTCACATATGACCTCCCGGCCAGGTATATATGATTCTGCCATAATTGCATACAGCATCAAGGGCTGAAAAATGTGCTGTCGTGTCATAGAACGTAAAAGGCTAATGGACAGGAGCTTCATCTCTGCCTCCACCTCGGTGCTGGTGTGACTTTCTGACGCTTCGATGGCTTTGTCACCTAGGCTACTTCATGCTCTAGTATCAGTAAGCCCAATCAACCCACTGGAGCCACAGGTTGGACTTTGGGGTTGTCTTGGGAGCCTTATGAGGAAAGGGTTGATGTTTGTGTTGAGTCCCTGAAACAGTAGAATTGTCAAAGAAAAAGTTTTAAATATTTTTTTAAAAGGTAAGTCTACCAGTGACTCAGTGTGCTTTTGGAAGGGATTGCCGATTTTCTAGCTGCACCGGGAAAGCCCTTTTTTGACCTCACTGGACGTTCAAACCTTCCTCGGAGATGGCTTGGAAGGACAGTGAGAAGACTGAGGATCCCCACGTAGAGTCTGTGTTTGACAGTGTCCACTTTACAGTTGCTCTTGGAGCGCATGTGAGTTTGGCTTTCTGACTTTGTGAGGAAACCACCCCATGATTTGTTATGCCTGTGGCATGCTATCATGTTTCTATATTTGTTCTTTATTCCTAGTGGTCACTAGTTGGGTGATAGTTCTGCTAGGACAGTCACTATATGCAACAAGGGGTCCTCTTCTCTGTTGCAGTCTGTTGATTCTGCCCCAGGGCTGTAAAGTAGCTTGAAGCATAGGTGTACTGGCTGGTTTTGTGTGTCAACTTGAGTGCAGCTAGAGTTATCACAGAGAAAGGAGCTTCAGTTGAGGAAATGCCTCCATGAGATCCAGCTGTAAGGCATTTTCTCAATTAGTGATCAAGGGGAGAGGGTCCCTTGTGGGTGGTGCCATCCTGGGCTGGTGGTCCTGGGTTCTATAAGAAAGCACGCTGAGCAAGCCAGGGGAAGCAAGCCAGTAAGGAACATCCCTCCATGGCCTCTGCATCAGCTCCTCCTTCCTGACATGCTTGAGTTCCAGTCCTGACTTCCTTTGGTGATGAACAGCAGTGTGGAAGTGTAAGCTGAATAAACCCTTTCCTCCCCAACTTGCTTCTTGGTCATGTTTGTGCAGGAATAGAAACCCTGACAAAGACACATAGGCCTGTGCTCTTGAAGGTTGAGGAGTTAAGGCCAGTCACACAGGCCATATGGGGCTGCTGAGATAATTGTGGTAGACTTTCTGTAGTGTCCTGACATCCACTGTGAGGCTGGCAATGGTTCCCAAAGTGTCTCTAGACCAGCTGCCTCAACCTTGAGAATTTAATACAAATGAGCAGGATCCCTCTGCCCAATGACCAGTTCAGAAAGCCTAGGCCCTGGAGCTGGAGAGATGACTCGGTAGTTAAGAGCAGAGTGATGGTTAGTATGCACCACCACGCCATGCTGTTTCTGAGGGCTCACTTTTATCTTGGGGATGACCTTTGAACTGCCTTTACCTCCCATTCTGGGACTATAGACATCACAGGTGTGCCAAGCCTAAGTGCAGCACAGACTACAGACAAACAGAGCTGGGTGGAGCTCAGGCCTTGAATCCTAGCAGCCATTGAGGCAAGTTCCAGAGCACTGGAAGAGCAGCAAGTCAGCGAGTCCATGCAGTGTGAGCTCCCCTTAGTGCTGGAGAGCACAGGTTGTGAAGGATGGGGATGGGAGTTGGGGTCACAAGGTACACAGGTCTTCCTTCCCACTGTTGATCATTCTGTTAACTGGAAATCTCTGCTTGGCCTTGATCAACTGATCACTTTCAAAGAAGTCACAATATTCTTGTGAGGCTTATATTAAGTTCTGCACTCACATCCTGTCTTACTAAAAATTCCCACTTAACTCACATCCTCACAGCTGTTTAACACTACAGTTCTCCCCAGCACTGCCTTAGCCAACTCCCGGATAACCCGTTACCTTCTCAAGTATGTTTAAGTGGATGTGTGTGTGTGTGGGGGGGGGGCTTCCTGCTCACCTCAGCTTCTACACTAACAGCAACATTCATATGCCATGCTCTGCTTGGTAACTGCTACATTAAGAATCACTTTTATGTGCATTGATGTTTTGTCTGCATGTACGTATAAGCTCAGAGAGGCCAGAATGTTAGATCCCTTGGAACTTGAGTCAAATGCAGCTGAGATACCATGTGATTACTAGGAACAGAATCCAGGTCCTCTGGAAGACCATCAGGGAAACCCCAAACCACTGAGCCATCTAGTCAGCTTTTTTGGCTTGAGATCTTCTATGATCACCGGCTGGCCCAAATCCACCAGTATGCACGTAGTCTACTGCAGACCATGAGCAGATGTTGGCTGTGACTGAGGTATGCTGAGGAAGTGACGCTTCCCAGCAGAGGAAGCAATACCACAGGTGCAGCTCCCATGGCAAGGAGGGCAGACTGCGGGACCAAGTCAGGGAACAGTCCTCCCTGTACTGATGTTTTGCACATCCACATTTCCACCAAGACAGTGCAGCAAAGTTTAGTCACACACCAAATGCCTGAAAACCCGCCTCTAGACAGTGCCTGTCAGCTTTCAGAAGGCCTGAGCAGGAGCTGCTCCTCACAGAAGGTGCTGAGGGTCAGGCCCAGCATTCGGCTGCCTCTTGTTCCTTTATCTGGCAGTAACTGAGGCCATAGCTTAAGGCTTGGGAACGGAGCAGCCACCTTTCTACAAGACACCCGCTCCATCTGCCCGGCAGCCTGCCGCTTGGGACCTGTACTGGGACCTTCCTCACCCAAGGCCTTGACCCTGACTATGCCTGTTTCCCTCTAACCTGATGGGGACTTACTAATCCTAACTTGCTGAGCTCGTGTGGAACAATCCCAGGTGACCATCATTAGGCCAGTCTGCACTACAGTGAGACACCATTCCAAAGACAGACAGACACCAGAAAATGGAAGTTAGAGGTCAGGGATCCTGCAAGGTGAGTGCACACCAGCAGACTGTTTCACGGCAGTGTGGATGCAGGGCAGCACTGACTGCTGCAAGCACACTGAGTCCAGCACCTCCCCCCACTCTGACATGTAATTACAGCTATCAACATGGCTGGCGTCCGTGCACTTTTCATCTGGCAGGCTTCTCTTGAGCTCATTCTCTTCAGCTCATTCAGGAAGCCGCTGCTGTGTGTACCTATGGCTCTGAGACTTAGAAGAAGATACAACCGAATACTATGAATGACACTTTATTCAGTCATTTTCTTTACAACTGAAACTCTGGGAATTCAAAATTAACATCCTTGCCTGTGAGCTTCTTGTACACACCAGAAAAGGTTTCAACCTGCAAGAGAAGATAGAATCCATCACTAACCTTTAAATATGCAATAGCCCTGAAAGCTAGTGTACCCTGTGTGGTTTTCCTCTTCAACAACCAACCCAGCAGTGTTTGACCTGGGCACAAGCCTAATCCCAACACTTTACAGCCTGCTCCTTCACACCGCTCAACCAAGCTACTTGGAGACGTGGTGAGCAGCAGGTGTCAAGACAGCGCCCACTATCCATCCAAGCTGTCATACTATCTGTCCTCCCTAAAACTGGAGCCCACAGACCCAGCATGCTTTCTTATCTCCTTTTAAGTTAAAGTGTTGCAGTTTCTAAAGTATCTCCAAAATAAAACTGACACAGAATCTGACAGGGGACAGAGGAATGATGGAGAGAGACCATGGACCATAAACTGCTTTTCCTAGTGGCAGAACCTTCCTGTGAATGTTAGTTAGGCCCTTACCTTGTGCTCCACATTGTTCTGTTGCGCTTTGTCTAAATGAACTTTTATGAGCCGGCTGCCATCCAGTTTCACACGGATTCTCTTGCCCACAATTTCACTTGGGAAGACCAAGTCCTCAAGGATGGCGTCATGCACTGCTGTCAGTGTGCGGCTGAAAAAAAAGACAAAAGTAAGCTACCTGGCAGAAAGCACCCTTGGAATAAAGGAAAACAAGTCCAGATTCCTGAAATCAAATCAGCACTGGAGCCAAGTGTGATGGCTCACACCTGTGACACAACACTTGAGCAAGTGAGACAAGATTCCCTATGGCTTCAAGGTCAACCAGGAGTACTTTGAAAAAAGCACATTTGACCCCTAAACTGATAGATATTTAGTGTCCCAGAGACTAAAACCTTTGAGTGGCAAACAAGCCATGACTGATTCCCAAAGCCCTATGCACCCTGGCAATCCACATATACAAGCCATCTGGAGTATGGGAATCTAGGGGAGGGCTAGCTCATCCTTTCATACCTTACTATTTTAATCTGTAGTAAGCTCTTTTTAAGTCCACATGCAGCTAAAGTCTATTTTTTTTAAACTTCTAAATGTAATTCATCTAATCAAAACCTCTCAAGTTCTTTCCCTGGCCTCCAAGAGACCACTGACCTCATTTATCAGTCATGATCAAACAAAACTCCTCCAAAGACAGTGTCCTATCACAGCTCTGTGACACTGGCCCTGACATTAGTTCAAGTTCCAACTGACTCTTGCTTCTCTGTGTGGACGCGTCACAGCCACAAACATTTAACACACCTGACCTACCAAGTGCCCTCCCTAGCTTACCAGATCACCGTGGGTGCCAGTTGTTATATCTGGTGATTGCAAGGCACCTGGGAGCTGTGGCTGTTCACGATGACACAACATTGGCCGGGAAAAAGACCTAAGAACTCAACTAGGGTCTCCAGAATGCATGCCACTTCCACACCATGAGAAGGCAGCCTTCCCTGGAGGTTAGGGCTTTCAGTCGGAATAGCACACACCAAGTAGCAGACACTGTGCCTCATTCACCCTATGTTCACAAGGAAGCAACATCTGGTAATCAGATGGCTTCTCGCTAGTACTTCAAAGGACATTCTCACCACAGTAGTAAACCAATGTGGACACTCGCTCCCTTAAAACAGAAAACTAACAAAATCAAAGTAATCCTAAGAGTTGCAAAACTCCTGCATAACAAAGCTGGAATCTGGAGCCATTAGTATAGGACCACCACACCCTGCCAGGATTCTGGGGTGAAGAGTAGAAATCATGCTGGGCAGTGGTGGCGCACGCCTTTAATTCCAGCACTTGGGAGACAGAGGCAGGTGGATTTCTGAGTTCAAGGCCAGCCTGGTCTACAGAGTGAATTCCAGGACAGCCAGGGCTACACAGAGAAACCCCATCTAAACCTTTAGTGATTTAGAAACCACGTCACTGGGAACACTGCAGCCATAGCAGGCAACCTTAGCCCTGCTCTGCACCAGCTACTTCATGTGTAATCATGATCAGGCTCCAAGAACCAGAGTATCATGGCAAAATCCCACAGTTACAGTAGCTCACCAGACACTGTGGCTGCATCTGTGACCCTCCCCCACTTCCTGCAGACACAGAATTTATCCATACTTCCAATTCCCAGCTATTTCCCAATGGCTTTCAAAGCAGGACTAAATTAAGGCAAATTTTTACCATTACCACACTGGGTATAGTGGCGTGCACCGTAATCCAGTACCTGACAAAACAGGAGTTTAAGGGTAGTGCTGGCTACACACAAGTGCATGGCTCAGCCTGTCTCAGAAGTAGACTGCCTTTAGCGGTTGTAAGGGAAAACCACACTTAGGTAGTGAGGGTTTGTGGGGACTGTCAGTGCAGTCTGATATAATTACAACAGCAGGCCCAAGTCTAATGACTGATGTGTGAAGTGACCCTCAGCACCTTCAAATAGCAATAATATATATAGCCCTGTCATCCTAGCACCAGGAAACCCACCTGCAACACGACAAAACCATCCCAGCACCTTAGCCACACATCAATTTTTTTATTTTGGTTTTTTCGAGACAGGGTTTCTCTGTATAGCCCTGGCTGTCCTCAAACTCAAGAAATCCGCCTGCCTCTGCCTCCCAAGAGCTGGGATTAAAGGCGTGCTCCACCACTGCCCGGCCCACATCAAATTTTTATCTCTAGGTAAGAACTAAATGGCCAGGCGGCGGCGGGTGGCATATGCCTTTAATCTCAGCATTTGGGAGGCAGAGGCAGAGGTATCTCACAGTTTAAGGCCAACCTGGTCTACAAAGCAAGTTCTAACACACACGGGGCTACATACACAGAAAAAGATACTTTAAAAAAAAAAAACACCTTCTCCCTTGACCACAGAATAAATCAAGTCTCACCTGTGTGGCACCAGTGACCTACAACCGACACCACACAGCGTGTGTATGTGAACCCACTGAACCTTTCTATCTAGAATGAATCCCAAGCACATTTGTAACAAGAGAGGAAGACCCCACGTGAGAGCAGCACTCACTGCCTCACACAAACCAACAGCCCGGGAGCTGGGGAGCCTGGCCAGGCCTCAACACTCACCTTCTGGGGCGCTTCTGCTTGTTTTTCGTACGGCTTTTCCGGGTTGGCTTGGGCAGAATCCTCCTCTTTAAAGTGAATTATAATAAACACAAAAACAGTGAGCCAAGAAATCTACTAGTTTAAGTATAAAAATACCTATGCCGGCACATTCACAACAGCCTAATACTCAGCACACTGAAAGACAACAGCATTCCTCTTTCTAATCATCCGGCAGACTGCACCGAACAAGTCAACTTAAAGCTGGGTCACTCCCCAGCCCGACAAGACTTCTGCGCTCACCCCACTCCAAGCTTCACATCAACAGGCCAGTCAGCACCCTCCCCACCAGAACTCACACCCTGGGAATGCAGAATACAGGGAACTGGGCCGATACCTGAGCAATGAAGACTACATGCTTCCCACTGAACTTCTTCTCCAATTCACGAACTAGCCGGACTTGGATTTTCTGGAAAGATTTAAGCTGAGGAACTGGTACAAAAATTATGATAGCTTTCCTACCACCACCAACTTCAATTTCCTAGAAGGAAAAATATGTGTCACTTTTCAGTCCTTAACCTCCATCTTCCCCATTCAAATACCACCTGAATCAAGGACCCAGCCCCTTCTGAGGCAGAGTCCTTGTAGACCTGCCAATGCCTCCCAAGAGCCAGGATTCGTGTCACGCTCTGCCACAACCAGAAACAACTCCCCCCTCAAACACTTTCCTATGGTCTGGACACAGCCTAAGGGTTCACAAGTTAAAACCTGACCCTCGTTTTGAGGTGATATGTTCTAAGGTGCAATCTCCAGGAGGTACTAATTACCCACATGAAGAGGTCACTAAAATATCTCACAATCCTTTGGTGGCTCTTAAGAGCCACCAAAAGGCCAGCAGAGATCTGTGACCATCATCCTAGCACTGGAGAGGTAGGACAGAGTTCAAGGCCAGTGTCAACTACAAAGCAAGTGGGGAGGCCAGCCTAGGTGGGAAGAGATTGTCTGGTCAGCGGGGTCAGACCATGACTCTGGCCATGTGCTACCTCAGGATCTCCCAAAATGAATAAACCATCTATAAAGGTTAACTTTAAATTCACCACGGCCTAGGTATCTTCGATGTAAGGCTCTTCTCCAAATTCAAAGCTGTCCAACACTACGAAATTGACCCCAAAACATCAACAACAAAAAAACAAAACCAAAAACAATAAAAGCACTATTCCTGGGTTTAGAGGTAGCGGCTGAGCAGTGGTGGTTTAGAGCACAGAACCCAGGTCCATTACCCAGGACTCACAACCATTTGTAATCCGAGTTCCAGGAACACACAAGGGGCATGTACACCAACAGAAGCAAAATACCAATACTTACAAGACAAATTATTAAAAAGAAACAAAACGCCAAACTCGCGAAACTCAGAAAACACCCAGTGATCCTCAACTGTTTGGAGTCATACTGGGTCTAGACACTTCCAAAAAGTTTCAAATCAGTGAGGGGAGAAAAATCCAGCAATCAGGTGAAGAAACTAGCACGACCTTAAGAGCATGCCCTGCCCTGGAGGTTCCCACGTCCGCTGCCTTTACTAAAGTTCCCTGCTCCGGGGACGACGGCCGACCCGCGCCCGCAGCGAGTGTCCGCCACACTCGCGGGTGGTGAGCGCACCCCGGGGTCCCCGCTCACCTTGGCTGCCGTGATGTTGAGTTCCCGCAGCTGCGCCTTGAGATCGGAGTTCATCTCCAGCTCGAGCAGCGCCTGTGAACACAGAGACCGTGGGCGCCGTGCCGGGGTCAGGGGACCCGGAGGTCAAGAGATCAGGGGGACCCGAGGGACAAGCTCACCTGAGAGATGCCAGACTCGAACTCGTCCGGCTTCTCGCCATTGGGCTTCACAATCTTGGCGCTCGAGCTGAACATGGCTTCGTCCTGAGGGGAAGAAGGTGCCACCGGTCAACTGGGGCGCGGGCCGCCAGACCGGGGCCATCTACGGGCGCAGGGTGGATAATCCGATGCATCCCAACACGGGGCGCATGGCCTGCCGCCCCGGAGGCTCCCCCGAGAGTCTTTTCCCCCAAACTCTGCAAAAAACCACGGCCACATTGCGGGCCGTGAACCTACCTTACGGAGTGCCGGCTTAGAAAGAGACACAGCTCTCGCGAGAACAGCTCATATCCGGGTGGCGGAAGGAAAGAGGTGGGAACAACGGAAGTAGATGGGTGGAAACCGGAAGCTCTTCTGAAAAGTGGTAGACCGCCTAGAGTGTACTGGGAAATAGTTCTGTACTGGGAAATAGTTCCGGAGGATGAACGTTCCGGTTTCGTTTGTTCCCTGAAGTACTCAGCCTTTGGCGACGTTTAATTAGTACCGAGCTAACTTCACGTTTCCTGTTAACAAAATGAAAAGGAGCCGGGCGTGGTGGCGCACGCCTGTAATCCCAGCCCTTGGGAGGCAGAGGCAGGCGGATTTCTTTCGAGGCCAGCCTGGTCTACAGAGTGAGTTCTAGGACAGCCAGGACTACACAGAGAAACCTGTCTCGAAAAACCAAAAAAAAACAAAAAACAAAAACAACAACAACAACAACAACAACAACAACAACAAATGAAAAGGAATCACAGCCGGGCGGTGGTGGCGCACGCCTTTAATCCCAGCACTTGGGAGGCAGAGGCAGGCGGATTTCTGAGTTCGAGGCCAGCCTGGTCTACAGAGTGAGTTCCAGGGCTACAGGGAGGAAACCCTGTCTCGAAAAACAAACAAACAAAAAAAGCCAAAAAGAAAAGGAATCAGACTAGCCTAGTGTGGTGGCGCACGGCTGAGGCCAGCCTGGTCTACAGAGAGAGTTCCGGGACAGACAGGGCTACATAGAGAAACCCTGTCTCAACTAAAAGAGGTGCAGGGGCAGGGGTGGGGCGGGAATCAGACTGTGTTCAGTTCTTCTTATAGCGAATCAAATCTGAGGTAGTGTTGAATAATAGTCACTCATTCCCAGGTTTTGTTGTTGTTGTTGTTGTTGTTTGTTTGTTTGTTGTTTTTTTTGTGGGGTTTTTTTGGGGGGTTTTTTGTTGTTTTTTGTTTTTACAAATATTGCTTGGTACAGATTCTAGAACATGTCCAGGAACCCCTGTCTTCAAAAATATGAAGCTGTGGGCTGGAGAGATGGCTCAGTGGTTAAGAGCACTGACTGCTCTTCCAAAGGTCCTGAGTTCAATTCCCAGCAACCACATGGTGGCTCACAACCATCCGTAATAAGATCTGATGCCCTCTTCTGGTATGTCTGGAGACAGCTACAGTGTACTGTAAATACATAAATAAATAAATCTTTTAAAAAAAAATATGAAGCTGTTTTGTTGACCATTCGAGGAGAACGCTAAGTATGGTGGCTCATGTCAGTTCTCAGGATCCAGAAGTGGAGGATCACTGAGTGGACGCAGGCTTGGGCTACAAAGCGAGTGCCAGAGCTGCAGTAGAGACCCGGACTCAAAACCCAAAACAACAAAAGTCCATTTACAGAAAGTACCAATAACGGAAGCTGATGATTGGGTTAGCTCTAGAAGGCCAGGCTTCTGCGTGCCTGGGCTACCCGCAAAACGGGGACAGTTAAGCCCTAAAAGGTGGAGAGAGCAAGGAAGCCTGGTCAGTGAGAATGCACTTCAGCGAGAGACACGAAAACAGAACGAACCTTTAATCTCAACATTTGGGAGGCAGAGGCAGAAAGATCTCTGAGTTTGAGGCCATCCTGGTCTACAGGACAGCCCTCGCTCTCCCTTTGACATGAATGAATGCAGGATTATATCACTTTTAAAAAAATTTTTTTTTTAATTTTTTGGTTTTTTGAGACAGGATTTCTCTGTGTAGCTCTGGCTGTCCTGGAACTCACTCTGTAGACCAGGCTGGCCTCAAACTCGGAAATCCACCTGCCTCTGCCTCCCAAGTGCTGGGATTAAAGGCGTGAGCCACCACTGCCCTGCTTATATCACATACTTTAACGATCAATTAGTATTATCATGTAGGTTTTCTTTGTAGCTTGTTAATATGGTAGACAGCATTGATTGATTTACAAGCATCAAACCAGTTATCCATCTCTAGAAAAATGTAATTCAGTCCTGAAGTAACACTGTTTTCATATTGGTTCATTATTTTCATGCTTGTCAACGATGTTGGGTTGTGACTCACGTTCTTTCTCTCCCTCTGTTCCATACTTTGAGACTGAGGTCCACTTTGACCTGGAGCCAGGCTGGCCTTGAAGCTGTGGTGATTCTAACTTCAAATGCTGGAATTACAAGGGGCCATCTCGCCCTGCTGGGTGGCTATTTGGTGATCTCTCTCTCTCCCTCCCTCCCCCTCTCTCTGCCTCCCTCTCTCTCTCTCTCTCTCTCCTCTCCCTCTACCCTCTCTCCCTCCCCCTCTCTCCCTCCCTTTCTTTCTCCCTCCTTCTCTCTACCCCCTCTCTTCCCCTCCCCCTCTCTCTCCCTTCCTCTCTCTCCCCCTCCCTCTCTCTCCTTCTCTCCCTTTCCTCCCTCTCTGTTCTGGCTTCAATATCAGGTTAATTCCAGCATCATAAAACAAGTTGCACAATGTTCCTTGTCTTCTGATTTCTGAAAAACACTGGAGAATGGGCATTAATTCTAATTCAAGCATTTGACTGAATTGTCCTGTGTTTCTAACGTGTTTTGTTTTTTTTTGTTTTGTTTTGTTTTTTTTTTGTTTTTTTGTTTTTTTTTTTTTTTTTTTTTTGGTTTTTCAAGACAGGGTTTCTCTTTATAGTCCTGGCTGTCCTGGAACTCACTCTGTAGACCAGGCTGGCCTCGAACTCAGAAATCCACCTGCCTCTGCCTCCCAAGTGCTGGGATTACAGGCGTGCGCCACCACGCCCAGCTTAACGTGTGTGTGTGTGTGTGTGTGTGTGTGTGTGTGTGTTTTAATTACAGGTTCTATTTTGTTTTCTATTTGTTTGTTTGAGAGAGAATCTCATTATAGCCCAAGGTGACCAAGAAATTACTGTGTAGCTGAGAATGTCCTGGAACCCCCGATTCTCCTGCCTTCACTTCCCAAGTGCTGGGATTATAGATGTATGTAGGTTGTTTGTTGTTGTTGCTGTTGTTGTTGTTGTTGTTGTTGTTGTTGTTTAGTGATCACTTGAATAGTTTTTTTTTTTTTTTTTTGGTTTTCCGAGACAGGGTTTCTCTGGGTAGCCCTGGCTGTCCTGGAACTCACTCTGTAGACCAGGCTGGCCTTGAACTCAGAAATCCACCAGTCTCTGCCTCCCAAGTGCTGGGATTACAGGCATGTGCCACCACGCCCGACTCAATAGTTTTTTTTAATGATCATTTGACTATTTAAATCTGTTTCAGAGCTAGGGAGATTTCTCAGTGATTAAGAATGCTGGCGCCTCTTCCAGAGGACTGGGATTCAATACCCAGCCCTCATATGTCTCACAAACCCTCTGTTACTCCAGTTCTAAGGTACCTAATGGCCTTTTCTGCTCTCACTGGGCACCAGACACTCACACAGTGCGCAGTCACACATGCAGGCAAATCATTCATCCACATAAAAAAATTATAAGCCGGGTGTGGTGGCGCATGCCTGTAATCCCAGCACTTGGGAGGCAGAGGCAGGCGGATTTCTGAGTTCCAGGCCAGCCTGGTCTACAGAGTGAGTTCCAGGACAACCAGGACTACACAGAGAAACACTGTCTCGAAAAAACCAAAAAAAAAATTATAAACATTCCAATTATCTATTTCCTATTAGCTGAGAAATTATAGCTATGGTTCTTTATTTTTGAGGAAATTGATCAATTATGTAAATTATTGAATTTATGTGTGTGGAGTTGTTGATAGTATCCCCTTCTCATTCTAATATTGATAAAATTTAGAGATAAAGCTTTAAAATGTTTTAATTTTTTTTATTTTTTCAAGACAGGGTTTCTCTGTGTAGCCCTGGTTGTCCTGGAACTCACTCTGTAGACCAGGCTGGCCTCAAACTCAGAAATCCACCTGCCTCTGTCTCCCGAGTGCTGGGAATACAGGCATGCGCCACCACTGCCCGGCTAAAAATGTTTTAAATTTGTTGTGTGGTTTTGCCTGCGTGTGTGTGTGTGTGTGTGTGTGTGTGTGTATGCGTGCCATGTGCATGCCTGGAATCCAGGGTGGACAGAAGAGGGCATTAGATCCTCTATAACTGGTGTTATAGATCATTGTGAGCCATCATATGGATGCTGGCAACTGAACTTGGTTCTCTGCAAGAGCAGCAAGTGACTGCATCTCACGGGGAGGTGAGCCACTAATCTACTCCCTGTGGAAGCCCACAGATATGAGGTAAGAGTTCACAGTATTGTGGAAAGTATTGTCAAGCACATGGATGACAGATAGCAATTCAAGTAAACCATGTCAGCAGTCGTGGCCAAGCTAGTTTGGAGCCTTGGGGACACATGAAAACTTCTGCCTTTTTGTCCTTTAATGCACACAATATGTAGGGTTGTTTGTTTTGGCTTATTGAGATATAACTTCTTTGTCTAGGCCTGGCTGTCCTGGACCTCATTGTGTAGACAAGGCTGGCCTTGGACTCACAGAGATCTGCTTTCTGAGTGCTGGGATTACAGGCGAGCGCCACCACTGCCCAGCTGCTGATGTATTTTTAATGTGCCTGTGTGCTCATATGGTATCAGTCTATTTCATATGTTTTGGAATATGTGGTCAGACTGTGCCTCACTTAAGTGGTGTCCACATGTGTGTATGTTTGTGTGTGTGTGTGTGTGTGTGTGTGTGTAAGTTCAGATCCATTCTACCTCTGCATTTGCACTAAAATGGAGCCGAGTGTTGTTGTCTGTAAAAGAGAATTGTCCAGCAAGGTACAGCCTGGAAGGCTGTTGTTCATATCTAATCCCAGCACTTAAGAGGAAGAGACAGAAAGATTAGGAGTTCAGGGTCACCTTCAGCTACTTACCAAATTTAAGCCAGCTTGGGACACATGAAACCCTTTCTCCAGCTTTAAAATATTGTCCTTTACTGTGTGGAATACTATTAAAACGTTCCCTGCAGAGCCAGTGAAATGGCTCAGTAGATAAAAGTGCTTGTCCCCAAGCTGAGGACCAGAGTTCAATCACTCAGACTCGCGTGGGAGAAGAGAATGACTTCCACAAGTTGTCCTTTCACACATGCACACATGTGCACGCACACACACACACATGCACACGCAAACACATACACACACAATAGATAAATGTAAAAAAAAAAAGTTTAAAAAATGCCCCTGTGTCAGTAATGTGTCATCTCAGGGTCTAAAAAGCAAAAAGTCTGAGGAGCTTCAAAGTGGTTCCTTCCCCTCTAGAGCCGTGTCATAATAAGCTTCAGAGAGGTGGTGATGAGCCTTTGCACAGGAGATGAATTTATGCTCCTGTCTTTGATCAAAAGTTAATAGACTTCTCTCCCTCCACTTGGGGCTGGCAGGGCTTTCATCATGATCTTATCAGCTTCGGGTGAAGATGACAACTGTGGGATAGCAGGTGCTTCGTGAGCTCGAGGTCACTGGCCTGCACTGCGAAGCTACGAGGTCACTTGCTCTGAAAAATGACACGAGCAAATTCGTGATCATCAGACACCGGAGCCCGTCAGGTGGGGGGACGGTGATCACTCTTTAGTTTCATATCACAAACTGAGAATGTGCTGGTCACGTAGGTATTCTACACAGGAGCACATTCTCAGTGTGACTCTTCAGGAATGAAGTGAAGGATGAGGGGGCCTGTGGCGCTCAGGCATGGGGTGATGGCCCGAGAGGCACTGCACACAGCATCTTGTCAGTATCCGGCCACTGCCAGCATCATTAGCTCTCGTCGTTCACAGGAGAAAGGGAACCTAAGCAACTCACTGGGTTCACAGAGCTGTCAACCATGAGCCTGGGAGTTGAAGTTGATGCTTATGAACCTTGGAGCTCAGGGACAGGAGAGCAGGGGAGACTGGATGAGAAATGAGCCCTGTGTTTCTCCCATGCTGTGGGTTGGCATAGACGGTTCCACAGCCGACCCAAGGATGGAGTGGATGGGACACTTGATCTCCATTTCTCCAATGACAAACAAGGCCGACAGCGTAAGAATGGGTGGTGAGAGGACTGAGCATTCAGTCTCTGTCTTCTTGACTGGGGACTGTTTCAAGTTCCTGCCTCGATGTCCCTGCAAGGACTTTACCATAATCTGGGTGGGATTTTTAACTAAAATAAATCTTTTCTTCCCTAAGTCTCCTTTAGTAGGGGTGCTCTATCCCAGCAGGAACATCACCCCTCTTCTGGCTTTCATCACTGGCAAGCACCACATGCATGCAGGAGCTCAGGCTGCACACTCACAGACTCATGCTGCATGCATCTTTCTCTGCAGTCATCCTGTTCTTTAGGAACAATGCACATGGCTGGCTGTGGGAACACACAGCTGTAAGCCCGGCACTCATAAGACTGAAGCGGGAAGGTGTCCTGGGCTACATGGGAAGATTCTGTCTGAAACAGAAGGCAACAAAAATAACAAGATGGCCTCGTATCATGTATATTCCAAGTGTGCAAGCTGGATGGGATGGCGTGGGAGTGCATGTCTTTAATCCCAACACTTGGGAGTAAGAGGCAGGTGGATCTCTGAGTTCCAGGACAGTCTTGTCTACATAGTGACTTCCTAAGATGTTCCCTCCAACCCGCACCCCTACCCCCAGCAAAATAAAAAAGATAACGCCTCTCTCTGAAGACCAAGCTAGTCTTAAACTTGAAATCCCCCTAACTTGGCCTCCTTGGTACCTGGATTACTGGTATGCACCATGTTACCTGGCTTAAACTGCTTTTTACAGTGAGACTATTGTCTATTTGTCTGTCTATCTGTTCATCTACTTTTTTTGAAACATTGTTTTTCTGTGAAGCCCTAGCTGTCCTAGAACTCATTATGTATACAAGATTAGCATCAAATTCAGAGATCCATCTGCCTCTGCCTCCCTAACGCTGGGATTAAAGGTGTTTACTGCCCCTCCCCCTACAACACTCATTTATTTTAGTTTATTTATTTATTTATTTATTTATTTATTTTCAAGACAGGGTTTCTCTGTGTAGCCCTGGCTGTCCTGGAACTCACTCTGTAGACCAGGCTGGCCTTGAACTCAGAAATCTGCCTGCCTCTGCCTCACAAGTGCTGGGATTAAAGGCATGCGCCACCACCGCCCGGCTATACAACACTCATTTATTAACTGTGCTATGCCCCAGATCCGCTGTAACTGGGCTCTTGGAACAAAGCCCTCAATGAACAGTGAAATATCTCCACAAACTCTAGACATGGGTATTTCAAGACCCCAGACAGGGTGCCAGGTGGAGCCCAACAGTCAGAAGCTGCAAGGTTTCTCCATTGGAGAGGAAGCTGAGGATACAGGGGGACTGCGGCTCTCCACAGCAGCCGTGGCCCAGAGGGTCTATGACATTCTTCTAGCTTTAAACTGCAGTGGTGAGGAGATCATGGCCTTACTTTGGTCTCAACCTGTGGTTCTCAAACCCTTTGGGGGTCAAATATCAGATATATCATATATTAGATATGATTCATAACAGTATCAAAATTACAGTTATAAAGTAGCAAAAAAGGAGTTTTCTGGCTGGGGTCAATACAACATGAAGAACTGTACTAAAGGAAGTGTATTGCAGCCTTGGGGAGGTTGAGAAGTGCTGGCGTAGATCGATGGGGCCTTGGGTAGTCCTCTCCAGGCTGGCTCAGTGCAATGTCCTCCATTATGGATATTTTCAGGGCCCAGGCTTAGATGGCCTCCTTCTGAGGCTTAACTCTTTACTGTGAGATCCAGTCATTGCCATAGAAGTTAAATCTAGATGTGGATGCTTGGATGCTGTATTTCCTGTGCATCCACTTTACAGTTTCACCCTCCTAATGTTCCATCCACCACCTACACCTTCTCCCCAGGATCAGTAACTAAGGTGGTGAAAGATTCACCCTGGCACGCACCAATCCAGGCACATTATCTGTCAAAAGAGTGAAGACTCGATGGAAAGCCAGGGTGGAGCCTGGGGAGAAGCTGGATGTGGAGTGCATGTCGTAAATCCCAGCACTCAGGAGGCAGAAGCACCAGAGTTCTGAGAGTTTGAGGCTAGCCTGAGCTACATAGCAAGTTCCAGGACAGCTAGGGCTACACAGACTTTGTCCCAAGGAATAATTTTGTTTCTATTACCCTCCCAATCTCCAGTACCTCTAAGGTCTGCTTACATTGTCTGTGATAAGTACAACTTTCAGGAAAAGCTTTCCTTGTTCTAGAAGCTACCGTACTTATTTGCTAAATTTCAACTTAAATGAAAGCCTATCTTTTCTCCTTTAAGTGATTATATCTGTAACCAGAGTTTTATGGCCAAAGCCTGACTTCAGAGACCACAAAAAGCTATGTTTTGTCACCTGACCCAAAGTATCAACTAAAGAAATGAGCGCTGGGTGCTGGAGAGATGGCTCAACATTTGAGAGCACATAATGCCCTTTCTGGATCCAGGTCTCAGGGCCTGTAATGCCAGTTCGGGGAATTTCTCACATCTTCTTCTGGCCTCAGACAGCTTTAAGAACCTGCCGCTGCCACCACTACCACCATCACCACCACCACCACCACAATCATCACCATCACCACCATCACCACCACCACCACCACTATCACTATCACCACCTTCTTTAAAAAAAGTACTGAAAGAAAGCAGAGAGAGAAGATTTAATGAATTTGATTCAAATAGGGAAAAACAGATAAAAGGGGGTCTAATGATTCCAAAGTACATCTTCAGGGTACCACCACAAGCTTTAGCCAGAGAGGAATAAGATGGAGTTTGTTAGACCAGATTGGTGTGTGTGTGTGTGTGTGTGTGTGTGTGTGTGTGTGTGTATCAATAACACAATAGCCATCAAATATACTGGGAGACACTGTCTGAATCCTTCCCTGTCTACTCCCCCTAGCGCCCACTAGGTAGGAGACTTGCTCACTCTACCTTCTCAGGCTATCTCCATAAATGCTCTATTGTAGAGGAAGGATAAATACACTGATATGTTAATAACATTTTTTCTTTTTTGTGTTTTTGCAAGACAGGGATTCTCGTGTAGCCCTAGCTGTCCTGGAACTCACTCTGAAGATCAGGCTGGCCTTGAACTCAGAGAGCTGCCTGCCTCTGCCTCCTGAGTGCTGAGATTAAAGGTGTGCGCCACCACCCTGGCAAGATAAACTTTCTTTTCTTTTTGGTTTTTTTTTTCCGAGGATAGGGTTTCTCTGTGTAGCCCTGGCTGTCCTGGAACTCACTCTGTAAACCAGGCTGGCCTCGAACTCAGAAATCTGCCTGCCTCTGCCTCGCAAGTGCTGGGACTAAAGGCGTGCGCCACCACTGCCCGGCTAGCTTTCTTAATTACTGAGCCCTCTCTCCAGTCCCACCAAGGAGTTTTGTCTTCAAAACTACACATATCGGAAAATACTAACATTTTTTTTTACAGAATAATTACATTAAATGTTAACCAATCTTTATGGAAAATGTAATTTGCAAGAAACTTAAGTTGAAGTTATAAATTCAAAGTTGGGACGCATTTTTGTACATTAAGTTTTTTGTTGACTTTTAGTTATTTTCAAGGTCAGCATGTTTTCATTCATGCTTGCTGGCATGGGAGCACATGCCACAGCATTCCTGCATTCCTGTGATGTCAGTTCCCTCCAAAACAATGTCTCTCTATGTAGTCCTGGTTGTCTTGGAGCTCAACCTGTAGACCAGACTGGCCTTGAACTCAAAGATTCTCCTGCCTCTGCCTACAAAGTGCTGTGATTAAAGGTCTGAGGCAGCACACCCAGCTTGCCATCAACTTTTATTTGAGTTCTGGAGATTCTGTGCAGCTCTGGCTGTCCTGGAACTCACTCTGTAGACCAGGCTGGCCTCGAACTCAGAAATCCACCTGCCTCTGCCTCCCAAGTGCTGAGATTAAAGGCGTGCTCCACCACCGGCCCGGCGGCTCATTTATTAATAGTGGCTGCTTTTGCAGAGGCTTGATTCCCAATTCCAGGGGATCCAATGCCATTTCCTGACCTCTGTGGGCAGAAAGTGTCTGTGGTACAGACGTAGATGCAAGTGAAACACCCATACACACGAAATAACATAACAAAAATAAACAAGTGATTTCTAAAGAAAAGAGACGAGTAGAATTGTTTTACATTCTACAAACCACACCGAAGTCTGGCTGAAGGACAGACAATCAGAGGCAGCCATTACAAGGAAGCTTCCCTTCCCTATTATTTCTTTATATTTAGAACTCTTTGCATACCCATGACTTCAAGGAGTATACGTTTTTTATTTTAAGATTACATTTACGTGTTTGTGTGTGCGCACACCAATACCTGCATCATTGGCTCATGTGTGACGGTCAGAGGACAACTGTGGGAGTTAGTTCTCTCCTGCTACTTAGTGGGTCCTGAGTATGGAACTCGAGTGGTCAAGCTTCGTGGCAAGTGCCTTCTCTTTCAAAGCCATCTTGGTAGTCCCTCAGGAGTATATTTTTAAAATTTAGTTCGTTTGGGATTATAAAAACGGTTCTCCAGTTTTCAACAGTGACTTGCTTCATTCCCTTAATTATATGGCCAGACAGCTGTTGTGTATTCATGACATTTCCTCATTCGTTGCTGGCAGAGGAGAGGGGAAGCCTGTCCTGCAGAGGTGGCCAGCCTAGAATAAGGGGTGCAGTTTCACAGGGCCTCATTGTCTTCACATCTATTCACTCATTCGTCCATCATCCTTCCATTCCTTCTTTCCTCTCTTCCTCCGGCTTCCAAATCAGTTCTGCTGTGCTGGGTTTGGACTAGGCACTTGGCAGCTGGGAAGCGCCTCATTCTCCAGGTACCATCTCCACCGACGTCTAACAAAGATGCAACCCTAGGCCCCGCCCCTCTGCGGCGGGCGCCTCGTGACGTCACCTGCCTGAGCCGGAAGTGTGTCGGCTGGCTGGCGGGAGGCTTGTGGGCAGCAATGTGGGTTGCCGCGCTGGCGTGAGTGATGCGCTGGCTGCTGCCTCTGTCCCGCACAGTGACACTGGCCGTCGTGCGCGTGAGGCGAGGCGTTTGCGGGCTCGGGATGTTCTATGCGGTGAGGAGAGGCCGCAGGACCGGAGTCTTCCTGAGTTGGTGAGGCGGAGCCCTTTATTCTAAACACCTAACAGTTTGTTTAGCCCTTCCTCGTTGCAGTCAAATCCTCCCAAAGAGAACACATAATCACCGAAGCCAGAATTTACACAAGGACCCCCCCCACCCCGTGTTCTGATCGTTCCTGTGTGCGGGTCTTTTGTTTTTTGATACAGGACCCCACGTAGACCAGAGTGCTGAACTCATTGGTTTGGGCCACCACGCCCAGCTTCCTCGTGTTTTTATCTTTTTAAAAATTTTCTTTGTGATAGGGTTTCTTTTCTCGAGCTGAAAAGAATACCAAATTGAACTGGTCTTTCTGACTAAACTAGCCAAATGTAGGGATTGCAGATAGGCACCGTTATGCTCAATTTTTGTACTGCTGGGGTTTGAACCTAGGACTTAGTGCATCCTAGGCAAGCAGCTGAGCTACATCCTCAGCCTCAACTGTTTTTAAGAAGGAAAATCATTGCCAGGTGTGGTGGCACATGCTTGTAATTCCAGCACGAGTGAGGCAGAGGCAGGAGGATCACTACACGTTAGAGGCAAATATGGGCTATGGGAGAGAGGAGGGAGGGGGAGAGGTCAAGCTAGAAACTAGTTAGTCTTTGCCTTTGGATCCTTGTTGAAGTCCTTGGAGGCAAGATGAAGTATTCAGTTTTACTGGCGCTGTGGCAGTTCCCAGGTCAAGTAAGAGGCAGGATCGGAGCTTAAATCCCAGTTTGGAAGTATATGACAGTAAACTTGTAATATCAACGTTTGTTGTCCCTATGTGTCCCTAGGCAAAGCTGAAATAATACTAAGGAAGAAACATACCCACTACCACCCCTTTTTCTGTGATTGATTCATTTCTTTAATTTCATGTATGTGGGCATACTGTCCCTATCTTCAGACACACCACCAGACAGCTTCAGATGCCCATTACAGATGGTTGTGACCACCATGTGGTTGCTGGGAATTGAACTCAGGGTCTTTGGAACTGCAATCATTGATTTGGAGTTGTGGAAGGCTTTGTGGTATTAGTATGCTAATTGGATTGGATGGCATTTAGCAAACTAAACTGTCAATGAAAGTGTTTCAATGTAAAATGAAACTAAATTGAGGTGTACCCTATGTCACAAGGATTGACAGCAGATCCCTTTTTATATAATTACCAGTCTAAGAAAACAATTTTAACCAATTCAAAAGGAGATCAGTTAAATGCAGACTGTAAAACTACCTGAAGAGAAAGCAAGTTACTGTAGATGAACTTGGGGGGCAGTGACTCTATACAACACCAAACTATGAAAAGTAGTTATAATACTTTGTAATCTGTAATTCTTCAAACTATTCCACAAAGTAGAAACAGAAGGAACACTGCCCAATTTATTCTACGAAGCCCCAGTTACACTGAGTATTCTCCCTTGGAGATGGAACCGTTTCTGTCGAATCAGGAACTTGTCACAATATCCTATTATAGAGGACTTCACATAAGATATTTTTCTACTTCTATCATGTTTAATGTTCCAAATAGATTTTAAAAACTGGTCGAGTCCATATTTTAGCTTCAAAAGATATCATGTATATTTAAGAGGCATTTAACTATTGTAAATTATTTGATGACTTAAAAAATGTCAATACTGCCAGGCAGTGGTGGCGCACGCCTGTAATCCCAGGACTCTGGGAGGCAGAGGTAGGCGGATTTCTTAGTTCAAGGCCAGCCTGGTCTACAGAGTGAGTTCTAGGACAACCAGGACTATACAGAGAAACCCTGCCTAAAAAAAAAAAAAAAAAAAAAAAACCTAAAAAATGTCAATACTAACCCGGCAGTGGTGGCGCACGCCTTTGATCCCAGCACTTGGGAGGCAGAGACAGGTGGATTTCTGAGTTCGAGGTCAGCCTGGTCTACAGAGTGAGTTCCAGGACAGCCAGGGCTACACGGAGAAACCCTGTCTCAAGAAAAACAAAACAAAACAAAAACAAACAAAAGTGGATACTGAGTTGTATATTTTATTAGTTTAATGAATTTTATTAATTTAATAAAAAATTTGTAATTCAGTTAATTTCTGCTCTAGAGAAGACACTGGGCCAGACTTAGTGGCACATACCTTTAATCCCCACATTCAGGAGGTTGGGAGGTAGAGACAGGTCTATCTCTGAATTCAGGCCAGCCTGGTCTACTGAAGGAGTTTCAGGACAGGCAGGGCTACACAGAGAAACCCTGTATTGGGGAAATAAATGTTGAAAGGTTGAATGATATGCCCTCACCAAAAAAAAAAAAAAAAAAAAAAAAAAAAAAAAAGAAAGAAAAGAAAAGAAAAAGAAAAAAGAAAAAGAAAAAGAAGAAAAATGCACTGAATCATGTGTGGAGATTTAGTTCATAATTGACAAATCTTGGAGGCCAACTTTCCAGTAGACCGTGGATTGATAAAGTTATGGAATATTATGCAGGCCTGAAATGAGTTATCAAAGATGAAATAGTTTGAAGAAGCACTGTACCCTGCTAAAAGACAAAGCCAGTTGAAATGATCTGCAGTGTGGGATTCCAACTATCTGAAATCCTGGAACTAATAAGGAGATTGCAGAACAAGTCAGTGACTGTGAGAGCTTAGAACCGGCCGGGCGTGGTGGCGCACGCCTGTAATCCCAGCACTTGGGAGGCAGAGGCAGGCGGATTTCTGAGTTCGAGGCCAGCCTGGTCTACAGAGTGAGTTCCAGGACAGCCAGGACCACACAGAGAAACCCTGTCTTGGGAAAAAAAAAAAAAAAAGAAAGAAAGAAAGATGACTGTGAATGCAGACAGACTTTGTTTCCTGACAGGGTCTTGTGTATCTTAGGTTGGCCTTTAACCAAGCTAGCAAAGATGACCTTGAACTTCTGATCCTTTCAACTTCCCAAGTATTGGGATCACAGGGACTTTTGAGATTGAGTTTCTATGAGGCACTGGCTGTCCTGCAACCTGCATATAGTTTCGGGTGGCGTCAAACTTGTGCTTCTGCCTCTGCCTCCAGAGTGTGGATTGTAGGCACCCCCCCCCCATCATCCTGCAGGGGATTTTTAAGGCATGAGATTGTTCTGCATGGTGTGGTAGTGTGGACTTCAGGATGTACATTGAGGTGGAAAGGATGCCTGGCTAATGGGCACGCTCTTCCAGGAGTGAGTGCAGAGCACAGGTGGACCGCTTTCCCGCTGCCAGGTTTAAGAAATTCGCCACAGAAGATGAGGCCTGGGCCTTTGTCAGGAACTCTTCAAGCCCGGACAGTTCCAAAGGTATGTTACTTCACATCAGTGTAACCTTTTAACCTATGAAATGCCCTCTCGTGTCCCGCATCACTGCATCTGTAGAGAGGATGACTGTCTATTTTCTGTGCACATTAAAGGTGTTAATAGTGGTTCAGAGGCTAGAGTTATGGCTCAGAGGACCACAGTTTGATTCTTGGCACCCATGCTGGGTGACTCATAGTCTCCTGTAACACATACATATAAATAAAAATACATATTAAAAAAATAATTTTGAGCCGGGCGGTGGTGGTACACACCTGTAATCCCAGCACTTGGGAGGCAGAGGCAGGCGGATTTCTGAGTTCGAGGCCAGCCTGGTCTACAGAGTGAGTTCCAGGACAGCCAGGGCTATACAGAGAAACCCTGTCTCAAAAAAACACACACATACACACAAAAAATAATTTCGAAAGAGTATCGTGGTTTGGCCAGGTGTGTAGTACCTAGGAATAGGAGTTTGAGGTGTGAATGACACAGTCAGTTCCAGACTTGTCCTAAACAGGAAGATCCTGTAGGAGTGAACTAAATAGAACCAGTTCCTACAGTAGCAGTATTACCAGTTCTAGGACTCAGACCTCCAGTCGAGTGGTCAGAAGTGTTCGCAATGTCACTGGGCCATCCATAAGATTACACCACTTAAGTTTCTTTGCATTTCATGTGTGATGGGAAGTACCGGAAGCCTACTATAAGAGACATCAGATTTAGAACACTCACAGGACTCGGATCAGCACGCTGACTCTAATTTACAACACTGGACAAAAACAAAACAACAAAAACAAACATAAAAAACTATCTGAAACCCAACTGTCTGAACGTCCCTTGGGAAGTGGGGTTTGAGGAACTTTTTATTTACATATTCATTTGTGAACTGTTACTCTCAATGGGAACCTAAGACTCCTACAGAGCTCCTGCTGGGTACCAATCTGGGATGGTTTGTTCTCAGTTATTCCTCCTGGTAGGTCCACATCTAGAGTGCCCCAGTCTGGTGCAGTAATGTTAAACACTCTTTCAGAAGTTTTGCTCCTTTAACATTCATATACTCTCTGGTTTTGGAATCTTCTTTCAGGGCAGGAAAGTGCACATGAACAGAAGTCACAGGGGGAGACCTGCAAGCGGCCTCGGGAGCCTCTGGGTGAGGGGGAAGAGCCTGCAGAGCCAGGGGCAAAGCACACAAGGCAGGACACAGAGCCGGCTGCTGCAGTGAGCAAGGATACATTTTCTTATATGGGTATGCCTTTCTTTTTCAGGGGTGCTGGTGGTTCAAGACAGGGCTTCTCTATCTAGTCCTGGCTGTCGTGGAACTCATTCTGTCAGGCCAGGAACTTAGAGATCTGCTTGCCTCTCTTCCCCCTGAACGCTGAGATCTAAGGTGTGAGCTGCCACTGTCCTGCCAGAACCTTTCTTGGGTTCAGAATTTTTAATACAATTATAAGAAATTAGAAATCTTCTTTTTCAAATGAAGAAGTTAATCTGGTTGTTTTGTTGTTGATGATGGTAGTGGCGGTGCTGTTTTGTTTTTGTGTGGTTTTTGTTCTGCTATTTTTTTGTTTTTTTGTTTTTGAGACACAGGCTCTCACTATGTAGCTAGGGTTGGCCTGGAACTCAGACCCTCCTGCCCAAACCTCCCGTTGCTGGGATTAAGGGTATGGTCGCCACACCTGACATTTAAACTGATAGGCTGATTTTTAGCCTCTTTTTTTTTTTTTTTTTTTTTGTCTGTAAATATTCTCTAGAAATTTCTCAGATATTTTATTCTGGAGGAAGGGCTTTAACAAGAAGTGCCTTTGCTCGCCTAGCCCAGTGTTCATATTGATGTGGTCCTACCCCACTTTTTCCTTTTTATTTGTGGCAGGGTCTCTCTGAGTTTTGCAGGGTAGTGATGAACTCCCCCTGAAGCCCAGGCTAACCTTGAATTTGCCATCCTCCTGCCTTAGCCTCAGAGTCATCTGAGTCCTTCACAACCAGGCCTGGCAGTGAGGCCACTATTTTATAGCTAACCAAGCAGTACAAACCAGTCAGCTTTTGGGAATTCTTTACCTAGCCGCAGGCTGCTGAGGCCAGAAGGAGAGTCCAGCCAGAGCTGCCTTTTCTAACTGAGCATTTGTCCAGCCTTCAGAACCTCACTGCCTCTGAGGAAAAGAGATCTAGGGCTTTTCCTGTGTTTAACTCTACAGGCACGCCCGTGTGCTTTTAGTAACTATAGTCTATAAGTTTCCTTTTTTTTTTTTAATGGATTTAGTTTTTTCGAGACAGGGTTTCTCTGTATAGCCCTGGCTGTCCTGGAACTCACTCTGTAGACCAGGCTGGCCTCGAACTCAGAAATCCGCCCGCCTCTGCCTCCCAGAGTCCTGGGATCATAGGCGTGCGCCACCACCGCCCGGCTTCCAAGTTTCCTTTTTTTGTCTTGCACAAATGGGAACAGAAACAGGCAGCATTTAAAGATGAACCCGCACTGGTCTGTCCTTTCTTGCCAAGAGGAAGCCATGTGTACGTTAGTTATCTCCAGGGAGAGTGCTAGACAGAGGACACTGTAAGCTGTGTGAGCAGATGGTTTGGCAGTTACCTAGGATGAACAAGCGTTCTTCCGTTGATCACTGTAGTAGAGCTGTGTGTCAGGTGACAAGCTGAAGTCACCTGGGAGGAGAGAACCTCAACTGAGAAAATGCCTCAATAAGATCTGGCTGTAGGCAAGACTCTAGAGCATTTCTTTTGTTTTTGTTTTTGTTTTTTTGTTTTGTTTTGTTTTGTTTTCAAGACAGGGTTTTTCTGTGTAGCCCTGACTGTCCTGGAACTCACTCTGTAGACCAGGCTGGCCTCGAACTCAGAAATCCACCTGCCTCTGTCTCCCAAGTGCTGGGACTAAAGGCGTGCGCCACCACCTCCCGGACTCTAGGGCTTTTTTTTTTTTTTTTTTTTTTTTTTTTTTTTGAGACAGGGTTCTTCTGTGTAGCCCTGGCTGTCCTGGAACTCACTCTGTAGACCAAACTGGCCTCGAACTCAGAAATCCGCCTGCCTCTGCCTCCCGAGTGCTGGGATTACAGGTGTGTGCCACCACGCCCAGCCCAACTCTAGGGCATTTTTTAATTAGTGATTCATAGAGAAGGGCTGCCCACTGTGGGTGGGGCCACCCATGGGCTGGTGGTCCTGGGTTCTATAAGGAAACAGGTTGAGCAAGCCATGGGGAGCAAGCCAGTAAGCAGCACCCCTCCAGGGACTCTGCATCAGCTCTGCTTCCAGGTTCCTGCCCTGTGTGAGTTTCTGTCTTGACCCTTCAGTGATGGACTACAATTTGAAAAGAAGCCAAATAAGCCCTTTCCTCCCTGAGGGCTTTTGGGCACTGTGTTCTGTCATAGCACTAGAAGCAATAGAAGGGTTTGGTCGTGTGGATGGAAAGCAAGTGCAGCTGATAGAGGAGGCCTGCCCTCCTCTGCTCAAATGTCCACAGCCTTGCTTCTTGGAGGGACACTCGTCTCTGTGTGTCCCCTGAGCCTGCTGTGCTCAGGCCACTGTCCTCTGCACAGTTCCTCGTGTGCAGGTGGTCTTTGACTCCCCCGCCCCCCTTCCACCCTAGATACTTTGCTACTCAGTTTCTTCCTGCAGTCTGTTGAGGGTGTGTGTGCTGCTGGCAGCATACGGACAGACAGTGGCCTCCGGTCTGCCCTTCCCATTTGAGCAAACCATGTTTGAAAGGAGGAAGCAGAGATGAGAGCTGCTTTACAGCTAGTGACGAATGTGCTAAGAGAAAATGGGTCCACTTGCCAGCAAAGTTGGCTTTCTGGCATGTGGGGCTAGCATCACTCCAAGCACTGCTTCTCTGGAAGGACAGCTTGACAGAAGGGACCCAGGCCCGAGGGACTTCTTTAGCCTGAGATATAAGCAGGTCTCCCAGTGGGGAGTTCTGTCCTACCTTTAACTCACTTGGTATATGGAACAAGCAAAGTGTGAGCACACCCCATAGTGGGAAACCCATGCTGTCTGGAACAGAAAACTCTAGCAGTGGTCACTGCTCAGCAGGTTGGCGCTGTGGCCTCACTCTTTCTTCTTACAGGAGAGTCGGTTGTTGTCTACACGGATGGCTGTTGCTCCAGTAATGGGCGGAAGCGGGCACGAGCAGGAATTGGCGTTTACTGGGGGCCAGGCCACCCCTTGTAAGTAAACACGGCTGAGTGAGCATCCCATTTACCAAGTCTTGGGCAGGATTTGCTTATTGATAGATTTGCCACTGACTGACGTATTCTTTTCTAAACCTGCTAGGTAGACACTGTTGGCTAGGAATAGAAGAGCCACTGACTAAGTTATATTGGTGCCAGACAGCTTGGTTCTTGACAGTGCTACATACCGAGACTTGGTGCTGTTTCCCTGGGTCTGTACAAGTCATAAGGCAAACAGTGACGCAGGGACAGGGCACCAGCGCAGAACCTGTCCCATCACTAGACTTCTAGACTTGTTTTAGAGACAGGGTCTCATTATATGGCTTTGGTTAGCCTAAAACTCACTGTGAGACCAGGCTGGCCTGGCACTCATGGATATCCTCCTTTCTCTGTCTCTTCCAACTACTTGGGATGAAAGGCATATACTACTATAGGTGACATTTAGACTTTTCAAAGATGCTTGACTTAGAGGTAGTCAGAGGGCACAGGCAAAGGTGTGAATCTGGACCATTCACATATACCCAGTCCCTGTGGTGAACGACATGATTTCTTATAGGTCTGATGTTCATCAGGAATTGTTGACAGACACAGTTCATATGAATTGTTCATTAATTAATTTAAAAAGTATTTTTATATTTTAAATATTTGCACATATTCAACATATTAACTAATTTAGGTAATGAGGGTGGATTTTTTTTTTATTGTTTTCTTTTATCTCATTGTGTAGCCTGGGTGCTGGTAATTCATGGAGATTTTCCAGCTTTAACCTCTCAGGTGCTGGGATTAGAAATGGCACCAAGGCAGGCAGTTGCTCGGTTTTCATTCTACTACTCAGGAGGCAGAGGCAAGTGGCTCTCTGAATTTGAGGCCAGACTGAGTTTCAGGACAGCCAGGGCTATACAGAGAAATCCTGTCTTGAAAATAAAAAATGTGTACCACTATGCCCAACCTAGCATAATGAAGTCTTTAAATCTTTAACTTGGATTTTTTTGATTTGTTTTTGTTTTTTGAGACAGGGTAGCTCTGATTGTCCTGAAGCTCTCTATGTAGACCAGGCTGGCCTCCATCTCACACCACTCCTGCCTCAGTCTCCTGAATTGCTGAGATGGCAGGTGTGTGGTTTTTCTGGGTTTGTTGTTGTCTGCAGGTGTTATGTGGGCCAGTGTCTTGTGGGTGCTGGGCAAGCACACCACCACAGGGCTGTGTCCCAGCCTTGATTTGGTTTTTGAGGCGGTTGTTTATATTTAGTTTTTATGTTTCAGTCGAAATTGAACATTAGTTTGTTATTATCCATTGAGAAAAATTGCTTTGGGAGTTAGCATTGTAATTTTCTATTTCTTTTTTATGTCCTGAAACAGAAATGTGGGTGTGAGGCTTCCTGGGCGACAGACAAACCAGAGGGCTGAGATCCATGTAAGTTCCCAATAAACGTGAGTCTGCCTCCCCCATGTGACCACAAGACCAGCCTGCTCCCTTCCTTTCCTGTCTTTGAAAGGCCACAAGAAGCTTCCAGGCTAGTAACAGTCTTTAAAGACAGTAATTCTCTAGAAAAAGTTGTGGAATCATTTTATGTAGGTGCCATGGGCTGTTGTAGGTTTACTGTTCTTCACATAGAGAAGACAACATGGTGGTCCAGAAAGAGCAGTGAGTGCTTCAGTCTTGAAACACTTGATCGATAATGTAGAACAGCAAGCACTTTCTATATAGCATGACTGTTGACTTGCTTTTTCAAGGCAGCCTGCAAAGCCATCATGCAAGCTAAGGCTCAGAACATCAGCAAGCTGGTCCTGTACACAGACAGCATGTTCACCATCAACGGTAAGCTGTCCTGTGCACTGTGAGGGGAATGGGCTCCTTCCTAGTAGTGGGTAGTGGGACAGTTCTGGATAGCATGGGCTCTTCAGGTTCAGAGAAGCGGAGTCTAGGTCTGCTCTTTTTAGGGAGCTGGGCTCTTTGGCTCCATAACGAACCTGGGTCAGGGTGTGAGCAACTTCAGGCCACGGGGGTGGCTGCTTAGGAGCTCATGGGGGAGGCCTCCCTGAGGAAAACCCATGCTCCACTAACGATGCAGCTAGCAGGAAGAGGAAAGTTGGGGTCTTGAGAGTATGCTGAAGACTTAATAAGTAAGGGAGGGCACTGAAAGAAGGGAAGCATCCAGGCTTTGACTGAGAACAGAAAGAGCCTTTGTGAGGAGAGACTGTGGAGCAGGAGAGGCCATCTCTCCTGCTGAGCGAGCCTATGAGCATGTGTCCCCTAGGGATAACTAACTGGGTTCAAGGCTGGAAGAAGAATGGCTGGAGAACGAGTACAGGGAAAGATGTGATCAACAAGGAGGACTTCATGGAGCTGGACGCGCTCACCCAGGGCATGGACATCCAGTGGGTGAGTCAGCTCACACGCATGGCTGGCTTGGCTGAGAGCACCACCGTGGAGGGCTCGGTGACTAGGTTAAGCAGCAGCTTCCGTAAAGTTAATGTGTGAATTTGTTAGCATATGTTAGTTATACACAAGAGTGGGTTTCATTTTGACATCTTCGTAAATGCACACTGTGTTTTAGTTGTATTCCCCCCTCCTCTTCCCCTCCTGAGTGCAGTGTGTTTCATTGGCTGCTCATAGGAGCATAGGCACCTTGGCAGTATCTACAGCATTGAAGAAAGTATCTGTTCCTCCCTCATCAACCATTAACTGCCTCAACAATCATTAAAAGCCCAGGGAGGAGCCGGGCATGGTGGCGCACACCTGTAATCCCAGCACTCTGGGAGGCAGAGACAGGCGGATTTCTGAGTTCGAGGCCAGCCTGGTCTACAGAGTGAGTTCCAGGACAGCCAGGGCTACACAGACAAACCCAGTCTCGAAAAACCAAAAAAAAAAAAAAAAAAAAAGCCCAGGGAGGGCAGAACTTCCCCGTCTGTTGACTGATCCAGTCCTGTGTAGGCCTGTGTGTTCATAAGTGCAGTAGCCATGTCTTGCCTGGAAGATAGCATCCTATAACATCCACTCTTTTCTCTTTAGCCTGACCCTGCCCGTGTTGGGATTGTAAGCACATGTCATCTCACCCAGATTAGGTGCCATTGAGGATTGAGCCCAGGCTTCCTCTGCTAGTTGAGCTATGGCTCCAGCCCCAGCCCCAGTGTGTGATTCAGTTGGCCCCCAGTCTCTCCTGATACATGAGTTTCTCTGGGCATGAGATATAGCCGTGCACGTGTAAAGATTGGGAAAAATTAAGGGGGAATTTTGTTTTAACAGATGCACATTCCTGGTCACTCAGGATTTGTGGGCAACGAAGAAGCTGACAGACTGGCAAGGGAGGGGGCGAAGCAGTCTGAGGGCTGAGCAGAGTGGGCGCTGCGCACTCAGACCCGAGGCGGTGGCTGTTCCTTTGCCCTGCCGCGCACTGAGATGTGCATGGAGGACACAATGGGACCTGTGACACGGCTTGATGAGAAGTGCTCAAATGGCGGAAAGGAAGTGCTGAGCCCCGCTTCTGTGAGATTTCAGGGCTGTGCCTTTTGTGTTGGTCGGAAAATGTTCCAGCTGCATTTTAGTAGGAGTCAGTAAGACACCGCCAGTCACTGCGCGTGGCCTAAAAGTTCCAGAAGGTTTATTTTCCTTCCAGTTTGCACAAGTGTAAGACTCTTGCCCCTGCAGCTGCCCTGGGCCTCTGTGCATCAGAGGTGATGTGACCATGTGGGACCCCAGGGTGCCTGGGGTGGGCAGAGCCTGCACTCAGGCAGCCGTGACTCCTGGATCACCTTGAAGGAACAGCTGAGACTTTTAAGAATCAAGATGCATAAATATATTGCTAATAGATTTCTTTGCCTATTTTTTCTTAAAAATACTGTCTATAAATATAAAACATGTTTGAAATTATTATTTATTTTTTTAATAAAAGTATACAGGAATGACACAGAACACATCTAGTCTGAGTTACTGTTAAAGGTGAGTGTCCTTTGCTATCTAAAACTAGAAATTGAGAAAATCACTGTGAACGGATGGGCTGGTCAGTTCTATGCAAATCCTCATGTTGCCCTTACGCAGTGGACGGTCATAGAATGACAGGGACACTAAGACAGTGCTGTCACTGGGCTGACTGAGTTCCTTAGGATCTGGGAAGCTGGGCCATCTGCTGGAGCCCAGGACGATGACACCACCTCTGACAAGCAGTGACAGCCTGCCCTGTGGACTGCCCTGTGACAGCCATACTTGTTTGCAGATCACAGAGTAGGCCTCCGATAGTGCTCAGGAAACACAACTGTCTCTGGCAGTGCAGGTGGTGGCCCAAGTGACGCTAGGTTGCCATCTCTGCCGGCTGGGTGTGTGATCTGTGGAGTAATACAGCTCAAAGTCCTGGATGAGGGCTGGGGAGAGATGGCTCAGTGAGTGGGAGTGCAAGCTTCATCAGCTCGGGGACCTGGCCTGAGTTCAGAACCCCCAGCAGCAAGGGAATGGCCAAGGCTTGCTTGGAACCCCAGTGCTGTGTGGGATGAAGACAGGAGACTTGCTGAGTTGCAGGACATCCAGCCTGGCCAAAATCTGAGCTCTAGGTTCAGCAGTGAGAGCCTGTCTCTATGGAACAGGGCAGAAAGTGATAGAACAGGACATCCAGTGTCTGGTGTCTTCTGCTGTACCTCCACACATGTGCATAAACACAAAATCCTAACATTAGAAATAGGTGTGGTGGTACATACCTTAATTTCAGGGTTTGGGAGGCTGAGGCAGGAGGCCAGGAGTTCAAGGTCAACTTAAGGCTGTTCTGCAAGTTTGAAGCTAACCTCTTGTCTTCTAGAGGCTTCTGTCTATTACAGTCCTGCCTCAGCCTCCTAAGCTAGGGTTTTAAGTGTGTACCCATGTCCAGTGAGGATTGAACAGGGGGTTGTGCCTGCCAGTTAGCAGTCTTCCAACTAGCCACACCCCCAGCCTATCAGTGGGGCAGTCTACCAACTAGTCACACCCCCAGCCTATCAGTGGGGCAGTCTTCCAACTAGTCACACCCCCAGCCTATCAGTGGGGCAGTCTCCCAACTAGCCACACCCCCAGCCTATCAGTGGGGCAGTCTACCAACTAGTCACATCTCCAGCCTATCAGTGGGGCAGTCTACCAACTAGTCACACCTCCAGCCTATCAGTGGGGCAGTCTACCAACTAGTCACATCTCCAGCCTATCAGTGGGGCAGTCTACCAACTAGTCACACCCCCAGCCTATCAGTGGGGCAGTCTTCCAACTAGTCACACCCCCAGCCTATCAGTGGGGCAGTCTCCCAACTAGCCACACCCCCAGCCTATCAGTGGGGCAGTCTACCAACTAGTCACACCTCCAGCCTATCAGTGGGGCAGTCTACCAACTAGTCACACCTCCAGCCTATCAGTGGGGCAGTCTACCAACTAGTCACATCTCCAGCCTATCAGTGGGGCAGTCTACCAACTAGTCACATCTCCAGCCTATCAGTGGGGCAGTCTACCAACTAGTCACACCCCCAGCCTATCAGTGGGGCAGTCTCCCAACTAGCCACACCCCCAGCCTATCAGTGGGGCAGTCTACCAACTAGTCACATCTCCAGCCTATCAGTGGGGCAGTCTACCAACTAGTCACACCCCCAGCCTATCAGTGGGGCAGTCTCCCAACTAGCCACACCCCCAGCCTATCAGTGGGGCAGTCTACCAACTAGTCACATCTCCAGCCTATCAGTGGGGCAGTCTACCAACTAGTCACACCTCCAGCCTATCAGTGGGGCAGTCTCCCAACTAGCCACACCCCCAGCCTATCAGTGGGGCAGTCTACCAACTAGTCACATCTCCAGCCTATCAGTGGGGCAGTCTACCAACTAGTCACACCCCCAGCCTATCAGTGGGGCAGTCTACCAACTAGTCACATCTCCAGCCTATCAGTGGCTTTAAATTTTTTCTAAGTTATGTGTGTATCACTTTCAGTGAGATATCAGTACATTTGAATGCTTGGTCCCCATTTGGTAGCTCTGGAAGGCTAAGGAAAGGTGACCTTGCTGGAGGAAGTATGTCCCTCCAGGTGAGGTTTAAGAGCTTAAGGACTATGGGGGGGGGGTTGTTTGTTTTGTTTTTTGAGTTTACCCCCTGTGGTGGTTTGAATGAAAATGGCCCCCAGAGGCCTAGAGGAAGTGGCAGGATTAGTTGTGGTCTTGGTCTGAGGGTGACTTCGAGGCCCAAGCTAGGCCCAGCATTATGCTTCCTGATGCATCCGGTCAACCAGATGCAGATCTCTGTTACCTCTCCAGCACCACGTCTGCCTGGATGTCACCCCCATCCCCACCCTGATGATAATGGACTAAATCTCTGCACTGTAAGCCATCCTAATTGTTTTCCTTAATCAGAGTTGCCTTGGTCATGGCATCTCCTCACAGCCATAAACACTGACAAAGACATCCTTTCTGCTTCGCTTGCTTCCTGCTTGAGGTGTGAACTCCTCTCAGCTGTTCCTCCTGCCATGCCTGGTGCCAGCTGCCATGCTTTGGCATGCGATGGTGATGGACTCATCCCACTGGAATCCTAAATCCCAAATAAGTCCTTCCTTCTATGGGTTGCTTTGGTCATGATGTTTTATCACAGCAACAGACAAGTAACTAAAACTTCGTGTTAGGGAGGTATGCCAGGTGCCAGAGGGGGCGAGAAGCCATGGCTCCCTGGTGCAGCTAGAGTTACAGGTGGTTGTGAGCTGCCTGATGTGGGTGATGGGAACCAAACTCTGGTCCTCTGCAAGGGCAGCCAGTATTCCTAACTGCTGAGTCATTTCTCCCGCACCCCTATTTGTGGCTTTTTTTGTTTGTTTGTTTGTTTGTTTTGTTTTTCGAGACAGGGTTTTTCTGTATAGCTCCGGTTGTCCTGGAACTCACTCTGTAGACCAGGCTGGCCTCGAACTCAGAAATCCACCTGCCTCTGCCTCTCAAGTGCTGCGATTATAGGCATGTGCTACCACCACCCGGCTTATTTGTGGCTTTTTAAAAGAGAGATCTTCATTGACATGTACCCACTCCTCATGAGAAACATCTGTCCCTGCCTATCAGGTATGACCTATACATACCATACTGGACTTCCCAGCCACCTTAACTTTGTCAAATAAAATCATTATATATTTTTAAATGGATTCTTTAATCTATTCTAGGCCTGGTGGCACAAACCTGAGGCTGGTGAATTTCCAGTTCAAGGCTAGCCTGAGCGACTTAGAGTTCTGTCTTAAAATAAACATAGAATATCAGGCTGGGTGCTGAGAGCAGGAGGAAGGACGTGGCTTTGGATCTCATGGAATGCAGCCCGTGGGTTACCACAGCCACTGGGTGAACATCATGTGGCACGGCCCTGAGGACCATGTGTCTTGAGGACTTCAAGCAGTTGGGGAGTTCTGTTCTGCTTGTTGCCCGCCCTTCTCTTTTTATCTAAGAATTACACGAAAACTCTAAGGGGGCTTCCAGTTCCTCACTGGGCAGTCACAATAATATTTCTTTTTTTTTGTTTGTTTTGTTTTGTTTTTTGTTTTGTTTTTGTTTGTTTTTCTGAGACAGGGTTTCTCTGTGTAGCCCTGGCTGTCCTGGAACTCACTCTGTAGACCAGACTGGCCTTGACCTCAGAAATCTACCTCCTGCCTCTGCGACTCTCACTGAGCCTGGGCTGGTAATGATTGATTTCTTACACCTATTTTTTGCCCTCAGCTTCCTGATATGATTTATTAAGAATTGCTGATGAGTAGATATACATTCTGAGGGTTTAAGGTAGATATGACTGATTTTTATAAAAAAAGTTTAATTTGTGAGTCTTAATATTTTTACAAGATTATTTTAAAAGATAAATAATAAAGTAATTACTCCTTTCTTTGAACCACAATTTGCAGCCTGCCAGCAGGAGAAACTGGCTGAGGAACTACCTTGCTTGCTGGCTCACGCTTTGTTAACTTATAACAAGTTGCTTAGCTACAAATATACGTGAGCTTTTTGTTTTCTTTACCTATACTACATAATGTTATTTTTATTTTTATTTTTATTTTTATTTTTATTTTTATTTTTTGGTTTTTCGAGACAGGGTTTCTCTGTGTAGCTCTGGCTGTCCTGGAACTCACTCTGTAGACCAGGCTGGCCTCGAACTCAGAAATCCGCCTGCCTCTGCCTCCCAAGTGCTGGGATTACAGGCGTGCGCCTCCACCGCCTGGCTCACATTGTAATTTTATACTGCTTGAAAGATTCTGCTGGGATATATACGCTATGGAAGAAAGATAAAGTGTGGGGGCTGGGACATTGTTTCTTCATCCATCATCTACGTCGGCCTCTGGAGGTATCTGGATCCACTCCTGTCAGCTGCTCTCCACCCTGACCCCTCATCGGCTACCTGCCTCAGTTTACCCACCACATGGATACCAAAGCCGGTCATGGGCAACTGGGGATAGAGCTCAGTTGTAGAGTTCTTGCCTGGTGCGTGAGGTCCTGGCTCAGTCCCCAGGACCGCAGCGGGTATGGAAAGAACACCCTAATTGGTGGACTGAGGCAGCTGCACAAAATGGAGGACAGGGTGGGTGTGCTGGGGAGTGCGCGCAGGGGTTTAGACACGCTAGGGAGTCCTGAAGCCATTCAGCGATTCCAGTTCCTAGTGTAATTAACAGCCAGGAGTATTGTTCCCTGCACGGGAAAGGCTGTCTTGCAAGCCAGTGTCAGAGCAGCTTGTGGAGCTCCTCTTAGCACTCCCCTGCTAATTGCCTTGCGCTTCCCAGGCGCAGCCCAGCAGCCCCATCGCCTGCCGCCTGGCCTGCCCAGGACACTCGTTTCGCTCCTTCCAGTACTTGTGGCTCTCGCCGCTGCCTGAGAGCTAATTGCTATCTCCTCTCACTTCCTGCCTAAGTGGGATTGGCTGGAGAGCATCCGGGAGAGCATCCGAGAGAGCCCGAGAGCCCGCCAGGAGTAGGGTGGGGCTGGGGGTGGGGAGGAGGGGAGGGGAAGGGAGGGGGGAGGGGAGGGGTGGGTCTCTCAACCTTCACCATTTAGGATGCTTTTCTTTGATTAGCTCTTGGCATCTAAAAAAATCTATCATTGAGTTAATTTGCCTTCCACAGCGCGGCTCAGCCGGCCGCTCTCTGGTCTTTCCTCCCTTCAGCAAAGCCCTGTTTCACCTGGTGACTAAGGGTTGCTGGCTGCTTACCCCCTTACTGTGCACCTGCCACCCAGACACCTGCTCGAGGCTTTGTCAGCACTCTGCCTCCTTACCATCTACCTGGCTGTGGCTGAGTCCCCATGTGTGCAGGAGGCATCTTTGTGCCTTTGTGTTACCTTGTCTAAAGGAAAGTCCATTTCCCCAGATCCCAAAAGGCAAAAGGGACAAAAGGCTCTCTTTGGTGCCTATTAGCATACCAAAGTGCATGCTGGCCTCCAGGCTCCCTCAGAGTCCTGACTCAGCTCTCCTCACCTCCCCCCCACTCCCCCCCCCCCAACCCTCACCTCACCTCCCTAACCCTTCCCAGCCCACGGGCTTCCTTTCTCCCCGCTGTTCAGTTCTCCTTATGACCCTGATATTTTGGCTCTGCGTTCTCCAGCTGTCTGTCTCTCTGTCTCTGTCCTTCCCCTCTCTTTGTTCTGTGTTCTCCCTCTCTCTGTTCTGTTCCTGCTTTGTTAATGGCCAGGTCGTCTCCTGACCATGTTCAGTCTACTACTGCTTTGTTTCTCTGCTCTGGACTTGTCCAGATGTCACTGGCTGTTCTTCCTCTCATATCTGCAATACCAACCTCCCACTTAACTCTACCATGGTCATGTTGTCAGGCTATACAGTGTGAACTCACGGGGCGTGCAGGGCCTCTCTGAATCTGGAAAATGGTAAGCTACAGTCCCGGGAGTCCTTATCTTCGTATTAGGCTACAGGTCCTTTCCATGATGTCACATTCCTATGAAGCAGACAGTCTGGGATGGCTTTGTATAAGTAACTTGAAAATCCAGCGTGGAACAGGTAGGTAGGGTTACCCTGACTCCAAGCTCTGAAACTGTGCAGGGAGGGAGGCCTGTTGGATGGCTCAGCAGATAATGTCGCCTGCTGCCAAGCCTGATGACCCAGGTTCCATGCCTGGAATTCACACAGTGGAAGGAAAGAACATACTCATGCAAATTTTCCTCTGACTACACACATGTCATGGCATAAACACATCCATACATATAGACACAGACAGACAGACATATATGCACACACACAGACACATAGAGCAACAAACACATTACTTCCCCCCCCCCTCCCGCGCCCCCAGACAGGGAGGGTTTCTCTGTGTAGCCCTGGCTGTCCTGGAACTCACTTTGTAGACCAGGCTGGCCTCGAACTCAGAAATCCGCCTGCCTCTGCCTCCCAAGTGCTGGGATTACAGGCATGTGCCACCACCGCCCGGCTACACATTGCTTTATTTTAAAATAAATTGCACTGGGTTTGAGTTGTACACATCCCACTAGTGAATGAAATATATTTTTCTTCTTCCTATGTATATTATGTTTTTCAATGGCTCCCAAGGTGTTGGTGTGTTGTGCTGTCTACTTTTGTTGTAAGTTCCTTACAAAAGCTATATAAGCAGGTATTTGTTTTGGCTCATGGCTTGCGGCAGCATTATCTGTCCTGGCGGAGACACCGTGGAGGCATGCAGCTCAGCTTGCCTTCTCGCTCCTGGCTCTTAGCCCACAGAATGGACTGCCGCATTGTGGGTGAGTTTCCCTACTTCACTTACCCCAGTCCAGATACTCCTTCGCAAACACAACCAGAGCTGTGTCACACATGGCATCCTTGTTTGGCCTTTGTGTGCCTTGTCAACAGCAGCTGGGTAGTGGGGGTGGGGGGGAGGATCCCGCGGAATTGAGCCGGCCTCAGCCGCCCTGCCCTGATGGTGCTTTCTCCTGATCTCTGTAGCCAGCCACTCCTGGCTCGCCTCTCTAACTCCAGGCCCATCTCCGGGGCAGTTTTAAACAAGCCATGTCTCTGCAGTAGGTTGAATCCACTCCACTAGGATTTAGACACCTCCTGTCACAGCTGAAGCCCCCAGGGGCTGTCAGGACGGTTCTGATGAGGACGGCGGAGGGCTGAGAGCTCTCTGGAGGAAACTCGTGTGACAGGAAGGAAATGTCAGAGCAGGCGCCCTTCATCGGCTCGAGGGCTCCTGTTTACATTGCAGCCGCTGCAATCAGCATCTCCCCAGAACAGGGAGCAGCCGGCGCCCTCCCTGCTCAGTTGTTTCCCACGCCTAAGGGCACACACCTGACAAGATTTTTTAAAACCGGGTGGAGTGAATATTGCTGAAAATGTGTAGCTGCGTGCTAAGAGTCCTAGTTTTGCAGTTGGCCAAGCTAGGCCTCTTGAAGAGTAGCCCACAGACCCGAGTGCCTGCACCCAGATCTCTGCAAAGGCCGGGAATCAAGTGAAAGGGGCAAACTAGGTGAAGGGTGTGGTCCTTGAACTGCAGCAGATTGCGGGCCTGTCTGGGTGCCTCCGGATGCAGGGACCAGGTCACAGAGGCCTTTCACACACTGCCCACAGCAGGAGGGAGAGAAACCACACCCACTCTGAGGACATCGGGGTAGTGTCCATGGTACAGAAGGATGCAGAGTGAAGGAGAGGCCAGGAAAAGGATGCCTGTGCTGTACCAGGGAACTCTTCAAGCCGATGGCTTGGTGGCCAGTGAGACAGGCTGGAAGGGGGGAGAGTGCTGTTCCTGGGGCTTCTCCTTTTCTCTCTTTAATTTTAATTGTCATGTTTTGCCCAAGTGTATGTTTGTGTACCACGTACATGTCTGGTGCCCTCAGAGGCCTGAAATGGATTTGTAAGCCACCAGAAGCAACTGTTCTTAAGCACTGAACGATCTCTCCAACCCTACTGTGAGTCTTAGAAGTCAGGTTGCCCCTAGTGAAAGGTGACACAGTGTAGAGGATTTGAGATTAGGATTCTACTATAGAGGCTGAGGCTGGGGGCAGTGATGGCTTGGCCACCTCAGACTCATGGTGTTGGGTATTAGCTTTTTCAGTGTGGGGACCTGCTAGTAACTGACCTGGCAGCCAGGTACCTGCTGGGTGAGAACCTGTCACCGTGAGAGTGACACTCTGAAAGTCTATCTGCATAATCCACCTTCTCTATCAGTTACTCTGACATTCCTTTGCTTGTTAGGACTGGGCTATCAAATTCCTCAGAGCTTACTTGGTCTTAAGAGTTTCTGCTTTCCTTCCATGGCCCCATTACCCAAGGCCACAACATAGGGTTTATCATAGAACATTTTGTGGAATGTTCAGACGTAGGAGATGCCATGATGCCTCCTCAAATAGCAAAACGTTTGTCATCATTGAATAGTTTCTTCACCTAAGGTGGTTAGACTGTCTGCCATTTCACATGTTGGAAAGTAGCACCTTCGAGAGGCCACGGGGATTAGAAGTGATCACAAGACTGAGGCCTAAAGGTATCTGCAACTTTATGCTAATGCATGTTTGTTTGTTTGTTTGTTGAGACAGGTTTATTATGCAGAGCAGGCTGGTCTGGAACTTACTAGGGGGGACTTGAACCATTAGAGATCCTCCTGCCTCTGCTTCTGCCTCCGCCTCCGCCTCCGCCTCCGCCCTCCGCCCCCGAATGCTGGAGTTAAAGGTGTAAACCACCACAACCCAGGGCACCAGAAGTTTCAGAAGGTGATGAAGAGACCTGTCATTTCTCTCAACTAATGTGACACGGAAATGTTTCACTGCATGTTTGGGGGACAGTGAAACCCTCCCTCTGAGGACAAGTCGGGTCTTATCAAGTATTTGTCCCAGGGGCAGAGCTGATTGAGATCATTCAGCATCTTGACCATATGCCCCTATTTTTTTCTCTAGGAAAAGAGCCTAGAGGTATTTGTTGTTGTTTTGTTTTGTTTTTGTTTTTGTTTTTTCTCTGTGTAGCTCAGGCTGTCCTGGAACTCACTCTGTAGGCCAAACTGGCCTCGAACTCAGAATTCTGTCTGCCTCTGCCAACCAAGTCCTGGGATTAAAGGCGTGCACCACCACTGCCCTGCTGAGCCTAGAGTTATGTCATCCATGTTTCCTTCAGAGACATATTATTAGGATCAGGAGGCAGCTTTTCCTTTTAATTAGTTTGAACAACATTTTGCTGAGTGTGGCCTCCAAGCAGCTGTTTGTAGACATGGCTTCCTTGTTGAGAAATCTAGTCCTGTCCCTTTTTTTCTCAGTTAAAAAATTACATTCACAAATGGCCTGCCCCACCCTCCTTTTTTTTTTTTTTTTTTTAATTTTTGAGGCAGGGTTTCTCTGTGTAGCGTTGGCTATTCTGGAACTCACTTTGTAGAGCAGGATGGCCTCAAACTCACAGAGATCCACCTCCTTCTGCTTCCCAAGGTCTGGAGTTTAAAGGTGTGTGGCCCAGCTGGTTTGTTTGTTTGGTTTTGGTTTTTCGAGACAAGGCTTCTCTGTATAGCCCTGGCTGTCCTGGAACTCACTCTGTAGACCAGGCTGGCCTTGAACTCAGAAATCTGCCTGCCTCTGTCTCCCAAGTGCTGGGATTAACAGGCGTGCACCACCACCGCCCGGCTTTGGTTTGTTTCTTATACACAGATAATAACTTAAAAATCTCATTGGATGAGTTAACCCAATCACAAAAGAATACACATGAATTGTACTCACTGATAAGTGGATATTAATGACCCCAGAAGCTCTGAATACTCAAGGCACAATTAGCAAATCAAAAGATTCCCAAGAAAAAGGAAGGAGAGGACCCTGGTCCCTAAAAGACTGGATCCAGTTTTGTAGGAGAGTACCAGAACAGAGAAATGGTGGTGGTGGTGGTGGTGGTGGTGGTGGTGGTGGTGGTGGTGGTGGTGGTGGTGGGGTGATAGGGGAATGGGGGGGGGAGAGGATTTATGGGACATATAGTGAGGGGAGAACTGGGAAAGGGGAAAGCCTTTGGAATGTAAATAAAGAATATAGAAAATAAAAAATAAAATAAAATAAAAACAATCTCATTGGACACTTTCAAGTGAAGATATCCCTCTGTCACCCAGCTTCCACAATTGCAGCTATTTGATAAGCTAGCTTCGAAAGGTATTCTGGGATCCTTCCTTGTTTAAGCCAGAGGCAGGAATATACTTGTTTCCTGTCTGGTAGGTACTCCCTGGGTTTCCTTGATGTGTGGGATCCATGTCAGTCTCAGTGATTCTCATTATCCATGTCTTCTGGTTACCTGTGCTTATTTATAGATGGGCCCTTGAGTTTCAGGGCGCACTGTTATTTTCCATTCTTTGTTGTCCAGCGCCAGCTCCTGTACCCCGGGGTCCCACATAGCTTCCAGCCATTGCTGCATCTTCAATTAGTTATTACGCCCACCCCCCTTAGCATTTTTCATTCCCCACAAAGCCCTCCGGGCTCTTCCAGTTTGAAGACATTAATTCAGTTCTGACCTTAACAGGAAAAGTAGTTTGAAGCTAAGCTCCGCAAAGGGTGGGCTCCACATTTTTCTGCCTGGGTCTGAGTAGAACCGGCCATGAAGAGGGCCTGAGGACCCGGGGCTAGTGCAGTTCTGCTTGCCTCCCGTGTCCCCTGAGTCCCTCCTCTACTAGACACACAGGAAGCCAGAGGTTTGGACAGCCTGGCAGTGGGTGTGGACGTCTGCCTCGGAATGCTTCTGTTTGGTCTCTCCTGCCTGATCTGGACCAGAACTGGCTGCTTAGAGCGATGCCTTAGTCCTACAGATAGCCGCAGGTGTGGGGTATCACGGCGCATTTCTTGAACCCCGTAGTTTCACGCAGCCAAGCTGCAATCCAGGCAGAAGCCGCGTGATATTTACTGGGGCTGTTCAAGGAATGCCGCTGTGGGCCTCCTTGGCTGCAGATAGAGCTGAGCTGAAATTTCTCATGGCAAGCTGTGTAAACCTTTATCTGACCTGTTCTTTTACTTACGAGATGTCTCTGCCAGCCAAAGGTGCGAGCATTCCAGGCGTGACAGTTCATTCAGAGTTCATTCTTTGAACTACAGTACTGGCCATGATTTTCCTTCTAGAGATCCATTGCTTTGCTTTTAATTAGCTGTACAGTTATTACCTAGATACATTAAAGAATTAACCTCCCAACAATTTATTTGTATGGTTAGCTGACTTTGGCACTCTGACATGGAAACCATCAGTTAGTAAAGTTTCAAAATAAGCCTGAGGAAGATAGCATACATAGTGTTTCCAAAAACTAATTACTAATTCCAATTACTAATTTATCATTGACTACAGAGGGACGCGATGACCTTGTGTGTAATCTCTGACTCTTGAATCACTAATTCATCATTGACCACAGAGGGGCGCAATGACCTTGTGTGTAATCTCTGACATTCATACCTGACTAATTTTGTATTTCCTTGTGCCAGATACTCATGGTAACCATTCTTTGTAAACATTTCACTGAATATCAACTTGTGATATGTATAAAAATACCTGCCTCAGAACAGTAAAGTGCATTCAGACGCATTCAGATCTTGTGTGTGTCTGTCTGTCATTCGCCGGACCTGTACCTTCCTCCATACCAAAGACCCTGATTTCCCCACGGGAGTGTGTTCCGACTGAGTCGGTCCGTGGCAGTGGGGTTTTTTGGTTTTGGTATTTTTGTTTGTTTGGTTGTGTTTTTGTTTGTTTGTTTGTTTTGTTTTGTTTTTGCTTTAGTTGTGCTGCCTGGAATTTTCCAGAAGACTGGATGCCAGATGTTACATAAAGAGCCCTTCCTCTGAATTACTAGTAAGCTGTAGAGACGGTTGCTAGTGGCTGTCCTGTGGTTTACATCCATCCCCAGAGCCCATGTGTGGAAAGATCATGCTGGTCCTCAGCAGAGAGGGGGCAGGACCTTTAACAGGCAGTTAGGCCACTGTCCTCAGAAGGACCCGTTAGTTTCCTCTAGATTCCACATACTTTCTGTGAGAGGAGGAGACAGAAGACCCTGGCTGGAGAACATCTCTCACTTCCTGTGTCCCTCAACATGTTCCTACCACGGTGCTGTCTACTGTGAAGCAGGGCAGCGGGTGTTCCTTACGAGAGGCCAAACAGATGAGGCTGGCGAATACTGGACCCCCAACTTACTAACCTGTGACCTAAGTAAATGTTTTTCTTATAAAGAACAGACAGAGCATCAGGTTTTGTATTACAGCAATGGGAGATGGGTTAATACATTAATAAAGTTGTGTGTGTGTGTGTGTGTGTGTGTGTATAATGAATACATTAAATAAGCCAACACAGAGAGAAAAGAGGTTGAGGAATGGAGTTAGGAGAGGATACAAGATACAAGGAGGGAAGGAGAGAGAGAGAAATGAGGACGGGACGAGAGAGACGAGAGAGAACTGAGAGGGAGGAAATGTGCTGGAGAGAGACTGGTTAACATCTGAGAGCAGCATCCAGCCACAGTGAAAGCCACTGTAATCCTTCTCCGGTGTGGGAACTGAAAAAACTAGTTGAAGACCTGCCATCTGCATCCTAAAGTGTCCAAACAGTAAGGACAAGAAATAGGGCTCTCAGAGTGTGGTGAGTCTTGGGGCGACTGGGGCATAGTGGAAGCAATACGAAAATGGTCCGCGGGAGGCTCAGCTGTGTGCTCCTTAGGTGAGGCAAGCCATGTGCCCGGCTTCTCAGCAGTCACTGTGGTCTTCACACAGGTTAACAGGTAAGAACAAGACATTAAAAACAAAAACAAAAAACAAACAAACAAAAAACAACTGCCCTTGCTGAAGCAGGAAAATGCCACTGACCCTGTTGAATCACAACCAGAGGACAGGTTTCAACACTCTGTGTACAGGAAGCACAACCCACCGCTGCACACCTGATTATGACCCCGTGAGGGGCAGACTGGGCTCCCTCAGCTCCAGGATCCCCTTCTCCATTCAGCACACTGGGCACTGGGATCAGGAACCTGTGCAAAAAATGCTGGCAGTCTGGCAACGTTTTCTGCTCATCGCTGTGTGAGGTCTCTCTGGGTTATATCCATGCCCTGGGCGGGGATAACCTGTTAGCTTGCAAACAAGGAAAAATCTCACGACTATGTATCCCTACCCCCACCTGGTCAGGAGAGGTAGGTACATGGTGATCAGATAAAAATTATTAATAGCACACAGCAGGACCCACAGTTAAGCAGAACCAGGTACATCCTGTTACCTCTTTGGAATGCTCTGTGAACTAAGGATTTTATTGTTTTTGAGAAATTCTCTTACGATGTAGCCCAGGCTGGCCTCAAATTTACTATCCTTTTGCCTTGGCCTGTATAGTGCTGGGATTATGACTTTCTGGCTTAAGAATATTTTGTGAGCCTGTACAGTGGTTAAGGGCTCTGGCTACTCTTGTAGAGGATCCTGGTTTGGCTACCAGCACCCACATGGTGCCTCGCCACTGTTGTTAATTCCAGTTCTAGATCTAATGTCGTTTTCTGGCCTCTTCAGGCATTAAAGATTTGTGCTGCATATATATCCACACATGCAAGCAAACATTCATACACATAGAAAAAAATACCAAAATAAATCTTTTTTATTTGTTTTTCTTTTTTTTCAACACAGGGTTTCTCTGTATAGCCCTGGCTGTCCTGGAACTCACTCTGTAGAACAGGTTGGCCTCAAACTCAGAAATCCGCCTGCCTCTGCCTCCCAAGTTCTAGGATTAAAGGCGTGTGACACCACTGCCCAGCTAAAATAAATCTCTATGTTTTTGTAAACCATTTGTGGTGGTGCAGGCCTTTAGTCCCAGCGCTTGGGCGGCAGAGACAGGTGGATCTCTGTGAGTTTGAGGTCAGCCTGGTCTACACATCAAGAAATAGAGTCCAGGACAGCCAGGGCTATTACACAGAAAAACAACAACAACAAAGGGTTTTTGTGTTTTGTTTATTTTTTGGGCAGCACTGGCTGACTCCCAGCATGCTTTTGTTACTCCCGCTGTCATCTTAGACTCGAGTCTCACTTATTAGCTCAGCCTGGCCTTAAACTCCTAGTCCCCCCGCTGCAGTTTCTCAAGTTCACACGAATGCATTCTGTGCTCAAACCTAAGACTAGCCTTTATCTTTAGAAATGACCTCTGTAGGGCAGGGTATGGTGGCACACACCTTTAATCTCAGCACTAGAGAGGCAGATACAGGCGAGTGTGAGGGCAGCTTAGTCTGAAGGTTGCAAGCCAGCCAGGGCTACATAATGAAACCCTGACTAAATACCGGGCGGTGGTGGCATACGCCTGTAATCCCAGAACTCTGGGAGGCAGAGGCAGGAGGATTTCTGAGTTCTGAGACCAGCCTGGTCTACAAAGTGAGTTCCAGGACAGCCAGGGCTATACAGAGAAACCCTGTCTCGAAAAAACAAATCCAAAAAACCAAAACAACAACAACAACAACAACAACAAACAACAAGAAAGACTGTTATATGGGAACCTACCCTCACATTCTTTCAAAGCCTGGGGGTGGGGATGGGGTACAAACCTGGGCAGATTTGCAATGATGGAGACTAGCTGTCTTTTAAAACATCTGAACTGTTCTCTCCCGGTTCTTAACTGGGGCAATAAATTCTGGTCATGAAACATGATTCTGGGCTGCTGCTGGCTATTCTGGAAGAAACAGTTCAAGTTCAGAAGAGTCTCCTTCAAAGGAGAACTCTCATGGGCAGGATGGCTGCAGGAGATCGGCGGTGTGTGTGTGTGTGTGTGGGTGGGGTGGAGTGGGGGGGGGGCTGCTTTCCACGATTCTGCTTGAACTAGTGCTGGCGAATGCGGAGTTTCCCTCCACAATTCCTTGGGGCATCTCCACCGTCTTACTTTTCTAAAGATGTTCTTGGCGTGAACCTGCTGCCCTCTCTCATTCCAGTTGGGACAGAAAAACATCTTTGCATAAGACAGAAGCCAACGCCCAGTGCTCAGGATCCTGCTGTGCAGCTCTAGCCAGAAGCTGGCAAGGGCAGCCTTCCTGACTGAGACTGTTATTTCTATGGCTGAACAAAGGTTGCCTCTTGCTCAGTATTTTAGCAGCTATGTGCAGAGAGTTTTAGGTGAGGCTTCCTGCATCCAAACCCCTGCCTTAGCACTTCCTGTGGACAAAAATTCCTTAAAGCTATCTGGGCCTCAGTGGTCTTACCTTTAAAATACGGTAATTTTTTTTTCTTTCTATCAAAGATGGCTATCCCACCAAGGGCCAGTATTCCATAAACCTCTCTGTGAAAAATTTGTGTGCTCCTGATTACCCAACCCTGAGATGACAGGCATTTTGTTTTGTTTTGTTTTTTGTTTTTGTTTTTGTTTTTTCGAGATAGGGTTTCTCTGTGTAGCACTGGCTGTCCTGGAACTCACTCTGTAGACCAGGCTGGCTTCGAACGCAGAAATCCATCTGCCTCTGCCTCCCAAGTGCTGGGATTAAAGGCATATGCCACCACCACCCAGCATGACAGGCATTTATTGTCCTTACTCTTTTTAACACCCTTGTGGTTTGCAAATAATGAATTAGTCAGTGCATCATATTATGAGGTCTGAATCCTACCAACGGGACTTTTTAATCAGATTATTTGAAGAAGAAACATCCATCCTTAATCTGTGCTGCACATACTGAAAGCATGGAGGTTAGTTTTTTTTTTTTTTTTTTTTTTTCCCGAGACAGGGTTTCCCTGTGTAGCCCTGGCTGTTCTGGAACTCACTCTGTAGACCAGGCTGGCCTCGAATTCAGAAATCTGCCTGCCTCTGCCTCCCAAGTGCTGGGGTTAAAGGTGTGGGCCACCACCTAGGTTAGGCTAGGTTAGTTTTATTTATTTAGATTTATTTAGAAGTGTTTTGCCTTGGATGTGCAACACATGTGGAAATACCCACAGAATTCAGAGGAGAGCATCAGATCCCCCCAGAACTGGAGTTATGGGTGGTTGTGAACTACCAAGTGGCTGCAGGGAATTGCACCTGGCTTCTCTGAAGGAACAATGAATGCTCTTAACTGCTGGAGCCATTACTCCATGACGATTGGTTAATTTTAACTGTCATTTCAACATAACTAGAATCACCTAGGAGGTGAGTATTAGTGAGAAATTGTCTAGATCAGGTTTGCCTGTGGCCTCTCTATGGGGGACTATCTAGATCACATTAATTCAAAAAGAAAGTAGACAGGGGCCGAGCATTAGTAAACATGCATGCATTCATTTCTCTCTGCTCTGGGCTGTGAACTAGCTGCTTCAAGTTCCTGCTCTGGCAGTTCTGCTGCCCCCAATGATAAAATTTAACCGGGAATTGTGAGCCAAGTAAACCCTTTCTGCTTGAAAGCTGCGTTTGTAAGAATATTTTATCATAGCATCAGCAAGGAAAACAGGGTAGGCCAGGCGGTGGTGGCGCACGCCTTTAATCCCAGCATTTGGGAGGCAGAGGCAGGCGGATTTCTGAGTTCGAGGCCAGCCTGGTCTACAGAGTGAGTTCCAGGACAGCCAGGACTACACAGAGACCCTGTCTCGAAAAACAAAAAACAAAAAACAAAAAAAAAACAAAAAAATAATAATAATAATAATAAATAAATAAATAAATAAATAAATAAATAAATAAATAAATAAAAAGGAAAACAGGGTAGGCACATAACTGCCAAGGCTGTGGGCGTGCTTTCATCAGAGGGTGCAGGGCCCTTCCTAGTCCTGGATTCCACCTGAGTGGCCACGCCCTCCCGACAACCCCGCCCCACACCCCGCCCGCAAGTGTTCCGGCTCGTTCAAGCCACGCCCCTCCAGCCAGTTCGTGGAAGCTGCCACCATGGTACAGGCCTGGTACATGGACGAGTCCACGGCCGACCCGCGGTTGCCCCACCGAGCACAGCCCGACCGCCCCGTGGACCTGGAGCAGCTGCGCACGCTCGGAGTGCTCTATTGGAAGGTACGAGGGCAGGCCGGAGCACCACGCGCCTGCGCACGCGCCCGCCGCGGGGTAGGCTAGGGCGCTGCGCAAGCTCAGCAGGGCCGCTGTTCCCAAAGATTCTGTAACTGCGGAGAAGGCCGTGGGCTGGTGGCGCCTGCTTTCCTCATGACACTCGCTCGTGCTCACAGCTAATGTTTGCAAACGTACGGCCGGCTGCCAGTCACGTGGTAGTGTCACGGGTAACGCAGTCCAAACACAGGAAAGCCTTAGAGAATCTGGGGTTGGTGGAGGGGTAACTGGATGTAGCCTGTCTGTATTGGTATGGTCAAAATGGCAAACCAGCTGCCCTGGAGCCATGCCTGAGGAACGTTCGATGAATCCTTTGCAGAGTCATGTCCCTTAAAACCATGAAAGGCTGCTCACCACACGTTGTGCCACAGCTGGGGACACTGCAGAGGTGGGCTGGCCACATTAAGGTGGTGGTGGTGGTGGGGTATGCTCAAATCCTTGTCTGCAAGTAATAGGATATTTTTGGGGATAGGAAGCAGGGAAATAGGTGATTGGAGAAGAATCTGCAGTGTGCATATACGAGATCAAGGCTCAGCATGGGATGGATGTGGTGCTGCAGTTTTATCCTCCTGAATCAAAAGGTCACTTGTGGGACACCAGCTGAGGCTTGAGGAGTGGTTTAAAAAACAAACAAACAAACAAACAAACAAAAAACAAACCTCAGCCTTCCACTTTCTGAGAAGTAATCTAGGCATCCATGGCCCAGTGACCTCCCAATTAGTTAATTTTAGTTAACTGAAGCCAAGTGACCTAAGGCGAGCATTACCTCAGGGTTACGGGGGTGGGGTGGAAGGTGGGAGGTCTGCTCAGCAAGGCCTCCAGCATTCCGGTTGAGTTAGGCTTTGCTCCCACCGCAGGAGTTGCTAGGGAAAGGGGGCAGAGCAGGGTGACAGGCCCCTCCTGACTATAAAGTTGGAGGGAGAGAGCTTTCCTTTGGAATACTGCCTTTGTCGCTTCCTATGGTCATCATGGATGTCTTAGGTTAGGAATCAAACGCAGGACTTTGTGTCTACACCAGATAGCCTGTAAACAACAGAAACTGGCTGCACAGTAGAGACTGGAACCCGATCGGGTGCTTTCAGTGTCTGGTGAAGGCCGGCTCAGAGCTAACTTCTCTAGGGAAGTCTTAAACAGCTCCCCAGGGCAATAAAACCACTCAGCCAGGAGCAGCTGGGACACCACCAGGAGGCCCACCTTTTATGTCATCCTGTGGGTGATGAGGTTCCCACACAGGGATTAGGAAGGAGCACATTCAGCACTGGAGATGGCATTATGCTGCGGGGTTGTATATATGGATATACTAGGGGTAGAGAGATGGCTCAGCGCTAAGAGCCCAGGTCCCTTTGCCATTGGCTCATAACTATCTGTAACTCCAGTTCCAGGGGATGTCATGTTCTCTCCTGACCTTTGTGGACATTAGACACTGGAGTGCTGCCCAGACATACAAGCACTCAGGACACCCATACACATAAAATACACTGATGCCCGTGTATGTGTGCTGTTCCATGATAATAAAATGTGCACTTCATCATAAAACAAAACATGTTACTAAGTTTGTTGCCAGTAGTTTCAGATTAATTCTGCCAGCCTTTGGAGATCCAGTCAGGAAGAGGGTGTCCTTGGCTTTGGATCTGAAAGAATAGGTAGGATTGTGATAAATCACAAATTGTGAGTGGGACCTTTGAGATGTGGGACCTTGCCATGAAAGGGTATGAGTGTATTATTATTATTATTATTATTATTATTATTATTAATTTTTTTGAGATGGATTTTTGCTAGGTAGTCCAGGCTAGCTCCCAACTCAATAATTCTCTCCTGCATTCTGAATAGCTGGAATTACAGCCATGGGCCACAACATTATTCGGTAATTTTTAAGAGTCTGAATCGTTCTTTTTAGTTTAGAATCTAGATTTCTTTCGCAGTAGAAGGATGGGGCAGAGGGAAGCAGAAAAGTCAAACGGGGCCCGAGGGTTGCCGCTCTCTCGGTCCATCTGCACTTGAGCTTAGCCTGTGGGCCCGGGGAGGATGCTGACCACAGGGAGCCGAGAGAGACTTGCTGCATGGAAGATGGCCGAGTGGCCACGCACACACTGAGTGAGCTGTGTCTGGGCATCTGTGAGGAATAAGAACTTCACCTGAAAATGTGGAGGAGCCAGCAGGACTGCTGGCAGAACTGGAATTTCCACCTGGCACTGTGGAAACGGACAATCCATCAAGACAGGAGGTGGAGGGCTGAGCTAGGACAGGCGAAGACTAAGCAGTTGCTCTGTTAGGATGATCCAGCCACGGGTCTGGAAGGACCACGTGGCTCTGCCTCCGTCACAGGGCTGGGGAGCAGACCTAGAGCCTTGTTCACTGCCAGGCAAGCACTGTTCCAGGGAGCTACACTCCCAGCTCAATCGCTATACATCCTTGTGCTAAGGCGACCTCCACTTTGTTTAACCTTATGTAGCTAGATGCTGACAAGTATGAGAACGATCCAGAACTGGAGAAGATCCGGAAAGCGAGAAACTACTCATGGATGGACATCATCACCATATGCAAAGACAAACTTCCCAATTATGAGGAGAAGGTGAGCAGGCCCTGCTTGGAGAGGATCATTGCCTTCCTGCCTGTTAACACAAGACTTTCCTTTCAGTGTGGTTTTAGGGCAGCGTGATGCTTTGAAATTGTCTTACTTACATGAGGCTTACTGCTGAATACACTCACTCTTTCTAGTTCTTTCTGAACTCTTACTGCTGCTTCAACTCAGCTGTTCTGGCTCGAAACTTTTCAAGCAGACTAATTCAAACTGGCTTCTCTTAGCTCCAGACTGAAAATCTCTGCTTGGTCTCCAACTAACTCTGGCAATCTTATGCAACCTATCTCTGTAAACTGCCTCCTCCAGAATCACCATGCACTGACTTTCTTTCTCTCTCTCTCTACTCTCTCTCTCTCTCTTTCTCTTTCTCTCTCTTTTCCCCGAGACAGGGTTTCTCTGTGTAGCCCTGGTTGTCCTGGAACTCACTCTGTAGACCAGGCTGGCCTCGAACTCAGAAATCCGCCTGCCTCTGCCTCCCAAGTGCTGGGATTAAAGGCGTGTGCCACCACCGCCCGGCTCTGACTTCTCTCTTAAGTCACCTCTTTCCTCTGCTGTTCTAGTGAGAGTTAGACATATCCTATCTCTGACTCACTCTGTGAAATCTTTCTCTGATTCCTCACTTTGTATGCCTCTCAGACAAGTTATTTTCAAACATGTTTGCTTCCTTCTGTAAACTAACTCTCCTTTCATTGTTTGGGATTAAAGGTGTGGACTAAGGGCATGTTTGTATTTCAGGTGGAGGGGTTGAAGGTGTGTGGTGTGTCTGCATTCCAGCTGGATCACACAGACTAGGTCTTTGGGTGTGATCCCTTGCCAGAGCGTCATGTTGCTGGATTAAAATTCCTTACAATACTGTTCCCGTGGAATGTGGAATGAGCTGGGGTGATTCCCTTTCTTTCAGCTCTTTTGAGGGTCATGAGTCTGGTGGTGGTATGTCCCTTATATGTAGTAGTGATGCTTGGATTGGCTTGGGGTTTTCTTCATGAGATTCACAGCTCTGTATCTGGCTCTTCCCTAGACTTGTTGGTTGGACGATACATTATCCTGTGAGTTTAGGGGTGGTGTCTTCAGGGTGGGTACCTGACCACGTCACTTAGGACCACTTGAGTTTTAGTGGCATAGAATTATTTAGAGTGGATCATGGTATCACATGGCGGCTCACAATCACCCGTAATGAGATCTGATGCCCTCTTCTGGTGTGTCTGAAGACAGCTACAGTGTATTTACATATGATAAATAAATAAATCTTTTATTAAAAAAAAAAGAAGAGCCGGGCGTGGTGGCGCACGCCTGTAATCCCAGCACTTGGGAGGCAGAGGCAGGCGGATTTCTGAGTTCGAGGCCAGCCTGGTCTACAGAGTGAGTTCCAGGACAGCCAGGACTACACAGAGAAACCCTGTCACGGAAAAAAAAAAAAAAAAAAAAAAAGAAGAAGTTCAAGGCCATCTCAGCTACATAACAAGTTTGAGGACCCTGTCTCAGTTTGTTCCTACCACTTGGGTTCTGGGGATTAAATTTAAGACATCGTCTTGGTAGTGGGTGCCTGTACCAGTAGAGTCATTTCCCTGGCTCAGCTCTTGATAAAGTGTGTTACTCACTGTAGTCTAGCTGTAAGGGCTCAGTCTGTGGGATAGGTCTCCAGGAGACTCACAGGTTCCCTCGTTCCCTCTTGTATTAGATCAAGATGTTCTTTGAGGAACATCTGCATCTGGATGAGGAGATCCGCTACATCCTGGAGGGCAGCGGGTACTTTGATGTCAGGGACAAGGAGGACAAGTGGATCCGGATTTCCATGGAGAAGGGGGACATGATTACGCTTCCTGCCGGCATCTATCACCGCTTCACGCTGGACGAGAAGGTGAGCGTGTACCATGCTGGGGTCTGTGCATAGACATTGCAGGTGACCATGAAGACCCACGGTGTGTTGTGTGAGGCTCATCGCCTAGACACACGGCCAATCACAGCTTGTTTAGAGACAGCCAGTGCAACCAGAAGAGCCTGTGGCCACAGAGCCTGAGAGGGAAGGGTCAGAATTTTACCTTTGCTCTTGTTGGACAGTGAGGCACCATTTATCTGCATGGCTTTGGTCAAGGGGCAGATATCTTCAGGATGCTGGTCAGTGGCTTGTGGCTGTAATGCACTTGTAGTGTGGGGGTGCTCTCATCTGGGGAGCTTCTCAACAGTTTTGCAGTACAGTCATTAGGACTGGAAGTTCACAGGGATTAGTTCTTAGGATGTCAGGATGATTTGGGCTAAACCTGACATTTAAGTATTACTTTTGTTTTTTGAGACAGGGTCTCATGTGTTCCTGACTGGCCTCAAATTCACTGTGTAATTGAGGACGACATTGAAATTTTGTCCTTTCAGTGCTGGGATTACAAGTGTTTACCACCAAACCTGATTTCTGTGGTGCTGGGGATAGAACCCAGGGCTTCATGTGTGCTGGACAGACTCTCTAGCAACTGAGCTACATCCTCAGCCAAGTTAATTAAAAAAAAAAAAAATATATATATATATGCATGCATATATATATATATGTGTATATGTATATGTATATATGCATGCATGCATGCCAGGCGGTGGTGGCGCACGCCTGTAATCCCAGCACTCTGGGAGGCAGAGGCAAGCAGAGGCCAGCCTGGTCTACAGAGTGAGTTCCAGGACAGCCAGGGCTATACAGAGAAACCCTGTCTTGGAAAAAACCAAATCCAATATATATATATATATATATATATATACACACATATATATATATTTTTTTTAATTAACTTGGCTGAGGATGTATGTATATACATATATATATATATATACATACATATACATATATATATATATCCTATATATCCATTGGAGTATGTACATATGAATGCAATTCCCACAGAATCCAGTAGAGGGTGTTGGATCTCCTGGAACTGGAGTTGTGATTGTGGGTCACCTGACGTGGGTGCTGGGAACTGAACTTGGGGCTACTCCAAGAGCATATGCACTCTTAACCACTGAGCCATCTCTCTAGCCTTCCAGGTGAATAGAAGTAAATGCACATGGCTTAAAATTCAGATTTAGGAAGCCAGATCTGGTGGCATATGCCTGTTATTTCTGCATTTGGGAAGTTCAGATGGGAGGATCAAGACTTCAAGGTCACCCACAGCTGTATATCAAGTTTCAAAAATAGGCTGGGCTAGATGAGACCATGTATCAAAAAACAAACCAAAACCAAAAACCAAAAACAAAATAAAATAAAAGTTAAAAATTCTGAGATGGGTACAGGGTGTTTATCAATAGTACATGTTCTCGCTGTCTCTCATGGCCCCAGTTTTCTCCTTGAAGGACATCAGAGTCTATATTGTGATAGTTCCTTTAGAGCAGTGGTTCTCAACCTTCCCAACGCCGAAACCCTTTAATACAGTTCCTCATGTTGTGGAGCCATAAAATTAATTTTTTTGCTATTCATGACTGCAATTTTGCTACTGTTATGAATTGTAATGCAGTTTTCCCATATGCAGGATATCTGATATGTGACCCCTAAAGGGGTTGTAACCCACAGGTTGAAAGCCATTGCTTTGGAGGGTGTTCGTATATTCAAGAGTCACCATTCTTTCCTCCTTTTACCCAGGAGGCAGTGGGCTCTACATGTCCTTTTTTCCACTTGGTATGCTTGGGGAGGTACATGACGAACCCTTCTGCTTGTTTGCAGCTGCATTGTCAGACATGCCTGATCCTGATTTATTTAACTGTGATTTATGCACTGTGTGGGGAATCCCTAGTGATAAGCCTATTTCTACTTTGCTCATGGCTGTCAGTAGTTCAGTAAGGAACATGCATTTGTCATTTTTACCTGGGTATGTTTATTTGTAGGATGAAGGTAAGGGCTGCATAGAGACTGCACTTCCTGTTTAAACAAGTGCTGACAAGTTGTTCTCTTACCAACCGGCAGCAGGGCCTGGAGCTGGTCCCTAGTAGCCCTGTAGGAGGGTGGGTGGAGTCCAGATTTGTTTCTGCTCCAGTGTGGACCCTAAGCAGGAGCTGCAGATGCTTATGCTGCCTGGCAGTGGTCACTCACACTGAGGTTAGACAGAGCTCAGCCCTAAGTAAGTGAGACAGCTTCAAGGGTTCCCATATAGATGGTGTAGAAGTATTCAATGAGATGTGGGGCTTGTTTTCTAGAATTACGTGAAGGCCATGAGGCTGTTTGTTGGAGAGCCTGTGTGGACACCATACAACCGGCCAGCTGACCATTTTGATGCCCGGGTACAGTACGTGAGGTTTTTGGAAGGAACAGCATAGCAGTGCTCCTCAAAGAGAAAACTGCACTGTGTGAATCTCTTGCTGTGGTAACCGATTAAAAAGTTGCTCACCTCTCTGCTTTTATATATGGACTTGAGGCTAGACTAGCTTTCTTTGCTAAGATTGTGAGATCAGAGTCTTTTTAATGAAAGCATCTCTAAAAATGATTTTTACATGGAAGCCGTAAAAAATGTGAACAAGTGACCTTAATTTTCCCTAACCATCAAGACTCAGAGGTATAGAAGCCCTGGGTTGTTATGTGCATTCATGCATGGCCAATCTTCATCTCCCAGAAGGTTCTCTGTAGGAGTCTGTTGGGGGTGTGAAGCTATGCCTCCTGGAAGAGGGCAGTTATACCCAGCACAACTAACCAGATGATGTTTTCCTCCCTTGCTGATTGTTGGGTGGAGAAGTGGGGTTGTTGTTCTTCTTTCTTCAAACTAAGTTACCTTAATTGTATGTTCACAGCTAAGCTGAATTATACTTATGTACAATATTTTACTTGGTTCATTAAAGCCTCCCATTTAGATTCCTTATGTGATTTTATATGTACGTAGTTAATTTCTATATCAGGGTAGATATTATCAGTGCGGTTTTGGATCCTTTTACAACCAAGATTCAAAAGAAGTAATGTGTAATTTTTCTACTCTAGCACCTTGGGTTACATAGTGTAGATGTAGAAATCTAACCTAGCAGATGCAAGGCCTTGGGCATGAGCCCTTACATGAGAAATAAAGAATAACCCTGAAATGTGTTTATGTGTAGTGTGTTATAGATACAGAAAACCCCAATAATCTGTGCTGTAGAAGATGGCCATGGGCCATTCTCTGAGTAGCCACTCTCAATGTGAAGATGCCCATTACCTTGATCACCTTGATGGTTTGGGGACTTGCTTCCCCTACACAGGCAGGGAAGCTTGGCCCATGGGGAGGTGACTGAAGTTGACTCAGCCTTAGAACTTAAGTGTGTACAGGTAGCCCATCCTGGGTCTCTCCCTCTAGAATTACTGTCAGTAAGGGCCAATCTGCTAGCTTTTGTCAACCTAGTATTTTTGGTTGTTTGTTTTTTTAAGACTCTCTTAGCCGGGTAGTGGTGGTGGTGGTGGTGCACACCTGTAATCCCAGCACTTGGGAGGCAGAGGCAGGCATATTTCTGAGTTCGAGCCTGGTCTACAGAGTGAGTTCCAGGACAGCCAGGGCTACACAGAGAAACCCTGTCTTGAAAAACCAAAACCAACCAACCAACCAACCAACCAAACAAACAAACAAAAGACTCTTACTCTATAGCAGTGGCTAGCCTGGAACTTGATATGTAGATCAGGCTGGTCTTGAACTCAGATATTGCCCTGCCTGTGCCGCCTGAGTATAAACCAGGCTGGCCTTGAACTCTAAGGTCCTCCTGCTTCTTCCTCCTCCTGAGGGCTGAGATTAAAGGTGTGTGACATCATGCCTGGGTTTAATTTTTTTTTAAAAAGTTCATTTTGTGTTTGGGTGCTTTGCCTGCATGTATATGTATGTACACTACATGTATGTGTGGTACCCACCATAAGTCAGAAGAGGGTTTCAGATCCCCTGGGACTGGAGTTACGTTACAGATGATTGTTAGGTGCTGTATGGAAGTTGGGATTTGAATTTACACTGGGGTCAGACAGAGCTAAGCCCTAAGTTTCCTCTGCAAGAACAGCAAGCACTCTTTATTACTGAGCTGTCTCTCCAGCTATCTTTGTTGTTTGTGATAGGGTCTCTTGTACCTCAGGTTGGTCTCAAAGACATCATTAAATTGAGGATGACGGTAGGATGGTCTTCAAGTCCTTACTGAGTGCTGGTATTGCAGGTATCAGCCACTATGCATGGTTTATACAGTGGGGATGGAACCCACAGCCTCATGCATGCCAGGCACGCACTGCACCAACCGAGCTTTAGCCCTAGCCCCTGTTCCAGTTTTCTAGTTCCAGGCAGGTTGGGCTTGACCTCCTCCTCCCCTTGTTGCCTAAGTTCTTTCTTTCTTTCTTTTTTTTTTTAATTTATTTTATTTTATTTTGGTTTTTTGATTTGGTTTTTTCGAGACAGGGTTTCTCTGTGTAGCCCTGGCTGTCCTGGAACTCTGTAGACCAGGCTGGCCTCGAACTCAGAAATCTGCCTGCCTCTGCCTCCCACAGTGCTGGGATTACAGGCGTGCACCACCACCGCCCGGCACTAAGTTCTGATTACAGATGTTTGCCACCACTTGCTTTGTTTTTATTCTTTGTGGCTCCTGTTCTAATTGTTCACTATGAATGGTCTTGTTCCTGTTGAAGACTGAATACGCCTTCCAGCATGTTCTACATGCTGGCAGGTCTTTCGTGTAAGCCATGACTTCACAGACTGAGGGAAGATTGAGGAAGGTATCTTAAGGTTTCCATTGCTATGAAGAGACACCATGACCAAGGCAACTCTTAGAAAGTATTTATTTGGGGCAGGCTTACAGTTTGAGAGGTTCAGTTCATTATCATGGTGAGAAGCATGGCAGTGTCCAGGCAGATGTGAGGCTAGAGGAGGCCAACGTTCTACATCTTGATCCAAAGGCAGCCATGAGCAAACTGCTCTTCCATACTGGGCAGATCTTGAGCCCAAGACCCCAAAGCCCACCCCTATAGTGACACACTTCCTCCAACAAGGCCACACCTCCCTAATAGTATCAGTGTCATTCTCTGTGGGCCAAGCAAACATATGAGTCTATGGGGCCAAACCTATTGAAACTACCAATGAAGGTTACAGAAATCTGTCAGTATACCTAAGCGAGGTAACAGTTTCTTAGCTCTCCCAGAGTATTCATACGTTTGTTTGTTTTTCCAAGATTGACTGAATGTGTGTGTGTGTGTGTGTGTGTGTGTGTGTGTGTATGTATGTATGTGTTTGTGTGTCCCATGGCACACAAGTGGAAATCAGAGGACAACTTGAGGGAGTGGATTCCTGCTTACTGTGAGTATGAGTGATTGAAATTAGGTCATTGGGTTTGATAGGAGGCCCTGTTATTTTTTTGATATTGGGTCTCAATACATAGCTCTGGCTGGCCTAGAATGTAGACCAGGCTAGCCTCAAATGCAAAGGATCTACTGCCTCTGCCTTCTGAGTACTAGGATTATAGGCAAGAGCCTCCACACTGGACCCTAGAGTAAGTTTTTAAGGGTAAGTCTGGGAGTCCTGGGCTTGTGTGATTCCTCTGCCTCTTGAGTAGCTGGGATGCAAGTAGACTCTGGCTCTGGGATGGTAAACAAGGCAGTTGGGTAGGTCATCAGAACCAAGGAGGGTGTGTAGGCAGGCGTGGGAGCACCAAGTCTTATCATTGCGTCTTCAAACCCCACTTCTGATTAAGTGGCCTCTGGCCCAATTTGTACAGACTACATCTAAGTCTGGAGGAGCAAAGCCATTTCTAATGGTGGGGCTGTTTCCCCAAATTATACAGTGAGGCTCCCAGCTTCAGTCACATGCTCTTCTCTTGCTTTCTCAGGTTTGGTGCTGGGGTAGAACCCATTAGGCTCCTTATTTCCTTTTTTTTTTTTTTGTTTTTGTTTTTGTTTTTTTTTGTTTTTGTTTTTGTGTTTTTGGGTTTTTTTTTTTTTTTGTTTTTGTTTTTGGTTTTTTGGATTTGGTTTTTTTTGAGACAGAGTTTCTCTATATAGCCCTGGCTGTCCTGGAACTCACTCTGTAGACCAGGCTGGCCTCGAACTCAGAAATCCACCTGCCTCTGCCTCCCAGAGTGCTGGGATTACAGGTGTGCACCACCACTGCCCAGCTTCCTTATTTCCTTAATATAGCTTTGGCATCTGAAGTGGAGCCTTTTGCTTATGCTGGACTGGAGGGGCTGCAAAGATCCAGGACTCTGTTGGGTGTCCTGGGGGCTCCAGTGAGTTGTTGCTGGGCTAGTGGGAGGGTTTCTTGACAGAAATTTTCCATAATTTGCCACCGTGAAGATTTTAAGCATTTTCCAGTGGTAGAATTGTTAGTAGATAGGTGAAGAATGTTGGGGGCAGGGGGGTGGGGCAGGGGGCGGGGCACAGGGGGCGGGCGGGGGGGCACAGGAGTAGGTGGATATATAAAGGGGTGGGCCAGTTGGTGGGTGTGGGAGTGGCTGGCTGCTAGTGGGTGGATGGACGGATGTACTGGATTGATGAGGAGGAGGGTAGGAAGGTGGGTTGTATTGATGAGGGAGTGGGTGGACGGAGTGGGTGAATAGGAAGATGGGGTGAGTTGATGAGTGGGCGGGTGGAGGGTGATGAATATGATTCTTGTTCAGATGTGTGAGCTGGAACAATCATTTTTCTGAAAACTGTTTTCCTTTGGAAAGTACACTATGTAAAAGGCTTTTTAAAACCTCAAATAATTGTATGGCTTATACAATACACACACCCCAGTATCCTGAGGATGGCGGATGAAGGAGGAAAGCCATACTGCTCCAGTTCTAACGCTTTCGCTCTGGTGGCTCAGGAGCCTCTGAAATCTTTCAGTAAGCGGCAGGATTGGGCATTTGTTTTAGAATGTAATTCCCCAAGCAACAGCAAAAAATAAAACAAAATGCAATGGGTTTTGCTTAGGTCTCTTCCCCCTGAGTAGAGCTTGACCCATTGGTATCTCAGCTAAGAGTTCTTTTTGAGGTAGGTTTCCTGTTCTGTCCGTAGCTTTAGGGTGCTGTGGGCAGGCTGTGCAGTCTGGTGGCTTGTGGTGGACAGGCTGTGTGGCACTGTGGCCTTGCTACTTTGATGGTAGGCAGAATGTGAGCTGGAGGCTCTTGAGCATTGCCACATGGATGCCCTGAAACCTACAGGTGTTTATGGGTCAGTGAGGTCAAGGGTCGTCTGCAGAGCTGTCTGGTAGAGGTCTAGGTGTGTGCCATCCCTGGAGGGAGACCCATCTGTCAGGTATTCGGCTTACCTGTAGCAGCAGTACAGCCCTGTTGTAGGTCACAGCCAATAAACCCAGCTCTTCCCACCAGCCCTTGTTAAGTCTGGGATATGCTATATCCCGAGAGTCTCATGGATGGAAGACTTGATCCATAGTTAGTGGTATTATTCAATGACTTCACCACATGGGCTTCTAGCTACACTAGGGAATGAATGATCACTGATAGTTTCCAGCATGGAGACTGAACCCATAGCCTTGAACATGCTAGGAATGTAATCTGCCTCTGAGCTATATACCCGACTTACTGCTTTCCCCCCCGTCTTTATGCTTCACTGGGTTAAAAGTGCTTGTGTGTGTCAGCTGTTACAAAAAGCTCTCCTGTCCAAAGTCCACACACCTGTCTGGCAGACAGATCGATGCAATCAGTGATCGGCCTTGCCATCTATACATCTTTCAGCCTGGCCAGTTGTTCATTAATCCTGATGGCTCTCAGGCGCCCTGGCATAATTGATTATTGCTTCTCCAGGAGAACAAAGGAGGCTCATCATCCAAGAACACAGGGGTGCCAGCAGGGCCAGGGCTAGAGATACTTCAGAGGACTGCCTCCCACCCCGTGTCTCCCCCAGAGCAGGACTTTGGACCACACAGAGATGTCGTCTAAGACACTAGTGATACTAGTAGCTGTGTTGACTTCTCCACTCCATGCTTACTGTGAACTTGCTGAGGGGAGGCACTGCAGATTCATTCATGCCTGAGATGGTCACTCATGAGCTTCCAGAGCTGTGAATGGTAAGATCCTGCAGCCATGTTCCAGATAGGGACAAGGATGGGTAATAGGACACAGTTTGTGGGAGAGCAGAGCCAGGACCCCCGTGAGTGGGTGCAGCCTTGCTCCTCCCAGCAGCTCAGTGGATTGTGTGCTGCCACACCAGAAGTGAGGCAGCTCCTCTGCACAGTCAGGGTGTCTTGGGTTGTCAAAGGAAACACCACAGACTGTGGGACTCATTTGAGACTGGAGACTGGGTAGCTTGAGATCAACATTCCCAACACAGGGTTGGGCCTCTTGGGGTCCCCTTATTACTGTGTCCTCCAATGTACGTCAGCACTTCAGCTTTATACAGGATCTTACTTAATTCTAATTAGCCCTGCCCCATCTCCAAATGCAGTCACCCTGAGCAACAAGGACTTCAATTGTATGGTTATTGTGGATATTTAGTTCTAACAATGGAAAGTCCAGCAGACCAAGGCCCTGGGGAAAGACCAGGGCTGATGGCCCATGTGGCTGGGAAAGTAGGGATAGTTGGTGGAAGCAGACTGTGTAAGCTTCATCATTTGCTATGCAGCAGGGGCTTGTCTCTTCCCCCAAGGTAGAACCTGGGGGGCTCAGGGAGAGAGAAGGCATGGTCTGACAAAGCAGTGGGTCTGGACAGGACCAGTTAAGAAGTGGTCCAAGCTGGGTGTGGTAGCACATACCTGTAATCCCAGCACTCTAGAGGCTGAGGCAGGAGGACCCAGTGTTTCATGTGTGTCTGGTTTACCTACATAGGGAAAAACTGTCTCCAACAACAAAATAAATGGTTATGCTCAGGGGATGTGGTGTTCTTTTCAGTCACTATGCTGGTTGGTTCGTGTCAACTTGACACACCCAGACTTTTCTGGGAAGAGGGAATCTTAATTGAGAAAATGATTTTCTAAGATTGGCTTGTAGGCAAGTCTGTAGGGTATTTTCTGGATTAACCATTGATATGGGAGTGCGCATCTCCCTGTGGGCGGGAACACCCATGGGCAGGTGGTCCTGGACGGTGTAAGAAGCAGGCTGAGCAAGTCAGCACACCTCTGTCCCCTTGTGGGTTCTCCCTCAGTCACCATCCCAAGGTCTCTGCCCTGATTTCCCTCCATGACAGACTGCAATCCTGGAGATGAAATAAAAAGCTTACCTTCCCAAGATTCTGGTGTTTGTCACAGCAAGAGAAACCTACGTCACACAGGTTTCCCTTTTCACGTGTGCTGGATTTTATGCTAGGTGAGTGTCCATAGGCCAGTAAGAACGCTGACCGGTCTGCACATCCTCTAGCTTAGGTACCAAACAACACGTAGCAAGGATGGTGTGTGGCACATGAAAGTTTTGGTATTGGCTCTGCTAAACCCAGACCTGGGTGAGCCCCAGAATGGATGTTCCCTCCCAGTGGCTTCCTAATGGTGGGTTCCATATGAAAGGCTGGTCTTACTGTGGCTGTCACTCCTCACTGTGAAGCCACACGAAGGGTGCCACAGAGGTGCTGCTGTTCAAATGGGTCCCAGCCCTTCAGGGACCAACTCCCTAGGAGGAGAATAAGGACGGGATTGCTCCTGAATGAGGCAGGTTACTATGACTGATTAAAAGAATAATGGCCGTTCAAAACTTAGCATGGTGGACCTTGAAAAGTAGTCTGTCACTTCTGGTGCCAGAGTGATGACAGCTGGGGTTGCCAGGGTAACTGGGGTTCCCTGTGTGAGGGAGTCTGAATGTATTTTAGCTGCCCTGACCATGAGAGTGACATGTGTGCCAGCATCTGCCCTGATTTACTCAGAGGCCCCATGCTGAGTCAGATGCTGAAGAGAAAGGCAGGGAGACCTGGAGTCTGCCCACTTTTTGGGTCTAGTTTGTGATGTCTAATGTAACTAACACAAAGGTGCAAAGCTGATCCATAGAATGGCCAAAATCTTGGGCCATGATTTAGGACTGTAGAACAGCCTCCTATGTTCTCCGGCCCTTGCTTCTCAATGGGTGGATGAACAGGGGTGACTCTGAGGCTCGGATTTGAATGTTTGGTGACCAGGAAGAGGCACTATTTGAGCATTAGGAGGTATGGCCTTGGAGGAAGTGTGTCACTGGGGGCGAGTTTGAGGTTTCAAATGCTCAAGCCAGGCCTAGTGGCTCGCTCTTCCTGGAGAATTCTCAGCTATTTCTCTAGCACCATGCCTGCCTGTGGGCCATCATGTTTCCCTCCATGATGCGAATGGACTAAATCTCTGAAACCAATGCATGTTTATAAGCGTTGCTGTGTCATGGTGTCTCTTCACAGCAACAGAATACTAAGATAATGGGGAACGTAGGCTGGAAGAGTGCTGGGTCCACCTTACCTGCAGATGCGAGACCATAACTTAGGATGCTGTTTCTGTTGTCTGCACATCCAGTGGCTCCTGGCATGCTGTCTGTTGATGTGGTGCCCAAAGGGAACAGGTAAATCTGCCAGGATGGCTAGAGGCGAGGGCCCGTGTGGCTCAGTTCCTACATCCCTGGCCCTATACAGGCAAGGGGTTCTGCCTCAGCCCCCTGGGCCTGGTTTCTGCTCTGCAAGACTGTGGACAACTGTCTTCTGCCCTTGGTGGCAGTGACAGTGCACTTGGCCCCACCTCTCCCACATGCCATATTCCTAGTTCTAGCCTTAAGAACATGCAGTACACAGATCAGAAGAGAGGCTCAGGGTTGGGACTGCTTGCTGAGCTCGCAAAGGACCAGAGTTTGGCTCCCAGGACCTGTATCATGTTGCTCACGGCCACCCGTAGCTCCAGCTCTAGGGGATCTAGTGCTTTCTTCTGGCTTCCGAGTGGATTCTAAGTGTGCTCCCCTGGAGGGAGCTCAGTTTGGAACGGAAAAGCAGGGCAGTCTGTGGCTGGGCAGGTCACAGGCACAGTGGGGGTGGCCACTGCTCTAATTTTGTTAAAGCAGATGTGATGTGCTTGCACCACTGCCCTCTGAGATGTGTTTACTGCAGAGACGACTGCTGAGACTCAGCCAGTCAAGCTCCTGAGAGCGACTGTTGCTGAGGCACAGTGGAACAATGTCCAGCCATAAACCAACATCTACATAGCCCTGTAAAGCTCAACCAACACCAAGAAAGTGGGTGTGGAAAGAATGAGTTGATAAAGGTGTGGAGCGCTGTGTGGCCGCTTCCTGAACTGAACTACAGCTTCCTGGAGGGACGACTCCTGTGTGACTTGCTGTGTTCATGAGACCCTTCCTCCAGGTTCCACAGCAGGAACAACAGCTGGAACAGGAGGCTGGCCAGCTGAGCTGCCTCTAAGTTCTGCAGGGGCTCCAGAGAGTCAGCTTTTGACAGTCCCCACCAAGGAGGGGTGGCCTTTTCAGCATCTTTGGGTATCTGTGCTCCTGTGAGTGAGCCCCCTAAATTCACTGCTTCTCTAAGTTAAGCCTTGGGTAAGACCATTTGGTCTGTCATCTGTGTCACATCTGAGATATTTGCTCATGTCTCCCCAGGAAATAACACAAGCACTTTTCACTTTATTACAGACATGAAGAGCCAGCAGTTTTGTTCTGTGCCACTGACATTTTGTTTATGGAGCTGGGGTGGAACCTAGGCCCTCAGCACATGAGGCACAAACTGTTCTCTGCTGCGTCCCGCAATTGTGTGTCCTGCCTTTAAAATGAGTGCTTTCACATGAATTAGGAAAGCTGGGTACCCAAAACCATGTTCAGGTCCTTTACATTTTGCAAAGTGGAAAAAGCATACAAGTATTAAGCAATTCTCCTGCCTTCCAGGCACACAGGAAGGCATAGATGCTGTGCCAACCTGTGATGCTTCCTGCCCCAGCTGTGTTCTGAGTGAGCGGAATAATCAAAGCGATGCTCTGGTTTGGGATACGGAGGAAGGAAGACAACGAACTGTGATCATTTAGGCCTATAGTGAGAACAGGCAATATTATATACCAACCGAGTATTCAGAAGTGATGAAAGAACAAGTTAGCTTACATGAACAAAACAAAGGAGCCCCGAGTTCTTGTATTTCCTGTGTCCGAATGTCATGCGTATGGCCCACCTTCACCAACAGGCAGTGTTGTGCAACTGCATGGTAGGCAGGTCAGCAGCCTAAGGCATGCTCCTGCACACCAATCAAATGCTTTACTGACCCCTCTGTCCAAGTGTCTGCAGGTACAGAGACCTGAGGGAACTAGGCCAGCTTCAGGCACTGTGTGTTGAAGCTGTCCCCTTCTTTGCTAGCAACAGCCTCAAGTAGGCTCTGCTTCTTCTGCATGCTCCTCGAGGACTCCAGCTCGTACATGGTGGTCAGGTTGAAGAGCACGCTCTCGTGCAGGTAGTGCCTGGGGTCCTGCTGCACCATGGCCTCCAGCTGCCGCAGGGAGTCCTTGAGCTTTCCCAGGTAAAGCAGACACACGGCAGCATTGTTGTTGGCCTGGAGCAAAGGACACGTACTCAGGGTGGCACAGACACAGCCTGCCTGCTCTGTGGTCCCTGGTCCCCACGTCTCAGCAGACCCTTTGCGGACTCTTTAGCTGTTCCAGGCCAGGCCAGAGCAGGAACCTGGGTTTACTGGTCAGCAAAAGGTAGAGGGGCCTGTGGGGTACCCAGCCTGCATGTCTTACCACTGCATTTGTCGGGTCCATCCTCAAAATCTCTGTGAAGAACTTGTGGGCTTCTGCGAAGTTATTCTGGCCAAGGTACAGGAAGGCTCTGGAATGTATACAACAGATAAAGCAGTGAGCACAGGAAAGCCAAGGGTGCCCACGGGCCAGGGTAAGTTTCACCATGTACCATGGACACATCACGCACGTACATGAGAGTGAGTCGTGCCCTCTCAGATGGGGACAGTGGCTCTACTGCTGACTCCCTGGCAACTCTGCCACCCAGGTTCTAGCCCAGATGCAGGAGCTTCTACCAAGGTTTCTTCCTGTCTTATAAACTGACCCCTGCACCAGGTTCACTTTCTGGTATGCTTAGAGCGGGGAGCAGGTTTGCCCTGATGGCCACACACTCATGATCTTGTGATATGTGACTCAGGAAAACTAATCTGAGACCAGCGCTACCAGGAGCTCCTGATGGCACGTGTGACACACTGGTGTAAGTCTATACTGAAAACAAGCTCATGCTCTGAAAATTGGTTCTCAGGAGTAAGGAGCAGGGCTGTGAGTCTAGAGCAGCATGCATTCTACCTGGCCTGAGAGTTCTAGTCTCAGTCTCAGCACTAAGGACAGGGACAGTCAAACAAGCTGTTGGCCAGTGAGATGGCTCAGTAGAGAGTCTCCTGCTGTCCTTGGAGCCTTGCATTCAGCTGCTGGGGCTCATGCACGTCGGAGCCAACTCTCCACAGCGCTCCTCTGAGCTTGGCATGCATGTGTATATGCACACACACAAAGTAAGTAATCGGAAGATATTTACCTGTTCATTAAAACCATTATTTTACCCTGCAGTCCATCCAGCTTCTGAGTTACTTTCTCAACGTCTTGAAAATATTTTTCTGCTGTTTTTATGTCTCCAATCTGCTTTAACAAAGTTATCTAGTCAGTTTAGCTGACAGGTTAAAAGAGATGTAAATGTAAATGTAAAATCACAATTGTTCCCAGTATCATGCCAGAATAGGAAGTTCCCCGTCTGTCATACAGGGGTCCCAGAGCCCACCCAGCGAGCAGGAGACATTTAAAGACAGTCTCAGGTTAACATCCAGTAGTAAAATCAACGGCCTACCCAAAGTGTCGGGCGCTTGTCTGTGACGGAATGATGTTAATGTCAATGCCTGGTTCAAGTCTTACAACTTAGCAGCTGTGCCCCTGAGACTACACTCTGGTGTAGCACCCAGTAAAAACAAACTTTGGTAAAACACAACAGGCCTAAGTCAATTTTTGAGATTATTTCTGGCTGGGGACAGAGTAGATACCACCAGCTTGCCAATTTTAAAGTAATATTTTGACCAAATAATACAGAATCCTACTACAAAAATTAATAGATAAACCCTACTGGTATCCTCTGTGAGGAGACCATCAGCCCCTCAAACAAAGCAGGGTCCCTCGGGAGGGCCCCAGGGAGAAGGAGGGAACTTATACTTTGAGGCTAATGAAGTTCGGACTCTTCCTCTAACAACTCAGCCCTGGCTCTCCCGCAGTGCTGGGAATGTCGGGAAGCTATGGGGCTGGAGTGGGCTGGCCGGGCACTGTCTGTTCTCTTCTGCTGCCTTAAGAGTATGAAGGGAACCCAGTGCTCTAAGTCAGGCTGGCAATAGGAGTGGAAGACATAAAGGGCCCTGCTACACAGCGACTCCACACACCGGAAAGAGGTGAATGAGCCACATATTCAGGGCCTGCCTGAAGGGCACACTAACAAAAGTCCCACAAAACATCATCTCTTGACTGCACTGTACCTTATTATAATAAACACCCTGTTTGTCTCCTAATACCTGGAGGATCTCTGAGGGATTGAGCTATATGAGTTATTGATTTTTGCTAAAGTCCATTTTATGTATTGGGAGCCTTGTTCTGGCTTTCTCAGCCTGGTAGCTCTCCCCTTGGGCCACGCCTTGTCACTGGGAACACCCTTGGGTTGACCCCTGCCTTCTGGTGTATGTAGGGAGTCAGTGCCCTGGGAGGCAGATTGCTAGCAGGCCTGCTTTTGGAACCAGAGTGGCTGTAGAGCACACAGGGGAGGCAGAGCCCGAGGCCCTACACTGCTGTACTGAGCAGCAGGGGGCAATGGACATTTACTGTGACCACTGTATCCCAGCCTGGGGAGGCAGAGCCCCGCGGCTCTGCACGGACCAGGACTCCACTCAACAACAGGCATGGGGAGGGTAAGTGGAAGGAGCGCTCCCTAGCGTGGGCTCATCCCACTGGCTGAGTTGGGGATGGGTGGCAGCCCTGATGGAAACTCCAGCCTTCTCACTGGGGTTCTTGAATCGACATCTCCCCATTTGCTGTTTGTCCTTAACTCTTCTAGCCACTCGACGGCTCACAAAAACAAGAAAAGTTTTGTTATTTCCTGGGGAGGGGTTGACATCTTTGCAGGCTGGAGGCCATTCCCTTCTAAGCAGTTTTCTTGAGGTCTGACTGCTGGCTAATGAGCTGCATGTATACAAAACAGATATTTAATGTGACATCTAGGACATATCAGGGTGTACAGTGCCATCTATAAGGTATCCTTGGGCCCCTGTGTGCCACTGTTCCCCACCTGCTGCTACCCATGGCTGCACTTTGAACTGGCCACCCCATGTGCTCTGCTGCCTACCACTCAGGTCTCTGCTGCTCCTCCCCTCTGTGTTCCAGTGGTCCCTCTGGCTCCTCCCCACTGTGTTCCAGTGGTCCCTCCCTGGCTCCTCCCCTCTGTGTTCCAGTGGTCCCTCCCTGGCTCCTCCCCACTGTGTTCCAGTGGTCCCTCCCTGGCTCCTCCCCACTGTGTTCCAGTGGTCCCTCCCTGGCTCCTCCCCACTGTGTTCCAGTGGTCCCTCCCTGGCTCCTCCCCTCAGTGTTCCAGTGGTCCCTCCCTGGCTCCTCCCCTCTGTGTTCCTGTGGTCCCTCCCTGGCTCCTCCCCACTGTGTTCCAGTGGTCCCTCCCTGGCTCCTCCCCACTGTGTTCCAGTGGTCCCTCCCTGGCTCCTCCCCTCAGTGTTCCAGTGGTCCCTCTGGCTCCTCCCCTCTGTGTTCCAGTGGTCCCTCTGGCTCCTCCCCTCTGTGTTCCTGTGGTCCCTCCCTGGCTCCTCCCCACTGTGTTCCAGTGGTCCCTCTGGCTCCTCCCCACTGTGTTCCAGTGGTCCCTCCCTGGCTCCTCCCCTCTGTGTTCCAGTGGTCCCTCCCTGGCTCCTCCCCACTGTGTTCCAGTGGTCACTCTCTGGCTCCTCCCCTCTGTGTTCCAGTGGTCCCTCCCTGGCTCCTCCCCTCTGTGTTCCAGTGGTCCCTCCCTGGCTCCTCCCCTCTGTGTTCCAGTGGTCCCTCCCTGGCTCCTCCCCTCAGTGTTCCAGTGGTCCCTCCCTGGCTCCTCCCCTCAGTGTTCCAGTGGTCCCTCCCTGGCTCCTCCCCTCAGTGTTCCAGTGGTCCCTCCCTGGCTCCTCCTCTCTGTGTTCCAGTGGTCCCTCCCTGGCTCCTCCCCTCTGTGTTCCAGTGGTCCCTCTGGCTCCTCCCCACTGTGTTCCAGTGGTCCCTCCCTGGCTCCTCCCCACTGTGTTCCAGTGGTCCCTCCCTGGCTCCTCCCCTCAGTGTTCCAGTGGTCCCTCCCTGGCTCCTCCCCTCTGTGTTCCTGTGGTCCCTTCCTGGCTCCTCCCCACTGTGTTCCAGTGGTCCCTCCCTGGCTCCCTGCAGTCCCCTATGGTATGGCACCTCCCTGGCTCTCTAGTGAACTTTGAAGTCGAGTGGGCATGAGTATCTTCTTGTCCTACCCCGAACAGCAGAGCTGCTTTCTCACAGTGGCTTCCCTGGACTCCTGCACTTCCATTGTGGTTCAAAAGCTATCTTGCTGGTGCTGGGTGGTGCCCTCCCAAGACCCACATGGAAAGATCCAGAGGGGCAGAGTCCGAGCCAAAGGGATGTAACCTCAAAGGATGAATGCTGCAGATGTCCAGAGACTGGATTACTCTGCTCTGCCTTTGGACTGTCTGAGAAGCTCCTGGATACAGGCATGTCCAGCCTTCTGTGAACAGACTTCCTCAATGTGGACTCCTTCTCATGTGTGTCCCCCCCCCCGCCCCCAGCCACTGTCCCCGTTTTCTGAGCAGAAGGCACACATGGTCTGCAGGATGCTGTGTGTGACGGTGACATCCACAGTGCCACCTGGCTTCTCTGAAGGCTGGCAGGGAGCGTGGGGAGGAGGTAGTCAAGCCTGTGGGGACAGGCAAAGGCGTCAAGAGTTCTCTCATAGCTTGGAACTGAATAAAATATAATAAAAATAAGCCCTGTATTGTGCTGCATGCCTGAGCTGGGTTCCCAGCATCATGAATGGCTCACGGTCAACACGGGTGACCCCTGCTCACAGCCTGACTTGCTCTATGTCCATCTCAGAAGGAATGAAGACTGCTCTACAGAATAAAACACCCTGAAGAATTACCACAGGCGGGTGTGGCCAGGAGACAGCAGAGGCTAGGGGAGGGGCACTCATTTGTCAGAGCTGTCTTCCTCTGGTCCAGCAATGGTGGGTGATGGAAGGGCGGCTCGCCTATTCTTAGGTCACACAGCATTAGACAAACCTTAGCAACAAGTGTAAACACAAGTGAGAGGCCCTCAGAGAAGGTGCACAGCAAGAGTCTAATTCACCGGTGAGGTCGTCTAGGAACCCGCTGTCTGTCATGACTTCATTGTGGTTGGTACCGTCCGTCCGCCCGCGATGCCCCCAGACTATCTATCCCACAGCCCTCTGCACTCTGTCCGCAGTAAGGCACTTCCAGTCACACTTTAGCACCGTAGGAAAGTGCCTCGCCCTGGCTGCACCAGTGTCTACCTTTCAGGACTGAGGTGTGCCTTCCCAGACAGAGGCCAGGCATGGCCACCGAGGGTGGGATGACCATGTGTCGTAAGCCTGGCCATGTCACGCTGCTGAGGCCCTGAGCCTGCTGGGACAGCTGCAGAGGGCGGCTGCCCCTTTCTCTCACTATCCCACAGACTATCCCACAGTTACTCCCGAGCACTGAGGGCGAGAGCAGGTGCAGGATGCAGATGCCAGCACCACACTGCTTGCAGCAGTGCCTGGGGACCTTAGTCTTGAAGATCTGCTTTCTGTGGGCTCTGGTTCTTTGGCCTAGTGGATACTACATCTCTCGTCTGGAGCAATATGTCCCGAGGACGGTCCTTCTCCTTTTTATTGGATCCTGAGATGGAGCACAGGCCTGTAGCAGTCCCCAAGGCTGAACAGCCCAGCCCCGTACACAGCAAACCTACTACCCTATGTTTTGCCCTTTCTCTAGCTATGGAGGACACTCCTGCTCCTCTTTGCTCCTGGGGGCAGCACGGGTGGAAACCTGTGTTACCCGAGGCTTTCCAAACCAATGAGCCAGGGGCCTCATCTGATTTGTTTATCACATTCCAGATGGAGCCAGGCACTGGCCATTATCCTTCCATGCACTCAATGTTAAACAGCTCCAGGTCTGTAAAGAAGTCAGTCTCATCCCATAAGCATTCCTTCTGTAATGTGGCTTTCACTGTGGAAATGTGGTCTATGAGGGACACTTATCCTTGAGGCCATTGCAACCCCCCCCCCAAATATCAGATTTCCTAATCTGCACAAGTACTTTCCATGTTCCCAGATATGTATGCAGATGGCCTACTCCTGTGTTCTGGGTCCTCCAAGCAGGAAAGCCTTGCTAAGGAGTCAGGGTCTATCGGACTCTGGTATCCATGAGTTCCCGACTCCCACATGCCAGGAAGGCACTGTGGCTACAGGTGCTGTTAAGGTGTGCTGGCCATGCAGGCTGCAGAACACTGCCAGGTCAGGAGTGGAGTGGGCTTGACTCCCGTGGCCATGTGCCTGTGTGGGTGGGCTCTCTCCTCTTGCCATTAGCTGTTCTTAATCCACCCTCTTCTCCCACATTTAGAGCCTCTCAAGGGATAAACACACAAGACTCATATCCTGGGAAGCCTGCAGTGGGAGATCATGATCCTGGAACTGACAAGAAGATGTACCAAATATTAGTGCACCTTGCTGAGGGTGGCCGGGCCTCTGCATTACTGCAGCTTCTGTGTCGGGGTGCACTTGAGCGATCCCTCAACACAGTGGCTGCAGTTAGCAGATGACCCGAACTGCAACAGGACACACCACCACACAACAGAATCATTGCAAAGATCACCCTCATGGTCACACACATGAATTTGAACTCACGTATTTCCTTACTACTGCCTGTTTGCGTAAATTCTGAGGGACAGCATTCCCAGGCAACCTTCCTGGGCTGCGGCTGCTGCACTGGCTGTTGGGCTGTTAGCAGCGTGGCCAGTACCTGGAGTAGAATGCGGCCGATACCACTCAGCAGCTGCGCCTCCTGCTCCGGGTGGTACTTGATTACTGTGAGGTAAGCGTCTACAGCCAGCACGTAGTCCTGTGGGAGAGCCCAAAAGCGTGGAGTGAGCTGGAGAAGCTGTACAGCTGTCTGCAGTGCAACAAGGATACACACACACACACACACACGCGCGCGCGCACGGAGCTGTGGAGGCAGCAGGCCAGTGCAGGACTCTGAATTCTGTGTGACATATCCTTCTGTTACCACAGGGCTCTGGACCTAGAATGAGGCCTGAGGGCTGCTTTTTGCTCCCACTTCCCACACAGACTCCAGAGGTCCCTGCATTTGGCCTCCCCCTCTTTTCTGGCAGAGCTGTTGTAAGGACTTGTAGTTCTGCACCATGTCACCCTCCGAACACACTTTGAAAGTGTCTCATTTTACTGAGCTCAACATTGAGGTGAAATGACCCATCAATCAACTTTGCTGTGACAGTGAGGACATGTGGATGTCACCGCATCCTAACATGACGCAGTAACTGCTGCTCTAGAGACAGGTGTACAGAGGCACTCAAGGCGCTGTGGGCTGGGGCCCGCATCCTGCAGAGCTTTGTCCCCGGCACCTCGGCTCTGCACCTTCCTAGCCGTACCCTCCCCCACCCCCGCCTGCAGCCCGTCCCGAGGACAGTCTGTCTGCCACCCACCTAGTGTCCACTTCCCACTTTTGGTCCACAGTACAAAAAGGTATGAGAGTTGGTTTCAGTGAGACAGGCGCTGCCTGTCACAGGGTTCAAAGGCCAGCTCCTCCCACACCCTCTGCAGCGTGTTGTTGAGCAAGCCTTGTGGCAAGAGCCGTGCCAAGCACTTGTTTCCTTACAGCTTGTGGTGACCAGTCCAAGGCCAGCACTGTTGATTTCCTCCTAACCATAAAATTCTGGAAGGTATTTCACTTCTCTATTCTAAACTTAAGTTTCCTCCAAACTGGGACTACAGCTACTGAGCTTGCTAATTGGGAGGTTATAAGACAGACGACAAGTAAAATTCCAGTTTGGCAGGGGAAAAAAAAAATGAAGACTCTCCAGTCTGGTACCTTCAAGTGCAGCTCGTTAAAACTAATTTTATTCAAGGCCTGATGCTCACAAGGAGCCAGACCACACATGCCTTGGTATCTTCTCCTGCCACGTTTTGCTGCCTGTCACTGCTGCCCAGGGCCAGCCTGCCTTATTTCTCATGGTGCCAGCAGGTGCGTGCGTGCGTGCGTGCGTGCGTGCGTGTGTGTCTAGGTCACCGTGCAGGTGAGCAGCAGCCAGTTCTCCTTCCCTCAAGACGGCCGTGGCCCCTAAGATCCAGCCTGGTGTCCTCCTCTAACCGGGTATGCAGCCTTCCATTTGAATTCAGTGGGCAATGGGCAGAGAGTACCGAGTCACAGTGCTGCATCTGACCGCAGGCCATCCTGACCTGGGCTCCATTCTCCCCCTGACACAGCTGTACACAGGGCCAGGGTAGGAGCATGGAGGGAGGGCCAGTATGCCTCAGAAGCAAGCCCTGCTGGATCTTAACCTTTCTGATCGGCATTGCTGCCTTTCAAACTTGCCCGGGGTCAGGGATGCATGCCACTGAGGATGGCCCAACAGGAAAGAAACAGGCTATAGATAGACCCATTATATATAACTTTTCTGAGACTGAGTCTTACGGTATAGCTCTGTACAGCCTGTAACTAACTATACAGACTCAGTTGGTCTTGAACTCTCAAGAGATCCATCTGCTTCTGTCTCCCTTGTTAAAGGTGGGATTAACGTTGTGTAGCACCATGCTCGTCTTTGACAGGATTTCACAGCTCTCCTAGGAGGCAGGGTGGACCCACCGGTTTGGGAATGATCAGAAATGGCAGCAGCAGAGACGGGGTTGTGAGGCCGGTGCCAGCAGCATCAGCCTTAGCTCGGGGGCTGGAGGGGGCTGTGAGAGGGAGTGTTTAGGGCTGCTGAGGGCCTTCTAGTTGGTTACTAGTCAATGACATCACCCATCCTGGGAACCTGGAGGCCAGCTGACAGCAGCTTCTTGAGGAGTGCCCACCCTACTCTTCTGCCTACCCCGACCCGCCCTTGAATAGAAATATAGACACTCGTGTATGTTCTTGCCTGACCTGCACCTAAAGCCTGCACTGGCTGAGTGACTGCCAAGTCATGTTAATGGCTGCTCTGTTGCGACAAAGGCTTTATGTAGTGTGCCCTAAGCAAACAGGAGGCGCCCTGTGTGTGGCAGGCTCCTCCCCACCAAAGAGGAGGCACGGCAGTCAGAATGCTGTGTGGGAGCTTAGGGACGTGAAGCTCGAGAGCGTCCAGGTTCACTCCAGTGCCACAGGGAATCTTAAGGCTACTGTGAGACCCAAGGAGATCACATTTATGAAAGGAGGGCTTTGTCTTGCAAGCGAGTGTTCCTGGAAATATGTTGTGGGCCTCTCAGAACTGGAACATATGAACAGATTTCTTATCATTAAAAGGCTGATTAATTAGGTCATTGTTAGCTGGCACACAGGCGCCTGCTATGCAGCCCGGCTACTGTGGCGATGCTGGTTGTGTCCACTAGATGGCAGCAGAACGCATGTGCTCGCATCCACTTTCCTGACATTTCTTTCACTCCTTTAACTCATGAAGATCAAGATTAAACCAAACTTTTAATTTAAATTACATCCACTGTGGAAATGTTTTTGAGACATAATAATCTGTCCTGTACTGAGTCTTGGGTGACGGGATGCCACAGGCAGTCGTTTGGTGCCTGTGCCTGGTGGTATCACTACTGCAGGAAAACAAAAGAAAGTGTTGTCATTACACTGTTCTAACACGGCCTCTCAGAAATGCTCGCTGAGTGCCCTGCAGCAGAGCGGAGACTTCCTCCCTGAGCAGCTTCAGCTCTGACTGGGCACCATCAGCACTGCGAGCCTAAGAAGGCTTGGCAACCAAGACTCCAGACTTCAGGGGACTGGACGCTCCCTGAGCCTTCTCAGGTAGCCATTGGCCACAGCAGTGCAGGGGTGGGCCTGTACAGGGGGCAGGGGGACAGAAGGAAGCAGGCCCCTCCTTGGCTGAGGCTTGCAGCCCCTGGGGAGGTGGGACAGGCTCTGCAATGATGTCACCAGGGAGGCGGAGGGGAAGAGACCAGGAACAAAGTGGCCCTATGGGCAGCAGACCATGTGCAAACATCTCAGGCACAGATCTTGTAAAAGCTGTGATGTGTTTGAGAGTACGAAAGAGCTGAGGAGAGCTGGAGAATTTAGGAAACTGGTTCTTCCTGTGTCAAGGTCACCTACCAGAAAAGCCTGTCTACACCCAATGTCACACATCACACATCTGCAGAGGTGTACACTGTCCTACGGCTGGGCTGTGGCCACACTTTCCTGCCAGATCCCAGGAGACGGCCACATGGAGGGCTGCCTGTGGGCTATAGCGAGGTGCACGCTTCTCCACTTGGTAGCCTGCCTGCTGGCGGAGGCTCAGCCAGCACAGGATGACCTTGGCTGTGGGAGGAGTGATGAGCTGTCTCGCCACAGCTCGGAAGGTGCTAACAGCACTGCTCTGGGCGTCTGCTGCTGACAGATTCTGTGGCGGCTTCAGTGCCTGCAGCTGGCAGCAAGGCCGCCAGCTCTGTGGCAGGCCACCCGTGCCCAGGGCGGGAGGCAAGCCAGGCACGGGATGTATGTGAAATGAGAGAAGCCGAAAACACGCTGCCTGCGCGGGCAGGGCCTGTGTGGAGAAGAGACTGGGACAACAGTGACTGCCAGCCCGGCTGAGCCCCGAGTGACACTGGCTCCTCAGGTGCAAAGCTCAGGTGATCTCACAAGTGCGTCTGCTGGGAAAGCCTGCCTGCAGATGTCAAAACCATCAATCTTTAAAAAAAAAAAAAAAGACCCTCACATTAAAACAAGCAGAACAAAGGATGGGCTTTTCTGGATGGAGTTCAGAGGAAAACGGGTGGAATGAGCAGTTCTAATTAGACCATTTAGACCTAGGTCCGTGCAATTAAATTCAGCAATATAAACTGTTTTCTGTGGAAATTTTACAATGACAAGTTAGGCCCCCGAGTGTGAGTGAACTCTACTGAGCAATCTAGGCCATGCTGAACACGGACGAGGCCCACGGCTCACTTCCTTGTCAGGGCTGTCGGAACACGCAGCACCTCCCTTCAGCCTCCAGCTGACACTGTCTGCTAGAACAAGGTGCTCTACAGCTCAGCCGCCCACATACCTTCATCAGGAGCAGACAGTTCGCCATGGAGTACAGCACACGGCCCAGACGACACCTCCACAGCTGAACGGAGGCTGCAGGAGAGAGAGGCGTGAGCGTGCACAAGCAAGCATGCCCAGAGCTGGCGACTGCTGCGCTCTGGGTGCTGACGAAGCCCAGCCTCCCCGCCTCCCGCCTCCCCGCCTCCCCGCCTGACCCCACCAAGTCGCACCAAGAATTTTTTATTTACTGTATGCTGCACCGGAGACAGAAGACGGTGTTCTCAGTGGGATGCCCAGAGTGGGATCCCATAAGAGACCATCTGCACAGATGCAGCCAGAAATACAGCCCAGCTCAGACAGAAGACCAAGCACTAATCAGGAGCCCACCCCTAAGCCACAAACAACCCTAACCTGTGAGCATGTCTGATGTAGACACAGCACATCTGCTGCCCAGGGTGGAAGCTGACCCATGCAGAGAGCCTGCGCATGTGCAGCAGCTGTGGAGAAGCTGGGTTTGGTGGTAGTTTTAGTCCCTACCGCCTGGAACTGACCACTTCCCTAGGCCTTCCATTTCAGATGGGAACAGCACTGGCCTGCCTTTTTCACAGGCTTTACTATGGTGGACACCAGTAGTGGCCACAAAAGCGCTCCATGAGGATAGAAGCACTATCCCCACTCCCACTCGCAGACAGGCTGAGGCCGGTACCCACGGCTGTGGATACAGAGGACAAGTGAACAGTGCACCTCTGCTCACTCTGACGCCAGCACCTCCTGGTTCAGACCCTTCACTGACCAGTGAAGTGCAGACCAGTTTTCAGACTGGCTCTATGTGAACCTGCTGTGCTTGCAATGATCTCTTCACAGAGGTTTGAAGAGAGGGGAGGGCTGACTGATGGGTCTTGAGGTCATCAGGAATGCGAGCTGAGCTGGGGACTTTACTGTTTGCATCAACTAGGGTAAGCAGATGCATTTGCACCTTTGGGTCTCAGAGCCTAGTCATCAACAGGATACACTCAGGTAAATGTACGCGCGTGCGCGCTCTCTCTCTCTCTTTCTTTCTCTCTCTCTCTCTCTCTCTCTCTCTCACACACACACACACACACACACACACACACACACACACACGACATCACTCATGCATACACCACATATCAATCACCCACATAGCACACATACACACCTGACTCCCCAAACCCAGGAGTCATAAGTGCTCTAAAAGGGACTGGCACCTTGCTAGTGTATTCAGCACGCTGTAGCCAGAATAACTGCTATGGTAGAAACGTGTACACAAAGTTCCCGTCCTGGGGACATAATCCCTAAAGCCACATGTTGATGATATCTGAAATGGGGGGTCCTTAGAAAGGCATTGGGAGGTTAGGTAAAGTCCTGAGGTGAGGCCTTATCACAGCATTGGTGATTTTATTTATTTATTAATGATTACTATTATAATTATTTTATTATTTTTTGTTTTGGTTTGGTTTTTTGAGACAGGGTTTCTCTGTGTAACAGCCCTGCCTGTCCTGGAACTCACTTTGTAGAGCAGGCTGGCCTTGAACTCAAAGGAATCTGCCTACCTCTATCTCCCGAGTGCTGGGATTAAAAATGTATGCCACCTTGCCTGGCCTCACTGGTGGTTTTATAACAGAGCTAAGAAGATGCCTCCTGGGACTGGAGAGATGGCTCAGCAGTTAAGAGCACCAACTCCTCTTCCAGAGGTCCTGAGTTCAATTCCCAGCAACCGCATGGTGGCTCACAACCATCTGTAATGGGATCTGGTGCCCTCTTCTGGTGTGTCTGAGGATAGACACAGTGTACTTACATACAGTAAATAAAGAAATCTTAAAAAGAATTAAGAAGATGCGTCCTTGTCTCATCATGTGATGCCCACTTCCTGTACAACGTAGAGCCGTGAATCCAGCACAACTCTTTCCTTTGTAAGTTAACCAGATTTGGGTATTTCATTACAGAAAATGGACAGAGGCTGAGACTAGAGCTTCGTAGAGGCTGATCTGCCCCTGCAGTCCACCACGTGTCCATAGGTGACTGCCAAGGCACCATGAACGATCGGGGTGCTCAGCCCCTGACAGTCACACTGTGGCCCACTTCCCCTCCTGCCAATCTGTCCAGGGCACCAAGGAGCTGGGTTGGGCTATCCTCAGCCCATCTGTATTTCTCATCACTGGGTAAAACTCCATGTTCTTCCTCTCATCTACCCAGAGCAGATGCTCCAGGGGAGATGGGTGAAAGGAACATTCTGTTGGTGAGGGTGGGGACAGACTGTACTGTGGAGCCTTGCATACCTGGGCGAGCGAGCAGTGTCCAGCTGACAGGGGCGGGGGCGGGGTGCGGGGTGCGGGGGTTGGGGGGGGCAATGCTCACCTTGCCTGCTCTCCTGGGTGACGCTGCTCAGACCACCATCTTCAGCTAAGCCTTGCTCCAAGTTGGCCAGGATCTGCAGTCATTTCAAACAAGGACAACAAAACTGTAAGTGGATGTGTGGCTACACCGTCACCGTCATATATTTCAGACACGGCAAATTTCTCTGGGTGAAAACCAGTCAGGCAAGGAATGCTCGCAGAGACGTGTCTTTTACATTGTAATGTCTACCAGTTACCAGGAGGTGAGAAGAGCAGGCCCGACTCTCTGGCAGAAGGTAGAATTTAGGCTTATGGACTCATAGAGCCTTCTCAGACACTGAACACAATGGACATGCAGTTTTTCTTTTCATGAAAAGCATCGGATGTCCCACACACAAATGTGCTCAACTTCTGTCAACACGTCAGCCCCGCCTTCCTTCCGGGCGCCACTGAGCCTGCAACCTTTCCTTTAGCATTGGGTACAGCCTGTGACGCCGTCACTTTGTACAGTTTTTATTGTTTGGTAAAACCCTTCCATTGGTTCATCTGTATTTGGGTTTTCTCTAAAAGAAAAGCTGCTATGGTCCCTATGACATGGGGAAAAGATTTATTATTATTATTATTATTATTATTATTATTATTATTATTTTGAAGGGCAGGGTGAGAATATGTGTTAAGAGTAAAGACTATGTGTAGGAGAAAAATGGGGATAATGTTAATGGAAAAGGTTCTCATACAGTCTGTCCGCTCTGTGGAAAACCCTGCCTTCCTCCCACCACCTGCTGGACGACATCACCCCGGCGGCGGCGGCTATCCTAGGAGGCAGGTAGGCAGTGGAGATGCCAGAGTGTCCTCTTTCTACCCATCCACGCCACACTGGGAACCCTCCTTTGTAGTCATCATTCTGTATAAGCAAGAGAACAATTAGCTGTGGACTGTGACTCAGGAACACGCAGGGCTCACGGCTGTGACCTCTGAGAGATTCAGGGGACAGACATGGGGTTAAAGACTGTGACCTTGGAGAGAAGTGAGCCAAATCAAGCCAGGTCAAATGGCATTTCCCAGCTAATTTGTCTTCTGATAAGTAATCATGAAGGCAGAAACTGACAGGGAATACAGTCCCCTCAGGCTGGAGTGAGGGAGCCAGGAGAGAGGGAAGGGACAGCAGAGGCACCAGCATTCAAGACTGAGTCCGAGCTCAGTGAACTGGGACAAAGGCTGGCACCTACGTCTAGGAAGAAAGCCACACACAACAGGAAAGGGGCAGCTGTCTGGGTCTGAGGGGTGGAGGGGCTGTGTGCACAGCTGTGTTCTAGGCTGCCACATGTATCTCAGGACACACCGGTCTCGTGCTAGGCATTCAAGGCTGGGGAAGGCTGTGTCTATGGTGCCCTGGAGAGCTCAGCCAGCACCCACAGGGAGGGTACAATCTGCCTGCTCTCCTGGCTCTGGAGGGGAAGTGGGCCCTCCAGAGGGGACAAGGAGGGACTTCCCACTGCAGTTTATGAGGAGGCGCAGATGGGAGCTACTGGCAATGGAGGTGGCGAGGACTCTGCCTCTTGCTCTGGGCTCTCCTGGCCTTGTGACAGTCTGGGGGATCCTTGTTTTTCCTTATGCATTATGGCTTGGATGTGAAATGATCCCCTCACTGGTTAATGCCCATGTCCTAAGCTGGTGGCACTACTGAGAGGACCTGGAAATCTCACAATGTAGGGCTTAGCAGGTGAAGGCCTTTTTACCAGGAAAAGGTCCCTGGGACCACTGGGTTCCCAGCCCTTTGTGTTATCGAGCAAACGGCTCGTGCCGTACTATCTTCCTGTGATGCTCTGCCAAAGCACATGGGGTCAAGTGACCAGCCTGAACCATCTGAAGCCAAAAATCAAAACAACCTTTGTGCCTTAAAGTGGTTTGTGTTGGGCATGGGTCGCAGCGCTTTTAAGAACAGTAACTAACATAGTGTGTGTCCACACAGCACAACAGACTCGAGCAGGGTACAGCCTTTCTCAACCCTTGTGAGTTGGGTAAGGGGTATGTGAAGAGCTCCAGGGTCTGCAGTGTCCCAGGCCACTGAGTGGCTTGAGCACCAGTGGGAAGGACAGCCACCCAAGGTTCTGACCACAGACGCGAGCAGGGGATGTCCAGCGCAGCTTTCTGACCCTCAGTGGCCGCATCTGCATCGTTTAGAGATGCAGACACTACAGGGAAAGGCTGAACTCATGAATATGGTGTTCCTGCACCTCCACCTACTGGTCTATCTTGCTCTGGAAACAAGAGCCAGAGATCAAGTATCAGCGTGGCCCCACTCAACAGGCACATTGTACTGGTGTTCTGGAACATGCTCTGAAGCCAGAGGCTCCATTAAACGCGGGTGGCAGGATGATACTGCCTTGAGTCAGGTCTACAGGAAGATGGCTGGCACGTCTACTGTATTTTACTAGATAAACCTGAAGGTGAAAGGACTTCGGTCACCTCTACCAAATTTAAATAAAGAATACACTGGAGCCAGCGTCCACGATACCAACGCGGGAGACGATCCCTCTGCTAGGGATGAAGAGGGTCTGCAGCAGCTGTGTGGGTCTCATCTACTGCTCACCCCGAAGCCACCCCTCCCTCTTTCCTCACCTCCCACCCCCAGAATCAGGTGATGACACAGGGAAGCTTTGGGTGAGATCCAGCCAAAGGTGCTGGCAAGCAGGCCACAGAAACAGGCAATCTGCGAACCCAGGTCCTGGCTCTCAAGCAGCAGAATGAGGCTGTGACCACAGGTCAGTAGGACAGCTCATTCATTAAGAAAAGGGAAGGTGTTTTCTCAGTTACGTGAGTGGCTTTCCAGGAGGGGTGCCTGAGCCTAGTCCCTTAGGAGTTCCTGCACTAAATCCATTAGAATTTGGTAGAGGTGAAAGAAATCCTTTCCCCTCTCTCAAAACAGGTCTCACAGTCTGTCCTAGGCTGGTTTTGAACTCATGGGTTCAAGTGTTCCTCTTCCTTTGGTCACCCAAATCGTTAGGATTTTGTTGCCTAGTGTATGTGACCCAAATCTGTTCAGAGACTGCACCTTGTAAAGAGCAAAATGCAGGGTGAAATGACAACCCGGACAGTGACCTCACGGACTAGGCACTGCACGGTGCACAGTGACCTCACGGGACTGTGGGTGAGTGGGGTGTCTGAGCAGAGAGGGCTGCACAGCTCACCGTCACCTCAGGGAACTGTCAGTCCAGAACACAAGCGGTTCCTCGTCCCCAGCGCGCCCTGCCCTGGTGGACCGAGGCACAGCCAGGGCGAACTCCAGGCACCGGAGATGCCGCTTCAGGTCCAGGATGACTTAAGCTTCTCATCTCTGATGTCTATTTCTCACCTGGACGCCCCAACACACGTTTGCTGTCTGCAGTACAGATTGTGGGACTCCGTGGAGAATGTACTTATAGTATTTTGTAAACTTTAAAAGTGCCAAGGGAAGATTAATTACACGGAGCAGCAACAAGAAATTAAAAAAATTAAAACTGCTCCACCGCCTCAGAGTTTTCCTGTGGTCTTTTCTTTCTGCTTCATCCCTGTAACAAATATAAAAGGGCTGGAATGCGTGATCTGGGAGCAATGAGGCTAACGCTTGCCGACTGCTAAGTAGTAAGTGGGTCTCCGAAGCTTCTGGGAGCTTCCTCAGCAGGCTGTGCTAGATTCTGTGGAGGAAGGCGAGACTGGGGCCTACGCGGAGGCCTCTGGGAGTGGTTTCTCCAGACACCTGACCTTAGGCTCCTCCTAGAGTCAGGGGCTCACACCAGGGTTTCCTGCGGAGAAGGAGTGGAGGGCAGGGTTCCCCTGAAGCACCCCAATGAAATACCCATCCATAAGAATGATAGATCTTAGCCAACAGGGCAAGATGTAACACTTAAAAACCAGCACTGTCTCTCAAACAGGTGGAGATGACACTGGGACTTCAAGGACAGGGCACAAATGCTCTGGGCGTCTTCCTGTCTCTTTTTGGGAGGGAGTCGGGTGCCACATGAGGACTTGCGAGCAGGGGGTGGGGCTCCTTTTAAACAAACAGATACTTGGCAGATGTGAGGGAGCTACCTAGCAGCCCATTGGAGGTGCAGATGGAAAGCCTGTGGGTGTGGTGACATTTCGGAGCTGTTACAGTCTTATAGACCAGGACGGAACAGAGTGACACATTTCCAGTTTGGAGAGAAAAGAGCCACGAACAGGTCCTGTTAACAAACTAGACAACTGACCAAGACTCCCTTTTGACAGGGAACTTGTTGGTGCGCAGCAATACGTGGTGCGTGCTGACGAGGCGCTGACCCCAGGGGATGCCCAGTGGGCCCCCTGGGCTGCCGCAACAGAAGCACACGCTTGCCTTGCTTCTCTGTGCTGCCAACAGAGGCCATTTTTTTTATTTTTATTTTTTTTTGGTTTTTCGAGACAGGGTTTCTCTGTGTAGCCCTGGCTGTCCTGGAACTCACTCTGTAGTCCAGGCTGGCCTCGAACTCAGAAATCCGCCTGCCTCTGCCTCCCAAGTGCTGGGATTAAAGGCGTGCGCCACCACCGCCCGGCCAGAGGCCATTTTAAAGACAGACCTGAGGACATGAACCCTGCTCCTCCTGGTATGGTCAGAGTGTTAATAAGGCTCCATTTCTGACTTTATGACTAGTTTCTCCAGGATGGGTGCCTGAGTCCTTGAGAGTTCATGCCCTAAATCCATTATCATGACCATTGAAAAGCAAGAGTGTAAGTCTTTTAAAACCCCTGAAAACAGAACCACCAGGCTGAACGGGTCGCACAGGTGGGAATGTCCAGAGGAACAAGCTTGTTTTGAAGGAGTGACATCTTCTGGGGGACTCTAGTGTGGCCTCTGTCCTCCATCTTTTCCCTCATCTGGCTTACGTCTGCCTCCCTCCTCATCCAATCTCTCCCTTTCTGAGGACTCCGTGAGGTCCCTCCCCCCTCAGTTCACATGGTCATCCAGAGAAGGAACTGCTTTGACCCGAGGGGAGAATGCCGGCGCTGGCCTCAGTCAAGACCCAGGAGAACTCTCAGGAGGCAAAGGTCTCTGGAGAGGGCCACCCAGCACGGACACTGGGATCTCGGGCTAAAGGCACCCCCAGACCAAGTTCTCTGTATCAAGATTTATGTGCACCAGAGGGACAGTGAGCAGGGATAAGGGACAGGAGATAGACGATAAGGAAGAAGGGGAAAGAAACAAGGGAGACAGGAGAAAAGAGGCAAGGAGGGGGGGAGGGGTGTTTGTCCTGGAGGACCAATGACTGCCCGTAGATAGAGGACACAGCTGTGGCCCACAGGCAGATGGCAGTTTATTATGGGAGCAGGGAAAGTTCCATGTTAGGATGAGGTGTTTAAGTGGGCGTATTAATTAAGGTGGCCAAAGGCGGGCGGTTGATTGTTGGACTTCAATACATAGATAGCTGGGCCTTGGTAGTCAGCCTCAGGAGAAGGGGCCAAATAAGGGAACAACACTTTGGTGGCTAGCTTTAGGACTGCAGCCTAAGGTTTTTAGCAAGGCAGAGAGGTGGGGAGGGCAAGGCCAGAGCCGTGCTCATCACGCCGGGGACAGAGTCCCTCTGGCTCTTGCAACCCAGGCGCATCCGCGCATCTCCCCTCGGCCCTTCCCATCTATAGAGAGCTGACGGCTCTGTCTCCTTCAGGGCCTACCCTGAGCAAGCTGGTTTCCTCCCAACGATGTCTGTCTCCTGCACGATCCAGCCATCCTACAGCCAAAGGGAATGACAACTGCCTGACAGGTGCCACGCTGCTGCAGTGCTGCCAGAGTGGACAGGGGGCACGTGGCAGCTGCACACCGCTGAGTGGTGGTGGGGAGGAGAGAGCGGTGGGCGGGCTCGGAGGGCAGAGTGGCCTGATGGCTTCCAGGTGGAAGTTGGAAGATCTGAACGTAGAGGTGTTAGAGTTAGGCAAAGGCTGTGTTTGTACACATCAAAATACAGTGCCCAGACCCAGCAACAGGTGCAATTAACCCACTAATCAACATTACAGGGCAGGCTCTAAGCCACAGACTGATTTGCTTGGCAGCAGCTGATCACAAGCATGCAGCTGAGTCAAGGTTACCTTGTACCGCTTTCAATTCAGAGCTTCCCACGAGGGGCAGGGAGCTGAAACACTGTAGAGTTTCAGTTCATTCAGTCTGCGCAGCCTGAAATGTATCCCTCATTGGGTGTCTTACAAGCTCACGGGAAGAGGTGCTTGGAACTGAGTGGGCAGGCCTTGGGAGGAAACAGTGAGGGTGAAGCTTGGGGCTGGAAGAGAGCTCCTGACTGGGCAGTTTCTTTGCCGAGTAGGCTCCCTAACGCAGAGGGGCTCTTCTGGATCCCGAGCCCTGGGCATGTACTGGGTTGGATCTGAATTACAGACTCTACTCCTAAGATGTGGACAATTCTCACCACACACCCACAGCACAGGAAGGCTATGTGTCTGAGAGGGACGATGTCTGAAATGACTGTGGCACCTAACTCTGTACAGCCACTATCACTTGCCCCGATCCCTGCTGTGAGTTTAGTTAGTTACCTGAGGCGGGTGTCCTAACTTGCTGCACACCTCTCTGGGCTAGTGCCTTGGCCTGCAGGAGCTGCCATGAATGAGGCACGTTGTAGTCATGAGGCCTCAGACACCCACTCAAGGACCAATAGGTAGGCCTTCCTGTCTTTACCATCGCTGCCTGGGGTGGGGTGGGGGACTTCTGCAGGGTAGGCTTCCCTCAGGGAAGAGGGTTCTCAGAGTGCTCCTGGGCACTGGGAGCATTATGAAACAGTCCACTGGTTCCTAGTGCAGGTCACGAGCAGCGCTGCTCAGCACAGCAGGCCGGGTCTGGTCAGGATGTACAGCTGGACGTTTCCACACAGTTGGTGTGACTCCAGATGTCCTCCTATCAATGCCTCTAGGACCTCCACACCTTGAAAGGTGTGTGTGTGTGTGTGTGCTTTTCTTTCTACTCATATCAGTCTGAGGGAATGTATGTGTTAAGAAAAGAGAGGCAGAGAGGACTGAATGGAAGACATTCTTACTAGCCAGAAAGCCTGGCTTTCTCTGGGCTCTCATGCGTCCCTCTTTAGCCCTTTGGTGTACCCAAGATTCCACACTGCTGTGGCAGTGCCCAGTGGCTTTACTGTCTATTCCCTGGGGTATGTAATGGTGCCAGTCAGAGGTTTCTGACTGAGCCCCACCAGGGCAGCGATCCCGCAAACCCAGATGGCCGTTCTAGCTCTTTCGCTTGGGCAGTTTGCTCTGGGTAGACTCGGGCAGGAGGGTGAGCGTCGGGTGGGGTGGGTGTGTGTGTGTGTGTGTGTGTGTGTGCATGTCTGTGGCCCAGGGGGATGGAGAGGTCCTCAGTCCCTCCTTCTGCTTCTTTAAGTGGCTTGCTGAATGCCCCATCTTCTCTGATTAAGTCACAATTAATTTGTTCTCTGCAGGAGCAGGAGGAAAGTGGAGCAAGAGAAGACGCATCGGGATGAGGGGGGGGCGCCAGCAGCGGGCAGAAGCCATCAGGGGGCCGACGGCTGGCCTGCCTGAGCCCGCAGCGAGAGGATGGCGGTGGCTGTTGTCCTGTATTTCTAACTTTGTCTACTGTACAGCAGCAAACCCGAGCGCGCCCATCTGTCAGAAACCCCTTTTAGCAAAGACACCAACCCTGGCTGGAACAGAGCTCTCACGCTGTCTTGTCAGCCATGGCAGAGAAGCGGGCCACACTCGCAGCCCACGCGCCTCTTTTTCTGAGTGCATGAGACAGAGCTTCATCTGCTGCAGCACAGGCTCTAAGGAAACCTTTCTACCCACACCCCAAATCCATATCTACCTGGGATTGTGGAGTAGGGGTGGTTCATCTGCAACTGGCAAATGAAATTGGCCTCAAGCTGATTGATCCTTACTGTTTATGGATCACACCTATTTATGCAAACGGCTCTTAGCAATGTCTGTGCCGTGTGGGTTCTTTCTCAATCAGTTTGCAAAACTCTGGTGAGAGACCTGGAGGAACAGACAGCCTGCAGAGCCAGAACGGAGGCACAGGAAGCGGAGGACAGGCATCTGCAGACAGTGACGGCCAAGGGCTTCTGTGTCAGACAGCACGACACATGTGATTCCATGTAAACCAGACACAAGAAGTCACCAAAGTACTCAAAGGCAATAAACAAAACCAACACTGGACTCTTTATAAAAAGTGATGTCTCGCCGGGCGGTGGTGGTGCACGCCTTTAATCCCAGCACTTGGGAGGCAGAGGCAGGTGGATTTCTGAGTTCGAGGCCAGCCTGGTCTACCGAGCGAGTTCCAGGACAGCCAGGGCTACACAGAGAAACCCTGTCTCAAAAAAACCAAAAAAAAAAAAAAAAAAAAAAAAAAAGTGATGTCTCCATATAACAGGACGCTGCACAGGAGCATGGCCCTGACCTCAGCCAGGCATGCGGAACATACACAGTCTGTCCATTCCTTGTGAGTCTTCCAGATAGAAACGGTTCATCTGGGCAAACTGGCTTACAGTTGCCCTGCCCTAAACCAGTATCTAGCCTTTGAAAAACACTTCAGGTATGGACACCACTGGGACACTATTTCAGAACCTTGTGTTTGAGGAAGAAGTGGGACAGTCTTCCTGGGGCCAGGTGGAGAATGCCGTGGTGTGAATGCTGACAGGAAGAGGACTGCATGCCATGACGGTTACCTTGCTGCAGACGGTCTTGACCCTGTGTAATCGGTCCAGGGACTCCTGTGGGTTCCCCAGGTACTGCTGCAGTTCTGCATGAAGAATACGCATCGAAAAGGGGACCATGGAGCCTAGAGGAGAAACCAGATGGAAGTTAATGAGCTTGCTATGGATGTGTGCGCTCTGACTGCACAAAGGAAGGAGACATTTACACGGTGTCTTAGTTACGGTTTCTATTGCTGTGATCAAACACTATGACCAAAAAGTAACCAGAGGGAAGAAACATATTACACCTTACAGCGTGAAGTCCATCGTCCAGGGAAGGCAGATCTGGGCCTCAAACAGGAACCTGGAGGCAGGCATGAGGAAGACACCACGGGTGCGTGCTACTTACTGCCTTGCTTCTTGTAGGATCTAGGGACCTGCCCAGGGGTGGCACAGGCCCCAGCGACCTGGGTCCTCCTAAATCAGGTATCAGTCAAGAAAGTGCTTCACAGACTCGCCCACAGGCCAATCTGTGGCTAGGATCATTTCCCAGCTAAGGTTCCCTGTTCCCCAAGAGACTCAGGGTTGTGTAGCTGGCAAAACACTAGCCAGCACACAAGTGTGGCTGTGGAAGCAAGAACAGAAGCCCTTGATTTTGGGTTTAGCTGTAGAGTACAAGCTGGTTTCTCTGCTCAGTCACATCTTACACATCTAGCCAGTTACCAAGGGAGACCAGATGTTACCACCACTGCCACAGCTCTGCAGCAGCTACGGAGCTTCTCACAAGTACATTCAGTAGCAGATACCAAATGACCACCAATGAAAGCTGTAACAGGACTTCACTTCAGCAGGCCCGAGTGTGAGTGTGAGCGGAGAGTGACTGTGCTGGTCTGAGTAAGAATGTGCCCATAGGCTCACATATTGGAGTGCTTAGTCACCAGGGAGGGACTTTAAAGGATTGCAAGGATTAGGGGGTGTGACCTTGTTGGAAGAAGGGTGGACTTTGAAGTTTCAAAAGCTTAGGTCCATCTCCACACTCCCACTCCTCCACCCCAGGCCCCATTTAGGATGAGATTCTCAGCCTACCTTCATGGCTATGGTCCTCTCCATGATGATAATGAAATAACCCTCCAAAACTGTAAGCAAGCCCCCAGTTAAATGCTTTCTTTTATAAGAGTTGTCTTGGTCATGGTATTAAACATTGACCAAGACAGTGCGTTAGCTTGTATTTCCCAGCAGGGAGGACTGCAAAGAAAGCAACTGGCTCTGGAGGTGCTCCTGGAGATGCCAGAGAGGGGCAGATAGCTCAGGGAGGGGACCTCCCTATCCTGGGCTCAGAGAACGGCCAGACATCTCAGCAAGGCCGTCTCTCCATCCTGGGCTCCTGCTAGCTTGGCCCAGAGTGGAGCTGGAGGAAGAGAAGGCTTCCTTCCTGCGCATGGGTCTGCTTGCATAGAAGAGGGGTCTCCAGGTTAGAGGCTTCACAGTTGCCCATCAGGAGACAAGCAAGTGGCCGCACATGAAAGAGGAAACTGATGGGAACTAAACAGGAGAATAGAAAGTTCTAGAACCAAGACAGAAAGAGAACAGTTGGGGAAATACTGTCAGTTCCATGCTAAGCACATGGATTTAACTTACAAGTCACATGGCACGTTTTAAGAACCAGGTAGAGAGGCCAGTCCCTGGTCACTGCATGTGACAGACATGGCCTTCTGTCTCTTCAAGTGCAGACACACACTCTTCAAGTGTGACACACTTCCCTCAGAAAGGCTATACCCCCTAGCATTACCACCACCTGGGCACCAGGCATTCAAGTGCCCAGATCAAACCACCACACTCCCCGAGTATGGACGAGCTTGACTGTCTCAGCTGCTGAGGATTTTAGCATCCTTCATGTGCAGTTTGGCTACCCAGAACAACAATGCCCGGCCAGTCAAAATCTGCAAAACCCTAGTCTTCCTTGTCAACCTTTGTGTGTGTGTGTGTGTGTGTGTGTGTGTGTGTAAGACTCCCATGTACAGTCAGGACCTGCCTAAATCTAGGTTCACATGAACACTGTAGAAGTATTCTCATTAATTGTTTAGAAAATATTAAATGAGGCTGGGGTGGTGATGAAAAAAAAATAAAGAAAGAACACATGAAATAGAAGCACTACTTCAAAATTTATTTCAGACCGTCCCCTGCAGAGTTGAAGATCTACACCACCATTGTGCAAAGTCAATGAGGAATGTGCTAGGAATCCACTGGTCCTGACGTGTGCCCTGAAGAATGAAAGCAGAGAGCCGTGTCGGCGTGACTCTGTGGGTCACTGCTGTTCTCAGAGGAAGGCAGTTCCTGGCAGCGTGGGGCAGAGGCACAGCTGGACTTGCTGCCGTGCACCCAGCGCTATGTGTATGGTTGCCACCGGCAACAGAGAGCATGTGGGGAGAGTCCCACTGTAGCCTCTTCCTTCCCTAAGGCACAGACCCAGAGGTTGGTCTCAGTCTCCCTTTCATTCTTGTATCAGGATACTTGACTAGATTCAATGATCCATCAGGTGATCCTGGACACCCTCTCCCCTCCCTACTTCCTGGCAGCTGATGGGGATACTGATCACTCCAATTGGTCTCCTGGAGATGCTCCACTGCTGAGACACTGCTGGGTGTGAGTGTTCAAGGGCACACTACTCCCAACCCGAGAAGACATCCTCTGCCTAATGCTACACTGGTACACAAACAAAAAATATCCTAGAACAAATATTATTATTTATGTGGTCAATCTGATCAAAAATTTTAGATGGAGGCAGGGTGATAAAAAACAGACTAGGTCATCCAACCCAGGTAGCACTCCAGTGGCTTCTCAACTGTAGCAAGTGTTGGGGAGACAGAAGGCTGCGGGAAGCCCGAGAAGGACATCTTTCCTGGTACTCAGGAGTTCAGGCAGAGAAATGTGAACTATAAATCTAAATCTAACATCAGCGTACATGTTAGCTGTGGGAGGTATGTTTACAATAGTATGCTGCACATTTAATCAGAGCAGCCATGCCAGGTTTGTGTGGATATAAAAGATTCAGAATTTAGCTCGAGAAGGAGACCTGTGAGCTACAGACATTGGAGGGAGCAGAGGAAGACCGAAGACTGGGTGAGAATTCCCAGGAGCAGATGGCAGCAGGGAGGACAGAAACTTAGCACTCAGTTAATTCAAGAGTCTGCACATCTGGTCTGATGCAGTGAGGGTAGTCTGTCCTTGGGACTGAGTTTCTACAGCATGGCTGCAGCTACTACAACCGTAACCAGACACAGACCACAGCCTGTCGGGGACGCCGCTGGCAGGTCCCTGAGATAATAAGAATGTAAGTTTTCTTTCCCTGTGAGATCTTTCACCTCATACCCTCCCATGCACTGAGCGGGAAGGAACGTGGATAGATAAGCAGTGCCATGAAAATCCCACACTCCAGCCATGTCCAGTCTTTCCTTCCCATGGAGAGGGCTCTGAACAGACTGAAAGTGGTGGTGTGCGGGCATTTCACTGCCTGGAAGACAGAAACACAGCAAACGCACACAGCAGAGTGCGCTCACTGTTAATCACGAGTCAGCGGCATGTCATCAGTTACAACTGTGCGACACAGGCTGCACCACAACAGCACGGCACACAGTGTTAACTCAAGAATGCAGTGAGCCAGCTACTGATCCCACCCAGGGATGAAGCTCCTGTCAACACCTGATCACAACCCGGTAATTGGAGACAACCTGCTTCAGTGTATCACAAAACAAAAACCAAGTTAATTAAAAGAAAAGAAAACCCAGAAGGCACAAGAAAGGTTCTTAAAGCCAAACAGAGAGCAGGGCTTGGAAAGGGATCTTAAGTCCCGAAGAGCAGTTGTTCTGTCCTGAATATTACAGACGAACAGACAAAACCAAAATAATCCCTAGTGCCCAGTACATACCCTGATCCCTCTGTTTCATCCCCCCATGCCAGAGGTGGGGTGCCAGACGTCTCCTGGGGAGGGTGGGACACCCCCTGGGATTACAGAGGTAGCAGCGGAGAGCTGAGACAAATCTGGGGTCACAGGGTTGTCTGACTCTGGGCTCAAAACATTTTGAGGCAGAGGATTCCACAGGAACACATGCCAAAGAAATTGTACTTCCTGTTTTCTTTTGTTGAAGAAGAAAAAAGTGGTAAGTGGACGTGAGGAGGGAGAACAGCAGGCCTCCACAGAGAGCAGGACACCCGTGCAGCTGTCAAAGCTGTCCTTAGCTGCTGGGAATACTATTCATGTACCTAGAGCTATGCCACTGTCCCAATCATAGCCAGGGCGGCAGTGTGCTGTGGATTAGTTAAGAAAATATTCCAGGGGCTGGAGAGAGTGCTCAGTGCACTGGCTGCTCTTTCAGAGGCCCCGAGTTCAATTCCCAGCAATCACATGGTGTCACATCTGTAATGGGATCTAATGCCCTCTTTTGGTGTGTCTGAAGACAGTGAGTAACAGGACAGTGCACTTATATACATAAAATAAATACATCTTTTAAAAAAAGTGTCAGTCATTAAAAAAAAAAAAAAAAAGAAAAGAAAAGAAAAGAAAGAAAATATTCCAGAAAGTTCTTTGGTACATGTCTCCATGAGTCCCTGTACTGGCTGTTTGGTTTTTGTTTGTTTGTTTGTTTTTGTTTTTTTTTCGAGACAGGGTTTCTCTGTGTAGCCCTGGCTGTCCTGGAACTCACTCTGTAGACCAGGCTGGCCTCGAACTCAAATTCGCCTGCCTCTACCTTCCAAGTGCTGGGATTACAGGCATGCGCCACCACGCCCGGCTTTTGTGTGTCACCTTGACACAAGCAGGAGTTATCACAGAGAAAGAAGCTTCATCTGAGCAAATGCTTCTATGAGATCCAGCTGTAAGGCATTTTCTCAATTAGTGATCAATTGGGGAGGGCCCCTTGTGGGTGGTGCCATTCTGGGCTGGTATTCTTGGGTTTTATAAGAAAGCAAGCTGAGCAAGCCAGGGGAAACAAGCCAGTAAGGAACATCCCTCCATGGCCTCTGCATCAGCTCCTGCTTTCTGACCTGCTTGAGTTCCAGTCCTGACCTTCCAAATAGCAATTTGGAAGTGAAAGCTGAATAAAAAATTTCCTCCCCAACTTGCATGATGTTTTGTGCAGGAATAGAAATTCTGACTAAGACAGCCTCAATTCCTAGTCTGATCCCAACAACACAGCTAGGATGTCTGTGGTTATAACTTAGGTATAGTGTATGAGTTGCTGCCAAATAAAAAGGCTAGGTTGGGCCACAGAAATCAGAGTGCCCTTCTGCAGGCCTGGAAATTATCCTTCCTAGAAAGGGAGAGGCTCCCTTTAGAATTACTAACAAGGAATTAAATGCCCATAACACGGAAAGAGCAACAGGAAGAGAAGCCTGTGAGAGTGTGGCCCTGGGGAGGGAGCCCCGCAGACCGGGAGCGGGAGAAGAGTAAGACCAACAGGTGGGGCTGTAGGCCCAGCAGGCAGCCCAGCCAGGCTGCTGGCTTGAGAAGGGGAAGAAAACCACATATTGCTGCTGGAAGGAAAGGAGGGCACGGGGCTGTTTTGACAGCAATCTGGCTTCTTACTGAACTGAAAACTCTGGCACAACAGGCTTTTGTAAAACCACTTTTAACCCCGACCTTGGAGAATCCCATAGATGTTCACACAGAGAAATGTGCACCAATGCCAACACCAGTCTTCCTAGGAACCCCACACTGGAAAGAGGCTAAACTGCGCCTTCAGGCAGAGCCGTGCTGTGCTCACGCTCCTGAGCCAAGGAGCCAAGAGATGGCCATCTTGGCAAGTTCAGCTGCACCCCCCTCCAGAAGGATTGTCCCAGCTGGGCTTGTTGACTGTTTACAACCCACCAAGAAGGATGCCGTCAGGAGACCCTTCCCTGACTATCCAGCCCGTCCCTACCACCTGATAAACGAAACTCCACGTGAATGTCTACAGGCTGGGGAAGGGTCTAGAAATGCAGGCTGGAGAAGAGCAGAGGAGGGGGCTCCATCTACGTAGCTGGGGGAAGCCCTCATCCGGGCTGGGCAAAGGCTTTCTGTGCAGCCTGTCGGGCAGAGGAGCACCTGTGCCCTTGTAGGTAGCCTGCTCCTATACTCCGTGAGAACTGCAGCAAACTCACTGGTTCCCCAGGATGAACTGTGGTGGGACAGGGACTCTTGTGTCCTTGGGACCTTAGGAGGAGGGACACAAATGTACATCTCCTCCCAGGAAGGAATTTTAGCAACCTGGGGAAAGTGGTTTTCCCAAACCAAGGAAGACAAGCTCCTGACACAGACAGCTAGTATGTTCAACGGAATATGTGTGAACATGTGACCCCTGGATCTGGAACTGTGGGAGCTCCTGGTTGGAATGGATTTTAGGAGGGGGCAGGACTGGGAACAGGAGCTGAATTCATGGGTCCTCAGTGCTGGGGAGGCACATACAGCCTTGTCAGGGAAAGAGCAGTGAGTGTGGTGGGAGAGCAGGCTCAGAGGGCAGAGGTCAAATGTCCTCCTTGCTGCTCCTGTGAGCAAGAAGTGAACTCTGCACAGTAGACCAAGAGGAGCTACGGGTCAGTAGACAAAGTTAACCGGGTTTGCATAGCAGCTGAACATTGGATAGAAACTGCTTAAATGTCCTAGAAATATATCAAACACAGCATTGTCCCTTTTATGAATGAAAAACAAAAATCTCAACTTCATTAGCTCCACACACAGTTCATCAAGTCTTGTTATGAATATCATGAATTGCTACAAATTATACCCAATCTTAAATGAAGTATATTAAAGCTCATTCATAAAAGTTATTTATTTGTTTGTATTACTATAACCCCCCTTTAAAAGCACATTTTAATGGTTTGCTTTGCTTATATATTGTGAGCTAAAATGAAACGAATGAATCAAATTCTTACATTTATGCTTGTAATGGCACAAAATGATAAGCAGCATTAGCCAGGGTCCAGCCTATCACCGTGAATGCATATTAACACTGAGCGTGCGTGATATATGTCCATTTCATAATTCGAATTAGCTGCTTAATGATGCACAGCTCCTGCCTTCTCTTCATCCGTATACAGGTGCCATTTAATTTCAGGCAGAAGCAGAATCTAGGCTGCACATCTGCATGCTCTTCAGCCTGCACACTTGCATGTTTTCAGGTGGCACATCTGTATGCTCTACAGGCTGCACATCTGCCTGCTCTTCAGGTGGCACATCTGCATGCTGTGTATCTAAATGCTCTTCAAGCTGTATATCTGCTGGGAGATAGTGCCTTAGCCTGTACAGCAACAACGGTCCACTCTACGCCTGGACTTAAACATGTTGCTATCTTTCAAGGAAGCCTGTTCCTTGGAAAGTTCTCACAGAGGAATGTGGTGCAGAGGCCTCTGTACTATCAACCAGGAGACCTGGTGACACTGGGCAGCACGACAGTGGTGGCTGGAAGCCTCGGGGAGCTGAGCTTTTTATCATTCCCACAGCAAACACCTGCTTTTTAGACTGTCCTCCAACTGTCCAACAGTGCTCAGAAGCCACTGATATGATATAGTAATTTTGCATCTGTATTTCTCAAGAATGTCACCAGGTAGAGCCCAGAGCCTTTGTGGAGCTATGTGCTTATGGGCTTAGTAGCCCGGTGCCACTGAGAGGTGAGCCTCTGTGGTTCACATTCTATGCTTGGTTGGTCACAGACAAAACCCCAATCGAAACTAGTTGCTAACCTTGAGGCTAAGACAGAGTACAGCAGAGATGGACTGAGGAAACGTTTCTTATGCTTTCAGGAAAATAGTTATTCTTCATGAGAAAAATCAGTTGTCTCCTGATGATCCGAGGAATCAAGCCCAGGAGACTATCTAGAACCCTTGTCCCCCCAGTCCCCCCCACACAGTGACCTTTAACCTGTCAGACCTCTGCATATGACTGGGGCCATTACTCTTCATTAACAGCTTGACTAGATTTGGAATCATCTAGGAGATACAACTCTTGGCCTGTCTGTAAAGACATCTCTGGAAACGCTTAACTGACATAGGAGGACCCACCTTGAACGTGAGTAGCACCATCCCATGGGCTGGGGCCCAGGAATGAATTCAGAGACTGAGGGAAGCACTAGCAATCCATTCATCTCTCTGCATGCAGACTGCAGATGAGCGGTGGCCAGCTGCCTCACACCCTTCACCACCACTTTCCATGCATGATGGACTGTGTCCCTTCTGAAACTGTGAATCAAAATAACCTGTCCTTCCTTAAGTTGAATTCTCGGAGATTTTAACACAGTAATGAGGGAAGTGTGGTGTTCTGGTTCGAATGTTTCAAGTCTCCTATGTTTGAATGTCTTCCTAAGATAGCTTTCTCCATGTGACACAGAGGTGATATCTCTGTAAGGCCCCCGCCTCTGGGCTTTAGCTCTCTATTGCTGTGATAAAGCACCAGGACCAAGGCAACTGACAAAAGGAAGGGGTTAATTTGACTTACGCTTTCAGAGGGTTAGAGTCCATGATGGAAACATGAAACAAAGGAACAGTAGAGAGCTCACATCCTGATCCACAACCTCAGGCAGAGCAAGTGCTGGGAAGCATGAGAGGCTTTTGAAACCTAGAAGCCCACTCCCAGGGACCACCTCCTCCAACAAGGCCACACAGCTTAACTCCCCAATAAGCTCCACCGAGTGGGGAGTAAGCCTTCTCATCCAACCACTACACTTACAGGAGGCTCTTGACACTTTTAATCTCCTTTTCTTCAGCCTTGTTTTTTTGTCCTAAAACAGTCTATGCTATGGCCTTTTGTTCCTAAACAGTGGTAGAGACCGTGATGCCCTCCATTGCTATAACCAAATTTTTAAAATAAATTAAGAACAGAGACTCCTGGCAGCTGCCAACACAAGTTTCTGGAAGAGATGCCCGTTTGCTAGGCTGTGGCACATGGCAGTGTTCACTTGAACACTGGGGAGCAGGTTCTTACAGGTGCTGGTCAGCTGGCCTCAAAGAGACCCAGAAGACACCAAGTACGTCCCAGTCAGCATGTTCACAAAACTGCATGAATGTTTGTAGCTTTGTGCTAGGCTACTGATTTGGTTTTTTAAGATTTGGGCAGGCAAAGACAGGCCAGAGTTTCTACATTTGTATAAACCACAGCAAAGCAGAGTAGAACACACACAATACATTGGCATGAAGCAGCACTGCCTTACCCCTGCGTCCTGGGTACACATGTGGGTAGTATTCATAATACAGGTCTGGTTGATCCAGATTTCCAAAGGGTTCGAATTCCATCTCAGCATTCTGGAAAAGGCCCAACTTCACCAGCAGCGCCAACCTCACAAACCAGAGCTGAAATGCAGGATCGGACACCCATGTCAGTCCTGTCCTTGTCCTAGTGGCCTTGTGTGGGGCCCTACCTCTAATATGAGAAAGTCAGGGCTCAGGGCTATGATTACTGCTATCCTCAAGTTTACACAGTTCCAAATTTACAAACACACTGCTGAGCTCTGCATAGCAATGTGAGGAATTTCATTAACTGAACCTAATTCAATAATCCACGGTGTGTGCCTAAGCAGCACCTCAGCTAATGAAGAGAAAACATTCCCTCTCTGCAGGGACCAGCGTGGACAGCGGACAAGTGCAGGATGGGTGGGCACTCAGGCTGTGTGGGCATGGAAGGGCAGACTCTGGGGAGGACCTGCAAGCTCAGGGAAGGGGGCCTGGGTCACAGGCTTGGAGGGTAGTCTGACGTGTGATCAAGCTGAGCACCTGAAGTTATAATGCTGAAGGCCAGCAGAGACACAGGACTCAGAGTGACAAAGGTCACTAACTAAAGGCTGGTCTCCTCTCACTGACAGGACAGGGAGGTGCTTGCTGGTGGGTCAGGCAAACACAGCATGTAGGCTTTGGTGGAATACTCGCCACACTAAGAACTGGAAATGAGAGTGTCATGAGACCACATGGAGGACATTATGCTAAGTGAAGTACCTGAGGCACAAAGAGGCCGACACTGCAGGATCTCACTTGTGCAAGTATCATACGTTAAGATAATGTCCATGTTAGAATGCACTGCTCATCGCACAATAGATGCGTACGTCAAAAATTTTTGTTGTATGTCAAACTTGACATACAACACCCAAGACAAGGAAACCGAGGCCTCTGGGAGGCACTGCCTGGGCCAGTGAGCAGCGGGCTTTACACTGACACCCCCCCCCACTTGCCTTCCTGAGTATGCTGACCCACAGATGGGGAGAGTCCACTGAGCACGGGGCGGGAGGACGCTGCCAGGGTCAGGACAGTGAGAAGACTGTCTGAGAAGAGCACACTGGCCACGGCGTGAACACACAAGAGCACAGGCATGGAAGGGTGCCAGGCAACACTCCCATGGAGGCACGAGGCACGAGGCACGAGGACGGCGGGGCTGAGCTACCAGCGCCCTGTTCTCCAAGTGCACAGCCCTGGCTGGGAAGGCACCCAAGAGCGAGGAGCCTACCACGGGTTGCCCCACGGACAGACCTCTCAGTGGTAGAGAGTGTGGAGGGGTGAGTCCTGCAGGACATCCAAGGCTCTTCCTCACTAGAGGAGGTTCCTTCCATGCCCACCTCTCTTTTCACGTGCCTCGATTTAGAATAAGGGAGCTCTGTGCTTGCTGTAGACATATCCTCAAGTCTTTTAGGAGGATTAAACATGCAGTTAATTCAGGAAGGAAGGACCAGTGAAAATCTTTGTCCTGTTCACCTTACATGAAAGGCCATGGTCCCTGTATATCCCCAAGTGATGATGAACCAGGTTACAGCACAATAGGAGCTCTCACCTGCAAGGAGTCCGTGGTGTGGCTGGTGGGCAGCCCACTCTTGCCGTAGCCTTGTCCGTGGGCTGTGAGCAGGCGTCCACACAGGTCGACTGCTGCCCTCCAATTCCTGCAGCTCTGTAAGAATAGGCACAGGCAGTGTCAGCAGGATACACACACACACACACACACACACACACACACACACACTTTCTTGCTTTGTGGGAGCAGTGCCATCCAGATCTTAGCAACCAGGGCAAGGGCATCTAGCTAGCTGGTGCAGAAGTTAGTAGTGTCACTTGATGACCTGGCCACTGTGGCCTGGCAGTAAAAGGTACAAGGGGCAGGTGCGTTGTGATATACAGACCCCAACATTAAAAGTGGATGATGCCTACGACATGGTGAGGCCTTACTGGACAGCTCCCCAACCCCTAATAAGACTGACTTCCTCTGTAGCAGAAAGGGCTAGACTATGATTTCTATCAATGTAGAATCAGTTCAATTTTATGTTAAATGTGTCATATTTTTATTGTGTCTGTAGGAGCAGCACAGACAATAAAATACGGTGTCTTGTATGTTAAGCATAATACTACTTCCTCAGTATGAAGTCAGTGAACTGGGCGAAGGCAAGACTGCCCACCCCACGGCACATTTCCTCCACACTACTTTTAGTCAAAACTCGAGGCACGGAAAGGCTGGTAACAACACGAATGACTCATTTGCTCAGGCTCTTCCCTGTACAGTAACAAAGGCCTCACGAAGTAGACTCAGGACATCAGTGTTCCAACCTTTTCAGGAACTAAAAGATCCTCACACATGGCCTCTCAACGCAGCTGGCACTAACTACACTGTGTCTGTGGCCACAAGAGTCAGTCAACAAACACGCTGCCAACAGCGGCTAGGCACAAAGTGGTGAGTGGCCTCGTTACTACTCACGAGGAGGCCGGGCATTCGATGCCTTTCAGGGATGGATGGAATGACCATGTCCAAGGCGAGTGGCTCTCCAATAAGAAGGGTAGTGTGTGGGTGAGTTGGTTGTGCACAGCTGGGTGGCCAGGCTGAACCTCAGATGTGAGGAAGAGAAGAGGAAGGACCCTTCGGGATCAGGCAGGGAAAGAAAAGGAGGGAGTAAGCACTACAAATAGTGTCTGGGGTCCCCCCCAAAAAAGGTGGCTTGAGGAAGAAGAGCCAGGACAGCAGGGTTCAGGCACAGGCAAGCGGAGCAGGAATGGCCTCATCTTCAGGGCTATAGGAAGTCCCCGAGGAACTCAAAGCAGGGGAGGGGTCTGACTGCTTTTAAAGAGGTTAGAGTCTGGCACGCACTTTCTCTATGCATGAACTCATGCATCCAATCCCCTTCTGGTACCCCGAACCAATGAACCAATGAGGAAACAGAACAGCCCGTGGGAAGCTCCTGTGCAAACAATGGGTCTCAGCTTTTAGGAACTTTTTTTTTTTTTTTTTAATTTATTTGTTATATGTAAGTACACTATAGCTGTCTTCAGATACACCAGAAGAGGGCATCTGATCTCATTACAGATGGTTGTGAGCCACCATGTAATTGCTAAGATTTGAACTCGGGACCTCCGGAAGAGCAGTCAGTGCTCTTAATCACTGAGCCATCTCTCCAGTCCTGATCTTAGCTTTTAACTGGGATTCCTAGGTAGGAGATATGCATGCTCTAGCTTCACGAAGTAGCTGAGGCAGGGGGCTGGATTGCCAGTCAGGAGACAAGAGGCCTCACTGGTGAAGGCTAAAGCATGCATTTAACCTTTCAGGTTCAGGGTTGGCCTAAGTTTACAAGCTGAGGCCATGGACTGTGCCTCACGGATGAAATATTAAATGAGAGGCTGTTGTGGAAACTTTCCCTGGGAAGACAGATGAGCTGCCCCTCCTTATAGTGACCAAGAACAAACTGAAGCCCGGCCTGGGAGCATGAGGTTGCTGTTTTCATTAGTGATCACATGTGGGGTTTCCTGCAGGAGCCTGGGTAATGCCAAAGCAGTCACGCCATCAGGACATCCCACCCTGGCATGGATGACAACTTCCCTATAGCTGCACAGATGGGGTGCTCCCTCCAGTAAACCTTCGCCGTCTGTATGCTCCGCCATCTCCCTGACATTAGGTCGCTTGCAAGTGGCCACAACTGGAGAGCAGTGGATGAGAACAGCACGCAGGGAATGCCCCGAGTGCCTGGCAGCGCGCTCCAGCCGGCCCTGTGCCCCGTGGGAGAACCCTTCCCTCCCATCTTGGATGGCAGTGTGCATACCAACTAGGCTTTCTCAGCTTTAGCTCCTCCTTCTTGCTCCCGAAGAGGTGACAGGCTGCACCAGCACAAACATCCAGAAAGCTCCAAGGGCCTAGCTGGAGGGTCAGAACACCCTGGAGCTCTGCCTCCTTCCGGTGAAGAGGAAGTCCAGCCAAGTGCTCTGGACTCTTCACAACCAGAGGAGTCTATGGCTTTCCTTAGAGCAGGTCGCACACAGCCTGGGAGTCAGTCTGAGAACAAGCAGTCAACTGCTTGGATGAACCTGGTGCCGTGTTTCTCCTCACTGTCCAAATCACAGCACCAGTTTCTGTGTGGAACCCGTGCTCTGACTCATAGCTCAGAGATATCTTTAGATTGGTTACGATAATTTACCCAAATGCTCTCTCTAAACTTGGCAATGCTCACACCATGCGACAACAGCCTATGTATACTTGCTCTGAATTACACATGGAGAGAGGATGAGGGGGAATGATCTGTCAAGCAGGAGCCAGCTCTGATCTGTGCTGGGGCAGACCCCAGGGCACTGCGGGGCCAGCAGTGTACTGCAGGGCCAACCGTGCCCTGCTGCTCTCTTCCCATGCTCCTGCTCAGACACACTGGCCTTGCCTGCTAGTGGCATTTAATGTACACAGTTGGGCAGCCTCCCCTCAGGAAAAGACCTGCCTTATAGGCAAGTAAGAGAATCCCAGAGAGCAGGAGAGCCAGGGACTCCAGAGGAAGACAGCGTGCAAAGCCACTCTGTGGAGAGTGGTGGAGTAAGGGGGTGGGGTGAGTGAGGGTGGGGGTGGGGTGAGTGAGGGTGGGGGCGAGCTGCAAAGGTGAGGATGAGCCAGGTGAGCCGCCTGGGTGAGAAGAAAGGGAAGCCTGGGAGGCAGCGTCTACAAACTTCCAAGAGTGTTGGCTTGAAGGGCGAGGCTTCTTGAGTGGATTTATATGGCCTGAGTAGATGCAACTGAGGAAGTCAGGAGACACGTTACAGCCAAGGCTGGCACCGATCTGTGTGCAGTTGATTGGAGTATGTGGAGAGGTTCCCAGACTTCTCTGGGTGTTGCCACAGTGAAACCATGTAGCTGCATGGCCAGAAAGCCCTGTCTGTGGACAGCGAATGTTGGCAGCTACTTCAGGAGGGCTGTGGTGTGAAGGCAGACCTGACTGGCCAGGCACAGAGAGTAAGACACGCATTTCATTGGGCTAAGGCCACGACGACAAAAAGAAACCTCATATGCACACTTCCACTTCTTCTTTCTCATTACCAATTCATGGTAATTACAAAGCAGCGGCAGGATGGCAGAGGTGAGAAGTACAAAATTAAAAACTTAACCATCAGGGCTGGAGAGACAGCTCAGTGGTTAGGAGCACTGACTGCTCTTCCAGAGGTCCTGAGTTCAATTCCCAGCAACCACATGGTGGCTCACAACCATCTGTAATGGGATCTAACACCCTCTTCTGGTGTGTCTGAAGACATCTATAATTCTACTCCTATACATAAAATAAATAAACAAATAAATCTTAAAAAAACTTTAAGCACCAGCCAGGCAGTGATGGCGCACGGTAATGGCACATGCCTTTAATCCTAGTACTCAGGAGGCAGAGGTAGGTGGTTCTGAGTTCGAGGTTAGCCTGGTCCACAGAGTGAGTTCCAGGACAGCCAGGGCTACACTGCTTCAAAAATCTAAAAACCCAACCCAACCCAATCAAACAAACAAACAAACAAAAAACCAACCAAACAAACAAAAACAAACAAATGCAGAAAAACACAACTAAACAACAACAAAAAAACCCCATCACTTTCATGAAAACTTGAGGAATCTGAGAGAAGAGGGCTTGTGTCATAGGACTGCACAGAAGGGTGGAGAACCAGGCCAGCAATGGTATACTGGGGGGTTGGGTAGGATGAATTTTAGATTCTGAACTGTGAACCAAGGTGAGGAAATACCAGGGAGGGACAGGGAGAAGGGGAGGGACATGATTCGACAATGTGACATTTGGTTCAGTTTAGATAACTGAAGACTCTGCTGGGCATGCAGTGTGCACACATGCAGTAGAAGTGAGGAAACGCATGCTTGCTCGCACACACACTTCCAAGATCAGTCACTCAGATGGAAAATCCACCTGGGCTGCTAGGACCATGGTGCATGAAGTCTTATGAGACAAGTGGCCGGAGAGAATGGTGAGCCCAGCCATTGTGGCACTGGAGCTGTAGTCCCTGAAATCTGTGGTGCCTGGGAAGAGAACACACTGAGCTCAGGAACCTACAGAACTACAGAGACGTAGGACTGGAGTCAGAGGATGGCCCAGGGTGTTGGGCAGTGGGTGACTGCGGGGCCTCAGAGTTGACCAGAGTGCAGCGACCCCTCAGGCCCAAATTGGCCCGTGTATCTGGATCCCAAGCAGGGGTGGTGGAGCTGGGTATGGTGGCATATGCCTGTAGCCTTACACAGTATGAGGCCACATAGTGAGCTTGAGGCCAGTTTAAGCATGGTGGTTTGAAAGAAAATGGCTCCCATAGGCCCAATAGAGAGTGGTACCATTAGGGGGTATGACCTTGCTGGAGTAGGTAGGTGTGGCCTTGTTGGAAGAAGTATGTCACTGGGGATGGACATTGAGGTTTCAGATACTCCAGACAGTCCCACCGTCTCTCTCTCTTCCTGCTGCCTGCCCATCTAGATGTAGAACTCTCAGCTCCTCTTCAGCACCATATCTGCCACCATGCCCACCATGACAACAATGGACTGAACCTCTGAACTGTAAGTCACCCAATTAAATGCTTTCCTCTATAAGAGTTGTCCCTTCACAGCAATAGAAACCCTAACTTTAAACCGGAACAAAACAGAAAGAACAAAAAGTCCCATGAACAAACAAATAACAACATGAAACTCTAAAACTCCAAAACCAAAACGAAAGGGCGTGGCAGCCATAAGATAATGTGCACCTGGGTAAGGCTGTTGTTCCTGGATAAAAAAGTTATCCACATCTTTCTCCATTGAGGACAAGGATTCAACTTCTCACTGTGACAAATGGAAGAAGGGTGAAAGTAGAAAACTGGAAAAGTATCGAGATGATTACACAGGTTAGAGGCCGCAGACCTGTCTATTTGCTTATGAAACTGATAAAAGGAGTTAATGTTGTTGCAGAGTGGTCTGGGGTAGGTCCAGGGGACACAGCTGCCACAAAACACTCATGAGTGTCTTGGGATCATCCTGGAGCAAGGATGATTGCTTTCTTGGTAACAATGCACAATACCCTCCTCTGTACACAGCAGGCACTTACTAAGCACACGTCTCATACACTTTTCTTATCCTTGTCATTCTTTGACAAGCCCACAGCTCGGTCAGGCCCTTTCCTTTGCCTGCCTGTGCAAGCACACACCTGTATCAGCACAGTGAGCTGCCCAAGGCTAATACAACCATCAGGGGAAGCATAATTACATCAGATATTCAAAAGAGCTTCACCCGACTCCTACTGGCCAGCTCTGAGAGACTGTCGCTGTCTGTCCTGGGCTCTTCCCTCCCACCCGGCCCTACTCCTGCCTCACTTGTACCCTGCCTTCCTCTAAGGGCTGCAGGCCACCTTGCAGCCCATCTGAAACTCTCCTGCTCTTCATTGCCTCCCTCACACACATGCTCAGCATGGCTGCACTCAGAGGATGGGTGCACTCAGCTCTTGGGGATGAAAGAATCTTGGGTCTCAATGGCCAGTGGCCACCAAGGACCAACAGTGTCTAACAGAGTTTCATTCCTTCCTTCACATGGGGCTCAGATGGAAATGAGTTTGTACGAGGCTGTGGAGGTCAGAGGACAGCCTTGGGTTTCATTCTTCGGATGTGCTCTAGCTTGCTCTCTTTAGGCAGGGTCTCTCACTAACCAAGTAGGCCAGACTGGCTGAGAAGTGAGTCCCGAGGGGCCCTGTTTTCCCAGCGTAGGGATTACAAGTGTATGATTACACACATATAAAAGCACGCCTGGTTAACACATGTTCTGGTGATCAAATTCAGGTTCACCAAGTTGCATAGTTAAGTACTTTATTGGCTGACCCCATCACCCAGACTAGAAAAGTATTCTTTATTGTAGCATGTTTCATAAACAGACATTCCAAGAATTGGGAGCAGACAGTAAACTCATAGCAAAACAAGACAACAAATTAAAGTGTTTACTTATACTAACAAAGAAATACATGTTATATAAAAAAGCAGATGCCTTTGTTAGCCTAAGAAATAAGAAAAAAGTTTTAAAAGATAAAAGTGGGTGAATAAGGAGGTACTAAAGTGAGAGGGGGTCAAAGTGAATGTGGTGTTCTCTCTGGAAATCAGAATGTACGAATGGCCTCTGGCAGTTTCCTCCTAAGACTAATCCTGAAGAGAGAGAAAGCTCCCGGGTGGTCTGCCCCAGGGTGTGCCTGATGGCTCCCCGCCACAGAGCCACTAGCAGGTCTTCACGTTATGCATCTGTAGGAGCGCTGTGATGAGGGCCTCCCACTGGCTGCTCTGGCCGCCAGGGCTTTCAGAGTCCGTGGTGGCATTCTGGGAGAAATGCATAGCACATTTCCATGCCTGACCTGCTCAGCTTTCTGTTCACCTGACGCCACCATGGCCACACGCACAGGCTGGAAGGGCTGTGGTAACTGCTGGAGAACCAAGCAAGACTGTGGTGGCCACAGGAAGCAGAGAGGAGTGGGACCAGCTCCGTGAGAAGTGCAATCCACTGAGTCATGGCTTAAGCAAGCCACCACGGCCTTTCCTGTACTCTGGGAGAGAAGGCTGAACAAACGAGTTGGTGGTGGAGACACAGACGGGTTCAGCACCAGGAGTGGAGGGGAAGGAGAGCAGAATAACAGGAAAATTGAAGGGCGGAGGCGGTGGAGGTGTGGCAGCAAAGCCTCCGAGTTTGAGGGAAAGCTCCGCCATCGCCCAGGGCAGGGCCAGCCGGGCCCAGCTGACCAGCAGCCTCCAAATGTATTCTTCCAGGGCTGCCCAGTTTTCCTAGCACCAGCATTTCACATGTAGCTACAAGTGATAGATTAAGTAGGGCCACCCTTGGGTCAGTCAATATAACTGCCAAAAAATGGACTCTCTAATGTAAGGAAAATAAATGTACCTTATATACAGAGCTATAGGGAAGTATCATGTGAAATTTGAGTGTAGTATTTATGTAAATACACCTAAAATCACCTTTATAGACAAACATACAATATGCATAATAAATATGGAGGAGGCATTGTACGTATCCACACACACACTAACACCCACCCCCCATTTGCAAGCTCAGGAGCATTGGTAACGAAAGCCTTCCTGCGCCCCTCTGGGACAGCTCCTGCTTTCTGGCCCTCTGGAAACGGGCATGTCCGTTACTCTCTTCCCTCTGCAGTGGTGGCTCCAACCCCTCCTACCCCCCTCCTACCCAGTGATGCCTTTCGATCGGTCCTTCAGAACCTGAGCACACAGGAGCTGTGGGTGACTACTAAGCATGCCACCCCTGTTTGCTTCCCGTGGCCACACAGCCTGCTTGGCTTCAGCAGTCAAAACACTCCTTCCAGCTGCCGCATGGTGGCCATGGCTGGCTCGGGCAAGCAACAAGCACAGCCCAGGCATGGAGTGTGTTGAAAAGTCTAAGGATTTGGACCCGGCAGCCCTCTGCATCTGCACGATCTGCAGGCGCATCTAACCAATGGACAGTGTCACAAAACCACGGTTGGCGGATTTCACACCAGCCTTCCCGACACACACACACACACACACACACACACACACACACAGTTGAGCATCGGAGTTGGAAGGAATGCAGTAGGGACAACTACATTGGGGTCTGTGTAAGAAACACACAGACACTATGCCATGGTGTACAAGGGGTCTGAACTCCCACAGTTTTGGTACCTCCCTGGGGTTCCTCCATGGATACCACGGGATGACTGTAGTCAATAATGAATTTCCTAATGTTAAGGTTTATGATGCCACATTGTATGTTGGTATCTGTTTAACACATTAGAAAGTCAATTAGAATTTGTGTGTAGGCAAAAATAGGTACATGCGAAATCTGTTCACATATTTTAAAAACAATTCTTATGCAGTAAAGGCTCCTATCTCATTTTATAACCACTCTGTATGGATATCCACCATAAGTAAAATACTTAAATGTGCAATAAAATTATCTGTAAGGAATTTACAGATATGAAGTACTCTATAAATGATTAAAAATAGTGAAATGTCTTAAAAGCCCCTTGGAGCCCACTGTGATTCCATATACGGAGTTGTCTTCTTTCTCTCTCAAACTACATCTGCTAATAAAATTGAAGAAAACCCAGCATCTTAGTTATTTATCTTTTAAGTAAATATAAATCTTCTGGAAGTGGCTTCTTCCCTGGATGAGCAGAATTCAGAAGCGTTATGGTGTTACCAGTCCCTCCCAGAGTAATGTCCCTGAAGATTTCCAGGATAACTGCTCTAACTGGTCTATACACAGCATGCATTTAAATCTGAAAAAGCTTACATTAACATGACAGCCAAACTCTGGGAGTCACAAGGTTCCATTTCCTCCTCACCATAACACACACAGCAGCCCAGGGCAGCAGCCTGACAACCCTGCCACCTTCACTTCTCAGGCGTCTCAGGGGCTGTAGTAAGGGCATTTGGGGACAAGGAACATGTGGTAGAGTCAAGGTCCAGGTTTAGATTTGGAACTTGCAGGCAGAAAGGGCTCCTGGTACCTCTGGACCAATCGCCAGTTGTGATCTGGATGTCTAGCCTGGGCCAACCAAGCAAGTGGGAAACAGGAAGGGGTGTTCCCCCAGTCTGCTATTTAAACAGAAAGTCACCAAGAGTTGAGAGAGGAAAGCATACACTGCCTGCTGGTAGATCCTGCTCGCGGCTTCAGCTCTCTGCCTCCCCCAGTCTTTATTCCCGATGAGAGAATACACAATACTCATTTGGCTCAAGTTTACTTTGTGTTGCAGACACTGTCAGGCCTAGGAATGTCTGGTCACCAAGGGACGCAAGTGTGACTATGGCCATATCTTACTAATCTGCCATTAGATCCTTTGGATTCAGCCAGTATAGAGGAGTTGCTGCTCTGTCATGGGTTCCTGAAGAGGGAGGGAGGGATGTTCCATGGGTGTGGAAGAGCCAAAAAGTAGCAAGGGACAAGCTCTCTCAGGCCCTGTTAGCACAGGGACAGCCTGTGCAGGTGCTGGGAGCACAGGTAGTGCAGGTGCTGGGTGAGCTGTGGATCCCCACAGAAAAGCTTCCCGTTCGCCTGACCTTCCTAGTCATGAGGAAGGTGTCATCAAGTTTTCACACATGAATATAAACTGGCACCCTCTAGGCGAGCTTGTGTAATTTGCTTTTATTGTTCAATATTGCTTTTCAAACTTATCGCTATTGATGAAATGGCTGTGGCTCATTTATTTCAATTGCTCCAAAGTGTTTAATTGACTGTATATAAGATGATTTTTTGTTGTTGTTACAAATATGTAACAAATGAACTTTGGTGTGTGCCTGCATTAGGTGCATGTGCCTTTGTGCATGTATGTCGAGGCCCGAGGAGAAAGCTGGGTGTATCCCCTATTGCTCTCTGCTTTAGTCCTTGGAAAGAGCATCTCTCACTGTACTGGAACCTTGCCTCTTTGGTTTTGCTGGCTGGCCAGTGCATTCTTGGGGCCCATTTGCTTCTTCTCCAGTGCTACGATGATAGGAATATGCAACTATGCCTGCCTTTTATGTGGGAGCTAGGGATTTGAACCCAGGCCCAATGCTTACACATTAAGCACTCTTACCCACGGGTCCATCAGCTGTCAGCTCTTGTAACTTTTTAGCCTTGGCTGTCCTAGAACTTGATTTGTAAACCAGGCTGGCTGTAGACTCAGAGATCTGTGCTTGCCTCTGGCTCCCCAGTAGTTAGACTGAAGACTTCCCCATCATAGCTGGTTGTAAGAAATATTTTTGGCATATCTTTCTCTACCTGCACACAGTAGGTTTGTACTGTTTGCTGATTTCTTGTTGTCTTGAGATATTCCTGAGTGTGGCTCAGGCCCAGAAGCAACCCTCCTGCTTCCACCTGGATGGCTCGGTTTCTAGGTGCTCTTTTCTTTTTGCCTTGCCTTTTGTGAAATCCTGTCTTTATTGTCAATCATAATCCCTTAGGCATACGCTTTCCTTTTTCTGTGGTGTTGAAGACAAACTCAGGGCCTTGTGCATACTTAGTCAGTGCTCTGCTACTAAGCTACGACACTATTCTGGTATCTGGTGTATTCTGGATCTCTAAGACAGGATCTGATGTAGATTAGGCTGGCCTTAACTTTATTACACAGCTGAGGCTGGCCTAGAACTTTCTCCCAATCTTCTGCTGGGGTTGTAGGTGTGAGCTACCACACCTGGTCTTCTAAGAAGTTTTCCAAAGCCTAATATTGGAAGTGGGGTCAAAGGTTATAAAACATCCATGTGAAAGCTGATTTTTATGTCAACTTGATACATACTATAGCCATTTAGAAAGCGACAACCTCAGTTGAGAAAATGTTCCTTCCCATTACACTGGCCAGTGGGCAAACTTGTAGTGCATTTTCTTGATTGATGATTGATGTGGGTGAACCCAGCTCAAAGTGGGGGCAGTGCCACCTCTGGGCTGGTGGTCCTGGTCCTATAAGAAAGCAGGCTGAGCAGGCCATGGGGAGCAGGTCAGTAAGCAGCACTCCCCTGTGGCCACTGCATCAGCTCCTGCCTTCAGGTCCCTGCTTGAGCTCCTGTCTAATGGACTAGAACCCAGGATGTGTAAGCCAAATAAACCCTTTTTTTCTCAAGCTGCTTTTGGTCATGGTGTTTCACCACAGCAGTAGAAACCCAAATAAGCCAACACATGTGAGTAGCTGCTCTCGATCTGTTCTGTAAGGCGGTTTTATGACTCCTTGTTCCAGCGGCCGGCTGCAGTGCTGACCTCTGCTAAGCTGCTGGGGTTGGGATGGTCCTGTTCTGCTTATGCTTCTGTGCCCTCCGCTGGCGTAAAGCACTCCCAGATTTCCTCACCACCTGCTGTCCAGGAGCCTCTTTATGTCCTTTCTCTCTTTTTACCAGCCTATGTCTTCTTAGTCTGAGCAGTTCTATTTATAACTTAAATGAAGGTCTTCTGTTATTTCCGCATATTCGAAGTTTTAGATGTATCCAGTCTTTCTCAATGCTTAGGTTTTCTGGGATGGTGTTGGAGGTGCTGGAACTGACCCCATCACTGGGCAATCCCTGCACACTGAGCTACCCTCCCTGCTTCTCACCATCACTCAACCACCTTCTGCTGTTTGAAATGATAATTATTTTCTTAGTGGGTTTTTGCTATTCTCAGCATTTTCTACCTTCTTGTTTCCCCTCTGTTTTCAATGTTAGATACTGGAAATGTCTGGTAAAGAAATATTTTTTTTAAGCCAGGTGGGATGGCACACGCCTGTAATCCCAGCACTTGGGAGGCAGAGGCAGGCGAATTTCTGAGTTCGAGGCCAGCCTGGTCTACAGAGTGAGTTCCAGGACAGCCAGAGCTACAAAGAGAAACCCTGTCTTGAAAAAACAAAACAAAACAAAACAAAACAAAAAAGAAATATTTTTTAAAATACGTTCGTCTCCAAGAAATCTTAGAGAAAGTCCATCTCTACTGGATAGCCATGTAGCACTCTGATGATGACCTTAGTTTAGGAGGAGAAAAATGTCTAAGTTTAAATAAATATTACTTTTTTAAAAGTAGGAAATAAGACAAGACTGAAGACTGAGCACAGGCTCTCTGATTTCCAGTGTTAGGACGTCGCCCAGTGTGAAGTATCCGAGCGGTCAGAGCAAGTGCACAGCTCGCCCACACTCTGTCAGCACTCACTGCACAGAACACCACGGCACTGACTAAAATGGCCTTCTCTCCAGGCAGTGACATTCACTTATTTGTAAATTACAGTCTTAGAACACTCTGACGATGTGCAGGACTTAGGAAAATATATTCAGAAGCTCTTTCCTGTCCTTAAAGATGGCAGAAATTACTTAGGACACAAGTAAACACCAGGGCCTTTCTATAAACACACCCGTCTTGAAAAGGCTCCATGGCTGGGTCCCTGCAGTGGGATCTCCAATGGCCTTGGGCATTTTCAGTGTATGAAAGATAAAAATGTGCATTAATAGAAGGGGGGAGAGAGAGGAGAGGAGAGGAGAGGAGAGGAGAGGAGAGGAGAGGAGAGGAGAGGAGAAAAGAAAAGATACAAGCCAACATTCACTACCAGGGTCAGGAAAGCTGCGGATGAAGAGCTCCCTTAGGCCAGCGAGTCTGGGGTGTGAAGTTTAAAAACAGTATCACATCTCTAAACCAGAGTCCACTGTATGAGTAACTGTGAGAGTAGGCCTTCGGAGAGCGAGGGCCAGCCAGAAATGCCTGTTATGTGTTTGCTGAAAAAACATATATAAACTGGAAAACCTAATATGGAATTTGTTTCAAGTCCATTAGACAAAGACACAAATACATACACAGACACACAGGCAGATACATATACAGACACACTGATATGTACATAGACACACAGAAAGACAGACACACATCCCACTCCTGGACATAGCCCAGTTCTAGTCACTGCTCTGTAAAGTACTCTTGTGCACATAGTCAGTGGTTCAGGAATACTATGTCCTATGGCAGGAAATGACATAAAGCCATCAGAAAGCATGGTCTTCAGAGGCTGTGCAGTACCTAGGCACCACTGGGACACTTAGGACATTGCCTTAGGTTCTTGTGTTCTAATCTGCAATGTGTGGACTTGTGGGTGGAAATAGTTCCCCCAAACTTGCCCCTCCCCACTTTTGGGAAAAGGTTTATTTAGTGTCATGGTTTCAAATTACAGGCCATCACCCTGAAAAGGGCAAGTAGTGACTTTGTCCTTGGTGTTAGCGGCCTTCCTCCCTTTACTTGGCTGATTAGGAAGCATTCAGTTTTGTCTTTTGTTTTTGTTTTCCCAAGACAGGGTTTCTCTGTGTAGCTCTGGCTGTCCTGGAACTCACTCTGTAGACCAGGCTGGCCTCGAGCTCAGAAATCCACCTGCCTCTGACTCCCAAGTGCTGGGATTAAAGGCGTGCGCCACCACTGCCCGGTAACATTCAGTTTTTAAAAACAAAAATAACCCTCCTGAATCCTGAAACAGCTTTTGAGACAGGGTGTCCTGTTGCCTAGGCCTTGAACTCACTGTGTAGCTTAGGATGACCTTGAACTCTGCTCTTTTGGCCTCCACCTCTCTCTTCAGTGCTGGCATTGTGTATGTGCACCACCACATCTGCCTCAATTTTCCAGTTGTTTTCTTACAATGAAAAGCTCATACATTTCCCCTCTTTTTATTCCCACTAAAGATACAAAAGTGAGACTTCCACACAAAAAACGGTCATGGTGGAAGTGCTCTGCCCTAGGCTGGCCTGCAGCCTTCCGTGTCCATATCCTCCTGAAGCCTCTCTGGTGATGCCCAGGGCCCTGGTGGTGGAACTGTTTGGGAAGGATTAGGAGGTGTGGCCTTCTTTAAACAGGAGTGTCACTGGGGCAGGGCTTTGATGTTTCAGACACCCATGGCATCCTCAGTGTGCTCTGCTCTCTGCTTCCTTCTTGTAGTTCTTGTTCCTGCTGTCTTGTCTGCCACCCCCCCACCCCCCCACCCCCACCTCTGTGTCTGCTACACAGGCCAACCGCATCTCAAACTAGTGACCTCCCATATACTGGAGGCATGTGACTACTCTGCCTGGCTTATTTTCTATTCCTCTTTTCAAAACATACTTTTTGCCCTGGGCGGTGGTGGCGCACGCCTGTAATCCCAGCACTTGGGAGGCAGAGGCAGGCGGATTTCTGAGTTCGAGACCAGTCTGGTCTAGAGTGAGTTCCAGGACAGCCAGGGCTACATAGAGAAACCCTGTCTCGAAAAACAAAAAACAAAAAACAAAACCATACTTTTTATTGATTTATCATGCATGTATGTATGTGGGTGGGTGTGAATGTCATGTGTATCTGGATGTAGGAACCAACATATAGAAATTGGTTCTCCTCTTCCACCATATGGGGGTCAGACTCATGTTATCAAGCATGGCAGTGATTCTTTACCTACTAATTCTAATTCATCTTACTAGCCCTTCTTCTTTCTTTTTTCTTTTCTTTTTTTCTTTTTCTTTTCTTTTTTTTTTTTTACTGGTGAATCATTTATTTAGACAAGACAAAAAAACATCTCCACCTGGTTTCTCTTTATACAGAAAGTGGAACATTTCAAATATATTAGCTTTTCTCTTTTACAACAGAATTCATTTCAATCTGGTCCCGGGAACTGCTTCTCATGTTAGGACTCACATTTCAGTAACACATATGTGCCCATCACGGCCAAAAGAGCATACTTGATTTTGGATAGTCATTCATGATAAGGTGACCTTGCCAACATAAGGTAAGAACTCTCTGGCTCTTCCCACCACGTCCTTCTTCTCCAGCCAGTTCAGGCCTTCTTTGTACAACTTCAACTTCGTTATTATCTCCTTTAGTCAGAAACTTGATGTCTCCATTATCTTTTTCATGGACCTTGATTACTCTGTGAACTATCAGACTGTCTCGTCCTTCAACTTTAAAAACAACTATTTCACCAGCTCTGTTGGGATCCTCCCAAAATCGTGAGGAACAGCAGGTCTCCCCTGTGAAAGGCCGGCTCCATGCTGCCCCTTAGTACCACCACGATGGGACTCTCGCTGCCCGTGAGAACAATCAAGCCTTTCCATATCATGAGCGCAGAAGACACGATCATGGCAAAGTTTAAAACCTGGTAGTAGAGCTGACGTTTGTTCATCTTCCTCAAGTCCCCAAGGATGTCCAGGCTGGACGTGGGGAGATGTGTCCCCCACGGCGCCCGCACGAATCATGGTGGGGTCTCTGGGGGCCCAGGTGGCCGGTTGGCTCTGTCAGTTTGTTTGTTTGTTTGTTTGTTTCTTTCTTCCTTCCTTTCTCTCTCTCTCTCTCTCTCTCTCTCTCTCTCTCTCTCTCTCTCTCTCTCTCTCTCTCGTTCTCCTCCTCCTCCTCTTCTTCTCCTTATGGTAGGGGTCTCTGGGGGCCCAGGCAGCCTGTCAGCTCTGTCTGTCACACTTAGCTTTCTTTCTTTCTTCTTTCTTCCTTCTTCTTCTTCTTCTTCTTCTTCTTCTTCTTCTTCTTCTTCTTCTTCTTCTTCTTCTTCTTCTACTTCTCCTCCTCCTCCTCCTCTTTCCTCCTCTTCCTCCTCCTTCTTCCATTTTTCCAAACCAGCATCCTGACTCTACAGTTTCAGCTTCCTGCCCAGAGCTAATTCTCTGTAGTTCTCTAGATGCCATCTGTGTGCAGATTCTGTCAATGAAATAGCTGTTTCCCTACTGTCAGGATGCTTATTACAGGGCTAAGTTTTCATGATATGGTTCTGCTGCACCTGAAGTGATAGATAGACTTGCCCACTGACACTGAAGTTAATATTGTCTGGGGACAGAGTGCTCGAAAAGGCTCAGTGTGTTACCAGAAAACTGGCTTTTTTGGTATGTGCATAAGATCAAAAAGGTTTCAAAAAGACCATAGATAAAAGGAAGATAAAAACAGATACTGGCCGGGCGTGGTGGCGCACGCCTGTAATCCCTGTACTTGGGAGGCAGAGGCAGGCGGATTTCTGAGTTTGAGGCCAGCCTGGTCTACAGAGTGAGTTCCAGGACAGCCAGGGCTACACAGAGAAACCCTGTCTCGAAAAACCAAAAAAACAAAACAAAACAAACAAACAAAAAACCACCACTACCACCACCACAACAACAAAACCAACCAAAAAAAACCCCAAACAACAACAACAACAACAACAACAACAACAACAACAACAACAGATACTGAAGACTAAGAAGCAAACCTTTGGGTGGCAGGAGCACATTTTAGTTATTTTTCCTTTGGCGTTTGTAGGACACAGGTGTCATATGTGCAGCTAAGAAGATACCGGGACAAAAACTGCTGCAGGAAGCAGCGGGGCAGGAATCAAGCACCAAGGGTGGAGGTGGAAGTCCTGGCTGATCCACCATGGAGGATGTCTTAGCACAGCTTCCTGAAAGGCCTGCATGTCTATGCTCTGGGACAAGGTTTACATTGCTAGCTGCGGCTCAGTTACAGAGGCGGCCTGACTCCTTCTAAACCATGGAAGACAGATGATGTCAAAATTGTATGTAGGGGCTGGAGAGATGGTTCGGAAGTTACGAGCAATGACTGCTTCTAGAGCACCTGGGTTTGAATCCCAGCACTCCATGGTGGCTAACAAGCAACCGTGACTCCAGTCCCAGGGTACTGGATGTGGTCTCTATTCTGTAGGGGACAGACATGCAAGCAGGCAAAACACCCATACATACATGCAAACTTACATTTTATAAATAATACATATTTTTAAAGTATAGAATAGAGTTTATTCAGGGCATGGGATGGGAGTTAAGGGGGTAGTAGAGGCAGAGAAAGGCAGAGAAGGAGAGAGCAGAGAAGCAGAGGCCGGCCATGACCAAGTGAAGATAGGGGGGAGGGGAGGAGAGCCCAAGAGCAACAATTTTTTTTTTTAATTAAACAAATTCTTCATGTGGCTTGGCATCTGAATTCAAGACAACTCATCAATGGAGGAGAAATCCACACCGCTCTGCTACGATTAGTCACCACTATCCACGAGCTGCACTCAGGGCACCTCTAAACCCTGTAACCTGTGCCTGGTAAGGACATGTGAAGTTTACTTGCCTTTCCCATCTGTGTTGAACGTGGAACTGACCTCAGTATAGGCTGGGGCTTATCCTGCTCTGCACCATACCGTACACTGCTTATGCAGCTGTGGTCCTTACCTGATGTGGAAGGAGTGACCCCGGCCTGCTGGGCTGACACTCCACAGTGGGAGTCTCCAACATCAACTCAGAAAGCTTTTTTGTTTTTAGTTCCTATGCTAACCTTCACCTGACATAAAAACATTTTTTATTTCATTTTCTTTATGTATTTTGTGTGTGTGTGTCTGATGCAGCACAACAAGCACGTGGAAGTCAGAGGACAATTAAGTCAGTTCTCTCCTTCCTCTTTGTCAGACTTGGGGGTTAAACTCCGGTCTCTGGTCTTTACCCTCTGAGTCTTCTCACGTGCTTCCTTTACCTTATTTAGATGATCTGCAGTTAATCCTTAATAAAAGTGTAAGCCTCAAATAGTATATCTTTAGGTACTACTCAAATATTATGCCTTTAGGTCCTAAAACTTACTTGAAACAAAAAAACTAGTTATGACAGGGAAAAAACAAAAACAAGCAAAATAAATCCAAATCCAAGATACAACTCCTGAAAAAAATAAGTGGTCTAAACCAGAGAACCCAGTGAATCCCTTGGTCTGTTCATTACTATCGGGACAGTGACTGGATGGGCAGGGCACCGGCTGGACCTCCCATTACTTTAATCCAACATTGCTTCCCAGGTCCCTTCTATAAGGCATGCCCACTGACCGTGCCCAGACATGAACACTGGGGGAGGGTGGAGGGGGAAAGTGGGGGTGCGAGGGGGGACGGGGGCAACATAAGAGTTCATGAAGTGAGGCGGGGGAAGGAGGGGTGCAGTCTGAGCCTGACATGAGGCTACCATTTGAGAACATTCCTTTATCAGAAGCCTGTCTGAGGATTCTTTTTTTTTTTTTTAATTTTTTTTTTTTTTTTTTGGTTTTTTGAGACAGGGTTTCTCTTTGTAGCCCTGGCTGTCCTGGAACTCACTCTGTAGACCAGGCTGGCCTCGAACTCAGAAATCCGCCTGCCTCTGCCTCCCAAGTGCTGGGATTACAGGTGTGCGCCACCACACCTGGCTTAATTTTATTTTTTTATATTCTTTGTTTACATTACAAATGCTTTCCCCTTTCCTGGTTCCCCCCTCACCATATGTCCCATAAGTCCTCTTCCCTCCTCCCATTCCCATTTCTCTGTTCTGGTACTCCTCCGCAATACTGGATCAAGTCTTTTCAGGACCAGGGCCCTTTCCTTCCTTCTTCTTGGGAATCATATGATTTGCTAATTGTGTCTTGAGTATTCAGAGCTTCTGGGCTAATTAATATCCACTTATCAGTGATTGCATTTTATGTGTATTCTTTTGTGATTGGGTTACCTCACTTAGGATGATATTTTCCACTTCCAACCATTTGCCTAAAAATTTCATGAATTCATTGTTTTTAATTGCTGAGTAGTATTCCATTGTATAAATATACCACATTTCCTGTATCCACTCCTCCACTGAGGGACATCTGGGTTCCTTCCAGCTTCTGGTTATTATAAACAAGGCTGCTATGAACATAGTGGAGCATGTGTCCTTGTTGCCTGCAGGGGAATCCTCTGGGTATATGCCCAGGAGTGGTATGACAGGGTCCTCTGGAAGTGTCATGCCCAGTTTTCTGAGGAACCGACAGACCGATTTCCAGAGTGGTTGTACCAGCTTGCAATCCCACCAGCAGTGGAGGAGTGTTCCTCTTTCTCCACAACCTCGCCAACACCTGCTGTCTCCTGAGTGTTTAATCTTAGCCATTCTGACAGGAGACACATATGCTCAACTTGTAGGACTTTCCCCTAATAATCCAGAGGAAGTTGGTTACACTGCTGACGCTCTCCCACAATCCAGAATTCACTGGAAAGAAGTGAGCCGTGTAGTGCTGACGGTGCAGAACCAGCATAGTAGAGAGCCCTGCTCATAGAAGAGAGTGAAATGTGAACGTGTTCAGGAACTCGCCAGTCAAACAGTGAGCCTAGACTAAATGGAGTACATTTGAAATGACCATCAAGGCCAGAAGAGGGTGAGGAGGGTCCCTCGAGCCTGTGAAAATGAGGCCAGTGTAGGTGACACAGTGAGACTCTACCTCAAAAAATACAAATGAACAAACAAACAAAACAAACAATCTGTATTTGTTCTAGCAAGCGGGAGTCTCTGCTACCTGGCTGCCTGCAGCCCTTTGATTGTTCAAAGCAACCAAATAAACGTGAGACGATCAGCTAATGCAGTGCTCTTCGCTTCCCAGGCCTGACATCAAACACAACAGCGCTTTCTCCGCAGCAGCTTCTTACGCTGTATTCAGAGCAATTAACTTCCAGGGAAGGACAGAGAGGAAGCCAGGCTTATCAAAGACGGTTGAAATCAGTGTGTGGTTACTTACGATGAGCTGCTTCAGCCCCACAAAGGACTGTTCCACTGAGCTGGCATTTAAGACCTGCCTCTTTGCTGCAGCCTTCTCACCCAGGAAGCGAAGCATCAAGTCTTTAACTGCATCTCCCTGGAAAGAATGTGGGAGAGAGAGAGGCAGAGATAATGAAATGTTTACGGCTTTGCACAACAAAACTGCCACCAGCCAGAAGCTAAGCCATAACTTCTAGAAGATTCCTAGTTTTACAACTCTTCTTTATTTTGAGAAGAAAATAGTATATCACCACCGTATCACGCTTTCAGTAGAAACTACAACCTGTCAATGACAGAGATTTCCAGCACAGGAGAGAAGCCCCATGAGGTGACACACTCAAGAGAAGCACAATGTGGAAGACCACACACGCTCGTGTGCAGCAGCTCCTCAAGCTTACTGGGATGCCTTGTGTGTGTGAGAGAGAGAGGCAGTACCTCCACCAGCATGCTGGTGGCCCCCTCTTGAGGCTAAGTCCACTAGCCAAGCCCCATTTGAACAGGACTCTTGCCACAGACTTGTACCCAGGGCTCTGGGCTTGCTGGAGTTGGAGGATGGCACTTTAAAACTGTCTCTGCTCTGGGCCATTTTTTGCCTCCTAACTTTATTCTTTTTGATATGCCCATCTGGAAGCAAGATGGAAGATATTAACTGTTACTTCAAGCATTTTGCTTCCTTTAAAAGGGAAGTCACAAATGAGCAGGAGGAGGAAAGGCCCAAGTGAACCCACTGGGAGAAAGGTCCTAAGGGCCCGGAACGACAGGAGCAGTCTAACTGACAGACCAAGAAGAATGGGACATACCAAATGAGGAGTTTACAAGCTCTTGATTGTCTACAAGTATTCACTATGCTCACACCAAGAAGCTGTGACAGTGCAGAGCACTGTGCTGCACAGGCTGCAGGAGAAGCCAAACCTGCTTGCTGGGATGGCGCCTCCAGTCCTGCAGATGCTGTCTGTTCTTCAGACACCTGGAGAGGTGGGCTGCCTCCCTCAGCAGGAGGCCATCTGGGCTCTGTGCTGTTTCTGGCTGTGTGGTGGTTGAGCCTGGGGCTTAAAGAGGCCAGGCCACGTATCCTACTACGCTGGGGCAAATATTTAGGAGCAGCAATTTTGTAATTTCTGCTTTTGAAGAATAAGGTTGAAATACTCCAACTATCACAGCCATGAGAATAGTGGAATGATCTAGAAGCAATCTTTAAAGAGCAAATTAAAAAAAGGGCTAAACTGTGAGATTCCATGAACTACAAAAATCCTACCTGTGCCAAATGCAGAGAATTTCTGGAGCTGTGGAGGCAGAGAGCTGGGCAAAAGGCAAACTCAAATTTGAATCTCCTGCATCCCAGTGACATTCTCCACTAATGAGATCACATTGTAAGTTCTTTTCCTTAAAATTTAATTTCTGTAAAGATGGCTCAGCGGGTGACAGTGCTTCCTTCGAATCACACAAGCCTGGAAACCCAAACTCAGTCCTGGAAATCCAGGCAAAGTTGGAGGGGTGAACCAACTCTATCAAGCTGTCTCTGACCTCCACATGCTCTGCAGAACATGTACACACACACACACACACACACACACACACGCACGCACGCACGCACGCACGCACGCACGCATGCACGCACATGCACACGCGCACACACGCACAGAGACACACACATAAATACACATGCACACATACACACTGCACAAACAAATAATGTAAAAATTATAAGAGGATTAGTTATAACAGCAGACTCTTTGGGTAGAAAGGTATGGCTGACAGCCCAAAACAATCACCACACATCTTATGACACAGCCTGTGTCTGCTGTGTTCCTTAACTGAAGGTGAAGATGGCAGGAAAGATGATGGAGTGGCCTACTTTGCATTCTTCATGGCCACTAGAACGAGAGGAAGCTGTACTGCTGCCATGGGCTGGGATGTGACTGCAACCTCAGGTCCGCTCTAGCCCAGGAAAGGATGGGGGGGGGGTGGTCATGGAGGGCAGGCCGTGAGTACACCACACCCTTCTCCTGAAGGGCATGAGTAATTTTTTTTTTTTTTTTTTTTTTTTTTTTTGGTTTTTTGAGACAGGGTTTCTCTATGTAGCCCTGGCTGTCCTGGAACTCACTCTGTAGACCAGGCTGGCCTCGAACTCAGAAATCTGCCTGCCTCTGCCTCCCAAGTGCTGGGATTACAGGCGTGCGCCACCACCGCCCGGCAGCAAGCATGAGTAATTCTTGAAGGTCAGAGTGCTGGGATCTGAACTCAGGTCTCTGAAAAAGCAGCAAGTGATCCTGATTGCTCAACCATCTCTCTAGCCCAGCCCCAAGACTGATGAAATCGTTACATTTTCTCCTTTTTAGATGTATTTATTTTATATGCACGAGTGTTTCACCTGCATGGGTGTATGTGTATGGCTGAAACCCTTACAGTTTAGAAGGAGGTGTCAGATCCCTGGGAACTGGGGTTACGGACGACTGTGAGCTGCTATGCAGGTGCTGGGAATTGAACCCGAGTCCTCAGAATATCATGTGCTCTTCTTAACCACCAAGCCCAGAGTGGTTAAATCTTTAGAGCATCCTGGGAAGAAGCACAGATGAGCTAGAGAAGACAAGGTGTCCCTGTGCCTTTAGAAATAGAGCTGTAGGACTGGAGAGATGGCTCAGCGGTTAAGAGCACTGACTGTTCTTCCAGAGGTCCTGAGTTCAGCTCTCAGCAACTACATGGTGGCTCACAACCATCTGTAATGGGATCAGATGCCCTCTTCTGGTGTGCCTGAAGATAGCTACAGTGTACTCATTATATATATATATATATATATATATATATATATATATATATATATATTCTTAAAAAAAAGAAAAGAAAATGTAACCTACCAGGTTACATTAAAAAAAAAGAAAAGAAATGAAGATGTAATAAGTTTTCAAACTAACAACAGCTAGGAGGATGTAGATGGACTAATAGGCTTATGATAAAAAAAAAAAGAGGGTCTTGGCTTCAACAGATACCATAAGACTATGTACTAGCAAGGCCCAGAATAGGGAAAATATTTGCTATAGATATTACTCACTTCCATTAGCATAGTTAAAGAGCTTTTTAAAGTCAGGCAGTAACATTAAGACAGATATCCAAAACTTAAAGACAAAAAAAAAAAATTAAATAGACAACTTCACAAATTGTTATCTGAGGGCTAGCAGGATGGCTCAGAGGGGGAAGATGGTGCCAAGCCTGATGACCTGGGTTTGGTCCTCAGGGCTCACCTGCTAGAAGCAGAGAGCTGCCTTCTGCAAGTTGTCTATTGATTTCCGGATGTGTCTCCTCCCAACAAATAAGTATATAAATATAAGGAAAAAAAGATTTTAAAAGCATCATATATGGCAAAAGGTGCTTGATATTGAAAGTGACTAGAATGCAGATTCAGTTTCCAAGGAAACAGCATAGCCACCAGGACTGTAAAGTAAAGCAACAACAGCGACAACAACACGTCCACAAATTTACTAGAACAACCAACTACACAATGCCGGAGACAATGTAAACTGGCGTGTCCATCTTAGAAGCCATCTGCTTCTTATTGCCGAGTTAAACACACATTATCCATAGACAAGCTAAAGAAAACAACGGGTGGAATAATCCACACAGAGGACTCTGCACAAATGTCTTGAACTCCCAGCCCTCTGCCTCAGCTTCCCTCATGCTGGGTTATCGGCACTCAACACACCTCGCCTGAAACATAAGTTGCTAACAGGAATGTGAGTGTGTATGACACACATACACATGGACACACACTGGCTGCAGGATTAGTTTCCTTGGTCTGAACCCTGCTCACAGCTTTAACACAGGGTAGATCTGGAACTAATTCGTGCTGTGCTGGACATCTGCAGGCACAGCCCAGTGTACGTGTATCTGCATGCTGGACATCCTCGGCAGGTGCAGCCATAGCATGCAGTAGCAGCAACAACAGCTACTACTGATGTGAGAAGCTGAGACTTTCTGTGGGAAGTCATGGCAGAAGAGACTTAACTATCCGTGAAACTCTGTTTTTACTTTCTAGGGATACAATACCTTACTTTTGCCTCATTAACCTGATCTTCAGGCTGCTGTGGTCAAGTGCCTGAGTCCTGGGCCAAGGGACACAGGGAAGGGTACACACACTTCGTTCTCCAGTGACACACCCATTGAAGGGATGCTCAAGTGCCCTACCTTCCCTCGCCCTGATGGTGGGGAGTCCTGACAGGTGGATATGCTTTTGTTGATATGCCTGCCACCCCACAGCCCTGGCCACATTCAGCTGACTTTCCACTATACGGACCCAGACTCCGATCCAATCCAGCCACTGTCACTTAGGTTGCGACGGGATTAGTGTAGCTCAGCAGAAATTCCAACTTGAGGTTCACTGAAGTTTTACTGTTCCATGGATATCTCTGGGTCACAGCCCCTTCAATGTAAGGTTCATCCAATATATGCTTCTGAGATCCTCAAAGAAGTTTTGTGTGTCCCCAGATACTCCATTTTTTCCCAGATGCTATTTGATTTGCTTATTTGATTTCTAGCTTTGTTTTATTCCTGTGACTCTGTGTAAAAGCTACATGTGCAGTACCTGCAGAGGCCAGAGGAGGACCCCACGTCCTGGAGCTGCAGTCACAGGAGGCTGTAAGCTGCCTGACCTGGGTGCAACAAAACTTGGGTCCTTGGCAAGAGCAAAAGCACTTTTAACCACAGAGCCACTTCTCCAGCCCTCTAATTCTACTTTAAAAAGGAGTGTGGTTAAGGACAAAACATTTTTGTTTGTTTATTTTTGTTATAGCTTTTTTAAAGTGAGGTCTCATATAGCCCAATGTCTTAGGATTACTATTGCTGTGATGAAATACCATGACCAAAAGCAACCCGGGGAGGAAAAGGCTTATTTGGCTTACACTTCCATATCACTCTTCATCATTGAAGGGAGCAGGACAGGAGCTCAAACAGGGCAGAAACCTGGAGGTAGAAGCTGACTCAGAGACTATGGAGGGGTGCTGCTTACTGGCTTGCTCTCCTTGGCATGCTCAGCCCAGGATGGTACCATCAATCACTATTAAGAAATGTTATACAGCAAGATCTCATGGAGGCATTGTCTCAGTTGCCGTTCCTTCCTTTCAGATAACTATAGCTCCTGTCAAGTTGACCTAGATCAGCATACCTGGTTTGATTTTAACCTTGGTACTTAGGTTGACCCTGAACTCCTGATCTTCTTGTCTCTACTTCACAAAAACGGGGATACAGGTGTGCACTAACTATGCCTGGCATTATCTATTCTCAAAAATATATTTAACTGACAAAAAATTATGGGTATTCAGAGGGTCCAACATGCTGGTTTAATATTTGGATAGGGTGTATTGAATAACACAAATTAATCAAATAATACCACTAGCCATAGTTACATTGTGTGTGTGTGTGTGTGTGTGTGTGTGTCTGTGTGTCTGTGTGATATAAACCAGCTCTCATAAATTCTAAGTTAACTAAAGAGTACTCTAACTGGATCATAATACTGCATATTAGATCTCACTCATCCAACACACCTCAAATATGGTTCCCACAAATTGCTACTGTACTCTTGGACCAGGAGTTCAGATTTTTGTTTTTGTTTGTTTGTTTGATTCTATAAGAAAGAATATGTGGTATCTCTGTTTCTTTGCTTGAGTTACTTCATTTACTATTACATCCTTCCAAGACAGAAAACCATCAGCTGCCATGTATCAAATGTAGTAAAACTGTTTCAAAAACAAGCACAACAATCAAAACTAGCACAAATCCAGCCATGCCGTTCCAATTTCACCCTCAAAGGGAGTCGAGCTCATTCTCTATCTCTGCACCCAAAGCGGATTCTCAGGCTGTCTGTGTGGCTCTGTTATGAAGGCTATTCTGAACTCAGGAGTTCCGCTTTTTCTAAGATACTGACTTGATTTCAGTTGGATCATGTGGTTAATTCCAGTTGTAATATCTTGAAGCACCTCCATGCTGCTTTCCATAATGGCTTACTAATTTACATTCACTGTGATTACTGCTATCACCCGTCTTGTTGTTAACAGCCATCCTAACAGGAATGAGGTGACATTTTCTGTGATTTCCATTTTCCAGATGATTAGAGGCAACTTCTAGTTCTTCAGCTCAGACATAGATCTGAAATATAATTTGTCATCTTTATGGTAGATACACACAGCACAACGTAAGATAGAGCACGCGGAACCACAGAGAGAGCCCCGAGAATGTCAGCGGGTGCAGACATTATAGGAAATCCTTAAAAGATTCTGTGAAAGAATAACAAATATGAGCTGGGTGCGGTGGCTCAGGATTGATCGCACACTCAGGAGGCTACGGCAGGAGGATTATGAGTTTGATATTAGCCTGAGTTACACAGCAAGTTCAAGGGCTACCTGGGTTATGTAGAAAAACTGTCTCAAAAGCAAACAGAACAAACAAATGAAACTACCACATAATCCAGCTATGCCATTCCAAGTTTACTCTCAAAGGAAGCCAAGCACATGAAATCAGCACACCTCAGGGGTACCTGACATCCACATGTACTGCAGCCCAGCACAGAGACCCGGCATGCCTGTGTACTGCAGCCCAGCACAGAGACCAGACACCCACGTGTACTGCAGCCCAGCACAAAGACCTGACACTCACGTGTACTGCAGCCCAGCACAGAGACCAGACACCCACGTGTACTGCAGCCCAGCACAGAGACCTGACACTCACGTGTACTGCAGCCCAGCACAGAGACCCGACATTCATGTGTACTGCAGCAGTAGGCCTACGAGAGTCAAAATGCAGAAGCAGCCTAGATGCCATCAACAGATGAGTGGATAAAGACAAGATGGCCTAGACACATGATGGAATTTTATGCTGCCATACAGAAGAACGAAGTCATGTCACTTGAGGGAAATATATCCCAGTGCAGACTTTTTTTTTTTTTTTTTTTTTTTTTTTTTTGGTCTACAACTCACTTTGTAGACCAGACTGGCCTTGAACTCAGAAATCCGCCTGCTTCTGCTTCCCAAGTGCTGGGATTAAAGGTATCTACCACCACCACCTGGCTTTTTTTTTTTTTTTAAAGATTTATTATATATATATATATATATATATATATATATATATTTTTTTTTTTTTTTTTCCCCGAGACAGGGTTTCTCTGTGTAGTCCTGGCTGTCTTGGAACTCACTCTGTAGTCCAGGCTGGCCTCGAACTCAGAAATCCGCCTGCCTCTGCCTCCCAAGTGCTGGGATTAAAGGCGTCCACCATCACACCTGGCTTTTTTTTTTTTTTTAAAGATTTATTTATTATTATATGTAAGTACACTGCAGCTGTTTTCAGACACCCCAGAAGAGGGCGTCAGATATCATTACGGATGGTTGTGAGCCACCATGCGGTTGCTGGGATTTGAACTCAGGACCTTTGGTAGAGCCAGTGTTCTTAACCACTGAGCCATCTCTCCAGCCCCCCCCACCCCCCCAGTGGAGACTATTTTAAATGAAATGGTTTCACATGGTTCATGTACAATGAGGATTCTATGTTAAAAAAGTACAAGCTGGTAGCCGGGCGTGGTGGCGCACGCCTGTAATCCTAGCACTTGGGAGGCAGAGGCAGGCGGATTTCTGAGTTCGAGGCCAGCCTGGTCTACAGAGTGAGTTCCAGGACAGCCAGGACTACACAGAAAAACCCTGACTTGAAAAAACCAAAAAAAAAAAAAAAAAAAAAAAAAAAACAAGCTGTGAAAGTAGAAAGGGGACTCTATTGGGTGAGGGAAGGACCCAAGGTAGGGAGCACGAGAGTACAATAAAAGGGGAAAGAGAAAGACAAATATCTTAGGTTCTTTTCCATATGTGGAGGTTAGATTAACGCACGCGCGTGTGCACACACACACACACACACACACACACACACACGTGCACGCACGGCAAGCAGAACACACTCTGGAGGAAAGAAGCTGGCCAGTGACAGAGAGAACAGGGACTGATGGAAGGTTAATGTGAGCGAAAGACACGCCCTCTGTGTCTGCAGATGTCACAGTGAAGATCTATGAGACTGTGTGCCTGCTACACAGGACGAAGAGGAATGAACGCCATCTATCTGGGCTAGCTTTATGTGAACCTGGCACAGGCTAGTGTCACCAACAGGGAAGGAGCCTAAGATGGGCTGCAGGAAAACCTATAGGGCATGTCCTTAGTGACAGACAGTAGAGTGCCCAGACCACAGTGCCATGGTGGATGGGGCCATTCCTGGGCTGGTGTTCTGCGCTTTCTAAGAAAGCAGGCTGAGCAAGCCATGGAGAGCAGGCCAGAAAGAAGCACTGTTCCCTGGCCTCTGCATCAGCTCTTGCCTCCAGGTTCCTGCCCTCGCTGCTTTGGATGATGAATGTTATAAGGAACAGTGACTGAAATAAACCTTTCTCTCCCCATATTGGTTTTGGTCTTTTTTTTTTTTTTTCTGTCACAGCAATAGTAACCCTAAGACACCATCTAGCATACTTGAAGGAAAATGCATGTCTTTGTGGGATGCTACTAGAATTGAATATAGCTTTCCAAACATAACTCTAAGGCTTCTCTAACTTAATTTGATTGTCACCAGAGTTGCTGAATAAATAAGTAAAAAAAAAAAAAAAATCCCATAAAAATGAAACCTTTAATTAGGTAAGCCTCTTGGAAAATAAACCTCAATCTAAGTAATTATAGAGCTGATTTAAAACAAAGGACACTCTACCCACAACAGTGTCAGGGGGAGAACATCTGACTGGCATCTTGTACACAGAACTTCACTGAAGAAAGCCACATCTACACTGAAGGCTCTGCAAGGCTGATGACTAATTAGAACTTCTTGGCTGCAGACGCCTGGAGAGTTACAGACCCACATCTAGACTCTTCAGGCTACTCAGTCATCCATCATCCTGCTCTGGGTTTGACCCAATCTACTACTAATACTACTCAGCTAACACTACTGAAACGTACTCTTAAGGCTCCTTTTTGGTGGTGGTGGTGGTGGTGGTGGTGGTGGTGGTGGTGGTGGTGGTGTGTGTGTGTATGAGTGTTTGTCTATCTGGGGCTATGTACACCCGAGTAAAATGCCTTCAGAAGCTGCAAGAGTGTATTGGTTCCTTTGGAGCTGGAGTTATAGGCAGCTGTGAGCTGTCTGATGTTGGTGCTGGAAACCAAACTTAGTGCTCTGGAGGAGCAGCAAGCACTGAGCCTTCTCTCTAGCCCTAGGATATATCCTTTAATTTTTTTCAAAATATTATTTTCCTTTATGTCTATGAGTGTTTTGCTGCATGAATGTCTGTGTACCACATGCGTACCTGAAGAGGTCAGAAAAGGTTGTCAAATCCCCTGGAACTGGAGTTAGAGAGAGATGTCAACCACCATGTGGATTCTGGGAATTGAACCAAGGTCCTCTTGAAGAGTAGCCAGTGCTCTTAACCACTGAATTATCTTTCCAGCTCTAGAATGCATTTGGGTGGGACATACAATTGGGGTGTGCCCTGGTTGTACTGGAACTCACTCTGTAGACCAGGTTGGCCTCGAACTCAGAAATCTGCCTGCCTCTGCCTCCTGGAGTGCTTGGGATTAAAGGCACACACAGCCTCATCTTAGAATGCATTCTCTTTTTTTTTCTCATTAATTTATTATCCTGATTGACGCCCCTCTTCCTCCCAGTACCCCCTCACATGGCTCCTTCTCCTAACCCTCCTCCCCTTCACCTCTGAGAAGATGGTGGGGGGGGGGATTCCTCTCTGGGTACCAACCCACCCTGGCACCTCAAGCCACTGCAGGACTAGGTACATCCTCTTCCACTAAGGCTAGACAGGGGAAGAGGAGTCACATGCAGGCAACAGAATCAGGGAAAGTCCCCACTCAGTTTTTGGGGGACCTAACAGACCACAAGGCTCTAGGCACACAAAAGCTAAGCATGCCATCAGACAGCCTCGGAGACCCATGGCAAGATGCTCCCTCCTTCTGACTTTGCTGCAGCAGCCTATCTGATGTCCCCAAATGTATCCGGTAAGTGACTTGATTCATGACTTTCTTTTGTTCTATGACTATAAAGGTACATATATAAGTGTTTCCATGTTGGAACAAGTTATTCAAGGCAACTTCAATCTACATTCCCAGGCCATGGTCACTCACATTTGGCTCAGAATAAACTATTTTTTATTTTATTCCTTTTGAAGTAAGAGCTGCATTTTGCACTGATGAACGTTAAAGCCTTGTTTGCATGGAAAGCCAACAGAAGGAATTCATTGTCAAACCAACCTCAAGCGTTCTGCAAAAACACTCCATAGCACTTCTCTTCAAAGTGAAGTACAATGGTTTTTCTTTTCTACCCCAAGAACACAACCGTTTTCCAGCGTAATGTAGAACTGGCGAGAAGCGGGGACCATCCACACACAAGTGCCACTCCGAGGCAGTGTTAGCTCAAACTCCACTTCCATAAGGTGAGACAGGCTAACTTAAGAGGAGGCAGGAAGAAAACAGCAGCATCATAGTTGACTCTGGGAGGAGGCTCTACATGTGGTGGGTGCTCCCGAACCCAGCTGGCCAATGAATGCCCTGCTATTTCGTGGGGGCTTCAGGAAAGGGCCTGAGTAACTGAAGCTAGGATGAGGGGGACCGATCACAGAGCCTCTGGATTTGACTTCACTGGAGGTAACCCTGCTGAGTCATGGTTTGAGACAGGGTTTCTCTGTGTAGCCCTAGCTGTCCTGGAGCTCCCTCTGTAGACCAGGCTAGCCTCTATCCCACAGAGATCTTCCTGCCTCTGCCTCCAGAGTGCTGGGATTAAAGGTATGCACCACCAGGCCTGGCCTCACCTCGGTAGTGTTTCTTAAGCATGGCTTACATCCGGAGAAGATGCTCTTTCGTTGTGTAACACACCCCAGCTTCTGCAGATACTTAGCATTTTGCTAAACCTCCCAATGCTTTTGACAACTAGAGTAAACTGTTTCCTCAAGTTACTAAAGGCACCCTCTGGGACCCATCAGGTTACGGCCTCCTGCCCTGCCCTCCCCTGCATTCTATGGGCTAGAGGAAGGGAGCATGGCAAACACGACACAGGAAGGCACTGAGGCCACCTTGCTGCTCCAGAAAGAAGCAGGCAGGACCCACATGTCTAAGAAGCACACTCAGTATGTTCTGCTTAGGCGGCTGCAGATATAGCTGCTGTCAAGCCTAGTAACTAGAAAAGCCAGAGTTAATATCGGTCTCTCTGTTGTACACATTCCTAAAGAGATTGCATGCGGTGAGAGATGGACACAGAAACACTGCTCATCCTACCTGAATGTTGTCAAACTTGAGGCCGGGCATAGTGAGGTTCTCCTTGTCTATGAACACAGTGCCATACTGCTGGGTTGCTACTGACATCAGGACTTCTCTGGTCGCCTGACTGGGAAGCCATGCGTCGTTCCTCCGGTCCATCTCGCTCATGCTCAGGGCTGTGGCGAAGGGGTCATCACTTCCTGCAAACACAGCCTGGATCTGTGAGAATGGCTTTGGAGATTCGGAGACATCCAGAGGGGACCGAGAAGCACCTGAGTCCGATCTATCCATTCTTGTAGAGTAAGATGGGCTGGTGGAATCTGGTGACTTTTCTCCTACAGGGGCAGCGAGTGAAGACAGCTTTTCTGGAACCGGGGAGCCCGCATTGGGATTACTGACTGAAATGAAAGTAGAAGTTGTGAAGGAATCAAAGAAGTCAGAGGCCAAGGAATTAGAGCTCACTGTATCTCCAAAAAAGGTACTCAGGCTGGGGCTGGGCTGGACCATTGGAGGAGGGGTCTTGGCTGAAGTCTCACTGGTGCTACTGAAACTGGGCGATTTCACCATTTGGGACTCGAAGCCGTCCTGTAGAAACAGGTTTGGCTGGGAGGGACTGGGGGTAGCCTGGCTGAAGATGGTGCAGACAGGCAAGGGCTCGTCTTTGGAGGAGGACTGGTTGGAGGACACTTCTGAGGTCTGCTCTTCTGGGGGCGCGAGGCTGTCCTTGGGCCCCACTTCCTCCAGGCCAGCATTCTCCAGGGCAGGCATGCCCGTCACATCCTCCTGTGGCGAGTCTTCTTTCAGAGAGGCTCTGCTCTCAGGCGTCATGTCTGAGATGTCTCTGGGAGTATCGTCTCCATCGGTTTCGCTGCCATTACTCAGAGTGTCCACCACTTCTTTGTCTGTGCTACTGGGCAGTCTGTGATCAGTGGTACCTCTGGGGGGCTCCCCAACATCCTGCAGACAGCCGAGGTCGCCTACATCACCCTCGCTGTTGTTAGGGGAGTCGGAGATGAGCACGCTCTCCATCATGTGCTCATTAAGCTTATCCCCAAAGCTGTGAGAACCCTCCGACGTGGGCTCGTTCTCTTCAGATGCAAACTCATCTCCACCAAGGTCAATGGTCTCCTCAGGGTACAACGGCTGGCCCTCCTCTTCGGGAGACTCCGGCTCTGGGATGTTTTCAGGACCAGCTTGGGCTGGAGGAGATGCCTCCCTCAGGCTCTGCTCACCATCTTTAGCTGTTTCCATGTTGTCTAAAAACAGAGACAGTTGTGAATCACACCACTGTCTTATTTAAAGTATTGGTACATGAACTTGCTTTTCTTTTCTGAGAGAGGATCGCACATAACCTGCGTGACTTGAACTCACAACCTCTGCAGTTCTGAGACATGGGCTGTGCTGCTTTTTTCTTGGTGCTCAATGGAACACATATTTAATAGTTCCACATCCAAATGGCACAAAATTAGAAGTTTCTAGTTTTCTAGTTTACTTATTTTTTAATTAGGATAAAATACACATAAAATTTGCTAGCCACCATTTTTAAGTGTACAGTTCAGTAATGTTTAGTACGTTCTCATTATTGTCCAATTAACCTCCAGAATGTTAGTCATCTTGCAAAACAAGAGTTCTATACCCATTTAATGCTCCCCTGTACTCACACACAGATGACCGCCATCCTATTTTTCATCTTTTATATTTCCTAGGGACCTCAAGTAAGTAGAAACATAAAGCATTCATCATGACATCCGTGGCCCACTGCAATATATAGTGTAGAAGTAAATGAGTGCTGCCTGCCCTTACTGTGAAGTTGGGATTCACCCCTGCCCCCATTTCCGGCCCAACCATATCTATCTCATAGCGTCCTCCAAGGGCCTTGTCTGGGTACTGAGAACAGCAACACATCTTGATAGGAACAACAAGCTCTTGAGAAGAGCTAGAGGGTAACCACTGGCAACGGACAGTGTGAAGCTCATCCACAGACTGCTCTGCTCTGCCCAGGGTCCTCCACTCAGAACTCCATCATGACTGCTGCGTTCCCGTAGGCTCTGGGGGGTGTCGTGAGCACCGGCTTGATGACGCCTTTTGCCCCCTTTCAGTCAGGCTGCTGTCGGCTTCTGTTGGCTATTGTACGCTCTGACTGGATGAGGTTTGGCTGTCTACTGGTTGCTTCAGTCTGCTCTCTTTGCCTCCTACATGCTCACTCATCGGAACTGGAAAGCACAGTCACCATAGTTCATTCTCCACGCTGTGCAGAACACCCATGCGGCAGCACGAGTGGGCTTCCCTTCCCTCTGACAGGTGAATAACACCACCACACCGCAGGCAAGTGGCAGCGAGCTCATTCATTGACCTGTTAAATGGATCCTTGGGTTCCTTCTAGCCTCTAGCCAATTGTGCACAGTGCTTTTGTGAACAGTATGTGTGTGTGTGTGTGTGTGTGTGTGTGTGTGCGCATCTTTGAGGCTCTAATTTCAATTCTTTGGTACAGCAAATTCCTATTTCAATGCCCAGAGATCAATGTGCTAGATCACGACCATCACATTTTGCCTGTTTTTAAAGACACAATTTCTCCCGGGAGCCCTGTCTGACCTGGAACTCAACTCTGTAGACCAGGCTGGCCTTGAATTCAGAGATCCGCCTGCCTCTGCCTCCTGTGTGCTGATAAAGGCATGCACCACCACTGTCAACAGCAGTCACCTCTTATTTTCAGAAGAAACTTCAGTTTTTCTACTACAGTTTTCCCATCCACTGTAATAGTGTATGCTCACTCCTATTTCACTACACACTGGCTGGCTGATACTTATTATTATTATTATTATTATTAATTATTACTTTTTTGGCGTTTACTTAGTTTCTTAATATGTGCGAGAATTTGCTTTTATAAATAAAGGTGTTAGGTAACCTAAGCTGGCCTTAAATTTGTTATAGCCTACGACAACTTTGAAATCCTGAACCTCCTGCCTCTACTTCCCAAATGGTGAGAGATATAGGCTCAGCACCAACACCTTGTCTTACTGTATTTATTCATTTGTGTAGTTATGGTCAGAAGACAATCATTTGGAAGTATGCCTCTTCTTCCATCATGTGGGCCCTGTGGATCCAGCTCATGTTATCAGGATTGGTGGCAGACACTGAGCCATCCTGTCGACCCTTGTTTTAGTTTTTAGATTGATTCTATTCATTCTTTCTTTCTTTTGAGGGGCAGGGGTGTCTCCCTACTTAGCCCAGGCTGACCTCAAACTTAAAATCGTCCCATCACAACCTCCTTTACGCTGGGCTTACAGGAATGAATCTCTTCATCAACACAACACTACTCATTCTTCAGTACTCAGGTTATGTCTAAGGCACCCCATCCTCTATCTCTTCACCCCAACTTTGGCTTACTGCAGTGCTTCACTGTGGGGATATGACACACCGAGGACGACAGGAGCAAAAACTGGGGCAAAACAAAAAACATAGCGTGAGCACTGGTGATGTCACAGGGCACCTACTAAGCATGCCCACGAACCCGCACTTTGTACAAACAAAACCGAGGCCAGGAGGGTGTGTACCTTGTCCAAAACCACAGGGAGCACACAGAATTGGCTAAAGCCCAAAGGAGCCAGCCCCTGCTGGGGCTGCTCGGCGTGGCCGCGAGCGGTTGATTACGCGAGGACGCCGCCCTCTGCGGGAAGGTCGAGGGTACCGGCGACCCTCCTCACTGCGACCCGCTCCTCACCTGCCACCCGACCCTGAGGTCGGGTCACCCACAGGCGAAAAGGATCCGAAGAGATGACGGGAGACCGGAAATATACTCAAGATCCGAGGTCCCGCGCGCTTGTGCGCCTGCGTGAGCTGGCCACATAGCCCCGACTTCCGCACATGCTCAGTTCGGGAGCGGCGAGCTCTCCACGAGAAGCAGGGCGCGTTTCCGGCTCAAGAGCTGTGGGCGGGACCTAAGGCCAAAATGTGTAGAGGACAGGAAGGATGGTCCAGGAAACTGGAGAAAACCGTCTGCCCTTGGGCCTGTCACCAACCAACGATGTTTTTTCTTAGGGGTTTGTCTTTGTGCTTGCCAGTTCTCCACATTTCCCACCTTGTGTATTTAATATCCATAAAGTTGCCGGGAGGAGTAAGGAGTCAAGAGTCAGCCTTGGCTTGCTGAACTTGTGGTTGGTTGAGAACTGTCCTCAAGCCAAGGACCTTGTTTTCCTGATTTTCTGTGTCACATTTTTATGACAATGTAAAAGCACAGCTCTCATCTCAAAAGCGGATTAAGAATTTATTCTGAAGCCGGGCGTGGTGGCGCACGCCTTTAATCCCAGCACTTGGGAGGCAGAGGCAGGCGGATTTCTGAGTTCGAGGCCAGCCTGGTCTACAGAGTGAGTTCCAGGACAGCCAGGACTACACAGAGAAACCCTGTCTCGAAAAACCAAAAAAAAAAAAAAAAAAAAGAATTTATTCTGGAGTCAATGATGAGTGACTATAGCTTGGGAACATAGATTCAGGTCACCTTAGATTCTGCCCTACATGATGACAATTTGATGAATTTTTACAGCAACTACAAAAAAATATATATATACTTCTCAAGCACACTTAGGAAGTGGGTGGGTGGGTAGGCCTCAGGTGCTATCTCACGACTATCATAGCTTTGGGATTGGTGGAAGCTAGTTGCCAGAGGTTTTATCAGAAAGTCCATGTAAGACACAGGTGGGCAATGGATGACTTCTAAGGGGGCTAATGGTAGCATCACAGAAACTGCTGTCATGGTCAAGAGATAATGAAAACAGTCACAAACACAGAAGAAACGTGTGTATAGATCCAGAATCCACAGAACCAAGACAGTTAATTTCCTATGGTGCATTATTATTATTATTATTATTATTATTGTTTTTTTTTTTTTTTCGATACAGGGTTTCTCTGTAGAGCCCTGGCTGTCCTGGAACTCACTCTGTAGATCAGGCTGGCCTCGAACTCAGAAATCTGCCTGCCTCCGCCTCCCAGAGTGCTGGGATTACAGGCGTGTGCCACCACCGCCCGGCAAATACTAGTCTTATCATGCATTCGTATCTTGCAGTATTTTCCATGCCAGGACCTAAAGCCTTCCGTCTCTGAGAGCTCTGGACAGTATAGATCGTAGTCTTAGTTGTGTCGCCGAGCAGGACTGGGTAGTCACGTGAAGTGCACACTGGTCGCTGTATCTCATGGCTCACCTACACCATCCCCACCGTCTTGACTCAAGCTTGCAGAATCTTATCTTTAAATGGACTTCTAAGAACCTGCTTCTGAGGCTGGATCAAAGGTCCTGGCAGTGGGGTGGGCAGTACCCTGGTGCTCAGGACCAGGGTTTAGGAATAAAGCCCTACCAACCATAATGCCGATTTAATTGCTCTCAGGTCTTGGGAACTTCAGGGAGCAGCTCAGGAGCGTTAGAGCGCCGCCCTGATGGCCGTCCATTGCCGCAGCATTTGCTCCTGGCCCCGCCCTCCAACCCAGGCATTCCTGCGGCTGCAGGGCCAAACGAGCATGCGCAGAATAAGGGCACAGCTGCTATTGGCCACCGGGAGGAGCGTATTGATGACGCAACGAAGAAAACAGGAAGTGAGCCGTCAAGGAGCCGGTCTGGGGCTCGTAGTTCTTTTTTTAGGCGGGGAATGAATGGGTTCTGGCCGATCCCTGGTGAGGCGGGATTCGGACTCTGAGGCGTGAGTAGCTGGGCAGGCAGAGTATCATGGAAGACGACGCCCCGGTGATTTATGGGCTGGAATTCCAGGTGAGCATGGCGGAGTTCGAGGGTCGGTGCCCTCACCAGCGAGCGCGCTCACTCAATCTGGTTCCAAGGGTTCTGGGCTTCAAGGCCCGGATTTGGGGAGAGGGGACGCGCGCGGAGTGTGGCCGAGTGAGGCCCAGGGCTGGCATAGACGGCTGATCACTCGGCCTTGCAGGTGACTTCATTACACTCGCACTCTGGGGACTTGAATTGCAGTTACTGAGCATTGAGAAGTGTGTTGGATACTGCTCAATACAAGAGCATCAAAGAGGGACTAAGGGGGGAGGGGAGTGCTGGCTGGGTGGATGTTATGAAGCATTTTGCGCACTCAGGTTGGGAATATACTTGCGTTTTTCCTTATGAACTTTTTCTTTCAATAGCTATTAAATTCGTTACAGATTCGTCAATAGTAGGATGGGGGTTTCCATTTCCCAGGGAGTTCTTCAGACCTCGACCATGATTTGCTAAGAATTCACTGGAGACTTCTGCCATTCTCAGCGCCCTCCTGGTTACCCAGAGCTCCCATGCTAAGAATCAGGATGTCTCTTCTACACTCCCTGCCTCTTGTCTATGCGGATCATTTTCTTTGTTGTCCTGGGGATGACATCTGACATCTAGATGGGGTCAAATTCAGTGTAGCCTCATTTCCCTCACTCCTGTCTTTTGTGATCCTTCCATAAAAATAAAATATCTGTGTCCTTGAACACAGATTTGTAATGATTACTTTGTGGGGTTGCCCTTGACTTCTGATGGGAGGAGAAAGTCAGCTCTGTGCAGGTGATCCTATATACTCATTTTACAGATAAAGAATGAGGATACGGATGCGTAGAGGAATCATATGGTAGGGCTAAGGTCAGACAATGAAGGACAGAGTGAGGATATGCCTAGATATCTTTGCTGAGCCTGTTGAGGGTGTTTAACTCATCTGGGCTATCAGTGTATTTACTTACAAAATGAGAAGAAATGTGTGGGATATGTTCAGAGTCAATTTTTAGTGTTCCTTTTGAAACCTAAGTACAAATGGAAGTTACTGGAAGATGTTCCAGTTTATCTCAGGGAGTCCTGTCCATGGACTGTGATAATTTATAAGTGAGCTGCATAGCCCCAGTAGTCAGTGTAAGCCTCTAGGCTCAAAGTGGGCAGGCAAGCCCGGCTTAACTGAGATAGTACACACAGGTTCAATGAACTGTGTTCAGATTGCTCTGTGTACTGCCTTCGGACAGGCTCCAAGCTCAGGCATGCCTGATATATGGGTGCAGAATGGCAGAAGCGCACAGGGGTGGTAGACAAAATCTGCACAAAGAAGTGACAGACATTAAGTCAGGAGTAAAGTCAGGGCACAGTAGTCTTGTGCTGGGGAGAAGCTCAGTGGGAGCTGCAGAGCACTGTTGGGAGGACTCAGGGAGCACTACAGGGCCTGTGCCAGAGTCATCCTGCTGCTTCCTGAGGAAGCCTGTGTGCTTTTCAGAGTTTTTTGTTTTGTTTTGTTTTTTAAGATTTATTTTTATTGTGTGCATGTGAGTGGTTTCCCTGGATGCAGGCATGTGCTCCACATGTGTTCCTGGTGCCCAGGAAGGTCAGAAGAGGGCTCTGGATCCCTTGGAATTGGAATTACAGATGGCTGTGAGCCCCCTGATGTGGGTGCTGGATCCTCTCCCTGGGCAGCAAGTTACTCTCCGCTGCTGAGCTGGCTTTCCAGCACGTTACTTACTTTCATCTTTATGGTCACTTACATGGACAGTTTTCTAGATTTTTGTAATCCCTGAATACTGGGAAGGGATTCCCGTGCTTCGTCCAGCTTTACTGACAGTTCTGGAGAAGCTTCTTGTTCTTTTTCAGCCTGCGGTTGCCTTGGTAGGATGACTTCATCAGACCAGGGAGTTCCCGTAGCTCAGGCTGTGGAGCAGAGAGCAGCATGCTGCTTCCCTGGGCCTTCTGCTCTCATGTCATCGTGGTTGTAGTCTAGTTCCTAGTAGTAGCTGTGCAGGCTTCTTATTTCTTTTCCTTCTTTTTTAAAAAAGATTTATTTATTTTTATTTTCTGTGTATCAATGTTTCGCTTGTTTGTATGTCTGTGCACTGTATGTACTCACAGAAGCCAGAATGCCTCAGTTCTTTTGGAACTGGAGTCACAGATGGTTGTGAGCTACTATTTGGGTGCTATGAATTGAACCTAGGTTCTCTGTAAGTGCAACATGTATTCCTCACCCCTGAGCCATCTCTCCAGGACTTCTTTCTCTCGAGATAAGTTTTGGTTACATATTTTCCTGGTGGAATCTATTCATAATTATTTAGTTGACAAATGTCTTAGCCAGCTTGATGTCCTCCCACCTCCACTGTCTTTCTCCCATCCCAAGACAGGGTTTCTCTGTGTAGTCCTGGCTGTTCTGAAACTCACTTCTGTAGAGCAGTCTGGCCTTAAACTCAGAGAAAAACCTGCCTCTGCCCTGTAAGTGCTGGGATTAAAGGCACGCACCATCACCACCACCCAGCTTGGCTTGCCTTTCTATTGCTGTGTTAAACACCATGACCAAGAGGGACTTGGGAAGGAATGGCTTAATTTTATCTCATCGGTGCATTATGAAAGAAATTCAGGGTAGGACTCAAGGCAGGTCAGTGGACGCAGGAACTGAAACAGAAAATGAAGTAATGGTGCTTACTGGCTTACTCTCAAATTCATGGCCAGCTGCCCTTCCTGTATATCCCAGGACCACCTGTCCAGGAGCGGCACTGCCACCTCAATCGTTCATCAAGAAAATGCACCCCAGGCCGGGCGTTGTGGCGCACGCCTTTAATCCCAGCACTTGGGAGGCAGAGGCAGGGTGATTTCTGAGTTCGAGACCAGCCTGGTCTACAGAGTGAGTTCCAGGATAGCCAGGGCTGCACAGAGAAACCCTGTCTGGAAAAAAGAGAGAGAGAGAAAGAGAGAGAGAGAGAGAGAGAGAGAGAGAGAGAGAGAGAGAGAGAGAGAAAGAAAGAAAGAAAGAAAGAAAGAAAATGCACCCCAGACTTGCCTAATGGCAAATCTGATTGATACTTTTTGTCAGTTGAAGTTCTTCCTAGGTAACTCTAGCTTGTGCCAAGTTGAGAAGAAACTAACTGGTCAGGATATCAAGAACCTCCATAGTGCCTACTGGTGCTAGGCCTTTTGTGTGTACTGGATCCCAGCAGAGGTGGAAACAGACAAGGTATGGCTCTGTGCATTCCACTTACCGTGCCCAGGGCAGAGGTGTTTCTGTGGACTGGGTTTGTGGGTTCAGTTGATCAGTTAGTTTCTGTGGTACTGGGATGGAATATGGAGCCTCCTGCATGGTAGTCAAGTGCTCTAGCACTGGAGCCATGACTGGTTTAAAAATTAATCAGGTTGCTCTTTAAGGTATGTATTTTACTTTTTTCTTCCCCCCTTTTTCCTTCCTCTGCTCCTTCAGTCGCCTGCCCGCCATCAGTTCTACTGTCTTGCTCTCCTGCTGCCTTGGTGAGGAGGCTATTGGTTCAGAGAGTCTGCGGACTGCAGGGAAAGGCTAGCTTGGCCCTGTTCTTTGGTAGAGCACAAGTCCTTCCTCGCGATTTCTCTAAGTTAGCATTACTCTTTCAAGGCTACTGCTTTTAGCTGCAGTTGAACTGTCTACTGTGTAGTTAACCATGTATTTCAGACTTTAGTAAGCAGCCAGATAAGATGCCAAGTTTCCCAAGGGAGTGCTGTGTACTCCTGAAGGTCCTGGGGACCATTTTCTGCCATTGTTTTGGTCCTTCATCTGTTCCAATTTCTGTTCTTGGCTTGGCTTACTTCATGGAGACCAGCGCCTAGAAATCTCATAAAAAACATGCCAAAGCCTGTCTGTACGAGAAGGAGAGGACACATGAAATTAAGAAAGGTGGCTGCAAAGGCTGGAGAGATGACTCAGTGGTTAAGAGTACTGACTGCTCTTCCAGGGGTCCTGAGTTCAAATCTCAGCAACCACATGGTGCCTCACAACCATCTGTAATGGGATCTGATGCTTTCTTCTGGAGTGTTTGAAGAAAGCTACAGTGTACTCACATACATTAAATAAATAAATAATTTTAGAAAGAAAGATAGATGACTGGTATTCTAACTACAGCCACATATATTACTTGATCTAGAGCTCTAGAGACAGCCAGACCTAAGATTAGAAGTCTGGATTTTTGTTATTGTTGGTTATTTCTTTCTTTTATAGCTTTGGGACTGAAGCTAAGTCATTTACTCTCTTTAGTATCTTTATCTGTTGAATGGCATGATATCCATACTGTCTTCCTATCTCCATTACAGAAGCAGGGGAGTGAGCCAAGACTAAGCTAATGTCTGGGACCCATTATAAGAACTTGATCTTGGGGCTGGAAAGATGGCTCAGTGGTTAGAAGTACGTATTGTTTTCCGAGGATACCAGCTTGGTTCCTAGCACCGTGTTGAGTAGCTCTCAGTTGCTTATAACTCCAGAGGATCTGATGCCTTGTTCTGGTGACATAGACACCCCTATACATATGGCTTAGTCTCTCTCTCTCTCTCTTTCTCTCTCTCTCTCTCTCTCTCTCTCTCTCTCTCTCTCACACACACACACACACACACACACACACACACATGACTAAACATTTAAAAATAACTTAGACTTAGAATGGGCTCAGTGGAACCTGTGAGATTCTCTTTCTGGCCAGACCAAACTGCTAATGCAGATCCCTTAATTTTGGTTAACTTCTTCCATAAGTGATGATTCTTAATCCTGTTTTCTACTTAGTGTTGAACTAGAGGGTGAGTACACTCACCCTTTATTTTATTAAGTGCTAACTTGTTACTGTGTTCTGTGCAAGTGTCTTTGATACTTAATCCTATATCAGTTTGTCTGTTGATCCTGTAAAGTTTTTTCTTCCTTCTGCTGATGAAAAGTCTGGGCCACAGATAGCAAGAGATCTGACACCAGGACAGCTAGACTGAAACAGTCATAGTAATTCTGCTTAACAGAAGCCTCTCCTGAAAGTGAGAAGGTCTCCGTCTAAACATTCTTGAGACTTTTGCAGACTCATTTCAGATTTGTTTGTGACAATGATTTCACTTATCTGTTTTTCTAAAAAACAAAACAAACAAAAACAACCATGCATTGTATGAGATTGAAGAAAACCTCTCCAGGTCAGTAATGCCATTCGGAATTCTGGCTGCTTGCCCTCTGAGCTCCATTTTCTGTTACCTCTGGGACCCCTTTCCAGGACACCATAGGTAGCATGCATGAGGAGAGAGGCGATGTGCCTGCCTGCCTGTTGTCTACCCAGGGATGTCTGACTCTGGAATTGCTCTTCTTTTTTAGGATGGCTACTACTGGAGGCCTCTTTTTTTTTTTTTTTTTGGATTTGGTTTTTTCGAGACAGGGTTTCTCTGTATAGCCCTGGCTGTCCTGGAACTCACTCTGTAGACCAGGCTGGCCTCAAACTCAGAAATCCGCCTGCCTCTGCCTCCCAGAGTGCTGGGATTACAGGTGTTACTGGAGGCCTCTTAATTTTGATTTCCTTCTTTTGTAAAATGATGATATTTGCATATTTTCTTTTCTGCCTGATGTTGAACCAGAGGGTGATTTTTTTTTTTTTTTTTTTTTTTTTTTGGTTTTTCGAGACAGGGTTTCCCTGTATAGCCCTGGCTGTCCTGGAACTCACTCTGTAGACCAGGCTGGCCTCGAACTCAGAGATCCGCCTGCCTCTGCCTCCCAAGTGCTGGGATTAAAGGCGTGAGCCACCACCGCCCGGCGCAGAGGGTGATTTTAATGTTTACCTGTTACTGTGGTCTCTGCCAGTGTCTTTGATACTTAATACCACACTAGTTTGTCTTCCGATCTTTCCAGCTGTTTGTCTTTGATAGTGATGACTCTAAGCCTTGCACTTCTTGGACACTTTGATGACATCTGTAGAGCAGGAGACACATACATGTATCAGCCTGTCGTCATCAACTCAAAATGCAGAAAAGACTTTTAATGTGAACTAGTCATTCCCTCTCAGTTGGGTCCACTTCCTGGTCCTATTTTTGGGTACTCTAGGCCTTGTATCATTTGTGTGACCTCAAGTTGCACTTAAGGGCTTTGCGTATTAATCTAAAGGTGGGGCCCATTCCCTGTCTTCTTTCCACCAGGGTAAGCCCGCGTCCTACCTTCTTCCTTTCTACAGTTAGTGTGGCCTAAACTAGATTTTTAAAAGGCACATAAAGCTCAAAGGTTCTGAAGTGTTACTAATAGGCCCCAGTTTTGGTCTGTGCGGATTTCTAGATCCACAAAGGATTGACCATTTCACAAACTGGTTCAAGGCTATCCAAATGTCCATCCAAGTATGTAGAAGGGGAGGCAGGGATGGACACACATCCTTAGCCTGCTTTGCCTGTTGAGTGGACGATCACCATTTCCAGATGTTAGAGTGTGTATGTCACCCTGGACAGGTAGTTCTTCCATTTTATCTAAATACACTATTAGTTTTGTGTTGCTGTCTCTGGAGAAGGGAGGGGACACAGAGGCAGTGTGGTTGGTTTTCTGGAATCTAAAATTTGTACCAATTGTGAAAACAGTATAAAGAGTACAGACTAAATGGTCAGTACGGCGGTTAAACTCTTTTACTGATTTTCAAGGAAAAAGAGTAAATAAGTATATTTATAATGTATTATAATATGTATGTATATTTAATAACTAAATTGTAAAAGTACAAGGAGCTCAGCAGTGACAGTCAGGAATTCAGTGAGAGAACTGCCGTGGACAGTGGCAAGCTTGGTGAGGGAGGGGCTTCCTGTTGCTGCTGTGACAAATTACAGACATTTAGAGGCTCTTACCTTTCCCTAGGTGAGAAGCCCAAAAACGCAGGGCACTAAACCAACCCACTGGGCTCTTTGCCACTTTGGGGTGGCTTCATGTGAGTATCTGTAGCCCTGCCTTTTCCAGCATCCAGTGGTACCCACATTCCTGGGCACATGGAGTTTCTTCCTCCATCTTTAGAGTCAGCAACAGCTGCCTGAGTCCTTACAATAGCCTATGTCTTTCTTAAACTACTGTTAGTGTTATTGGAGAAAACCCCGTGTCTAAGAGAAGTGTTAAGGATGTTAAGGATAAAGAACATAAAAGGAAAAGAGGGAGGGAGCTTCGCTCACAAATCAGCATCTCTCATCCAGAAGGACCAGAGTGATGAGGAGGGAAGCTAAGAAATGGAGGAATAGCCATGGTTTTTCCTGAGAACAAGGAGATCTTCCAGGAGCACAGGGTGTCCCCTCTCTTCCCTCCTTCCATGGTCTGGAGTGTCCAGTCATAGTCATGGCTGCTTAAGAGGCTTTAACTTTGAAGTGGGAGGAGAGAGTCGTAAGTCTAGGTTAAGTAAGCCTCATATTACATTTCTGGACAAAATACTTATCAGTGGCCGATGTGTCTGTCTGAGCGTAATAGGACCTGGCCCGAGGGCAAGGCTGCCAGGGAGACCAACACCAAACATTTGCTCACCATGGAAAGCTGTAATTGACATGAAGAGTGGCTTCTCTGTGTAGCCCCACGCAGCAGAGCGGTTATTTCTGGCAAACTAATAATGTGCGGTTTAGCTGTGCGAGCTCCAGATCGTCTGGTCCCCTCTTCTCAATATCTGAGGGAGCATCTCATTATGTTGCCAGGATGGCCTTGAACTCATGCCCCCTGTGCTGGGATTGTGGGCATTCAGTGCCACGTGCAAGTAAGAGCAAGTGAAGCTTAAGGGTCGGTTGAGCTCCCTCCGTAGCTCCCCTCTCGCTCTGCTTTATGTCCCCGTGTTTGTGACTGCAGAGCCTCAAGAGCTGTCCTGGGTTTGAGCACAAGTGTAAGTAACGTCCTGGACGGTCTCCCCTCCTCCAGTCCTTGCCTTAGTGGAAGCTGCACAGGCCTTCACTGTGTGTATGCACACGGATGAGGACATTTTAAATGGGTCATTATTGTCCCTACAGCAGGAAGTAAGGTGTAAGTTACAGGGCCTTGGCCTGGGGCCTGGTAAAGATTGCACTGAAAGAGTTACAAACTTGAAGCACAGTCAGAGTTGGGAAATCTTTGTTTTCTCAAAGTGTGAAACTTAAAAGTTTGTTTTTTATTGTGAAAGCTCTAAGCATAGTTGCTGGCCTGAGTTCCCTAGACTTCACCTTCTGAGCGTGGTGGTGGCTGGTAGCTCTTAGTTGGGCCCTCTGTCTGGAGGTGGCGTCACCTGCAGAGGCACTTTGCTCGAGGCTATTCCACTCTCCAGAGACAACTTGCAGCCCTGGTTGCTCAGCTGGGGTGTATGGTATAAAGCCTAGCCACTTGAATGACAGGCCGCTGGAGCAAATGCCCGAGTGCCACTTTTCCAGGACACACACCATAAGGTGAGAGCCTGTTTCCTAGAGACTGGGCCATTGGACTTTCTGCCCTTTTCCATTTTCTTTTCTTCTTTTGCCCTGTGGTTTTTGTCTTACTGTGAAATGACTTAGTTTTGACTGAAGGTTAGGTTTCTGCACGATAACTCTGGATGTTCCCTTCCTGTAGAGGACTTAGTGCTGGCAGTTTCCCCCCAGCCTGGGAGCAGTGCTCTGTTCATCAGATCAAGGACTGAGAGCCTGCAGTTTCAGTGTGTGCCAGCCCTCTTGTTACAGTTCTCCTCACTACTGTGTCCCCGAGTGGTGAGATCTGCTCCAGCGTTTTGGTGGCGGGCCCTGCCCATGCATGCTTGCATTCTAAGCCTCCTATCCTGTCACAGCTTCCCTCAGACTTAAACCTGCAGGGGCAAAGGAGGCAGATCCTGGGCTTCTTGACACTCTGGAGGCCTTGAGGCAGACTAAATTTTGCATTGCTTTTCTAGTTCTCTGCAGGGAACTTGGCTTAAACTACCTGCATTGCAATGCTGGAAGCCTTTCGGTTGTGTTGTTTTGATGAAGTATAATTTGTTGAACCAATCTATTTATTGCTGACATGGCGGTTTTATTGCACAACTTAACTATCTCCTGGTAAATAATTTGTATCTTTATTGCTTAGATTAGTGCCCACTTAGAGTTAGTTCACATACAGATTTGAAGCGCAATTGTGTTAGGAGTGTGCAGTCGCCTCCAGACACTGCTGGTTTACCCTCCATCTCAGCAGATGAGATAAGCCGACTGACTTCATAAATGTGTATGCGTTTCCTCCCTCCTCAGGCACGTGCTCTAACACCTCAGACTGCGGAAACAGATGCCATTCGCTTCTTGGTTGGGACGCAGTCTCTTAAATATGATAATCAGGTAACTATTTTTGACAAATGTATACATGTTAATTATGAAGCTTATTCTTAGTTTCATATCCATCTTGCTCTTGATTTTTTTAAACAACATTTAAAAAAATTTAATGCCACACAAACAAAATTTTCATTAGATTTAAATATATATTTCTAAGTCATAACTATTTCCCAACTATGTATAATGATTGATTATAATAATTTAAATATTCTGTTTACTGTTTTTTCTTTATGTGTGTGCATGGTGTGTGTACGTGTGTGTGTGTGTGTGTGTGTGTGTGTGTGTATGTGTGTGTGTGCATAGTGCATGTAGATGTCAGAATTCGACTTTGGTTTTTTTCTTCAATTGTTTTTTCTTCCTTTCTCTGTCCCTTTGTCTGTCTGTCTGTCTGTCTATCTGTCTGCCTGTCTGTCTCTCTCTCTCTCTTTATGTGTGTGATTGTGTGTGTGTATATGTATGTATAAGTAACAGAGTAAGATATCTTATTCTGCAGTCTGGCTGGCCTGGAGCTATGCACATAAAGGTAGCCTCAAATTCCAAGAGCTCTGCCTGCCTCTGCCTCCTGAGTGCTGCGGTTAGAGGTGCACAGCCATGCCAGGCAGCGCCTTGTACACTGAGGGCGTTGATTTGGCTCCAGAGATCTGCCTGTCTCTACCTCTCTAGTGCTAGGATCCTAGGATTGTGCTGTGATCCCTGGCTTTCATGTGGGTGTGGGCAACCCAAACTCAGGTCTTCATGATCATGCAGTGAGCAGTTTCAAGACTGTGCCATCTTCCTTAGCCCTAGTTAGTTGCTTTTGTGGTTTGCTTTGTTTCTGTGGTGACATAGGTTTTACTGTATAAGTGATTAAAAGGCAGTCTGGGGACATGAGCATTGGGCGTTTCTCACTGCTTCTAGTACTATGTGTAATTAAGCCTGCAACAGGTCATGATCCCACCTCAACAAGAAGAAACCCATTTGTTTCTGTGGACACTGCAATGGACGCTTAGGGCAGTTTGTGGTTTAATACTAACTGTATGACCTTTAAAAAATGGATTAACTTTGCTGGACTTCATTTTCCTTATTATAAAAATAGAAAGAAATAAACATACTTGCTCTATGGACCTTACAGAGAGAGCACAAATATGAAAATTACATTATTCTTGACACCGGGAAAGGGTTTGTAAGGCCATGTTAGTCATGTAGAAGGTCTCTGTCTGATTGATATTTTCTTTTTTTTTTTTCCTTTCTTTTTTTGTTTTTTTCGAGACAGGGTTTGTCTGTGTAGCCCTGTCCTGGAACTCATCTGTAGACCAGGCTGGCCTCGAACTCAGAAATCTGCCTGCCTCTGCCTCCCAAGTGCTGGGATTAAAGGCATGTGCCACCACGGCCCGGCTTCCGATTGATATTTTCACACAGGAGATAGCATTAATAGCCGTTGACAAATAGTGCTGCTGGGTAGGCATGGCGGAATTCTCACCCTCTCATGCTGCTGAGACGTTTAAAGATGGCACAGTCATTTCTAGATGGAGCTTCTGTAAGTAAACATTTCTGCTACTTAACCTGCAATTTCTGTATCTAAAACCTAGAAAACATATACTGTTGTATATAAATAACAGTAACTACAATGGTACTCAGGAAAAGTCAGAAGGAGTCAGAATATGAAAATGTGCAAATGTTATGTTAGTAACAAAATTCCTCCAGTCGCCCTAGTGGGCTAGTATTCATTCTTTGTGGTCATATGCACAAACTCACACTCAGACACATACATATACACATACCTATAATGGATAAATAGGAGGCTGACGAAATCCAATTGAAAAATTTTCTAAAGTGAGTGCGTGGGAGATGTGGCGAGATGGCTCAGAGTTTTAGATCATGGGCTGTTCTTGCAGAGACCAGATTTGATCCACAGCACCCATGTGGTAGCTCACAACCATGGGTAGCTCTCATTCCAGGGAATCCTTTTCTGCCTGCTTTGGGCACTAGAAACATACAGAAACACATTCAGGCAAAAACACTCCTACATACAAAATAGAGTTTCTTCAAAAAAGATGTGTGTTTGTGGTCTGTGAATCTGTCATAAAAAGGCTCTTCCCTAGTGTGCCATGTGGCTCCTTCCCTTCCTTCAGATGTGTGTTTGTGGTCTGTGAATCTGTCAAAAAGACTCTTTTCTAGTGTGCCTTGTGGCTCCTTCCCCTTCCTTCTTCCCTAGCTTAGAAGCAGCTGTTGACTCTGCTCGTACCCGTTCTCTGGGATATGTACCTTCAGTGGAGGGCTCCTGCTGGAGAGTGCTTGTTGGTTCTTTTCTGTATCTGTTTTTCTGTTTCGTTCTTCTCTACTGTGATGTGCGCTGGGCGTTTTCTGAGGATTAAGGACTAATGCCTGTCACCCTGTCACTAAACAGTTGTCACAGATAACTTTATGTTGAGGAAGGCCAGACACCTTGGCAACAATTTATTATTTTTTGTATTTATTTTTAATTACATATATGTGTATGCATCTGTGTGTGGGTCTGTCCCTGTGAATGCAAGAGCCTGAGAAGACCAGAGATGCCCTAGTTTTTTGCAAGAATAGTACTTGCTCTTAATGACTGAGATATCTTTCTAGTTCCCATGGTTATTTCTAATATAAAAAATACATTTGCAGGGCGATGGTGGTGCATGCCTTTAATCCCAGCACTTGGGAGGCAGAGGCAGGTGGATTTCTGAGTTCGAGGCCAGCCTGGTCTACAGAGTGAGTGCCAGGACAGCCAGGACTACACAAAGAAACCCTGTCTCAGAAAAACAAAAAAGCTGGGCGGTGGTGGCGCACGCCTGTAATCCCAGCACTTGGGAGGCAGAGGCAGGTGGATTTCTGAGTTCGAGGCCAGCCTGGTCTACAGAGTGAGTTCCAGGACAGCCAGGGCTATACAGAGAAACCCTGTCTCGAAAAACCACAAAAAAAAAAAAAAAAAAAAAAATTGTTTATTTTACAAGGAAATCTTACAATGTTCTAGATTTTCTCTGGCATTTGTTACATTTCTAGGCCATCAAATCAGACATTTGTTTCTTCTATGGAAATGATAATATCCAGGCTCTTGTTCCTGGAGCTCATTCTGTTACTTGCCATAGTGGATCCCTTGGGCTTGTTGGGCTAGATATTAGGGAGGTGTGGCTCAAAATCCATTGGGAGTTTTTTGCTAGAGGAATTGAAGCCAATACCCAGAACTTTCCATAGGCTTTTGTGTCTTAAGGTTTCATTGCTGTGAAGAGATACCATAACAAAGGCAGTTCTTTTTTTTTTTTTTTTTTTTTTTTTTTGGTTGTTTTTGAGACAGGGTTTCTCTGTGTAGCTCTGGCTGTCCTGGAACTCACTTTGTAGACCCGGCTGGCCTTGAACTCAGAAACCCGCCTGCCTCTGCCTCCCAAGTGCTGGGATTAAAGGCGTGCGCCACTACCGCCCGGCAAACAAGTCAGTTCTTATAAAGGAAAATATTTAATTGTGGCTGGCTTACAGATTCAGAGGTTCAGTCCATTATCATCAAAGTGGGAAGCATGGCAGCATCCAGGCAGGCATGGCAGTAGAGAAAGAGCTGAGGGTTCTATATCTTGCTCTGAAAGCAAACAGGAGCAGACTGGCTTCCAGGCAGCTAGGAGGAGGTTTCTCAAAGTCCACCCACTCAGTGACACACTTCTTCCAACAAGGCCACACCTCCTAATAGTGCCACTCACTCCCTGGCCCAAGCCACAGTCATCGTGTTACAGTTGCACTCCAACCCTTAGGTGGGATGCAGTGGAGTGTGGTGGGCCTGCTTATGCTTCGCATGGAAAAACCATCTAGGATGTGCTAATGGGTTTAGGCCAAGGATTTCCCAACAGTCTGTTTCATCAGGACTGCTAGAGCACCCCCAGGATTGGCTGCGGGTCATTTTCCTGGGATTTTGTACCTGGTGCAGTCTAAAAGTGTGACCCTGTTTCAGAAGAGACGGACCAAGATGGCCAGTCTCTTGCCATGCCTGCCTTGCCTTCTTGTCTCTGAGTCCTGCTCTGTGCTGTCAGAGAGCATTGATCTCATCTGATATATTTATTATGCCCCCACAATGTCTTCTTTTTAAAAATGATTTGCATAATTTCTTTCTTTTTGTTTTTTTTTTTGTTTTTTTTTTTTTTTTGTTTTTTGAGACAGGGTTTATCTGTGTAGCCCTGGCTGTCCTGGAACTCACTCTGTAGACCAGGCTGGTCTCGAACTCAGAAATCCGCCTGCCTCTGCCTCCCAAGTGCTGGGATTACAGGCATGCGCCACCACCACCCGGCTGCATAATTTCTTTTTAAGATGCTATATTTGGGGCTGGAGAGACGGCTCAATGATAAGGAGCACCGGCTGCTCTTGGAGAGAACCCAGGTTTGATTCCCAGTGCTCACATGGGGGTTCACAACCACCTGGAACTCTAGTCCCAGGGTAACCATGCCTTCTTCTGGCCTCCATAGGCACTGCAGGCATGTGTTTGTAGACATATATGGAAGCAAAATGCCCATATACATAAAATAAAAATAAAAGTTAAAAGGAAAAGATGCTAGACTCAGGTATTTCTGAGTTTTAGATTTACATCTAATAATGAGACTGCTGGTGGCATTCAGTAACCTGGTTAAGTCAGCTGTCTTCCTAGCCTTGGCTTCACGGTGCAAAAGAGTATTTATCTTATTCATTGTTTCAAAAGACATAGTCACAGTGCTAGGGGGTCCCGGGATTTAGGTTATTTTTGATTCTCTGGGCTTCCCAGCATCCTTGGGATTCATACCCTAGGGTAGAATACTCAAGGGTATTCATATACATAGGGAAACACACTAATATGCCTAATTAGCATTGGGAAAAGTGTGATGTATTTAATAATGTGCCATTTCTTATTTAAGATCACAGCTGAAGGATGCAAACTGGCTTTAGTTAAATAGATGTAGAAGTCAAATTCTGTAAACTTATAAATGCTGAAGAGCCCTGAAGATCTTAGTGACTCATTATGGTAACATAGCCAGAACTTGGCAGAATCCTGGCTGGGTCCCAGGTTTCCTGACTCATGTGATGGAGTAAAACAGACTAGTGTTTTTAGTGTTTAATTGGGACTGAGAAAATTAGTGAGACATGATCATGAGAATGGCCTGCCTCGTCCAGCCCTAGCCCAGGAGGGCTGTCATTATCACTGAACTGTGAGTTGAGAGCTGACTGTAGTCAGAGGCCTCAGGCAAGGACAGCTAGGGAGTGGCTGGAGAAGCCACATTGTCCAGCTGGGGCAGTTCTGATAAAGACTGGGAAAGGCAGCGCTGGTATGTGAGGATCCCAGGGGACATCACTGGAGCCTAGGTGCTCCTAAGAGGGTAGCTTTTGGTGGGTGTGGGTGCCCTACCTGTGTACACGTGGAGGGAGTGGTGGATGCTGGCTGTCCTCTTTAATCACCCTCCACCCTATTGAGACAGGATCCCCTTAACTGTACTTAGCTCACTTCCCCCATTGGCCAGTGAGCTGTGGGCTTGGGGTTACAGAAGCACGTAGTCAGACCTGGCTTTTTAGTGGGTTCTGGGGATCTGAACTCAGGGCCTCAGGATTATCTGGCAAGCACTTTTCTTAGCAAGTCATCTCTCCAACCTTGCTTTTATTTATTCATTGTATGTGTGGAATTCCGAGGACAACCATAGCAGTCAAACCTTTCCTTCTCCCTTCTAGGTTCCAGGGATCAAATTCAGGTCATCAGGTGTGATGAAATCTATGAACCTTTTTGCGGGACCCTGCTTTTGACTTTTAACTTTTTGAGACAGGATCTAACTATATAGCTTTGGCTGGCTTAGAACTTGCTATGTAGACCAGGCTGTCCTTGAACTCACAAACAATTATCTGTTCCTACCTCCCAAGAGCTGTGGATTAATGGCATGTGCCATCGTGCATGGCTGAAAATTTTTATTGCATTAAAAAAAAATGTATGTACATTGAGGTGGGAATGATACACACGGCGCCCACTTTTGGTTTGTTGTCGTGTCCAGTTTCCACAGCCCTCAGGAGCCTTACCATGTCTGGTCTGTTACTTTAATTTTCTTATCTGCTTTTGAACTGGGCTCCAAGGTACAGAGAAGCTCACAGACACTGTTTTAAAGGGCCGTTGTGTCCTAGTCTCTCCTACAGGGAAGGGGACTGTACCTATGTGTGCTGGGTTTGTTAGTGCTGATTGGCCTGGTTTAGCATTGTATATGGCTGGCACTGGCTGTCTTAGGATTCCACACTGATGAGTGTCAACGTCTCCTGAAGAGGAGGAAGAATCCTGGTTAAAGTTAATCCTGGCCTTCTGAAGCTGTTCCACGTAACCATGTTGTTAGCTATTGTGTAAACACTTTAGTGTTGCTCTGGTAGCAAAAGCAACACATATTAGTTGTTAGAAAAACCATTAAAAATGCAAAGCACAGAGATTCAAAGGCAAAGGCTGTGGCCCCACATTGGGAATGAGTCCTTTTGTGCCCACTTGGTTGGGGACACATGTACTTTTTAAAACAAGAGTGGGTGTCATGTTTACATAGGTCCTTTTATGTTCCTGTCTCCTTAAATCTACATTATGGACAGCTTCCCATGCTGCTAAATCGTCTACCCGGTACTAAATCGTCTACCCAGTACTAAATAGCTTCGTGGGGTTCTTCCGCAGCCAAGCACTAGCTGAACTTGTCCCAGGCATTGAGGTGGCTTTGACTCCTTCATTACAGTAATCAGTGCCACTGGAGAGCTTTCTTGGAAGAAATCTCTGCAGATCCATGTTATTTTCTTAGAATATGTATATTTTAAAAATAAGTGTTTTCTACTGGCTTGAGTGTAGAACAGAGAGATTGAGTGTGAAAATCATTTCAGTTCCTCTAATTTTTTTTTTCCAGAAAAGCGTGGTGATGGCATCGTTAACTTTCTCCCTCAGAGACCTAAATTTAACACTCTTGTAATTAATAGTGTAGAGTCATAGGTGCTGATATGTTGGCCTCATTTTTAAATAAACCAAAAATCTGCTAAAACACAGTCTCATCCCATCTCAGTCACTGCTCCCTTGAGTTGAATCTTGGCTATCTAGAGAGACTAGGTACAGTTCACCTGGTCCCCAGTAGACAGCAGCCTCCATGGTCACCCTTAGATCCGCAGCCCATACAGTTATTCTCAGGTCTCACTGAGCAGCAGTCCCCGTGGTTACCCAGTCCCATTGGGCAGCAGTCCCATGTTCAGTCTGGACTGTTCCACTTCCCATCTTCCCTGCAACCATTGATCAGATCTGAGAATCTGACAGGTTGACACTAGCGTGCCCTCACCCCCAAGCCTCTTGAGAGTAGAGGTTTTAGCACTGGGGGAATTTAGACTGGAGAAGAGCAGCTGGCAGCATTCTGCAGCTTGTACCATGGAGCCATGGATGGGGACTTGACACTCTGTGTCTGGGAAGGGCTTGGAGAGAACCAGGCTGCAGGGGTGTGTACTGGTCAAAGGCGTAGCAGCCATTAAGTTTGCACTTGGTTCTTTATAGCCATAGTGCTTATTAAGGTGCCAAGAAAACCATTGGAGATGCTGATTGTCCTTTGCTTGCGTTTATAGATCCACATCATAGACTTTGATGACGAAAATAACATTATAAATAAAAATGTCCTTCTCCATCAAGCGGGTGAGATCTGGCACATCAGTGCCAGCCCGGCAGATAAAGGAGTGCTGGCCACCTGCTACAACAAAAGTAAGTGCTGTGCATTGTTGTGATTATTGTGTATGTGTTAGCTGGAGGTGTCATGTGAGAGGGCTTTTATATTGCTAATGGATATGTGTGACTTAGATGTGACCATCCACCTAGCTACCGTCCCTACTCACTGTGACACTGGGAGTAGATGTTTGTGCTTCAGGGTTGGTTGCTGTTCCAGGAACACTGCACCCAAGGGGTTCTGAGAGCGGGGTCTCTGCTCTGGTGTGGGCCACACCACCACAAGCATGGGAGCAACTTGCCTCCTTCCTACTGTCTGATGTTGGGGGCGGAGATTGTCATCAGCTGCTGTGTAGTCCTTTCTGGCAGCAGTGGTGCTGTGTTAGTGGTGTATCTACGTGCCCGGCAGGCCTCCACTGGCCAGCCTAGTGCTCCAGTCTCTGTGACCGTCAACATTTCTATCAGTCAGTCAGTGAGCTCACCTCAGTTCTCCTTGCTCTGTCTTTGACTTTCCTGATGGTTTCAGGTGAAAACCTCATTTTATGTCATCACTTTCTGATGGGTGGCTCCCAGGAAGCCTACTTCTGGAACTTTTTGGTTGACCATGCCTCCATAGGATTCTTTATGTTCATGTGTTTCTGTCTTACTTTAAGCCAATCTGTCTTTATTTTAAATATAATCTTTTATTTCTGGTTTTAAAAACTGTTTGATGAAAGGTCTTTTCCTCCCATAATTCATTGAAACTTTTCTCTTTCCTTCCTCCTTCCTTCCTTCTTCCTTCCTTCCTTCCTTCCTTTCTTCCTTCCTTCCTTCCTTCCTCCCTCCCTCCCTCCCTCCCTCCCTCCCTCCCTCCCTCCCTTCCTCCCTTCCTCCCTTCCTTCGTTCCTTGATAGGGACTTCTATATAGCTCAAGTTTGGTCTTGAATTCTTGACCATTCTGCCTAAACCTCCCATATTCTTGGGTTATAGATGCCTGCCAACACACATCTCTTACTTTTAGCTTTTTACATGGTGTTACTCCATTTGATTAAGACATTGACATTGAATTTCCCTGTCTTAGTTACTGTTCTATTGCTGGGAAGAGACACCATGACAAGGCAACTTATAAAAAGAAAGCATGGGAGCATGCTTGCAGTTTCAGAGGGTGAGTCCATGACCACTGTGTCAGGGAGCATGGCAGCAGGCAGGCAAGCATGGCCCTGGAGCGGAAGCTGAGAGCTCGCTCACCTCTTGAAACAATGACCATGAGGCAAAGGCGGGGCAGAGAGAGAGAGGCAAAGAAACAGAGAGTCAAACAGAGAGGCAGAGAGTCAGAAGCAGAGGGCGAACTAGGAACGGTGTGGGCTTTTGAAGCTCCAGGCCCCAGTTCCAATGACATACTTTCTCCAACAAGGCCACACCTCCTAATCCTTTTCAGTTGGTTCCATGAACTGTGGGCAAGCATTCATATGAATGACCTATGGGAGACATTCTTATTCAAACCATCACAGAGGTTTTAGTCTGTCTGTTGCTCTGCCTCTAGAGAGACAGCTCTCCCATGTCTTCACATTGGTGTGTACGAGGTGGCGAATGTGTTATACTCCATCCATGATGCGGGATGGAACAGTGATGTAAATACTGATCCACGTCAGTTGAGCAGACTCTACTCTACTCTGATGGCAGCCTGCCTGGAGACACCTCGCTATGATTTTTACTGCCTGTTTCATGGCTGCCACATCCATTCCAGCTTCCTGCCTTCGATTTTCTAATTCAGCCCTCCACTTCCTCTCCTTCTTTGTGTTTGGTCTCGGACCCTGGACAAGGCACTGAAGTGCATATTTTATATATTAAAGCAGACCTGGCCTCCAGGTTCTCCCAGAATCCCTCAGTCCCTCCCTGGCACACCCTACCCCCAACCCTGAACTTTCTTGGGCTGCCTTCCCCTAGAAGACCCTCCCTATATAATCGAGACATTTTGCACTCTTTCATGCTCTCGCTCCTCTCTTCTCCGTCTGTTGTGTTTATAAAAAGATAAGGAGAGAGAGAATATGTTTGATGGAAGTGCAGTCAGGTGTAGGGGATAGGGGTGCCTCCGATGGCCCACGTTGAGGCATCTTTTCCCCCTGAGGGACTAGCAACAGGACAGTATAGTATAAAATAGGACTTATTCAGGGCATGGGAAGGGGAGTTGAGAGGATAGAAGAGATGGAGAAAGGCAAGAGACAGACAGAGTAGAGGAGTAGAGACTGGCCATGAGCACGTGGAGAGAGGGGGGAGAGGGATGGGGAGAGAGGGGGGAAGGGGCAAGAGGACAGAGCGAGAGTTAAGAAGGGAGGGAGGGAGAGAGGGGGGGATGGAGGATGAGGGGGCAAGCAGCCCCTCTTATGGTGAGTAAGGCACACCTGGCTGTTGCAGAGCCTAGACTAAATGCCAACACCTTCTCTTTTCTCTCTTCCATGTGCATCCGTCCTTCTCCCACCCAACCCCCCATGACTCCCATGGCCTCAATCCTCGGGACCTGTAAACTTGTCCAAGGCAGTTTCCCAATAAGCCTGCCTTTAATATAATCTAATCTGGCTTGAATTGGCTCATTTCATTGGTGGAAAAATAACTTATCAATAGGGAGATTGCAGCCGTTCATGCTTGAAGAGAGCCAAGTTTCTGTGCGTGAAGGCAGTGGTCTCGGGAAAGTAACATTTAGACAGGCGGGTGATCTTTGTGATTAACACACATCAGCTGACCTTTGGAACCTTCAGCTTTGCCAGGTTCCGCTGCGGGCTGCAGGAAGGTGAGTCCTGGTCCAGGTGCAGAGCCAGCTGTTGACCTCAGAGGCTCAGCCACAGGGCCTGCTGCTTATCCAGGGTGCACCATCCACCATGGTGGGTGCAGAGCTTACTCTGATGGTGTGGTCAGCACAGCTCCTCGGCAGTGTTTCTCTACTGGTGGCCTGCAGCACCAGCTGCCTTGCTTGCTGTACATACTCTACACAGTTGTGGATAGTGGATGCCACTATGGCGTTCCATTCAGAAAAGGCAGATGGAAGGCAGCCAGGAGCCATGGTCCACGGTGATTTCAAGTGTTCACTGGTGTCTCTGGAGGCCTCAGGACGAGGGTCTCCTGGGTTTATTCTCACCTTATGGTCGTCTTTCCTCCCAGGTGCACTCTACTCCCAGGCACACTGTCCTCCATAGACTCACTGTCCTCCATATGCTCACTGTCCTCTGTATGCTTGCTGTCTTCCGTATGCTCACTGTCCTCCATAGACTCACTGTCCTCCATAGACTCACTGTCCTCTGTATGCTTGCTGTCTTCCGTATGCTCACTGTCCTCCATAGACTCACTGTCCTCCATCCAGTCACTGCCCACCCTAGGTTCACTGTCCTCCATGGAGTCACTGTCCCTCACATGCTCACTGTCTTCTGTATGCTCACTGTCCTCCATAGACTCACTGTCTTTCAGAGACTCACTGACCTCCATAGACTCCCATCCTCCCTATATTCACCATCCTCCCTAGACTCACCATCTTCCCTAGGCTCACCATCCTCCTAGGCTCACCATACTCCCTAGGCTCACTGTCCTCCCTAGGCTCACTGTCCTCCCTAGGCTCACCGTCGTCCCTAGGCTCACTGTCCTCCCTAGGCTCACCATCCTCCCTAGGCTCACTGTCCTCCCTAGGCTCACCGTCCTCCCTAGGCTCACCATCGTCCCTAGGCTCACTGTCTTCCCTAGGCTCACCATCCTCCCTAGGCTCACTGTCCTCCCTAGGCTCACCATATTCTCTAGGCTCACTGTCCTCCCTAGGCTCACCATCCTCCCTAGGCTCACTGTCCTCCCTAGGCTCACCGTCCTCCCTAGGCTCACCGTCCTCCCTAGGCTCACTGTCCTCCAGCTTTCCTTCAGCTGGAAAGAGCTGAGCTTTCCGGTCATCATTGTTGCCCCCTCTCTTGCATCAGCTCTTTCCTCAATTTATTGCTCTCTCCTCACAGTTTCACAGTATCCCAGCTGTTGGCGACCAGTGTTGAGGGACCAGCTTCACACTGCAGGCCAAGGCAGAGGCAGCCTTGCTGTGTCTTCTGTCAGCAAGTCAGCACTTTGCAGTTCCCACTGGGCCTTGGTGCTTGGTGTAGACTAACACCTGTAGAATCTGTACCATTTCAGTTTAGCTACATTTCTTTTTAACTTTCTTCCTTAAGTTTCCCAATTGCTGGAATCTGGAGCAGCTGCCCGTTGTAGGAGTTTGCTACCACAGGGCCCACTGTGCAGTTTCATATGTTCACCACTAAAGAGATGGGCTTTGGGGCAGCACTGTCTGTTCCCAGGCTCCAGAGTACATGCTGGTGGCTTAGTGGATATTCTGCTGAGTCCCCTGGCAAGTGTTAGGTGGATTTGGAGTCTTGCTGTGAGCCCTAATTGCGGGTATAATTCAGTTTCTAGGGCTTCTGGATCTGAATGTCTGATCTTCTAGCTCTCCACTTGGGTCTTACCGGCTCCCCAGGCTTTATGGGGCTGATGTGATTTGCGCTCTCACCTAGCAATGGTTAGCAACAGCAGCAAACTGATGTAAGAGGACGTCTTAGTGCTGACTGCTTGCCCTGTGCACCACTTCCTCCCAGTTATGCTGAATCTTTTCAAGGACCTTTGAGAGACTAGTATTTTCCTCATCTGTCACTGTCTCTAGGAAGGATGTAGTTTGGCAGCATGTAAGTCTGAATTCCAGGAAAGCTGTTTGCAGGTTTGGTCTGCAGGCAGCACTGTTTTCCAGAATGCTGAACTCTTCTCAGTGCAGCCCGCAGGAGCTGGTGAACTTGAGCTTCTTAGATTTTTGTTCTTTGTGGTATACCCAAATGATCCGTGGCAGTCACCATCATGGGGACAGGGGCCCAGTTCTTCTCTCCAGATGCCTTCCTTTAGGAAGCCTTGGCTTTACAGATCACAGCTCTGCCATGTCTGACTGCATGTAGACAGCTTTCCCAAGGAGAACTACCAATGGTACTTTGCAAGTGAATGCTGTGTCTTATTTTTTTGTATATGCAGATTGCCCATGAACTACTAGGTTTCCGTGTGTTCATACACAGTGTTAGTGTGTATGTTTGTCGAGAAGCCCACTCTTTGTGGGAGGTGGGAGGGGTAGCATCTTTCAGCCAAGGCTGAAGCTTTCAAGATGTGTCTCAGAGTGCACGGCTGTGCCCGCACGGTGGGGTGGACAGGTCTGGGAAGTAGATTGATGGTTTGAGGCCAGCAGGCTTTGGGGACCCTTTTAATCACTTTGTGTCCTTCCGTCAGTGTCTGTGTACCCTTTCACTTGTGTGCTAAATTCTTAGTGGAACTTACTCAAGTTGGTAGAGAGAACCATGGGAAGGGAGCCTCTAAGAAGAGAGTTAGACATGGAATGCACTTAGACAGGTAGGAATCTTGGTGTGGACATTACTGTCAACAGCAGCTCAGGTTGTATCTTAATTGGGACATGCAGACTCTCCACAGTCACTGAAGTCAGAGAGTGCTGGCGTCTTGATGGCTACACATGTACTCAAGGGCCTTGAGAATGGCCTGACAGTGCAAATGGCAAACCTCTCTTCGTCCTTGGGACGTAAGGCAAAGAAAGGCCCCTGTAACTTCAGGGTCTCACAGGTTGGACTCCTGCCGAGTGCTGCTCTTCTGTCTTGTAGAGGGCCAAGAACTTGTTTAAGATAAAGAAACCTGCGGATTGAGAACGGTTACCATCAAACTGTGACTCGTCTGTCTTTGTTTCTATCTCTGCCAGGATGTATGTGCGGGCACATATTGTCATAGGTTATCCAAAGGGGTTTGTGCACTGTGGGTCTGCGTTTAGCCATTTCCTATAAAAACTAAAAGAGATGTTTTCAAACTTAGGGTGGTGCTTGGGGGCTGCATAGTGAAGATATAAAGGTCAGCCCTACCTTTTTGCACTAATCAGGTTTTTTTTTTTTTTTTTTTTTTTTTTTTTTTTTTTTTTTTTGGGTTTTTCGAGGTTGGGTTTCTCTGTGTAGCCCTGGCTGTCCTGGAACTCACTCTGGAGACCAGTCTGGCCTCGAACTCAGAAATTCACCTGCCTCTACCTCCCAAGTGCTGGGATTAAAGGCATGCGCCACCACCGCCTAGCCAGCACTAATCAGTTTTTTAGCAGTCCTGGGGACTGAACTCAGGACCTCACATGTACGAGGCAAATCTTCCTTTTGAGCTTTGTCCCCAGCCTCTGAACTAATAATTCCTTAAGGAACATGTGTCCCTATGAGCAAAGTGGAGATATTTCCATAGTAGAAGATGTATAGAACTTGTGAGTCCTTAGCACATGGTATCAAATTGCTGGTGGGGCATGAGGACAGTGGGGATGGATGACAGTTCTGGATTGTTTGCTCATCCGTAAGCAAACAATGGCCGTATTGCCATCTCAAGAAAAGGCAGAGATGCTGTGCGTTCACAGATTTCACTGCCTTTAGTCTGCCAGGCCTTTTTGTAGTCTGTCTGTCTCAAAACTTGTTTTCAGTACTTTTAAGCCTTATGTGGATTTTTGCCTCTTGGGCTGCCTTCATGTTCACTTAAAGGTTCATGGTCACAAGATTCATGGTCACTTACAAGGTTTTCATACAGTTCACAGGAGAAGGAAAGAGCATGTGTCAGTGAAAAGTAGATTTTGTTGTCTTATGTATTTATTTAAGATTTATCTTATCTTTATGTGTACATGTATGTCTGCCATATGTGTGTGGGTGTCCTCAGAAGCCACAAAAGGACACCAGAGCCTCTGGAGCTGGAGTTATATGCAGTTATGAGCTACCAAGGTAGGTGGGTCTTCAACTCCAGTCTTTTGAAAGAGCAGCAAGTGCTTTCTCCTAATTGTTGAGCCATATCTCCAACTATTTTTATTTTTCTGAATTAGAGTGTGTGTGTTCATACTGTTCATGTGTGTACTGTGTATAGCTTATGTGTTTATGGTGTTCTTTTACACATGTGCACCCATACCATTGACACAAGCGTTCGTGTGTGTGAGTACAGGGTTCCAGAGCATGTGGTCTAGAGGGGCAGACATGTGGCCGGCAACAATGCCAGTTGTTGGTGTGGTTTGAATGCTGTACCTCCTGAGGTAAGGGTAACTCTGTGGGCCAGAGGCTGTGACATGTTTTTCGATCACCTGCTATCACTTGAGCTTGTACGTGGATCCATGAACTGCGAGCTCCCGCAGTGCTGGGGAGGGAAGTTAACCCATGCCTGTTGCATTTGTGTCCCCTGCTGTTGAGCATGCAGCTTCTTCAGTAGAGCATGGAGGGACATCCCAGGGGCTCTCCCGCTTGCATCTCTCTGACTTAGTTTGTTTATCTGTAGTGTGGAGTTGCTGAGGCAGGTGGTTCATGGTACCTACCCTGCTGGCCCCAGTACCCTAAGTGCTCTGATTACAGTATCGGCCACATCCATGGGTCAGGGTACAACTGCCTGTTAAAAGCCACCATTTCCCCTTTATCTCTGTGCCACATTAGAAAAGAATTACATTTTTCAATTTAAATGATTGCTTGGTGAAAATGAGCTAAGAGAAGAAGGGGTTTCCTGGGTAGAGAGTATCTTAAGGCTTCTTTTTATAAAACCAGAATTCTGAGATGAAATGATCAAGAGTCCTTTGAGAATGGCGCCTGGGAGAGGTAGGGAGAACAATTAGAGTCCATGAAGATCACTGTCGAGGGGATGCTAATTAAATGTGGGAGCAGAGGCTGCCTGGCTGCACACGGGCCCTGCTGCATGTCTCTGAAGCTTGCTGGCTTCTGTCTTTGCTTACTTTCCTTCGCGCTTGCTGAGCAGATATTAAGACCGAATACCAACTTTGTTTTAAGGTAATATATACTTGGAAACAGCAGGGCTAGCTTTTCTCATGATCTTGGGCCAAGAAAGAGTTCTTTGAAACAGAGAGAAGAATCAATAGCTTACTGCTGAGGACCTGTCACTCTGGAGACCCTTGGGGCTCTTCACATGCTGGGGCTCCCAGGCACCCTTCCTATTAGTCTGTTGGTGGCAGGCTTCTTTTCAGAGCCCCTGCCTTCCTCAGATGTTGACTGTGAGTGTCTCAGCACTGCCAGACCTTGTCTGCAATTCCATTCTAGTTTGCACACTACAATATGTTCTGAAATGAAGCATTTATATTTAAATTTAAACTTAAGTGCAGCATGTTACTTAATAACAGGCACATTCTGAGAATTGTGTGGCTAGTAATTTTGTCATAGCATCATAGAGAGTGCTTACATCTCCTAGATGGTGGGCCTGACAGACATCAGGCTACAGGGCATGTGTATGTCATATAGCCTGCTTCTGTTAGGGCCAAATACAGAAAAACTTAAGGCTAAATCTAGCCCAAAGATGTGGTGTAATCAAAATGCTACTGCCCACTAACATGATAGGTTGTTTCTTTGGTAAAGTTAAGTGTGGTAAATACAGAAACCAGAAACAGTTACTTATCACTGGAGTGTGTAGTTGTATGTGGTATGCACCAGCACTCACATGAGTAATGTGCTGTGTGGTGACATCACTAGGTGATAAGGACTTTAATGTGCAGCTTATCCCTGACTGAATTAGCATGATTTTCATTTCCTTATCTAATGAGTCTTAGTTTTTTTGTGATAAGCAAATGTCACATTGGTTGAGCCACCTCCTCTGGAATAGCTGTGTGCTGAAGATGACTGCCCTGGGAGGCACTGAGGAGCGTCCATGCGTGGACACTGGATGGTACCTTTCTTAGACTTCTTTTGGTTTGGAGTTTGTATATATTGATTCATTGACATCACTTTGTTGTGGTGAGAGATACAACATCCACACCATGACAACTCACCCAGGTTCCTGTGGTTGTGATTTTGGGAAGCAGTCATTATGTTAATTGGATGATGCCTCCTTTTGGGTATAAGTAGCCTGAATTTTATTCTCTTTAAAATGTCAAAGCTGCCCATTTTAATCAATAGTTAGGGAATTTCCCTATCTCTAGCTCATTTCCAATATTCTTGATTATGTACACAGAAAGTGGGGTGCTAAAGGGCTGTCTAAGTGGCTCTGTTGCCCCACCTAGAGTGGACAGCATTGTCTGGTGAGGGCGGAAGACCACAGAGTGGCCTGACGGAAGTGGCTTTGAGAGGCTCAGAGGGTGAGCAGGAGCGTTGGGATACTTGGCATTCAGCCCTTGGCTGCTTGGACAAGTCATGTGACTTTCCTCATTTCCATCATTCTTATTTTACACACAAGGAGCCTCACAAAGACAATGAAAATGGTGGTGGCAACAAGGACACAGTGATACTTGTCAGTGCTGCAGTGTCAGACATGAAGACAAGTGCTGTATCTGATCACAAATTATGGATTACCTAGTTAATGCCTGCTTTTTAAAGGTTACACTGTGTGTGTGTGTGTGCGTGTGCGTGTGCGTGTGCGTGTGCGCGCGCAAGTGCATGAGCTCAGGTGTGCTATGCTTACATGCGTGGAAATCAGGACAACATGGTGGAGTTAGTTCTCTCCTTCCATCAGGGTCTGTGGGATCAGGATGTTCAGCAAGTACTTTAACTGAGACATCTTGTTGGCCCTTTTTGTTTGGTTTTGATGATACAGTGGAAAGAACCCAGGGCCTGTGTGTGCTAGGTGAACATTCTTTCACCAAGCTGCATGTCTAGCCAGTGGGCTATTTTTTGGAAGAGAGTTTTGTTTAGTGGACCAGACTGATCTCAAATGGGCAATCTTTCTGCCTCTGCCTTCTGAAGGCTGGGACTACATGCATGTGTCTTGCCTGGCTGCAGGTGTTCTCATTTCTATTTTCCCACTGAAGAATCACTAGTGACTTTGTAAGCAAGCAGCACAAGGGAGCTTAGCTCTGAGGCAGGCGCTGGTACTGCTTACAGAGTCCTGCCCCAGTCCTCAGTTGGAAAAGGCCGCAGGTGTGGCTGTCCCAGGATTAGAAAGCTCCCTCTGAGGAGGGGGTTGTTGTGGTTGTGCTGTGTTATCTGGAGATCTGGGTGTGTCTGTGAGCTTGTCCCCAGAAGTTCCTGTGCAGATGGAAAGAATGCTGGGGTTAGGATCCCAACCTGCCTGGTAGAAAAGTGCATGAGAGTGTGTGCTTTGAAGGTCCCGAAGGAAGGCCTACTTTCCATCAGTGTGAGGTTCAGACTAGAGCTACTGCTCATGTGGGTCAGCTAGGTCTCATGGCCCACCCTCAAGCGGCTGCCCACTGTGCTCCTTGAAACGCTCAGCATTATGTGTCTAGTTCATGAACCAGGCCCGTGTCTTCCTTCACAGCCTTGCCCTGCTGGGACTGCAGGTGGCATGAGGACCTTAAGACAGCTCTCCCGTGCTTTGTTCTTTCCTGACAGTCTGACTCAGAAAGGTTCACTGTGCAGCATTGCTGTGTGCTGTGTGTGCCCTGTGTGCTGTGTGTGCCCTGTGTGCCTTGTGTGCTCTGTGTGCCCTGTGTGCTGTATGCCCTGTGTGCCCTGTGTGCTCTGTGTGCTCTGTGTGCCTTGTGTGCTCTGTGTGCCCTGTGTGCTGTGTGCTTGGCACTTCTACATGTGCATTTGTGGAAGGGGACTCGCTGTGCAGCTGGTCTGTTTCCTCTGAGGACGGAGCTTGCTCGTCATGGCTTTCATGGTGTCTCTTGTTGCACAGCTGTGTGCATAGTCACCAGCTTTTCCCTTTGTGCCTTTTCTTTTTTTCTTTTTTTTTTTTTTTTTTTTTTTTTTTTTTTTTTGGTTTTTCGAGACAGGGTTTCTCTGTGTAGCCCTGGCTGTCCTGGAACTCACTCTGTAGACCAGGCTGGCCTCGAACTCAGAAATCCGCCTGCCTCTGCCTCCCAAGTGCTGGGATTACAGGTGTGTGCCACCAAGCCCGGCTGTGCCTTTTCTTTAGGAGTGTCCTATTTCACTTGTCACTGCTGTTATCCAAGAGACTTTATGCTTTGCACAAATATGAGACTTTATTGCCATAATGTAGTTGATGTTGTATTCTGCATGTTTTCCTTTCCCACCAATAAATCCCATTTAACATGTAAATAAATGTCTTCTAAAAAGTAATTTTACACTTTTTTTCCAGAGCAGCATGTTTGGGATTTTGGCCCTTTTGAATTTGCTGTTCCAGGAGAACAGCATTTGGCACAATGGCACAGGCCTCAATGATTTGCTTCTGGGATGCACATTTTGTAAATACACATTGTGTTTCTTACTGTTTTTTGTCCTATGGTATTGAGCTTTAACTGTCACTTCATGTTTTGTTTGTTATAATTTTTACATATTAGCATTCAGAGGTCATGTGTTCAAAAGCATTAAACACATGTCTCTTTCTTTCTTTAGAATGGAATAAAGTTCTAGGGACTCACATATTGTCCAAAGAGTCCTAATTATTCTCTCTGTGTGTGTCCATCTTGGCAGCTGTGGATCACAGTGAACTCAGCTGAGTGTGGATCTCAAGCTTAGGAATTCGGTGCTGCATGAGACCTGAATCTCTTGAGTAACAGTCAGGGAGACTTTGGACTGTGACATTCGTTTAAGCGCTATTGTTTTTTACTCTCTAGTTGAGTGTGGGGAGGGCTTGACTTGCATCTGCCCAGCCACTGCTACTTGGACAGTGGATGTTGACTCAGAGCACAGAGTGTCCTTATTCTCTTGTATGTGAGCCTGAGCCCCGGATACTAAGTCTGCTCCTCGCAAAGACCTCTGGGTGCCATTTGCATCATTTCTGTCCTCATTGACTTTCTGCAGCACCTCCAAATTCAGAATCATCTGGATGTGTAATTAATGTGCTGTTTACTGCTCCTTCCAGATCACTAATGAAGATGTTAAATAAGGCCTGGTCCCAGAGCACCCCGGACGCCCCTCAAAGCGCGCTGTTCTGCCATTTATCAGTGTGCTTTGTTTATAGTCCTTCCTCCTGGCCTCAGCCCATGGGGGTGCTTTGACAAAACCCAATCTGAATTAATTTTTCCAGTAAGACCATAAAAAACACTGCGCCTGTTTCCTCCGGTTCCCTCTCCCCACTCCAGATGGGTCATTTGCTGTGCTTGCCCACAGCCTGGTAGTTGTTCTCTGTCCTTGGCCCTCACCTCTCCTGAAACATATGCAGTTCTGCTTTGGAGATACAGAGTAGGAGCATGCAGTCTTCCTGGCGTTTGGAGGCCTGGACTCTGCTCTAGGAAGGTGGCCTTGAGGTGGTTCCTTGCCCCAAGTCCTGTGTACCTTTTTCACAAAGGCGCCGAGGCTGTCTGGTCCTCTCTGCCGTGCAGCAGCCCTCCATGGACGGGGTTTAACAACAGAGGCTTACTCCCTGATGGTCTGCAGGTTGGAAGTCCAAGAGGACGGTCTAGAAGCTCCTATCGCTCATGGCCTTCTCTGTGGCTTGTGTGTTCAGTGGTGTATTCTCTTCTGCCTGTCTTTTCTAAGGACACCAGTCATGTTAGGTCACAGCCCTACCCTTATTTAACGTTAATTCTTTTCTAGAAGCTTGTTTCCATACATGGTCACCTGGGACTTGGGCCTTTAACATATGTACATCTGTAACAGCCACGCTGTCTTTTTATTTGTTATTTATGGAGCGGTTTGGGAAGGCCCTTCTGTTGCCATCAGGTTCTCCCAGCAGCTGTGAGGCAGCCGGCCTTTCACCACTTCTGCATTCCCGTGCTTCCCCGAGCCGTACCCCATGCAGAGCACACATGGGCCCCAGGATGTACGCGTACTGCTCTGTCTTTCTCATTAGAAGTGGCATCCTGAAGGCCATGCCGTGTTTTACTAGGGACATTTTGAGCTGCTTACTGTTAGGTGTCTCTTGAGAATGGCAAGATGTTGTGATCAGAAGAAGTGGAGCCTCGTTTGTGAACTAGATTCCAGAGTGAAGGAGCCTAGCTGAGCAGCCAGTGTCTGCTGTGAAGCTTCCTCTGTGGTCTTTGGCTTGAAGCTATTTCTGTAATAGCTCTTGAGGGAGAAAACAATTATTAAAAGACTTTCTTGTGAAAAGGAAACCCCAATTAAGACAGAAAAGCTTGAAACTGAAGAGCAGTTAGCTTGAGGAAGGGATCTCTGTTCATGAACCGTGCATGCCTAGGCCATGAGAAGGAAGATTCTGTCCAGAACATCAGACATTGCAAGAAGGTGGGATGCTCTCTGAGAAACATGTTGCTTGGGCTGTCTTTCCGCACAAAGGGCATAGCGCGTATGGGCACAGGTCTGGGTGGTGAGGGTCATCACTCATGATACTAAGAGAGACCTCATAATACCAAGGGGCAAGTCTGTTGCTGTAGAACACTGCATGCTGATTTGGGGTTTTAGTTTAGTTTAGTTTAGTTTAGTTTAGTTTAGTTTAGTTTTGTTTGTGTTTGTTTGAGACAGGATCTCCTTAGGTAGTTCATGATGACCTGGAACAGAACTCACTAATACAGTTCTGGCTGAAGCCAGGCTGGGTTCAAACTCAGGATTTTCTTGCTTCGGCCTCCTGAGTGCTGGGATTATAGGTAGATAAAAGCAAAACCAAAACCCACAGCTCTAAAGGTGGCTCTGAATTTTAAGAAAAATAATAAAAGAAGGAACACACTAAAAAACAACAGTAGACATTGAGTAAGTATAGAATCAAGTACCATAATTGATGGTTGTCCAGTGCTGTGTACTATACATGTGTTTATGTACTATGATTTTTATAGACTGGTATTTCAGTGGCTTCATTCACACCTGCACCACTGCAAATGTGTAATATATTTTGTTGTGACATTATGGTGGCAATAGTAATCACTAGGTGGCAGAAACTCTTCAGTTCTATTATAAACGTATGGACCACTTTTATATGCAGAGTATCTTTGGCTGAATCATGCATTTGACTCATGACTTTGTTCATGAGTCTGAAAAATCAGGTATAATTGTCATCTGTGAATTCACATTGGGCTTGGCCTCATTTTTAGTTTGAAATGTGTTGAGGGTGGGGTGGGAGTGATGGTAGTGATGGTATAAATGGCAGCTGTGGGGTGGGGCAGAGTCATAGTGGTGATGATGGTGGGATAATGTGAGGATGGTGGTGGTATTTGGAATGTTGGTGATGGTGGAGTACTGGTGTTTGTAGGGCTGGTGGTGGTGTTGATGATGGCAGGGACAGACAGAGTTAAGGATGGTGGGAGGTGATGGTGGTAGTACAGATGGTAGGAAATGATGTGCAGGTATATACGTTCCTGTTCGTATGGTCTGTGTCACACAGCTGGAAGTGCTGCCTGGATGTGGCTGGGCAACTTGCCAGGGAAGTTGTGAGTAAGTGACAGACTTTGTGCTGGTCCTGTGTATAAAAGGAGGTTGACTGGCAGTTTGGTGAGCACCCAGGTTGGCCCTTCAGGGCAGTATACAGCAAGGTAGTGTGAAGGAAGCGAGGGTAGGCAGTGCAGGGTTGGAGGCTTTCACAGTGTGAGACTGGGCATGATGAGGTGGCCCAGGGCAGGCAGTATGGGTGTTGGAGGTCATCATAGTGAGCTGGTCAGAACACAGAGCCGGGGCCTTTGGGATCAGGCTTGTTTCCAGGGCACTGGTGAGGGACAGGAAGGGTTCAGGAATAGAAACAGTAGCAGGCCCAAGACAACAGAGGCAAGTCCCCAGTCTGAAGCTAAGGTTGCCTAGCCCTCCTCCTCAGGCTCTTCTGCCTGTCACTCTGGACCCTTGTCTCAGCAGACAAAAAACAGGCAATACTATGAAGCTAGGGAATCTCAACAACTGGACTTCAGGAGACCAAAAGGTGATTATGTCCTTAAAAGTAACATTCAGAGAACCGCGGCCGATGGTCGGTAAATTAGAAGCCTTAAAGTCTGTAAGAGTGGCTTTCTGAGCGCCATCCATGGTTGCAGAAGGGCAGGTGGCAGCAGATGAGGGAGGGTGGCCAGCATCCGTCTCCTGCCTTATGCTTGGGCAAGATCGTCCCACATGAGGATCAGCATGAATTTTTCAGCAGAGGAAGGTGAAATGTCAGGAAGAGCGTAGATCATGTCAGCACTACGTCCTCAGGAAATTAGATCCACAGGAGCTGACAGCACGCGGTGCAGATGAAATACCGACTGTGTTCAGTGCTCCTGCTGGGGCCTCCTGGGCCGGCGGAGAGTGGGATTGTGCCCACCAGGGACAGGCAGCATGCCCGCCTTGGCTCTGTGGATAGGGGCCACTCAAGCTCTTGCTGTGGTACCTGATAATTGAGACCCCAAGGCTATGCATGCTAGCAAGGTCTGCCTTTTCCTCATCTCCTCATCCCACCAGGAGCACATCATCTCCCATTTCCCTCCAAGGCCCTGACTTGGCCCCTTGGCACCCTCCTGAAATCAAGCTGCACACCAGATCAGTGTGGTCCAGCCTCCGTCCTTCGTGCACATCTCAGGTGGTGAAAGAGGGTGGTAAATACAAGGTTTACTCTGACTTGTTGGCGCTCTGTCTCTACTGCAGGCAAGGGCTGGCCCTCTTTCGGATGGCTTTTCTACAGAGGGCTCATGCAGACTCAAGACTGGCTTGCAAGGACCGCACCATCCCTCCCTCTGCAACCTACTTCCGACCTCTTCCCTCCATCATCTCCCTCTGCAGAGCTCCACAGTTCTCAGGCTTATATTTATTTGTTGCTGAAAGTGAAAAGTATATTCAGCATCAGGCTTTCTATAAAATTGTGGTGAGGCTGACAGCAGCCAGACTGACTGAGACTCTCTTCATAGCACTTCAGGGGGGAAGGAGCCGGGTTATAGGGCCTAAGTCCCTTGCTGTGGACTCTCAGAGTCTCCCTCCTACCTTGCTTTTGGCTGTTAATTCTGTCCTACTTTCTGTTCATTGTGCTATGGGCACAGCCACATTGGAACGTCTGTAGACCAGCCAGTGTGAAGTCCTGGCCTCCCTTGAAATTGTGCGGGGGAAGGCAGGCAGCAGACAGCTAACTGTTCACCAGAGTGACCTTGGTGCAGGGCCATGGTGGTGCTGGAGGGTGGTGGGAAGAATCAGCCAGCATGGGGAAGCAGAGGAGGCTGAAGGGGGACGCAGAGCCAAGGCCTGGGAGTCCCCCTAGCGGCCACCATGATGAGTACAGAAGGCTTCCAGGGAGTTGAGAAGTAGAGTGAAGAGAAGCTGAGCCGGTAGAAGGTGGGCGGTGTGAGAAGGCCGGTAGAAAGTGGGCGGTGTGAGAAGGCCGGTAGAAAGTGGGCGGTGTGAGAAGGCCGGTAGAAAGTGGGCGGTGTGAGAAGGCCGGTAGAAAGTGGGCGGTGTGAGAAGGCCGGTAGAAGGTGGGCGGTGTGAGAAGGCCGGTAGAAGGTGGGCGGTGTGAGAAGGCCGGTAGAAGGTGGGCGGTGTGAGAAGGCCGGTAGAAGGTGGGCGGTGTGAGAAGGCCGGTAGAAGGTGGGCGGTGTGAGAAGGCCGGTAGAAGGTGGGCGGTGTGAGAAGGCCGGTAGAAGGTGGGCGGTGTGAGAAGGCCGGTAGAAGGTGGGCGGTGTGAGAAGGCCGGTAGAAGGTGGGCGGTGTGAGAAGGCCGGTGTCGAATTTGGAGCAGCAGCTTGAAGCTGTGTAGCCTGCAGGTCACCCTGCAATAGCATGTGCAGCTCACTGTGTGACTGGCTTAGAAGACAGGCTTCTACAAACAACCCAGGAGGAAGATTCAACAGTCTAGTTTCACATTCTGATTTCTGCTTTTAAAATCAGCTCTCTGTCTGCTTTAGGGTGGCCTTTGTGCTTTGCCACCAGTGTAGAAGTCAGCAGGGCTTGGGATCTTTCTACTAGGTACTGCCAGGGATGCCCTCATCATGCTAGAGCCAGGAGTTCAGGAAGTGGTTTCTCTTGCTGTGTACCGAGAGGCTTTCAAATGGCTTGGAAACCTCAGGCCGCCCAGGGAGTATTCTGTACTCAGTGTCTTGAGTTCTTTACACTCTGGAGATTTTGCTACAGTGTGTGCAGGCTCAGGAGCCCCATTAAAAAGTCTTCTACACCCGGCCTCACTGCATCTGGCAGCTCCCTCTCACCAAGTCTTTCTGTGGTCCCTTCACGTCCTAATTAGTGTGCAGCCCCACCTCCTGACCTCTTGACCCGTTTGTTCCTAGTCCCTTGTGTTCTAGTGAAAACACCTGCCACAGCTGAGGCCCAGGGTAATATAAATGGTGGAATCAAACATGGGAGGAGATACGCGGTTATCCCCTCCCGAGGCTCTGTGACTTTCTGTACTGCACCTCTGAGTTTGTCACCTGAGCCAACCTTAGTTCCTCTGCAGTGGGAGGAAGAGCTTTGAACTAACTGCTAGACCAATGATGCAAGACCACATGTGTCTTCTCAAAGGTGTTTTGTTTCTAACACAATTCTGGTCTATTAGGCAGGTGATAGTCTTGGCCCCTTGTCAGTTCCCAACAATTACCCTCCACTTGCTGATCAGCCTGACTTCCCTGGAAGGAGGGAAAGAAAGAGTCTCAGGTTTAGCAGCCTGGGTTGGAAAGGCCCAGCATTCATACAGATCCCGTGGCTTGCTCTGTGCTTGTTAATGAGAGGAGGTCAGGGAGAGAGATGGATGCCTGTTGTCATACACCTTACCTCATGGAAACTGAGTCTCAAACCCCAGAGGTTTCCTCTGCACCTAGAGCTCCCTAGACCAGCCAAAGCAGCCTTGGTGGTCCTAGCCTCCCCAGGGACAGCAGGCCCCAGCGCTTTTCCTCTTCCCAAGACACATTTCTTTTTTCCTTCCTTCCTTCCTTCCTTCCTTCCTTCCTTCCTTCCTTCCTTCCTTCCTTCCTTCCTTCCCTCCCTCCCTTCTCTCCTTCCTTCCTCCCTCCCTCCCTCCCTTCCTCCCTCCCTCCCTCCCTCCCTCCCTCCCTCCCTTCCTTCCTTCCTTCTTCCCTCCCTCCCTCCCTCCCTCCCTCCCTCCCTCCCTCCCTCCCTCCCTCCTTCCTTCCTTCCTTCCTTCCTTCCTTCCTCCCTGTCTCCCTGCCTCCCTGCCTTCCATTCTTTCATTCTTTTTTTGGTAGAAATTGGTAGTAGTAAGAAAGACTTTGGATGGGATCACTGGAGCCCATTCAGTGTGATTTCTAGGGGCTAGTTAGAAAATGGTATGTAAGAGTGTCTGGGGGTGGGAACAAGGACATGCAAGGCCTCAGGGTCACAGGCAGAGAGTCCCATGAGGCTCTCAAGCCCTTTTAGGAACTAGTTATGACAAAGCCTCTGAGAGTGAGTGAGCATGCATTGATGCAGGGGGGTTGTAGTGGGTGGTGGTGGTGGTGGTGGTGGGGTGGTAGGTGCCTATGTAGGAAGGCCTGATGAGGACCAGAGATTGGCCACACACCTACCGCTGCCTAAGGGTACTAGGAACTGCACCTCCTGGGGGAGAGCTGTTGTTTTACCCGTTGGTGTCCTAAAAAGTCAGTGGTAACCCAGGGCTTATGGGAAATTGAGAGGTAAAAAGCTTTGGTTGAGATTTCACATGGTTGAGCTGCAGAAATGGCAGAAGTTTGAGTGCTTCTGACCTGAACTAGAGAGGGCCTATTTCTTACTGTTCGTGCAGTGATGGGCCAGAGCTACCAGTTCACTAGAGTGCTCTGTGTTCTACTGCCTGGCTCATTGAGTATCACATGGCTTCAAGGTTATATTGCAAACTGAGTGGTCTGAACTATTCGTTGTTTGTCATCCGGGGCTCTGAATGCTTAGGCAGTTGGTCCAGATTGGTGCAGATCGGTGGTGCTGAGTCTAGAACAAAGTCTTTTGTCTTTACTGCCTGGACTACTCCCCTGTGCTGTTAGGATGGATACTGCTAGGTTGGGGTGACATCTTATGAATGGATAAGATTGCACCTAAAATGCCAGGGTGCCTGTCCTTTATGATTTGACCAAACCTAAGAAGTAGTACTGTTCTGAACACATAGCTGTGTATTCGTGTGTGTGTGTGTGTGTGTGTGTGTGTGTGTGTATACTTGTGAGCATGTGTGTCTCTGTATGTATGTATGTATGTTTATATATGTGTGTATGTATGTGCGTGTGTGTGTGTGTGTGTGTGTGTGTGTGTGTGCGTGCGTGTGTGTGTGTGTGTGTGTGTGAGAGAGAGAGAGAGAGAGAGAGAGAGAGGGAGAGTGAGAGAGAGAGAGTTGAGAGAGAGAGAGAGAGAGAGAGAGAGAGAGAGAGAGAGATCTCGTGGGTAGAGCCAGCACTGAAGTGCCAGTGCTGTGGGTGAGGTGGTGGTGGAAGCTCACATTATCTGTGGGTGCTTTTGCTGCAGTGACAGAGCTGAGGCACAGCTGCAGTGGATAAATAGTTGCCGCTGGCTGCATTGACAAGTGTTTGCTGTCCTGGGATAAACAGGGGAGCCTATGTTCTCCATGTAGCAAGGCTGACTGTGAATTTGGTTTAGTAATGCAGTTAGTAGGCACGAGTGTCCTCAGATACAGAAGGGACTGCACCCTTCATTCATTGTTGGGGACTGGGCACTGAGATTTCTCAGACACCTGCTGTTCACTGAGCTCTGCCATACTGCCTCCTACTAAGTGTGTGATGCGAACAGTGCTGTCTCACTCTGGCTAGATGTGGTTGAGGAGCCTGACTCCATCTGTAGCTAAGTCTTCACCGGAAGCATGTTAAGAGTCACAGAGCCCCCGTCCCCAACCCTGTTCCCACTCATTAGCTCACATGTCCTGCACATGGGCAGACACAGAATAGCGGTTAGGATGCACACAAGGCCCCAGGGCCGTGTGGGGACTGTCAGGCTATGAAGCAGGGCTTCTCTGTGTTCCAGTTCATGCTGGCCTCTGATGTTAGTATCTAATAGGAGGCTGGCTGGCCACTGGGCATCTCCAGTCTACATATGACCTTTTCTTCCCAGTGTGTCCTGCTCAGTGCTGCCCTTTACCAGTACAAGTCCACCTGCAGCCCTGCTCTGGACCTCTTTCCTTCTGGACCATCCTCTGGTCCTGGGAGTGTGGAGGAAACTGGTGGAGGGCTGGCGTGGTGCAAAGATGTTGCTGAGGTTAGCCTTTGGCAGACATGTCAGTCCACAGTGTTGGGGTATGATGGTTCCTCAGAGAAGGCTCTTTGGGGAGGTGAAGGGGAGCAAAGGGCCTCTGGGAAATGAGGGAATGAGATATACTGGTATAATGAGGAGAGTGACTCCTTTGAGCTTGAAAGCCACTGTTTCAGGTGGACATTTGGTATGTTTGGTTTAAAATAGCTTGTGTAAACAAGACATTAAACAAATGTGGAAACTCAGTTTGTTTTATTCCAACTAAATTTTGTCTTTAGTAATGTGATAGCTCTTGTTTTTTTTTTTTTTTCTCTTTTTTCTCTTTTTTTTTCTTTTTTTGCAGGAATGGGTGGCAAAGTATTCCCCTTTCTGTCTTAAACGTTAAGATTTTCTGGAGTACTAGAATATATTATGATATTGGCATTGTTTTCTTCTGCTCTGTGCTGTTGTAGAGATTGAGGGCTCTTGCGTGACTGTTTCCAATTCATCACAGGACTATTAAGAGTCAGAGAATGTACAAGTGTTAGTCACTTTTGGGTTTGGGTGACAGTTCTAACCTGAGACTCACTACCCTGGGGGACATTTCTTAGTCTCTCTAAGAATACATCTATACAGAAAGCATAGGAAGTAGAGGGACATGAATCAGGATTAGGCTGCTGTCCCTCACAGCCTGCTCAATGCAGTAGAACTAGATCCAGAAAGCACTAGATACTTAATGTTTACTATGTAAGTTGATGAACCTTTAACAGAAATGTACAACTAACCTTCTGCTTGCTGGACTGGTTTTTCTCACAGGACCCTATGTGCTGGCTTCATCTCGATCAGAATACTTCTAGGTAACATGAATACTTTCCCAAGTTGCTCGCATGGAGTCAGAAGGGACAAGCCTTGATGTAAGGCATCCTTTTGAAGTCCTGGAGTGGGGCTACAGGACAAATATGGGCTTCAGGGCCCAGTGTAGCCCACCACCAGCTCTGTGTCAGCAGGAGAGCACTGTGTGATATTGCCGCCAGAGGGCACGTGGCTTTGTCTAGCTTACTCTCTGTTCGGTAACCAGTTGTATCTGAATGATGATAATTCCTGTTTTAGAAGGATCATCATCTACAGATTTGTTACAGGTTACAGGAAGAGCATAGGCAAGATTCTGGGACCATTCTTCTTTCATAGACTCATTCTATCACTCCATGTGTGTTTTAAGTTTGTTTCTTGCTAAAGATGAATAGATGGAAAATTCTGGTTGCTTTTAAAACCATTATCTTAGGAGCCATGCATTGCATTTAGATAAAGGATTTTTGAAACATATGGCAGGCATCACTCTTGTAATGTGGTTTGATCTACATCATAATGCATTCAGCACCTAGCACATCCTAGATGACCTTTGAAACAGACAGCATAGGAGCTGTAGATGTTCTGTGCCCAGCACACAGGGTACACAGAGGCATTCAGGTATGTAATGAACTTTTAAATAGTCACGTAGTACAGCATCTCATTTTGCACTGGTGGATTCTAATTATAAAAAGCTGAGCTCTCGTTCTCTAAGTGTGTGCAGTGATGCTAGGTGGCTGGTGGCTCTGCTCTGAGCGCTCACCCCAGCCTGCATTGTCTCCACTGCTGGGAGTACTGGCATTCGGTGCATGAGCTTGGCTCACTAGGTGGACACTGGCCTTTCAGTGTCCAGTACATATCCTAATAACGCCACTAGATGAAGGCCCTCTCAGAAGTGTGAGCAGAAGTTACCCTGCCCATCCCTGGTCCATAGCCCATGCAGGTAGGCAGGCTTCTGCAGAGCTGTAGAACACCTGCTACACCCATGAATACATGGAACTTGCTGTCGGGGGTCTCGGGGTTAGATCAGCGCTCCTCACACTTGCCACTCACAACCTTCTCCCGTGAGCCTGTGTATACCTATGTAAGACGAGCATATAAATCAAACATTTGCTGGCATTGAGTTAAAACTTTATTATACAGGTTTTTTATTACATTTACATATTAATGAGTGTGTTTATTTATATAAAGAATTCATCTTGGCTGCATTTTATTTCTCACAAGCCAAAACTGTATCAATACTGCAATTAAAGTACTTAGTAGAAAGTCAGGCAGAGAGATTTTTGTGAGTGAAGGCTAGCCTGGGTCTGTACATCAAGTGTCAAGTCAGCCTGGGATGTACAGAAAGACCCTGCCTCAAAAAAGAAAAAAAATCCTTAGCAGAAAGAGGAAGGTGGTAGAGGCCAGTGCACAGAGCACCGCCTTTTCTTTCTGATCTCTAGGAGGCTGCAGTCTTCCTGCCGCTGTAGATCAGACCGCTGGGCTTGGCCACACTCAAGTCTACACCCCCCCCCCCCCCCACTGCTGTCGCCATGTAGCCGCTGAATATTTACCACCGCAGCACATGGAGTATCTCCAGTTGGTCCGAGGCCATGGCCCTCTGACTTTGTGCAGAGCAGGCAGTCACAAAGCGAGGTTGAGTCGTGCTGGAGGGCTTAGGCTTCAATGTCTCCTTACAGGCAGTTTGCACAGACACATGCGGAGTTACAGGAAAGGAAGAATTTATTAAGAGTTGCAAAGCGGCCTGGGTGTGTCGCATGTCTCCCTGTGGTCTGGCTTCAGAAGGGAGGGACGGTGCAGAAGGAGTCTTTTCACTCACAGAGCTGCCGCCCTCCCACGATTGTGTAACTTGGGCCTTCGGAGCTTGCCGCCCTAATGAGTGAAGGGAAAGTGGGGCACGAGGCTCTCTGCCTTTCACATGCCAGTCCCTGAAACTTCTCCCTCCTTTTGTTGTCCTTTTATAGAAGGATTTTAGTTGTGTGTGTGTGTGTGTGTGTGTGTGTGTGTGTGTGTGTAGAGGCCAGATGTCAGATGCCCTGGGACTGGAGTTACAGGCAGTTCTGAGCCACCTGATGTGGGTGCTGGCCTTGACTCTGGTCTTCAAGAACACTATTCACTCTGATCACTGACCCATCTTCCCAGTCCTTCTGTTTCTATTTTCCTGCTGCATTTTAAATTCAACTTTGTATAAGTACATAGTGCAAGTATGTTTGGGCTCAGTTCAGAAATTGTTGGAACTTATGCCCTAATCCAGAATTCATCGAATAGTTTTTTTCTTACAAAATTCTAATCAGCAACTCAAAGATCAATTAAAAAAAAACCAAACACTGTAATACACCTTAATCCATGACTGGTGAGGGATGGCAGTAGGAAAGTGCTAAAGACCCCTCACCCCGTAATTAAACAGAAGGCTTTGCCTGTGGAGCACGTGGACGATTGTGGGCTGCTGTGTTTCAGGCACCTTTCTTTGGTGTTTTTGTTTCGAGTCAAGGCTGTGGCAATGCTGTTAGGTGTATCATGAGTGAGCAGACACATTTGACTTGGAAGGGATTTGTACAGTGTGTTCAGAACCTTCTACCGTTGCTAAAGTAGATGCAGTTGCATGACCTCAGATGGAGGCTGTGACCCATGGTGTGAGAAGCTGGGTGTTGGGAACCTTAGTCTTTTAGTCCTGCTGAGGTCAGCCATATGTGCTCCACCACACCACCTTAGAGACCAACATAGTGTGTCCAGTACAGACGGACAAAGGTAAGGACTGTTGGGGACACTCAGACCTAATGACCTCTAGGAAAGACTTTAAGACCACCTTGCTGTCAACATATGACTTGGTGCCTGGGATCATTCATCACCTCCAATTCAACGTCCTACACCCAATCCACCATCAGACTCTAGGGGCGGAATATCATCTTTCCAAAGAAATCATCAGTTTTGAGGTCTTTTGTTTTTAAAGTATTTTGCATGTCTTCAGTCTGTTTGTGTGTATCATGTATGTCAGCATCGTGCATTCACCAGCTACTAGGGTTTGCTGGGAGCTGGAGAGTTGGGCTGTGTCCTAGACCTGCGACAAGGCTGAGCTGGCTGGGGAGCTTTGTTGGTGTGAGCACCAGTGGCATGTTTTCACTCCTCCAAGCAGGTAGCAACAAGAGGCAAGGCCTTGCCATTCCAAACACATGATGAGATACTCTGGATATTCTGAGGCCAGAAGAAAGCATGTGGTCAGGGGATGATGGCATTTTAGGTTGGACAGAGTAAGCAGGACCATTGTGATTGCCTGTGAGCGGGGCTGGAGGCTTGGTGGTAGCCATGGAGACAAGGAGGAATGGCACAGTTGGTAGAATGTTTAATGTCTGGTGTGCTGAGGATCAAGAGAAGGTCAATATCTCATGTGCTGAGGGAGCCATGTTCCTAGTAGTGGGGCCTGGGGCAGGGTATGAATTGCATATGGCTCCTCTCATTGCCCTCGGAGCTGAAGAGCATGCCTGCCCGGTACACGTGTAGACAGGAGCCATGGAATTCAACCTAGTGTGTATGGAGATAAAGCACTGGCAGAGCTGAGGAGGAAACTGAGGAAGCCAGTGAGAACTGGGCCCTAGGAGAACCTGGAACAAGAAGCTTCCAGGGTCAGAAGAGCTGGAGTTGAGTGACTGAGTAATGAGGGGTCTGGACCTGCTGCTTGTCCCTTTTCCTGATGTAATGCAGCAAGCAAGTGACCCTGTAGTCAAGGTCACTAAAAGTGTAGTCTCCTGTTCCAGGTCTTTGACCCACTATCCCTCTGTCATCAGGACAGAGAGAAAGGATGCTCTGAGGTTGGCGTTCTTTGTTTGAAACCATAATCCTGGAGGGGGGGGTGAGGGAAGGGGGGTGAGGGAAGGGGGGTGAGGGGAGGGGAGGGGAGGGGAGGGGAGGAGAAGAGGAGAGGAGAGGAGAGGAGAGGAGAAGAGAGAGAGAGAGAGAGAGAGAGAGAGAGAGAGAGAGAGAGAGAGAGAATATGAATGAATCCCTGAGAGGGGATGAGAGAACAGCAGAAATCTGCCTCTTACCTTGAAAACCTGGCTCCCTGAAGCCAGAGGGAGGGAGGACCAGAGTAAGGCTCTTGCTGGGAGAGAGCAAGAGGACAAGTTAGTCCCTAGAACACTCTTCAGAGCTCGGATGTCAGCCTGGGAAGGAAGGATGTCAGTAAGATGAGGTGCCGATGGCAGGCTCTTGGAGGAAGCCTTTGGTACTCTAGAGCAGGGTGACCTGAGTTGCTGTGCATTCACACAGCCTGTCCTTGAGAGGTTTATAGTGGCTGCTGGCTGGGCTGGACTGGGCATACGGGAGAACCAATCTGAGGGCGACTGCATCTATCTGATAGTATCCTTCCAACCTCATGTGCACACTCCCATTGCAGCTTTTGTATGAAATGTCTACTTTCTGAGGTTAGTATTTGAAGCTGACATGTGCTTCTCTGTGTCACAGTGTCTGGCTGTGTTCTCAGAAAAGCCCTTTCTCTCAGGCAGTAAAAGGTCATCCCATCTGCGATCTGCACATTTGGGCCCAAGTCAGGTCGTTGCCACTTTCTGATGTGAGCTGGCAGGCCACACAGCAGATACCTGAGCCCACCGGAGGGTAGCAGAGCTGTTGCCTAGCAACAGTTTCATTCTGCCTCTTTAAGGACCACAGTGATATCTGACTTTGTCATTGGAAGTACTTCCTTCCCACATTATTGCCTCCTTGGTAACTTGTTTACTTGACACCAACAGAGAAGCAAGGGAACCCTGCATGCACCGTGGCCTACTGGGGGACAAACCTCTTTAGCATTGACATTTGATGTTCCACAGTCATTCCTTTTTCTGCCCTGTGCTAACTTCTGGGGTTGTTTTGTTTTGTTTTTGTTTTCTTTTCTTTTTCTTTCTTTTTTCCTTTTTTCTTTTTCTTTTTTTCTTTTCTTTTCTTTCTTTCTTTCTTTCTTTCTTTCTTTCTTTCTCTCTCTCTCTTTCTTTCTTTCTTTCTTTTTTGAGACAGGGTTTCTCTATGTAACCCTGGCTGTCCTGGAACTCACTCTGTAGACCAGGCTGGCCTCGAACTCAGAAATCCACCTGCCTCTGCCTCCCAAGTTCTGAGATTAAAGGTGTGCGCCATCACTGATTGGCCTGTGGTAACTTTCAAAGGACTGGGAGAGTTGGAATGAAATGTACTGCAACTGTGAGAGTCCTCCCAGCATGCACTTCAAACTCACTGTTGATGTCACATGTATGCTCCTCTGCCCTCACCTAAGAGTTTTTCTTCTCTCATGGTCTCCTTTATAGCTTCGTGATCCATATGCAGTAGGGGGGCAGAGAAGGGGAGTCAGTTAGAGGATCAGTAAGAACAGAGTTTGTGTGAAAATGCAGACTGAAACCCATTACTTTGTACAGTAATTTACAGAAATTTAAAGAAAATTACTGTTTGGGGTGGGGGGATTACTATTGAGTTGCTTCCAAATTTTGAGGTCCAAAAACAATCTGTATTTTAGAAGTCCTCTGAGCGAGTTAACATTGTTTGAGAACAAATATCCTTTCTACCAAGTAAATGACATTTCAGGGTCACAGGCTGTCTCTGCCACCTGTTGTTCTGACCTTAGACTCAGCTAAGTGTGGCATACACCACCTGCCAGGCTCCTGTCCACACCTGACAGGCAGGGTTAGTGGGGAAGAGGATCCAGTTTTACAGTTCCCGAAAGGTGGGCGCAGTCTTCACATGTTGGGGAGTCTCTTCCAAGAATGGGGAGAAGGGCACAGACCGAGCAAAGTCTTGAATGCAGCCGAGAGGGGAGGGAGGAGCTAGTGGCAAACAGTTGGGGAGGAGATAAGACTTCAGGCCGGGCATGGGGGCCTCTTCCCTTTCTTTTCTTCTAGGAAAGCACAAAGCAGCAAGTGTGGGTGCTATGGAGGGGGCAGCATGCCTTCTCTTCACCAGTGTGCCACTGAGGCAGGCCACCTTCTTGACAAGTCTCTGCATGAGTAACATATTCCTTAGAAACAGATGCTACCTTCCTCAAGCTGGGAGCTAGATCTAGGATGTAGTCCAATGTACTCTTACTCCAAATCGTCTAGTGCAGATCCGCTGCCCCAGTATAGCCTGGGTCCAGAGGAAGAGGGGGTGGACCCTGAAAACTGGACATGTTATAGAGTCATGGGGACCTCAGCCTGCTCCTTGCTAGTGGGTTGCTGCTGAGCCTGGTGTGGCCCTGGTGGGGACAGAGTGATGTGGTGACATGGTTCCGCTCCTGAGACAGGGTCCCAGTGTGAGGCTCCACCCGTGTTGATGACTGCTGTGGGTCTAAGGCTTGTTTGAATAATAATGTACGTATTTTCACATTTATCTGAGGAATGTGACTCCAGGATAATCTGACTGCATGAGTCTAGGAGATGAAGGTGTGGCTAATGTCTCAGCAAAATGGTAACGTTGGGACCTTCAAGACAGCCCTTAAGGATGTGAGAAAGAGCTCTAGATATATGAGTTTGAAAATATATAATTTATCAACTATGTAAAATATAAGGATATAATATGGATTATGAGGGGCTTTGTGAATCTAAAGGAACAAAGACCGCTATACTATGAGATGACTTATCAGAAAGATACAAAGGCAGGCAGATTCCTGATTCCAGGTCAACCTAGGACAGATTGAGAAGGTTAGGCCCAGGTGTGGTAGAAATGCTAGCTTTAGGCCAGGGTCCCACCCAACTAGTTTATTGTTTGTGCTTAACCGAAGGCAGATCTCTGAATTCTTTTACAACGTTAAGAAAAAAATGTATGCTTGCTGTCTCTTAAGAATTGGAGTAAATGACTGGATTGATATGTAAAATAAAAGATTGAACCTGTGCTCTTTCTGCAGATGAGCTCTCCAGAGATTTCTTTTTAGGGTAAAAGAGAACTGACTGCTTGGAGAACTGACAGACACAGAGACAAACACACAGACAGACAGACAGACAGACAGACAGACACACACACACACACACACACACACACACACACACGTAGAACATGGACAGAGAGATCCCTTAGAATAGCAAATGAGCAGAATACAGTTAGATCTCTAGAGAGAAAGCAGAACATAGAAAAATATCAAGTACAACACAGGCCATCATCTGGGATCGACAATTTGACTTCGAATCGTTCTTTTCACTGCTCCCGGACACCTCTTATCTCAGAACCCCTCTCCGTGCTAAGGCTGGTCTTTGGCAGTTGCCATCAAATTGCACTGTGAACTGGATGTGTTCAGTATGAGATTGGGCACTGTCTTACTACTATTGTGTTGCTGTGGAGAGACACATGACCAAGGCCAGGCAACTCTTATTTATTTATTTATTTATTTATTTATTTATTTTGGTTTTTTGGAGACAGGGTTTCTCTGTGTAGCCCTGGCTGTCCTGGAACTTACTCTGTAGACCAGGTTGGCCTCGAACTCAGAAATCTGCCTGCCTCTGCCTCCCAAGTGCTGAGATTAAAGGCGTGCGCCACCACTGCCCAGCTTATTGTTTTCTTTTTAACTTCCATTCTTCTTTCATATAGTATGTCCTGACTGCAGTAGTCCCTTCTCCCACCTCCCCTCTCCCCCACATCAACTTCTACTCTGTTGGCGGGAGGGTGGGTGTAGGGTGTGGGTGGGTGGGAGTGAGTGGGGGTGGGGGGGACCGCAGTTCCCAGGGATATCCATTGAACAGGGCATAACAAGATACAATAAGACTAGGCACAAACCTCATATCATGGACTTGGTGACTCAGGCAGAAGAAAAGGGTCCTAAGCACAGACAAAATAGCTTGAGACAGTTCCCACTCCCATTCTTGGGACTCCCACAAGAACAGTTTTAGTTTGGGTTTGATTGCTGTGAAGAGACACCATGACCAAAGTAACTTTTATAAAGGACAACATTTAATGTGGGCTGTCTTACCGGTTCTGAGGTTTCGTCCATTATCACCATGGTGGGAAGCGTGACATGAGAGTTCTACATCTTGATCTGATGTAGAAGTCAAGTCAAGACTACTATCTTCCAGGCTGCTAGGAGGAGGGTCTTAAAGTCCACCCCCAAAGTAACCAGATTGTTCCAACAATGCCACGCCTATTCTAACAAGGCCACACCTCCTACTCATGCCACTCCTTGGGCCAAGCATATTCAAACTGCCCCAAACACCAAACTACATAACCATAAAGTACATGCTCTTACCTACACAGGGTCCATGAGCCTCTGTGAGCCCTGCTTAGTTGAGTCTGTGGGCGTGTTCTCATGTTGTCATCTACTCCCTATGGCCCCTACAGTCCTTCCTCCCCTCTTCTATGGGGCTCCCCTGGCTCTGCCTAGTGTTTGGCTTTTTGATGCTGTATCTGATCTCATCAGTTGCTGGATGACATCATTCTGATGACAGTTGGGCTAGGCACTAATCTATTAGTATAGCAGATTATCATTAAGAATCATTTCATTGACTTTTTTTTTCCAGTCATGTTTGGTTCTCTCTTGGGTTTCTGGGTTGTCCTGACTCTGGTTCCTGGCCATCCAGGTAGTGTCAGGCATGGACAAGTGTCGTGGCTTGGGCCTCAAGTTGGACTAGTCATTGTTTGGCCATGCCCATGAGTTCTGCACCATCTTTAATTACTTCAGTACATCTTACAGGCAGGACAGATTATAGGTCAAAGGTTTTGTGGCTGAATTGATGTCCTAGTCCTACTGTTGGGAGCCTTACCTGGTTATAGAAGATGGACAGTTTGGGCTTCATATCCCCCACTACTAGGAGACTTTGATGGGGTAATTCTCGTAGATTTCAGGGAGTTTCCACTGTACCAGGTTTCTATATTGCCCCCAAAATTTGCCAATCCCAGTTGTCTCTTTTCAGCTAGTGCTTTCACTGTCTCTCTGTGTCTCTGTCTCTGTCTCTGTCTCTCTCTCTCTCATTCCCCTAACCTCCACCTGATTCCTCCTGTTCTCATGTGCACTTGCCCCCAGTTCACCCACAGAATCTATTATATTTCCCCCAAGGCAATTTGTATAAAAGAAAGTATTTGATTGGCGGCTGGCTTACAGTTTCAGAGGGTTATTTCTTTATCATGGTGGGAAGCAGGGCAGCATGCAGGCAAGTGCTGGAGGAGCTGAGATTGCTACATCATGATCTTTAAGCAGAGAGAGAGAGAGAGAGAGAGAGAGAGAGAGAGAGAGAGAGAGAGAGAGAGAGAGAGAGAGCTAGCTAAGGATAGTGCTCATTCACTTGCCTTGGCCTGGCATGGGTCTTTGAAACCTCAAAGGCCATCCCCAGTGACGAGTTGTCTCCAATAAGACCACACCTCATAGTCCTTCTAATCCTTTCAGAGTTTGTAACGAGTGGGTACAGTGTCTGGCAGTCCCTGGTTTATGTGCTGTTGGGGTTCCTGACTAAAGGATGCCCTACCCTCCAGAGAACTGCCTTTATGTTTGCCCAGGAAAATGCCCAGGTAACATCACACAGTGTGCTCACTCCCTGGTTTTCTGTATGTTCAGGCTGTGCCTCATAGGAAGCCAGTTCTGGGGTGTGCTGATAGCTGGACATACTTGGAAGCTCTTAACAACATCCACACAATGTGTACATGGAGGCAGGCATTTAAAATTGTATCAGACCCTGACTCTCTGAAGAATGATATCCTGGACTCAAATAGTATGTAAACGCAAAGAGTGTTTTATTCTGCAGAAGTCCAGCATACTGGGGCCTCCCATTACCAAGATAGAGAGACAGCTAAGTGAGCTTGCAGGCTCAATTTAAAAAACACATTGGAATTCTGGGTAGATGAGCTTTATCTTATTCTATCTCTAGACCTTCGGAAACATTATCAGGTGTGAAGGCTGGAGCCTGGGGTTTTTTCTATTAGTAATTGACTTGCCTGGGCTTGCCTGGACTTGCCCAGTTCTTAGGCCTAGTCTCCTTAACTGCCAATTTGAAGTCTGTCATGGAATCAGTCTAGCCTTCTTAAAACCACTTTTGGCTTTTATATGAATTTGACATTTTTTTTTTTTTTTAATGTAGCTTTGGCTATCTTAGAACTAGCTCTGTAGACTAGGATGGCAGAGATCCCCTGCCTCTGCATCCTAGGTACTAGGATTAAAGGCATGCGCCATTGCTCAGCTAGATGATGATGATGATGATGATGATGATGATGATGATGATTATAGGTGTATGGGTGTTTTGTCTGTATGTATATGTAAGACCCGAAAGAAAAACGGGGGTGCCCCAGTGCCCCATGCCTCAGAATGCAACACCCAAAACACTCGCGAGAAACGGTCTTGATGCAACAGCAAGAGGATTTTTGTTCCAGAGGCTCTGGGGATCACACCCATACACCACACAGGGTGGAGGATTGTGAACACCCAGTGCAGAATCAGGACAGCTTTTATAGGCTTACAATAGAACCAGAGTAACACAAACCAATCATCCCTTAGCATCGAGAGCCCACGCAGTGCAAGCCAATGGATTTGTAATACTCTATAGCTTCTAAGCCAATCAGTTTAAATTATCCAAGCCCGCGCTCTGAGAACCAATCAGTTTCCTATAGAAGCAAGATAGAAACTAGTTAGCTCATTTCCGCTTACCTGGCCGCCACATACACATCTCCTGTTACAGGGCCAGGGTCACATACATATTTCCTGTTACCCATTTCCTGTTATGGGGCCAGGGTCACATACGTATTTCCTGTTACAGGGCCAGGATTACGTATTCAAAGCCCGCCCCCCCCCCCCCCCCAGCTAGTAGTAGGTGTTTGGGGACCTGAGCACCCGCCAGGCACGAGCCCCGAGCCCATGTGGTGAGCCTGCCAGCCCAGCTGCGCTCGCCCTCCGTGGAGGCGAGACAGGAAAGACGCCAGGGACCTTCCCAGGCCTGCAGCTCGCGGCTGGACCCTGCAGGCGGGTGTGACATGTGCTAACAAAGAGTGGGCTAAACTTCTGCTTTTTGGGGTCATTTAAGACAGGCACAGGGGATTCTTAGCCTGTAATTCTCATCCTTTCATATACATGTATACGACATGCTTGCCTGGTGCTCTTGGAGGTCCAAAGAGGATGCCAGAACCCCTGGGACTAGAGTTACAAATATATAGTTGTGAGTCACTTTGTGGATAGGAGGAATTGAACCTGAGTCCTCCGCTAGAACAAGTGCTGTTAACCTCAGAGCCAACTTTCCACCCTGAAACTGACATTCTTAAAATGGAAGAACAATTGTAGGACCTGTTGGTAAGCAGGTGGCTGGTGTCTTGTGTCATGGGCTTGTGTCTCCCAATTTTAACCCTTTCTGTGGCTAGAGCATTCCTCCTGCCCCGTATCCATAGCCCCTTCTTCTGGGCTAGGGTCTCTGGTACATGTGGTTACAGAATCCCTGGCTGACTCGACTGCTCAGCTTGTTCAGGTCCTGTGTAGTGTGAGATATTCTATAATGTAACTAGTGCTCTTTTGGTGGATGGATAGAGTTGTGCCTCAGTGGTAAAGAGCTGCTTTGCAGGTATGTGGTTCAGGATTCATCTCCAGTAGCACCCCCTACATATATACATGCATGCATACACATACACATAGATAGAGACACACACAGAGGCATACATATACAGACACACACAAACACAGACAGACTCGTATACACACACTGCTCACAGAACCAGCAGCTTCATGGGTGAGAGAATGAAGAGACGGGAGTGTGATGCTCCGGGTGTGAGAGCTAGATGTTGCCTTGCTAGCTATTCTGACAGGCTCAGTGCACCTCAGGAGGTGGGGACAGAATGTGCCTCTGCCCAGGTAGACCTCTCCTAGTTACCTGCCTGATTCTGAGAAGAGCAGGGAGCACAGGTCAGGGGCAGCTGGGCTCCCATGACTGTACACGGTGGCACTGTTTGTGTGTTTTGTATGCTTTTGAGTGAGGACTACAGACATGGCGGAAGACTAATTGGGGTGAAATACCGGTAAAGTGCAGTAAATAACTGCAATAATGAAAAGCCCTGGAAGGCCTGATGGAGCTGTAGGTGTACTGGCTACTTGTGTTGTTTCATTAAACAGGTGCTTTGAGAATAATCAGGGCTCATCGTGGAGGTGATTATTTCTTCATACCTCTGCATGTGGCCTGGGGTGTGAGGGACACTGGGTTCATTAGTGGGCAGGCACACAGCCTTTTTGTCAGTGGGAAGGGTGGGGCCCCTGCAAGTCCCCTTGTTACCGTGCTGGAAAGCGTTAATGGGCACCAGCTGGGTCCTGCTGGCTTCTTTGTGAAGAGCAGAGGTGCCCAGTGGAGCACAGCCTTGGAACTCACACTTGAGCAGCTGGTCCCTGGGCAGCATGGCTTGTGGCTCTGCCCCGTCAGAGCACACACCCGCCAAGAGCTGCTTTTACAGTCTGCGCCACTCTGCGGGGTGGGTGGGAGGCACCTTAGTTGTCAGCTCCAAGGTTAAACTGGAGGGAATTTAGGTGCAGCTCTGTTTTTGGTTAGCTGTGCACAGTGTGGGAGGGAGGAGAGAAGAGGAAATGCCGTCTAATAGAAGCCTCTGACAGGTCTCCTTGTTCCAGAGCACAGGCCAGGGGACAGAGTTCATTTCTTGTCAACTGTGTCCAGCCACAGTTTTCAGGCTCTTGTGCTGGGTCCCCAGTGTGGGCACTGCTGCTGCAAGGGAGGGCTGACCTGCCAGCAAAAGCTCCTGAACAATACAGGCCCTTCTTGACTGGCATAGGATGGCAGTGCGAGCCAGCGGTTCTGGTGTGGTGTGAGATGAACCTGGGGTTTTCATAGAACCCTGCTACCATTGGTTCCTTCCTCAGTGCTGCTCCCCTAGGCATGGTTTGCTGAGCATGACGCCTCTGCCTCCGTCCAGCAGCATGCTGGGTCCTGACTGGACCTTCGCATTACCACTTATAGCCTTAAAAAGGGGTCTTTTTTTTTTTTTTTTTTGGCTAACAGGGATCTTTGGCTTAATCCCCTTTTCTTTTAAAATAATGTGTTACTTTTTTCTCTTTCTTTTTGACTTATCTATAGAGATTTGAAATAAACCCAGTATATTTGAAAAAAAATATGGAGAATTTAAATGTAGAAATCAAATTTCATCATAGAATTTCAATTTCGGCATATTGAGATGGACAAGGATGAATTTTATTCACACTGTGTGACAGTTCAGGGAATCAGCAGTGTTTTGGAATTGGCTACAGGAAGGGAACTTGCAAGACTTTGCTGTGGTCTAGGCTTTGTCCCACAGGGCTGGCACACCAGTGCTGAGCTCTTCCTGCTTGGCTGTCTCTGAAGAGGTGTGCCCTGATTCCTTCTCGTGCTCTCGGAGGCTGCAGACCTCCTGTAAGTGCGTGCACGTACACAAGCCAGCCCTCCTCAGCACTGCCCGGGACCCTGCCTTTCCAAGAGTGTGTGCTCTGGGTGATGATCTTCAGCAGTACTAACAGTGCTGTGAGGTAGGGGAGAGGGTGAGGCCCCAACCAGAGGCAACTTTGTGTAAAAAGAGAATTGTAATTTTTTTCCCTTTTCAGTTATGATGTAGACTTCTGTCATGAGTATGAGTCAAATCATGATTTCACATGGGCCAAAGTAGAGGTAAGTAGTGTAAACTAGTTGTAGTCATAGGGGCAAAGATAGGTCATTGTCCCCAGTGAACACTGTCACACTTGGTGAGTTTGCTTTTGAGACTCTTCCAAGTTCACCTATCAGAGGTATGGTCCCATCTGGCTGAGAAGACGGATCCTGAGTTCACAAACATCTAGAGAGTCCATAGCTTAAGTGGACTATTGGGGGCTGGGTCTGTTTGGAAAAAGTAGAGCTCTAGAGGTGTCTTTGAAGGAACTGGTTTGTCTCTAGTCCTTTTCTCTTTGTGCCGGCCTTGAGGTGAGAAACTTCACCACCAAGCACTGTACTACCTTTCCTGGTTTTTTTTTCTTTTTTTTTCTTTCAAGAGACTTTTTTTTTTTTTTTTTTTAAACCTGTCTTTTGCCTTGTCTCAGGCCCACAGAGACAGGCCAGTGACCTTGGCCTGAAACCAAGGTAAATCCAATCTTCCTCTAGGTTGTTTTAGTCAGGGATTTGGACACCAAGGTAGAAAGCTAATTTGGTATCTCTGGGGTCCAGGTAGCCTTCTTTCTCTGCTTGGTCCCAGGAGGCAGTTTACTAGTGCTTAGTCCCCAATAAAACACTGGCTTAAAGAACAACATTCAGCAGGGTCGGGGTGATTCGTAGGATCATAAGCAGGATCCCTGTGGGGGTGCAGGCCGTGCACCTTAGAACCCACACCCCGAGTGGACAGGTGAATGGAGATGATAGGAGCCATTCATGTAACTGCAGGACCAGGCCCTGGTGCAGAGCTGGGACAGCTGAATGGTGGCGAGAGGCGCCGTCTGCCCTGGAGTGCCCTTGAACACAGCCCTACTGTCTCTCTTTCTGTGTCTCAGTGGGTGTTGCCACATTGCAGCTGTGCTTGTGGAAGCCTTTGATTGAATTGAAGAAGAGCATCCCTAAAGCAGAAGGGCTTGCTTGTTGCTGCTAGAATTGGAGCAAGGCTACAAGCGGCCGGAGAGCAGCCAGGCTGCCTACTCAGGAGCTTTTTCCGACTGTGGACATGCTAATGGGAGTGAGCTGGGTAGCCCGGTTACTGTCAGCCTCCTCACTTTCAGTGAGGGAGACAGGTCACTCAGGGCACAAAAGCATCTGCCCAGGTGGAGCTCTGAGATGTGGGAATGTCACATCCTCCCAGTGCCATTTATTTGACAACACAATGTCCCTTTCTCCTAGGCTTGGGGTCAGAAGACTCCTTTGCAAGCTGTCAGCTAATACAGTTCTTCCAAAGTGAACCAATCCTCTCTGAGGCAGCAGGAGGAGGGAAGAGTGCCACCTGGAGGCTAACCTGGTCCCCAGCCCCTCCCAGGGAGTCAGTGTCCATGTATAACTTCTTTGCAGTTGTCTTGACCCATTAGAAGATGCGGATAACAATATAAAATGTGTGAAGAAAAGGATGACATGAACAGATTTTGCCAGTGCGCTAAACAGGCTTAACAGGAGTGTGCAGCATAAGACTGGCCATATGGGGTGTCTCTTCTCCCCACCAACTTGAAAAACCACAAAGTAATCAGCCACGTCGCTTTCCTATTCTATTTTATTTTAAAAAAATTACATTTATTTATTTATGCTTGTGTATGTGTAGATGTGTGCGATTGTTGGGTGTGTGTGCAGAGGTCAGAGGACAACCTGTGGGAATCCGCACTCTTCCACCATGTGGGTCCTAGAGACAGAACTCCAGTCATCAGATTTGGTGGCAAGTGTCTTTACCCAGCTTTATTATTATTTTTATTTTAAGGAGATTACAAAAGAAAAATGATGCTCCATGGATTACATGGAAAGTTGATTTTATACTGCTTTTCCCTCCCTTTACCAAAGGACACTTGTGAAAGTGTAGCTCTGAGCTACAGGCTGGAGCAAGATGCAGTAAGCACAAGGCTCCCTCAGGGGCTGCTCTGAGTGGTAATCCTGGGGCCTCCAATGGATCACCATCTGTGGGGGCTATTGTGGCACAGAGCCACGCTCCCCTCCCTACCTCCATGTAAGTCTCACCTGCTGGTTCCTTTCTTTGGTGGTTTGAATATGCTTGGCCCTTGGAAGTGGCATTATTAGGAGGTGTGGCCTTGTTGGAGTAGGTGTGGCCTTGTTGGAGGAACTGTGGCACTGTGGGTGTGGGCTTTTGAGTTCCTATGCTTCAATTCCACCCAGGGCAGAAGAAACCTTTTCCCTTCTGCTTGTAGAAGATAGTCTCTTCCTGGTTGCCTTCAGATCAAGATGTTGAACTTTCAGCTCCTTTTTTTTAGCACCATGTCTGCCTGGATGATGCCATGCTTCCTGCCATGACGTTAATGGACTAAACCTCTGAAACCACAAGTCAGCTCCAATTAAATGTTGTCTCCTAAGAGTTGTCATGGTCATGGTGTCTCTTCCCACAGTGGAAACCCTAACTAAGCCACCTTCCATGCTGTGGTCTGCCGTGGTCAGTTTGCCTGCACAGGCTTGGTGGAGCTGCCCTTACACTGACTTCTGTGTTAGTTACAGGCCCTTCCTGTGACCTGCTTCTCTTGCTGTCAGCCTGTCACAAGCATGGGGTAAGGATGTTCATTTTTCCTTTCTCTTTTCCAAAGTCCCCAGAGATTGAGACCTGTCTACATTTGCAGGCAAAGGCACCAAAGCCTATGGACTTGCTGGAGTAGCTTGCGTATGGTCAGACAGCTGGTGAGCAGAAGCCAGAAATAGAAGGTGCTTCCTTGATAGCCAAGTGGACCTTCTTGATGGCTGCCCTGCACGCCGTCTTTGTACCGGATGGAACAACTTTCCTCATATTTACTTGGAAAAATAAGATTTTTTTTTTAGGTGTAAATTGTATCAAGTGGATATTTTTATGAGAGTGTTTTTTGGTATTTCAGCTCAAGGAAAAATAGTAGAAACCTAAACACGACAGTCTGTAAATCGTTAGATTTTCAAAGAATGGAGGTGTGATTTTTTTTTTTTTTTTTGCAAGGGTGTTAATTAATGTCTGACATGGCTGAGTGCCTGAGTAGTGCTCCGATCAGTGTAAAACCCCATCTCAGAGCTGAGGCCTCAGCCCAGGCTATGGATCCTGTTTCTCTGTAGCAAGAATGCTCTCCAGAGAGCAAATAGTTTGACATTTTGTGGATGCTACTGCCTTTTTTTTTTTTTTTAGTTATTGAGGTTTGCGCTGGAGAGCAGGTAGTTGTATGCATCAACCATGTGTCAATCTCTCTCCTGCTTCCTTGCCAGATTGTTTCATTTAGCTGGGGTGGAGACTGAATAGTTCCTGTCCTGGGCATTTCCCTCAGGCCAGGCCAGGTATCAGGGTGTCAATGCAGGTGAAACGTTCACACTGTGTCTGTCCCATCCTCTGGAGACATTTGGTTTCTAGAAGGGCAAACCTTTCTAATAGCCAGGGCTCCTTGAATCAAGCTCAGCTCAGGGAGAGAGCCACCAGCCATCTTCCTTCCAGCTCCATTAAAGAAGTGGCTGGGAGAGAGATCTATGGGACTAGGTCAACCTGTACGTGAAAAGTTGGAAGAGAACAGCAGAGCCAGAACTTTAACATTGCTACTTGCTGTACAAGAGGCCTTTAACTCCAGGGGGAGGAGGAGTAGTTGGGGTGGGGATCTCACTCGTAGGCCAGGCCTAGAGCTTGCCAAGTAGATCAAGGACAGCAAGCCTCAGTGTTTCTTTATCTGTCTCTCTCCCCCCACCCACCCCCAACTCTGGGAGCCTTTTACCTGATTCTTAGATTCAGGTCTTCACGTTACAACATAAGCACTGTACTGACTGAGATGTTTCACCATCCCTGAGAGAACACTTTTGGCTGCTAGCCTATACTGTTCGTGGTTGAATCCGGCTATGTCTTCCAGATGTCCTGCAGGTCTAGGTAAATAGTGAAATAGGAGCTGTGATCAAAGAAGACAGAGCCCTGGTTACTGCAACTCTGTTAGAGGGCATTCCTAGAGCCTGTGTGGGTGGAGACAGGCTCTTGTGGCTTAGGTAGGAAATCAGGAGTCTGGGGAGGGCCGAGCAGCCTGGGTTGAAGAGGAGAGGCCATAGATGGCTCTGCCATCAGCCTGCCTGCTGCCCTTGATTGGCTCCTCCAGACCTCTGGGAGTTATCACTAGAAAGGACTTGGAATCAGGTTTTAGAGCTGTCCTGAGGCACACTGCAGCTGCAGGTGCATTCCTGAGACTCTCAGGATGCAGTTTCCAGAAACGCTCTGGGGTAGAGGGGAGAGCAGTTATCATTGCTTCCCTTTGTTCCAGTCAGCTGATATGCTAGGCATGATGCTCCAGCTCAGCCAGAGCAGTGACGGAGAGGAAGGACTCTTGGTGGTGAGCCTTTCACTTTTCTGTCTTCTGTGCCATCCTTGGGACTCACATACAAGATAGCTGCCTTCACAAAGGTTGCATGACTGAGCCAAGATTTTACTAGATATTAGCAGGATCAGATGAAGCACCACCCAAGTGACCCCACACACTCGTTGGACACATAGACCCTCACTCATCAACCAAGGCTGGTCAACTACTTAGGAAGAGACAGGAAATCATGGGCAGGTTGTCCCCTATCCCATAAACATTAGTGTTTGCCAAGCATTTATTTGGTAACTCACATAACTCCACTGTTTTAGGTAAATGTGTGTTCATGTCATTGGTTACTTACTTATTTTTAAATTTTGTGTAAGTGTATATTTGCCTGTGTATGGCTATGTGCATGGAGGTTGGGGCATTGGGTTTTCCCTAGAGCTAGAGTTAGAGGCTGTTGAGAGCCTTCTGACTGACGTGGGTTCTGGGAACAGAACCTGGATCCTCTACAAGTGCACTACATATACGCATTCTTAATGTGGCACCATCTCCCCAGCCCTGGCTGTCATAATTTTATGCTATCTATTTGTGATAGAGAGTAAGACATTTACTGAGGCCTGTCTCCTGCATCTGTATAACTCTCCCCATAAATCCTTCTCTGGGTTTCCAGTTTTAGATGTAGGGGGGCATGCTCAGCCTGACTGTAGAGGCTCTGCTGTTGTGACTCCTGCCCCTGTGTGTGTTTTCTGTTTGTTTTCTTTTGTTTTTGTCTTTGTCTTCTAAATAGGCAGGATTTTTTAATAGCTTGCTATTACTGAGGCTTTTAAGAACCTTGTATATCGTTTTCACAGAAACTTCTCCTTAGTATTTTAAATCAGTATTTAACTAAGACAACACACAGCTGTATGAATTGGTCTTGCCAGTTGCACAGAAGCCCAGGTGGACTGAGGACTTGGGCTCAGATATGGGATTCATCTTCTCAGAGGAATCAGAGAGCTCTGTTGGGGTATCTATGTGGGATTCTACTACTGGATCAAATTGTAATGTATAATCAGTGCCTATGTCATGATTTTATTGATATCCTGTTCCCCAGGTGACTCCTCATTGTATTGCTAAAAGTATGAAATATATAACTCTAGGGGTATTTCAGATAGCTGATATGCCAGTGACAATGTTAGTATCTTAAGTTTAATAATATAGTTTCCATAGCTGGTTCTTTCTCCTGTATTTAGGCTGCTATTTTTAATATTAGCTATACTTACATTTTTGTTAAGACAACAGGGATTTATTTTTACTTACTATTTTTTTCAAGAAAACACACACACACACACACACACACACACACACACACGTTTTCTTGGAGGCTAGAAAAGGGCATCAGATTCCCTCAAGTCACAGGTGGTTGTGAGAAGTCCTGTGTGGGTACTGGGAACTTAACTTAGGTTATTCAAGAGCAGCAGGTTCTCAGAATCGTTGAGCCTTATTCCAGCATCGAACAACTGCAGTTCTTAGGAAGCTGTCCACCAGGCTGCATCAGCAGAGAGCACTGCCTGTCAAGTGATGCTGAGGTCTTCAAATGTTCCACAGCGCCCAGCACAGCTGCAGAGACCCACACGCACAGCTGTCCCTGGACAGTTTAGAACAGTGGATGTGAAGCAGGGATGGGTGTGTGTGTGTGTGGGGGGGGGGGAGGTGTAATCATTCACAGCTTTAGACCTGGTGGCAAACTCAAGTGGAGGATACTGTTTTGCCTGCACTGATAGACCCAAGGCTATGGATTGCTGGAGGAAAGGTGATGGTGGCCTGGGCTTCTCCCACTTTTGATAAACAGTCCTTTAGAGTAGCAGGCAGATGCCTTCCATTCCTTTGGGCTGTCTCTTAGGTTCCTGGGGAAGCATAATTTCCTATGGAGGAGAGGTCCGAGTCCTGCGGACCTGTCATCACAGGACCTCAGCACACTCACTGTGAGTGACTGTGGAGTCTGTCAGAGAAGGTACTGTATCTCCAATAAATCCCATGCATACCATCTGCAGCAACAAGGAAGTGAACAATCAGTCCGCACCCTAAATGGCCATTTTGAAAATGGAGTGCGTTTGTCTTGAAAATATGTCTGTAAGTACTAGTGTTGTCTACCAGCTGAGTGGCTTCCTAGTGTACTGTGAGCCTTTCACTGCTCGCCCTCATATTCTGGGACAGGTCATGGGCACCTGTGGGTGCTGTGCGGTCAGCTAACATCTGGCTAGGGCCCTGAGCCCACTCTGCCCATGTCTGTCCTGAGTGCAGCTGCCTCGTTTGCAGTTGTGTTGCTGGCCTTGGGTGTCTAAGGACGGCAGGCATCACACTGCGAGGCAGTGGCTTCTTTCTGGCTTCCGTGGTTAGCGCTGTTTGCTAGGGCCTTTGAGAGGAAGGTGTATCTTTGAAGATAAAAGATTTCCCAGTCTCTTAATATTTCCTGGCGGTTTTCAAAGATTACAATGTGATGTCTAGTCTGTTTCCCATGGTAGAGACTTCATGAAAAATAAAATTTGATTGTCTGCCAAGGGTTTAAAGTTTTTGGTGCTTTATTTATGACTCTTATATGTTATATTTATGTGTAAGAAAAGTTGTGTTCAATTCTTGTAAAGCCTTAAGTTTCCCCATCGAATCTCAGTTAATGAGAGGGAAGTGTTAATGGCTCTCTCATTCCCATGGTTTATTTGGTTACAGTTTCATCAAACATGTAAAACTAAGGTTAAGTTCAGATACACACCTGTAATCCAGTAGTGGGAGGCAGAGCAAAGGGGATGGATTGAGAACATGGGGCTTTATATCATGATGCCATCTCACAATTAAATGAAATCAGGATTATCTTTTAAGGATTTCTGTATTTTTCTAGTAGATTGAAACTTTGATTATACCCTAAAACATCCTGGCTGTTCCCAATTCTTTATCATTTCCTGTTTGTTGTCTGTGTCCTTAAGTTTTAGAGGTCCCCCACCCCCGAAAAGAATGTTTCACTGACTTTTTAAAAAAATATTTATTTACTGTGTGTGTGTGTTGGTCAGGGGTCCAAAGGACAGCATTCAGGAATTATTCATCTCCTTCCACACCTGTGGGCTCCCGGGATGGACTTCCGGGAATTTAGGCTTGGAGGCAGGCGCCTTTTCCCTCAGAGCTAGCTCCTGGCCTAGTGTTGTGCTAGTTTTTAGAAATCTGTCTGGCAGTCTGTAGCTGCTGAATTAGCTCGTTACAGCATGGCGATCATGGCATTTCTCTCATCTGATTATGTGAGTTTTGTTATTCTGGTTTCTTGAGTGGATGTGAGCCTTACTTAGCCCTTTGTTGCTTTACAGTTACTTGGTGCTTTTCAGCTCTTTAAGTGGTTATTCTTTTTTTTTTTTTTTTTTTTCCCCCATGACAGGGTTTCTCTGTGTAGCCCTGGATGTCCTGGAACTCACTCTGTAGACCAGGCTGGCCTAGAACTCAGAAATCCGCCTGCCTCTGCCTCCCAAGTGCTGGCATTAAAGGCATGCACCATCACCACCTGCCTTAAGTGGTTATTCTTGAAGTTTATTGTTCCCATTGAACATAAAACTTATGTTAAATAGTCCCGGGCCTTCCTTCCCACAGTGTTAAGAAGCAAGCTGGACAGGTCTTAAACCTCACCTTCACCACTAACAGAATTACAATTACCTTTCTCATCAGAATCCCCCGTGGAGATCCCAGCTTAGTTGTTGCCATTGGTTTCCCTTAGCTGTAACTTGAGACCTTCCTTCTGGGGTCATGGTGCCTCTTTTTTGGGTGTCTTAGCAGCTTCCTTCAGAGTATCTTCAAGGAGCAATTCCTATGCTTTCGATGACCTGAGAAAGCCCCTGGTTCTCCTTTGGGTGGGTAGGGTTGAGGCCCGCGGTTCTCCCTTGGGTGGTAGGGTTGAGACAGTGTCTCCCGATGTAGCTTAGACTTCCTGAGAGCTCTCCTGCCTTTGTCTCATGTGCTGGGATTGTGGGCACAGGTGAAGCTGTTGCTTGAGTGTCTTCATCTGCTGACTGGACACCCTCTGTGCTGCCCGGAATGCACAGCTCTGGACTACCCGGTTCCTCCAGAGAAACCAGCTTCAGGTGCTCACCAGGCCTGCCATGCTCAGGCTCTGTCTCTTCTTGGAGGTTCTGCACTTTTCTATAGGTAGCCCAGGAATGGATTTGCTTTTAGTTATGCTGATTAGAAATTGTCCTACTCTCAGACCCAGAGAATTTGTATTTCTTTTTCTTAAGATTCTGGGAAGCTTTCAGGCCTCGGCCTCACGTGATTTTCCCTTGTACTTAATTGTGTGGCAGCTGTCACAGCACCCTGTTTCTTCAGTGCCACCTCCTTAGTTTCCTATGCTGTGTCCAGTGCTTTCTTGACATCTTTATTCCAATCAGTTTGAATTGCAGGGATTTTCTGAACTGCTGTTAAATTGCCAAGTGAGATTTTTAAAACAACTGTCATTTTTATTTCTAGATACTTCATTTAATTATAAAAAACAAACAAAAATCCCAAAAGGTTTAAAATTTGGCAGTATTGTTATTCGCCCCATTTGTATTCCATCACTCACTTGAACATCTTTAAGATTGTGGTGTCTGAGGACTGGAGAGATGGCTCAGAGGTTAAGAGCACTGACTGCTCCTTCAAAGGTCGTGAATTCAATTCCCAGAAACCACATGGTGGCTCATAACCATCTGTAATGGGATCGGATGTCGTCTCTAGTGTGTCTGAAGACAGCTACAGCGTACTCATATAAATAAATAAAATTTACTTATTTATTTAATTTAATAAGATTTATTTTGTTTGTACTCATAGAAACAAATAAAAAAATTAAAAATGATTGTGGTGTCTGAGGTCATTGTGGCGTCTGAGGCCACTGGGGTTGCAGTTGTGTTCTGTCCTTTCTTTGGCCGGCTCTCACTCAAGCTCAGTGTTTGTGGGTTTTATCACATTTTACATAAGCTCCCAACAGGCTGCTCTACCTCTACAGGCCTGAGGATGACTTGTGGGTGTGTTCTGGGTTCTCTGGAAAATGCCTGGGGCTGCCTAAAGCCTGGGGTATCTCTCTCTCTCCCAACCTCCCCAGTTTCTTCTCTCTCACCTTCTTTTATGCGAAACAGAGTTATTACTTCTGCATAAGCACCAGGGCAACAGCAGCTCATGATCTGTTGTGCACAAGTCTCCCCAGATTTAGGAACGTTGCCAGGGCCTGGGGCTGCAGTTCACTGGAAGGCACTTCAGAAGGTACTGGCTTCAGTTCTCTACCGAGGGAGAGGGAGAAAGGATGGGAGGGAGAGAAGGGGGCGGAGGGGGGGAGTGGAAAAGAGGGGTTTGAGAGGTTGAGAGAGAAGCCTAGGAGTGCAGAGCCTGGTCGTTGTGTGCCTCTTGTGTTACAGCTGAAGGTAGACAGTGCCCACCCAGGAATGCATTACTCAGGGTCAGGGTTCAAAGTGGGGAGGCTAAAGGAGATCTTCTCTCCAAGGGCGAGAGGAATGATTCAGGCTTCAACCCTGTCATCAGCAGTTCCTCCCAACTAAGACACTACATTTCCAGCACATTCTTTTTTTTTTTTTTTTTTTTTTATTAATGAAAATGAGTTAAAAGGTCAATAGATCGCAACAAGCACTAAATATGAAGACAAATAAGCTGTTCTTAGAAGCAGCGCAGGACCTCAGGCGAGCACTTTTCAGGGAGTACCAGGTGAGCAGGGGAGGCAGGTGTTCGGTCTCGAGCTTTCTCATTTCTGGTTTGGGATCCTTACTGTTTTTTTTTTTTTCCCTCCGATCCATCATTATTATTTTATAGAGATAATGCAAACATCGAAGATGGTGGACTTGTAAGCTTGGGGCTGGCGAGATATCTTGTCATTAGAGCATGTGCGGCTTGCTCTCTCAGAGGACTGGTGTTGATTCCCAGCGCCCACGTTGGGTAGCTCGCACTGCCTGTATCTTCAGGAGCATCTGGGCCGTCTGGTCTATGTGGACACCCATACTCATGTTCAGCTCCTCCACAAGCACATAGGTTAAAAAGAAGAGAATTTCAAATTTTAACTCAGATTTTGGGAAGTTTCTGCTCTAATTTACTTGAATATATTTTATATGCCTTTAGTTTTTATCTCAGCTACTTCTTAGGATTGGGTTCTTAGGTCTGCTACCCTGACCATGTCCCAGATGTTCTGGTCATGCCTCCCCGTTTACTCATTACTATAAGATCCAGTAGTCTTCTAAAATTCAAATTTAATGGGCATTCCTTGTTTTTTTGGTTTTTCGAGACAGGGTTTCTCTGTGTAGCCTTGCCTGTCCTGGAACTCACTCTGTAGACCAGGCTGGCCTCGAACTCAGAAATCCACCTGCCTCTGCCTCCCAAGTGCTGGGATTACAGGCGTGTGCCACCACTGCCCGGCCTTGAGGTTTGTTTTTTTTTTTTTTTTATACCTGAGTTTAGTATTTCCTTGTCCGAGTTTTCCACCAGATAATCTCTTCTTGGTGTGCTTTATTGATGGCAGTTCTCACTGTGCCTTTTCTTCCACAGCAGTTGCTGTTGACTAAACACCGCCCCCCAAAGGAAATCCCCTGCATCACAGCGGAGAAAACAAACCACTGCAATAGCAGTGACCCCAAACGAAAACCACTTCCAGTTGGAGGTCCAGCCCTTGGTGGTGGGGAAGGCGAGGTGGCAGGGGTTGAGGTGCCGGTCTCACTGCGTCTGCAGTCACTGCAGAGTGACCAGCGCTCAGCTCGTGTGGAGGGTTGATGATAGTGGCCCTGTACACTCATGCATGAATGCTTGGTTCTCAGTTGGTGGAATGGTTTGGAAAGGACCAGGCAGCGTGGTCTCCTTAGAGAAGGTGTGTCACTGAAGGCAGGCTTTGAGGTTTCAAAATGTGTCATTCCCAGTGTTTCTTTCTCCGCCCCTTCCTGGCAGACTTAAGATGTAAGTGACCGCTACTCGCGCCTTGGTTCTTCCAGCGTGGACTCTAACCCTCGACACTGGAAATCCCAGATGAATGCTTCATAATCTGGCTTGGTCATCATGTTTTAGAAAAGGAGCTAAGACTCCTCATCATCCCCTTTTTATTCAGTCTAGGGCCTCAGGCTGTGGAATGGCATTTCTAGTCTGTCTCTGCTAACCCAGCCCAGAAACCCCTTTACGACAAGCCCCTAGGCGTATCTTCTAGGCCCTTGGAGATCCTGTTAGGTCGGCAGTCAGTCACCACCTCTCCTGTTTGCTTCTGTCACTGTGATAAACATATGACCAAAAGCGACGTGGGGGAGAATGGGTTTATTTGACCTCCTAGGTTACAGTCTGTCACCGAGGGAAGCCAGGGCAGAAGTTCAAGGAAGGAGCCGAGAAGCTGAAGCCGAGACCATGCTGCTGACTATCTTTTCTTCCATGGCTTGCTTAATTAGATTGCTTTCTTATGCCACCCAGAGCCACCCGCCTGGTGGTGACACCAGCCACAGTGGGCTGTCCCTTCTGCATCAGTCTAATCAAGACAGTGCCCACAGACTTGCCCTAACATGATCGCGTCCCTCCTCAGGCTCTAGGAGTAGCTCAGCCTGTCCTCCCTCTTTAGATGGTGTGCAGCCACAGCCTCAGACATGGAAGTCAAGACAGACTTCTTCTTCCACTGCTGACTAATCACGAAGCAGAAGTCACCAGTTCACTGTAACCCTCAGTGCCATCTTAGGCTTGCAGGAGCTGTGGGCACGTCCTGTGGGCAGACTGCCGGCCTCTTCCCCAGGGCTGCCTGGTTACCTTTGCCTTCTCTTGCCGGGAAGTGGCAGCGGAGGCCCTAGACGGCTTGCTTCTCTTCACTCGGCCCTCTCTTGACTTCCTGCTGTAGAATTCTGAAAACAAATGCAAAGAAATAAGTATTTATTTGTAATGTGCTGGAGGGGTGTGTGGGTTGTGTACACATGCCATGGTATGCTGCTACTCTGTGTGTGCCACAGAATGTGTACAGAGGGCAGAGGACAACTTGTAGGAGTCAGTTGTCTGCTCCCACGTGGGTTTCATGGATTGAACTCAGGTTGCCAAGTTTGGAAGCAACCACTTTTACCCGTTGAGCCATTTTTCTGTGTGCCCCATCCCCCATATCAAACGTTTAAAAGACCAATATAAGTTATCCTTCCTCGGAATAGAAAATGGTGTCTGTGTAGGGGACACACATGCTCTTCATGGTTCCAGTAGCAGCCAAGAGTCGCCTTTCCTAGCTCAGGCTGTACTCTAGGAGCCTTAGTCCTCACAGGTCTCAGTCCCAACTGTCTCCGTGGGCAGCTTAATTCCCTGCTGTGTGTGAGTCCTGGGGTCTCAGGAGGGGACCAGTACTGAGAGGGAAGCTGTATTCACAATTGGCTCTAATGATTAGCCTTTTAGTCTTTGCTCTTGGTGGTGGACTCTGTGTCTTTTGAAAGGGAGCTATGTATTTAATACATTGTCTAGTAACTCTGTGGACGGTCCAGCAGTAACTTAATGTCAAATTGTTGTCAGTGTTGCTCACATCAGAAGTCCTAGACTATTGCCAGTTGATAACTAAAATAACTGTTGTGCACACTAAGATAAACTTGACTTCAACCCTTTGCAGTGTCACTAGCCTTCAGCTGTAGATGCCAAGCTGCTTAGAGGTCCTTTTCACCTGGACATGTCTTGACCTCTTAGACACACCCAGTCGAACTTACGTCTGTGAAGGCCTGCCTCCTGTTTAAGATAGCCAGCTTGCTCACTGGTGGCTAGAAACCACACTGACTGTTTCAGAAAGGAGGGCCTCATCCGGGATGTTGGGACACATTCATCGTGGCCGCTTCTGGGACAACACAGATCTTAGTCGCCAAGAGTCTCCATGGCAGTGCACTTCAGGCCGTAGGCACAGCTGGCGGCAGCAGAGCAGGGCTTCCTGGGGCCTGCTGTGTGGTCGCAAATGCTCCTCATGGGGCAGGGCCTGCACTTCCCTTACCTTAGTCAGATAGCCTGCCTATCCGTGGGTGGAGGGCACTGTTTTCGCCTGCCTCCTTCTCTGGAGAGTGTGGGTGACCAGGTTGCCTCTCTGGCTTTTGTCTCCTAGGATTTGCATTCAGTCTCTTTCAGCAGTCCTCCTGTGTAGTGGCTGCTAGAGCCATGTTTGGGGCAGATCTCTGAACGCTGAGGGAGGGTTCCTTCTTAGTCTCAGGCTTCAGGACTCCCCAGTAAGCAGAGACACGGGGCATTGCATAGGAGAGTCATTGCACACTCCTTCACCTCCTTCTTGAGGTGATAATGCTTACAGAGCGTGAGAGTTCCGCCCTGAGGTCACGGTGTTTCTTCCCTTTCAGTGGGACCAGGGTTGGAGCGGCCAATAGCCTCCCATGTACTCGAGTTGCAGGTGGCTTGGACTGCTTCTTGACAGGAGAAGGTGTGTGTAAAGGGCACTCACTACCCGGCTTTCAGACCTCAGCATCTAGCTGTGGCTATCCCATTGACGGTGTCCAGGCTTGCTCCCTGACTCTGGGTGCCAGTGTGATGCTGCATGCTAAGACTCAAGCATAACCACCAGCTTTGAGGGCCACTGGGTGGACCTCCACTGTCAGCAAGTCAAGTGGTACCTTCCAGACCTAGGAAAGGCCATAAGTAGTTGGCTATTTAGTGGCAAAAGTACCCCATGTTGCTCCAGGCCGCTGGTCCTGGAAGTGTCACTGTAATATTTCTAGGAACTTCGTGGGACCTACTCACCACCCCTGTGTACCTGTTTTCCTTGGGCATTTAAGGAAACCCTCTTTTCACCGTGGCTGCTGTTAACCAGGAAATATGAGGTCTTTGGCACCCTGCTGGCCTGTGCGTTCTGGTTTGGGTGTAAAGCAGATGGCAAGTTAAATTGCAAAGTTCAGTGAAGAATTACTAGAGAGGAAAGTAGCTGACCTCGTGCAGTAGGAGACTTTTGGTACAATGCCAGGATACCTAAGGGAAAGAGACCTTGAGATGGTGCTGAGCCTGAGCCTGTGGAGTAGGGTCGTCCAGGTCCAGGAGGGCGAAGAGCCTGGGCCAGAACAGTCCAGAGCTTGTCTGCCTCTTCTGACGGCTTCCCTAAAGTCCATGGGGTGCAGAAGCTTGGGAGCCCCCTGGCAGCCTTCAGTGGGAATGACAAGCCTGGCACGGGTACAAGGCCTTCTAGGGCGGGTGTGGGCAGGAAGCTGTCTACAGTCCGTGTGTAGGGAGGCTTGAGGAATGACTGAGCAGACCAAAGCAGAGGGTACAGAGAGGCCTAGGATAGAGACCCACTTAAAGGCCCACGTTGTGCTAGCCTTTCTCCCTGCAGGCGCCTTCCAGTGTCCCTCTGTGCAGTGTGCACAGATCACAGGGTGCTAGGGAGGTTAGTGCTGGAAGTTAGTAACAGGATGTGGATGCAGCAGCTGGAAAGGGTAAAGAGTCAGTACTTGAGGGCTGAAGGCCACATGGTCCCACATTCTTCCTCCTGCCCTTTATGCCAATCAGCTTATGGATACACACAACAGGCCAGACTTGACTTGTACTCGCTCCTCAGTCCCTGGACAGCTTTTGTGGAGAACCCAAGAATTGATACTGTCTGTAGCAGGACATTGTTTGTGTATCTGACCCTGCTAGGTAATAGGTGGCTCTGAGGACCCTTTCAAACTGCTGAGTGAAGATTAAGGGCTGCATCAATCTCAATGTTAGATCTGGCCTGCTCTTTTGTGTCGCTGTGCCATCACACCTGCACTGCGCCCCCTGCTGGAGAACCTGACTGTTTTCATCTTTCTCTGCAAGCTTTATGCTCAGACCAACAGATTCTGCCTTGGGGCTGGGAAAAAGGCAGCAGCCAACTCATGATTTATGGGGCCTTGCTCTGTGCCATCCGTGATGTAGCGTCTGGTGCCTTTTGCTGGCTATTTTCTAAGCTAAACTTCTTGGGACTTTCCTGTCTCCCTTAATATGATTGGCTCTCCTGCCGGCCAAAGGTGGGATGCTGCCCGGGAAAAAGGATTGGCCTTGCAGTTGTCTGGGCCATCTTTTCTGATACACACTCAGGAACCAGGGAAGTAAGGGCAGGTTGGACACAGCCTCTGTGAGCTGGATTTGAGACAGAGCACTACGGTCTTACTTGAAAACAGGCCTATGTGTTGAGTCTGTAGGAATTGGCAGAGTCCATGGTCCTAGAGGCAGTGCTTTGAGAGAGCTGGGGTCCTCCTGAGACTGAGGGGTTGGTCTGTGACTTGTCTCAGGTGAAGAGTGGAAACAAAGGCCATGACTGTTCCCTGATCACTTGGGGGCAGTGCTCTGCCGGCAGGCACCTGCAGTGAATCGTGAATCGTGTGGTGCTCTAGTGAACCAGGGCTGCTGGGTAGGACTCTTGCATTGCTGACAACACCTTTTCTGTCACACCCACTTCTCGGCCCGCCTTTCCACTGTGAGTAGGAGCGTCTGCACCTGTCACCTGCACAGAAGCTTTAGGGATGCCTGTGTCCTATTACATCTGCCTGGAAAGGGACAGTAAGTGCCAGACAAGGGGACGGACCTGTGGCTAGGCAGGGATGCCTCCAACCCTGTCCCCTCGCTGCCATCGGTCTGTGCATCCCTCATTCTTATTGTGCATTCTGCATGTGACCACATCTCTGAAGCACCGTGGGGGCCACTGGAGAAGGTATTTTTAGTCTCAGGTGCCAAGGCACTCATTGTACACCAGGAGCTACGCCTGCCTGTGTCAGGTGATTGCCTCGGCTGGATTTCGTCTCACTCACCTGCCTGGTCTGCACCAGATGCTGAGGTGGCTGTAGTCTCTAAAAATAGCCCTTAGACTCTGAATCTGCTCATTATGCAGCAGCCGTGGCCGCCTCCGCCTCCTCCAGCTGGGGATCACACCACGTCCCCCAGCCAGGGCATTGTTAGCCCTTTAGCAAGCTGGCTGCAGCTGCTATTCAGCCCACAAAGGCTCTAATCTCCTTTGAATTCCTCTAAGCCTTTTGACTCTAATCCCTTACAGCACGCAGCACACTCCACGGATACAGTTGGCGCCTCAAGTATGCCTCTTCCATTCATTTTGCCCTGATTATCTTTTTATCTCATTAAGTGCTTTTAGCTCTTGTGTTTCATATAAAAAATAGAAGCATCAAATTGGTTTTAAAGACACAACTTAGTATTTTCTCTTTTAAAGTAGTGGCCTTTCCTGAGGCACGAGTCTCTGTTTTATTCCCAGTGCTGGTAGTATCATGAACCTTGTGAACTTGGAAGAGTCGATTACCTAGCCTCAGTTTCCTCATTGCTAATATAGAGAGGTCAGGTTATTGAGTGACAGTTGAATTCCTGTCGCATAGCTGTCCTGGGGCTCTCTGGCTCTGTGTCCGCATGAACAATGTTGCCACGTGCAGCAGTGCTGTGGTTTGCTTGTACACAGAGACTGAGCCTGGCTCCCCGCTTAGCTGTATGTAACCAAGGCTAGGTGCCCTGGCTTGGTTGTATGCAGAGCCTGTTTCCTTGTGGTGGCCTGCTTCTGTCCAGAGGCTGGGCCTGGTATGCTGTCTTGTTTGCACATAGACCTTATCTCTTGTGCCATGCCAAGGCTTTGTTTTATACAGGATCTGTGCCTGGTAAGCTCCTAGTCATGATAATATTACTCTTGCCCAGGTGGTTACATCATAGGCCCTTATTTCAGGCACATGTTACAATAGAGATGAAAGCCCAATCAGTGCCTCCCTGGTTATTAGAGCCCATTGCTTCTGAAGGTGGGCTTTCCTCCTTGAAAGTTCCCCTGCTCCTTTGATATCCACTGGATGTGCACCGACTGCTCTGCTGAGATGCATGCAGTTATGGAAATCCTCAGCGTTTCAGAGCCAGTTTCTGTGTCTCTGTGGCATACCTCTGTATTTCCTGCTTAGTTCTGTTTACCTTAAATTTCATCTGCTTCTGAGGATGCAGAGCTTCCTGTAGTGCCTACTGTTTCCTTGGGCTGACACCACAGTTCTTCTTAGGCTGGTTTTACCTCCAGGGCCATGGTGCTGGCAGTTGTGCTGGGGTGAGACACCTGCAGCTCTCTTGTCTCCCTGATGTACTTGTGTGTTAACATATTTCTGTGAGTAATTTTGGGCATTCTTGAACTCTTTAAAATTTCAGTATAAGCGTTGGAACAGAAGTTGCAATTTTTCAAAATAAATTTACATATACTTGACAGTCCTTTTTGCTTTTTACTTACTAATTTTTAGAGAAATGTATTGATTCACAACATTTTCCCTTTAATTTTGAGATTATAACATAATCACAGCATTTCTCATTTCCCTTTCCTCCCTCCAGTGGTTATTCCATACGCCCCCTCCTCGATCTCTTTCAAAATAAGTCCTTTTTTATTCTTATTGTTGCATGCATATTCATACATATTAAATACTCCCTGCTCAGTCTATACAGCGTGGTTCCTATGTGCGTTTTCAGGGCTGACAGTTTGGTACTGGGACTGATAAATGCTGATTTGCACCATTTTGCAAGGTGTCTGATAAGTAAGGTTTGCTGTGTCCATTGTGCAAGCAAATGGTCAGGCCCCGGGATGGGGACAGGGTGTTGTACTCTAGCCCTAGGCATCTTCCAGCAGCATCTCTGCCAACTGGTTCGGCGTTCACATTCATCTGCAGGAAAGGTCGCTGTCCCTTTCCACTTTAGCCCCCTTCCCCCCTCCCCCCCCTTTTTTTTTGCCTGAGAAATATGTATGCTACCTTAGGAATATAAAGTAGTTGTGAATATCAAACATTTCACACTCTTAAAGAAATTGCCTTTAAAACAATTCTTTGGTGTTTGTGCAATTTAACTATATTAAAGATGGAAAAAACCCACATATGAGGTGGATGTGCTTATTTATTTATTTTCATACAGAGAATTGAATATTGGCTGAATGCATGATACTGGAGGGCATCTTCAACATTTTCAGAGTTGGTCAGTATTTTGGTTTCATGATCATCATGATCAATGCTGAGAAGACAGCTTTGAAAAAAATAAACAGTATAGAACAGCAGAAGCACATTCAGGATTTTATTAAAATTGTTGTAAACCCTTTCCTAGTCCCCAGCCAAAATACATTGAATGATTTTTTTCTTCCGTTTTTAAAAAAATGTATTGTGTGTGTGTGTGTGTGTGTGTGTGTTTGCGCATCTGTGTGCCTGCCTGCCTGGGTGTATGCCATGTGTGTACCTTTCATGGCCAGAAGAGGGTGTCAGATCCCCTGGAGCTGGAGTGCTTGCAAGCTGCCTGATGTGGGTCTTACACCAAACTCAGGTCCTCTGCAGGAACAGCAAGTGCTCTTAAATGCAGAGCTGTCTTTCCAGCCCTGCATTGAATGATTTTGGTTGAGACTCAGTCAGCAACTCAAGCAGCGATGTTCAAAGTTACGCAGTGAAAGATGCATGCTGAGGGATGATGGTGAAACACATTCAAGTCTGCTTTTCTGTGAACATTTGAGGAAAATGGATGGAAATGGGAAACGCATTAAGCGAGGCTACCTGGGCTTAGGAAGGAAACTACATGCTCTATCTCATGTATATCCTAGTTTGTCATTTTTAAAAATCAAGTTTTCTTTATTGTGTGTCTGAGTGTGCGTGGGCACACTACAGCATGCCTGTGGAAGTCAGAGGAAACTTTCCAGAGTTTGTTTTGTCCTTGGGTTTTGGGTGTCAAACTTGGAACTGTGGGGCCGAGATGTCCCTCCATTCCTTGATCTCCTCCCCTCTCCTTCTGTCCCCTCTAGTCCCTCCCCTCTTCCCTCCCTTTTCCCCTCCCCTCTTCTTTCCGGTCCCTCTCCCCTCTCCTACCCTCTCGCCTCCCCTCCCCCCCTTCTCCTCAGTGCTGGGATTAAAGGTGTGAATGACCACACCTGTAGATTTCTGTGAGTGTGTGTTGGTAGGCCAGGAAGCTGGAGGAAGTGCTCATGAGAAATAGAAAAATGAGGCTTGTGGGGAGGGGAGGGCTGGCAGTAGGACTTGTGCTGTGACCGTGGCTGGGGAAGGTGGATGCAGTGGTAGGACATGCACAGTGGAATGCCACTCAGCCTAGGAAACAGGCAGATCCTAACCAATCAGACGTGGGGTGAGTGTGTCCAGCATTGTGCTGGGTGTAACAAGCCAAACACAGAAGAACAGTTCTGCATTATTCCATTTTATCCAGCCATACAGCCGAGGGGAGAGTGGTTAACCAGGGGCTGGGGTGGGGCAAAAGGGAATGTTGGTCTAAAGACACAAATTTCACTAAGACAAGAGGGAAAGATTCATGGTGGCCAATAGATCACAAACAATATTTGATCTAGTATTTACCTGAAAAGTCAGTAAAGGAGTAGATTTTAGGGGTAGTAAAGTAATGCTTATATTAATTTGGTTCCATTTTTTTTCATCTCAGGGTTTACACAATTTAGAACATAATATTGTCTGTCATAAATATACACAGTTTCTGATAACTAAAAGTAGAGAGAGGTACTGCACTGCCCCTGCTGCTTGCTGGGGCGCAGTGATGCTTGGCTCACAGCTAACGTGATGCTGGACCCCCTCCGCAGAGCCTGGCCATCTTTGAGAAGGTCACCACCACCGATGGGGGCAGTGGCTTCTGGGCCAGTCCGCGTACTCAGTACTTGAGTGGCTTCCCTGCTCAGATTCTGTATGTGTGAATATACTTGGGGGCATCAGTGCACTGACTGGCCCAGAGCCCAGGGGCACACCCAAGCCTAGAGTAGGTGTTGGTCACAGTGAGAATTGAGAGTGCTCTTTGAGGGCTGGCAGGGCCTGGAGCATCCGCTTGTCACCAGGTGAATATCTAGTCTTTGTTTCTGGTGTATCTTTTCTTTCTAGTCTACTGACTATCCAGCCAAGCCTATTCAGTCATGCCCTGAGTGTGTGCCGTCTCTGCTTGCTTGGCTTGAGGACAGAGCAGTGTTTAAGGTCCTGTCTTCAATAGTTTCTTCCTTGTCTGTCTGGTCAGCAGTTCCTAAGAAAGGATGTGAGTGCCTGTTGTGTAGTTTTAGTTTTTACCTCTAAGCTGAGCCCTCCCTGTTAATTCACCAGCTCCGCCTTTTCCTCTTCCCTCGCTAAGTGTGTAGGTTCCTCAGGCCCTGTAGTCAGGGGGCCGCAGCCCTGTGTGCCTGGGGGCAGTGGGTCATGCCAGGCCTGGGCTCCTCTATATGCTTCTGCATGTTCTCTGGTCCAGTCTGGCTCTGGGTGTACATTCTTGGTCTACCTTGCTTCAGAACAGGTACATAGGACTGAGCTGGGCTCATGAGTGACACGGGGAACAGGTACATAGGACTGAGCTGGGCTCATGAGTGACATGGGGAACAGGTACATAGGACTGAGCTGGGCTCATGAGTGACATGGGGCGCGTGTTGACTCATGACCTGGGGACCACCTTTTGGCCCAGCAGTATCGTCAGCTGTGCTCCAAAGGATGTGAGACTCTGCTGGAGACGGAGGGGCTTGCTTCAGGATCTGAAGGCAGTGTTGGGCTGTTCCTGGGCTTGCTATGAGGTCCGTGCTGCTTCCTTCTTCCACTGACATGCTCCATACCACAGGGCCTCTGGATGGAATGTGATAGAGTCATCTCCTCCCTTCTGGAACTTTCTGCAAGGCTTTTCTGGTCCTCAGCTGGCAGCCTCTGTGTCTGTGCTGGGCTGGCTGTAGAGTAGGGCCGCCCAGCTCTGTGTCTCTTTTTCCATGGAACAGACACAGAGCTCTTGTTTTTCTCTGGATGTCTTGGCCTTCTGAACCTTGACACAAGTGCCAGGTGTCTGACTCTGGGTGCCTGCATCCCATGCCCTGGAGGCCTTCTGCATTCTCCTCCTGCCTGGTCAGCATGATGTCATCAAGCACTGGGCAGTGTGATATCTCGTGAGGTTGTCTGTAGGCCTCAGACTACATGCAGAGGCTGTAGGGAGCAGACAAACTCCATGGAAGACTGTCCCCTGCTTCCTATTGGTTATCTATCCAGTTTCCAGCCCTCCTTTTGTTTTTCTGGGAGGGAGTAGGCTGAAGTCTCTACTACCCTCTGGCAGTATGAGGGAGCCAGCAGTTTCTGAAGCTCTGACTGCACAGGCCACAGCCCCAGACATCCCCCAAACTGCCGTTCCTGTGGCGCTCAGTTTATGTATATGGCCTGTGGAGATGGCACAGAGTGGCCCACTCCCAGAGTGCCTTCTGTGAGTACAATCCAGGACTTTTCTTTACCTTTGCTCCCCAAATATCTCCATGGTGACACCTTGGATCCCCACATGGTAGTATGAGCATACGTCTTTCTGGGTAGGCCTCGCCATATCTAAGTGTTTGTTACTTTTTGCCCAGTGATTGACCATTCGAGTGAATGGCAGCAGGTGATGTTGGGTGTGGACAAGAGTGAGTGTTATGGTGTACACTGTCGTAGGACCGAAGGCTCCTTGTCCCTGGGCTGCTTGCTGTCTCTATAGTCAGTGGGGTCCATGTTTAAACTGGCTCAGCTGAGCCCAGGTCAAGGCTGCCTTCTCTCAGGTTTCTGCTCACTCTCTCTCGTCCTTTTCAATGTATCTGTGTGAACACACATGTACATGCTAGGCAGGGAACACTGCTGTTGGATGCCTGTCTCTGTGCCCCTGGGAGAACCCCTGGGAGAGCCACCTCATTTTCACCCCCTCAGTTCTCCTCTGGTCGGTCTGTCACTGTGCTCAGGCCTTTCCTGATGTTTGGCTGCAGCAGTCTACGCATGGTCACTAGAGGAAGGGCCAGGCTTAACTGCCAGATGGTTGGAAGTTGCTGCAAAGCTTGAGCAGGTTCTCCAAGATGGAGATTGTGGGGTCAGCTGGTGTTTTGGCAGTATGTGTGCTGTTTTCTCACTCTTCAACCCGTGAGAAATCTGGTCCGTGAGCTCTTTACATACTCAAAGTTGTCCTTTTTGCGTTAGGCCTTTGCTGTCCTGCTGTGTATGGAGTGTCCTCAGTCTTACTTTGCAGTTCTCTAATTACTGAAGACGTGGAGCATCATTCCTGGAACACGCTGACCATTTATACATCTTCATTGCTGAAGCGTCTCATTCAGTCTGACACCCAGTTTTAAAAATGTGCTCTCTGTTTTATTATGGAGTTGAAAAGTTCTTTACAACTTCAGGACACAGCCCTTAGTCAGTTCTATGTTGTACAGTGGTTCTCCCTGTTTTACTTTTCCTCCTTTGTTTTGCTTCATTTTTAATAGGGTCATATTTTATTTTGGTAAAGCTCAAATAACAGTGTGTTTTGGTGAGTAGATGTTCTTAATTTTAAAGTCGCTTGTTGTCTATCTTTCCCCTAGTGGCCAGTGTGCCTCTGCTGTGAACTCTGCTGGCCTCAGGTTGTGAGGGTATTAAATGTGTGCCTCGCCACACTGCTGCCCTGGCTCCTCTTAGACCTTCACCTTCAGCTGTCCTCTGCATTTGGCGTTTGGGGCTGTTACAGAAGGGAGAAGGGTGCCTTTTTCATATGGATACAAAACTGACTTATCATTTGCAGACAGGCCTCTTGTGAACGTTCTTGGCTGATCATCAAGTGACTATCTTGACAGAAGTCGTTCCTGCCTTCTTGTCCTCCTGGAGCACGTGCCCATCTGTATCCACAGAAAACTGATGTCTGGCTTGGAAATCACCCCGTTTCTTTCTCAAGATTGTTGGGTATCTGGGTGTGCTTATTCTCCTGTAGGTTCTTTGTTTTGTTTTGTTTTGTTTTGTTTTTGTTTTTTTTTTGTTTTTTTTTTTGTTGTTGTTGTTGTTGTTTTTTCGAGACAGGGTTTCTCTGTGTAGCCCTGGCTGTCCTGGAACTTACTCTGTAGATCAGGCTGGAATGGACCTCAGTGATCTGCCTGCCTCTGTCTCCCAAGTGCTGGAATTAAAGGTGTGAGCCATCACTGCCCAGCTCTCATGCAAGTTCTTGATTTCTACTCTCCATAAAATGTACCCAGTGCTGGAGCTTCCATCCATGAACATGGCCTGTTCCACCATTTTTTTGCTTGTTTGGTTTTTCTTGTTATTTATTTAAACACACACACACACACACACACACACACACACACACACGAACGTTTTTTTAGTTAAAATATTATTTGACACTAAATTTTGTAGTGCTTTTAAAAAGATTTTTATTATTTTTAATTGTGTGTGTGTGTGTGTGTGTGTGTGTGTGTGTGTGCACATGTGTGCGGGTTGCTGTAGAGGCAGAGGTTGGAAGCTGCTTGACATGGGTGCTGGGGACTGAACTCAGCACTTTGGGAGAGCACCATGCTGCTTTTTAACTGTGAGCCATCTCTGTAGCCCATAGTGCTTTCTTTGGCATTATTTTAAACCTTTAGTTTTGTTGTAATACCCAGTAGACAGACAGCTGAGTTTCATACCTATGTTCAGATGCTTTGCTCCTGACAGTGTGATGCAGATTGATGTGCATTTTCTAGCTAGCAATGGGCAGTGTGATTTCTTCTTTTCCTGTTTCCACACAGATGACGTAGCTCTCCCTTTAGTATGTTAGGTGGCCTTGGCAGTTCGAAGCTGTCCCTTGCCATTCTCAGAGGTAGTTTTACACTTCATCCTCAATGCTTACATTTCTGTAGACTTCCCTTTTGCTTCCAATTCTCTCTTCTCCCGTGTTTCCGTCCCCTTGTCTTTTCCTTCCCCTATGAGTAAATTCCTCCCATTTCTAGTCTGCGAAGAGTATTGCTGAAACAACACTGAACTGCTTTGGTTGCTTCTCTATTTTTGGTAATCATGCTCCACCCCCCCCCTTGGCTTGTTAATGTGATATTAGAATCAGAATCAACTTCATTTCCTTATTTATTTTTGAATTATATCATTCAAGTGTGCATTCATTCATTCGTATGTGTTGGTGATACACTTAGACCACAGTGTGCATGTGGAGGTCAGAGGATGGCTTGCAGGAGCTCTCACCTTCCATTCTGTGGCTTCTGAGAATTGAACTCAGGTTGCCAGGCTTGGGGGCAAGTGCCTTTACCCATTAAACCATCTTCTGGCCTAACCTCATTTCCATGTTATAGATGCTATGTGTATACACCATTGAGCCTTATTTATTATCATTTTTATATCTATATTAGTGAGGTGGGGCCATAGGATATCTAATAATTCCTTCTAGATTCTTGCTGTTAGGTAGGTAATCTTCCTCCCTGCACCCTCCCTCCTCGGCTCTCCCTCCACCCTTCTCTGTCCTCTCACCCTCCTCAGTCCTCCTTCTCTCCCTCCTTCCTTCCTTCCTCCCCCTCTCCTTTCTTCCCATTTTGAGATAGGATATCACTATGTAGCACAGCAAATTTTGAATTTTCAGTCTTTTTCTTTTCTCCTTTGTAAGTGCTGGGGTTATAGTCAGGAACTATCATACTTGGTATTTTGCTTTTTGTTTAAATGCTTGGAAAGATTCATGGTGTAATTAGCTGAGCTTAGTGGTTTTTGTGTAAGAATTAAGTTTTCATTCATTCATTTATGTACTTATTTATCATGTATGTGTATGCAAAGGTATGAAGAAGAGAAGACAATCTGTAGGCATTGAATCTCTCTTTCTGCCATGTGGATCCCAGGGATTGAATTCAGACTCAGGCTTGAGGCCCAGGGCCTTTACCAGATGACCATCTCTCCAGGCCTTAAGCAGATCCTTGTCTAGTCAGAAAATTTATTTCTTCTGTTAGTTCTGTTGATGTTGGTTTTTCTATGAGTTTACCATTTCATTTGAATTCTAAGCATCTTTAATATGAACCTGACATTTCTGTGTGATGCTTTACAGTGTTTGTATCTGTTATGACATTACCTTTCTGCCCAAGATACTGCTAGCCCGTGCCAGGCTTATCTCTGCTCCAAGAACAGATAGCTAGCTGCCCTCCTTCTTCTTCTTGTTTGGGTTTTGTGTATATTTTCTTGTCTGTGCCAAGACAGGGCCTTTCTATATAGCACATGGTGTTTCTGCTTCAGCCTCCCTGATGGAGGGATTGCAGGCCTGGACCACTGTGCCTGACCTTTTTTCCTAGTCTGTTCTCTTGTTTACCCAGCTTCTGTAGGCAGCCAGGTGCTGCCAGTGCAGTTCTGAATGATGTCAGCAAGCTGGCTCTAAGCTTTCTCCGCTGCTGCCAGGAGTCAGTTTGCTTGTATGTGAGGTCATTTGGCACTGAGCCATCTGTTTTCCATCTTCTATGTGTCTATCCATGTGGGTATATGTCTTTAAAACAAAATAGGAGAAACACACACACACACACACTCACACACACAAGCAAGAATAAAGAAGACAGAAACAGATCCTTTTGTTTTATGGGGTGTGATACAGTATGGCATGGCGACCGAAGCAGCGTATAGTCCATCAACAGTATTACCTTGACTGTTCACAGTTGCTCTCTGTTGTGTCAAGGTAGGCTCAGGTGTGGCTATAGCTCAGGCTAATAATACAGGGTAAATAGAGAGGAAGGACACTCAGTACACAGAGTGGAACTGCCGGCGGGTATGGATGTTGAAGGGAGAGAGCTTATTGGAAAGTGGAGTTACTATGCTACAAGCACAGTTTCATTACTTACGGACTTAACCAAGGACTCTGGTGAGCAGCTGGGGGAAGACAGATGATTGGTCCACAGAGCTTTCACACCAGGGACCTGACCTAGAGGATCCCACAGAACAACTGCTTAGCCATCTCCTGACCTGCCACCACCCCACCCCCACCCTGATCACCCCACAGAGCTTTCCCACTGGGGCCCTGTCCCCTGGTGACCTCATAGAGCATATTTCATACCAGGGACTGTTCACTGAGGTAGTCTTTAAGACAAAAGGATGCTATTTAGCACATTTCCAGCGAGTGCTGGTGCTGCAGCCCCAGTATCTGGGAAGTGGAACCTGGGTGATCAGGAGTTCAAAACCATCCTTGGTTATATAGATAGTTCAAAGCCTGCCTGGGCTACATGAGACTGCCTTGGGAACACAATGAAAACCAAGTCAAACTAAAACCAAATGGAAAGCAATTTTCTGGAGTGCCCAAGGCCTGTCCTGGCACATGCCCAGAGAGCTGTGAGTCCACTGTCTCCAGATGAGTTTATTTTCTCTATCTACACATGACTTATCAGGGTACTCTAAGAATGCTAGATCCCTGGAGTACCTTTAGAATACTAGGTGTCCAGGATCTGAGAATGGTAGGAATCCCCCTGCAGTGGGAGCTGGGAGAACAGGTCATGCTCACAGAGGGCATCGTGCAGGTGTCCTTGGGTCCTGTATGCTCTCTTCCCACATGGTAGCTTGCCATGAGGAATGCACATGGATGTCAGCTTGTAGAACTTCCAAGTAAATCCTGCCCTCTTGGCCCCCACACAGGTAATTTCAGGCAAACTAAGGGAGAACATTGACATATGAAGAACATCTCAGTGTTTGATATTTGTTGGTGATCGCATGAAGCTATGAATAGAAACCCCAAGCATGGCCTGGCAATTATAGCAGTGCCTTTATCTTGTTCCCTTTCTTAAAAACCACTGTCAAAGAAGAGCATGAAACTGAGTTTGAGGAGGTTAACTTCTCTAAAGCAGAGTGATGGCTTACCAGCCAGCGAGCTGGGAGCCTGCTGCTCAGGTTGGGCGGGCTGCACTCTGCTACCTGCAGTTAGTATTTCCGGGAGCAGCATGCCCTGCTCATAGCTGGTGTAAGTGTTGAGTGTATGTGGACAGAGCTCTGCTGACTTTTTCTTTTTTCTTTTTTGCTAGCTTCAGACAGTCGAGTCCAGGCGTGTGCAGCTGTATGGAGGATGCCCAAGGAATTAGAATCCGGAAGCCACGAGTCCCCTGACGACCCTGCAAGCACCGCTCAGACCCTGGAGCTGCTCTGTCACCTTGACAACGCGGCCCAAGGCAACGTGGCCTGGTAGGATGCTCCATATTTCATACACGGGGAGGAAGCCTAAAGGCTGCTCAGGTGCTGTGTGTCCACAGCTTCCCTCACTGCACCCGGCTGCTCCCCCGTGCTCCCCGCTTCTCTTGCTCTTCCCCTACGATGTTGATACTTGCTTGTCACTTTTAGTCCCAGATGTTTTCTAGGTCACCCACAGTTCCAGAGCACCTTCCCCCCACCAAGTGTGTTGAGAACACATGTCCCACCCTTTCCCTCTTCTGAATCACACTGCCTGCACTCACCTGACAGAACAATAGCCCAGCCTGGCCCCATGTAGCATTTATAACAATCACCTATCACCTCTGCTTCACAGATGCACCTTTCTCTTCCTGTGGACTCCACAGGGGAGTAGGATAACGCCTGGCAGTGTTCCCAGGTCCCTCCAGCTCTCTGTCCTTTTATTTTCTGTCAGTCCTGTGGCATGTGTGGAGATAAAGAAATGTGACTACCATTTGTGGAGCTCCTGGGCAGTCCCTCTCTATGTGGTTAGAAATTGGCTTTATCTACTGAGGCCCTCCACACAGTGGCCATAGTTTCAGACATCACTGCATGTCTTTCTCAGCAGGAATGGTCTCTTACTTGGTACCATACACCATACACTTCAGGGTGATTGCCCATGCCTATGCCCACATTTCTGTGAGGAGACATGGGGCCTTTGCAAGTGGTCAGCTCACCCCATTAAATAAATCCAACCCAGCAAACTGTATTAAAGAGCTGTTGCACAGTCTGTCAGGGTTCAAGGATGATGGGTGAATGTCAAGGGACATGATCTTAAGGAGTCATGGTTCCTAGAGGAGACCCTGATTACAACAGCCTGCCACGAATCTGTAATGTCCCCTGGCTGTCATGAATGTGTACCGTGCCCAACAGGAAGCAGTGAGTCATGTTTGCTAGAGGACTTACCTGGAGATAGCACTTGGAATTGGGCACTGTGGGAGCAGTCTGTCACTCTGTCACAGTCAAGCTGTGTGGGGCTCTCCTGGCTTTGGTGCTAGCCCTAAGGGGTTTGTTTGCATGGCTGCTGTTTCTGCTTGGTCAGTAGCCATTTGCTTATCCAGAGGCGTTGTACGTACTGACATCACCCAGTCTCACGGGCAAGGGGAAACCAATGCGTCCTTAAGCTGCAGGTGAGAACACTTGCGTGCTGTCATGCTACTGTCAGAGTACAGAATCTGCGCATTACAGAGCGCTCGTGCAGAGTTCAGCCACGCGGTGTGTTACCAGAATAAGCAGACCTTGGTGTGTGGCCTGTGTCATGTGTATGCGTGTCTCTAGAGGCATAGCAGCACTAGGGAGCTGCGGCAGGGGAGCTGACACGTAGAGAGGGTCAGTCCTATCCAGGAGGTTCCCAGCTTACCTGGGGATAAGGCACCTGAGGGTGGCTTCCTTGACTTCCAGCATGCAAGTAATCCGGTCACACGCCACTCAGAAGGGCGTGCATGGCACACTGTGTGCCCTGTAGGAAACTGGGTATTAAAGTGCTTGCCCAGGTGTCTTCTGCCTGTGAACATGCTACAATAGCTGACCCAGTGTGTGTGGTTGTTGGCTGTCCTCAGACTTATCTGGAGTGTTCTTGAGTTTGACTTTGATGTTATTGTTCAAAATAGCTCACCCTCTCTTTGGTTTTCCAGCACATCCTTGCACACTTTTCTCACATTTGCTTGTTTTAAGTGTTGTACTTGAAAGTAATTATAGTCCCACTAGCAATTGTAGGAACGACCTGGGACCCCTGTGCACCCTTCTGTTGGGTTCCTATGGTAACTGCATGACGGCAGAACACTAGTGACTATACTATCACCGGAAGTTCACAAAAACCCCGTGCTTATGTGTGGGAGTTCAGGTCGCAGTACCCCATTATAGTCTCTGCTGTTGCTTGTACCCTACAGGTCAGAAGTGTGTCTAATCCTCCCACTAAGGGAACAAGTCAGGGACTGGGGACCTTGCTCCTTGAGGCCATCTCGGCAGAACAGCTTGTCCTTGAGCAGTCTAGTGACCTGTTTGTTTGACCCTCTAGCCAAGAGGTTAGATGCAGAGCAGAGATGAGTCTTTCTCCTGATAAGAAAGGCTTGCAGACCAGCCTATGACCCATCAAAGGGCTATTGTCCTTGCTCTTCCTAAGCATGCTCCCTGTCAGAGCGGAGTCTGGTCGGGGGCAAGGCTGTGTCTTCAGCACTATGGACAGCGCTGGTCCCAGCTGCAGGAGACGAATCGCCACCTCAGTGAGGCAGACCCCTGTCAGTGATCCAGGGCCATTTCTTCAGTGATCCAGGGGAAGATCTGCCAGTGTCCTGCAGCCTGAGGAGTGAAGCAGAGTCCACAGGCTTGCGACTTCTTCCAGGTCTGTTGGGTTTGTGGCCTCACTGCCGCAAGAGCAGACGCGGCTGCCATCACTTGGAATCTGGCTGTTGTCTCAGGTGTTGGGAACTCTTCACCTCATCAGAGAAGGCTTCCAGTGTTGTGCCTTATATATGTCTTTGTACCACATGTGTGCTCAGTGCCACGGTGGGTAGAAGAGGACCCACTAATGTTGGAGCTGCACCATATGTGTGCTGAGGACAGAATTTGAGTGTTCTTAACCACTGAGCCCTCTTTCCAACCTCAGGATGTTTTTTAATAAATCTTCCATTTATGTTTTGTATAGTTCTTGAGTTCGTGGCTAGACTGATGCTTACGTGATGGTTTACTATGCAGTAGCTGTATTAACTCTGGGCTACCGTGCTTGAATGCTTCCTAGCATGTTGTACATGCCCAGAGGCACACCCCAGCATGTTTGGGGGAGCTGATGAAGGAGAGGTTTTCTGGAACTCAACTTATGAGCCACACCAGGGCAGTTCTGCCTCTCTCTCTCCTTCTGGTGATCAAGAGATCTCCAGCTGCTTGTTATTGAGTGCTTTGTCCAACACATGAAAAGCCAAACAATAGGAACCTCAGTACACTGTTCTGTGTGCTCCTCCCAGGAATGGATGGAACAGTTCTGCAGACTACTTTCTTGGGTGATGCAGAGCTCCTTCATAGGAGAAGTTGCCTTATTAGAGGTCAGAAGCTTTGAAGATGTATGTACAATTAATTGAAGCCCATTGCAGTGTGTTCCCAGCTATCCAGGATCTGGCTTGTGCAGGTGTCATAGCTTCTTAAGCATGCAGTTCCATGCAGGTATTTATTTCTCTTTCAGCATTCTGAGTAACTGTGGCGCTGCACAGCCAACTGACCCCTGCTTCCCAAGCCAGCTGCTAGAGAAAAGACCCCTCCCCTATGGATAGAGTAAATATCACACTGAAATGCCAGCCAGGCTGAGCGTGCAGGACACCTGGGAGGGCTGGTGTGCATAGCAAGATGGTGATTAGGAAGGAAAGGGCAGGCATGGTGTTGAGAGAGGGGAGGGAGGGAACGCTGAGTATTTGTCAGGAGTAGAAGACCTGGCCCTGTGTCTCTTTCCTTTCTAAGTTTGGTTTATCTGAGGAAATGGAGGATACTGCTATATGGTGGATGTTGTGAGGAGCAAGCTGATGGTTGTCCAAAGTCCTGCAAAGCTGTTTAAGGGAAGGTTTCAGAAGTCTGTGCTCTGACTGTCCTGAGGCAGCAGAGATCTGCCATTAATCACCCAGGTCATTGTTACATCAGCTAAGAGTTCAGAAGAGTCATCTCAGTGCTACTGTAGTCCCTAAGCAGATACTCACAAGCTGATTTCTGACTATTGTCTCTTAGATTGTTGCTTAGTTTGCCAAGGAAAAGGACAGTTCTATGATGCTAAAGGATACTATGAACATCTTTTGGTGTTTCCTCAGTAACACTGTAAAAGGGGATATGTGACATTGTCCTTTGGCCATATAAGTATTAGAAAGGTTAAGTATTAATATGCTTCCCAGACAGAATTCCTGGGAAGAATCAAATACAGAAATCTGAAAATGCAGTGTAGAAAGTATAGTCATTATTTACAGTAAAGAGAAATTTATATTCTCAAATTTTAGTTCGTGTTTCCCTTAAATAAAATGTTTCAGGAGTGTGTTTCTTTCTGTTGGTCCTTTTCTGAACCAAGTGTCATCCAGAGCATGGGAAGTAACAGAGGGTGCACAGTTGCGCCCTGTGGACAGGGAGGAAGCTGCCCACTCTGGCTGCTGCCACCAAGTGCTGCGGACTGGGCAGCTTTTAATGGCAGAATTTCATTCTCATCAGTCCGATGTCAAAAATTCCAAACTTATATGGTCCCTGCAGACCTGAAGTCTGATGAGGTAAGTCCCTCTGCCCAGCTCACTGATGGCTTCTGTCACTGTACCTTCCTGTATACACAGGACAATGTGTAAAGGAGGTTGCTCTAAGTGTGAGCCAGGCTGGGCTGGTGTGGATTTTCAATTCCCCTCAATAACTAAGATGACCTGAGCCAGCTCTGAGAAAGGAACAGGCTCTAGCATAGAGGCCTGGATGCTCTGTCCACCCTTCAACCCTGGTTCACCCCAAGCAGCATGCGTCCAGGGGTAGGTGTTGAGTTTGTGTGTCTCTTACATGGTTAATGGGGGTGGGGAGCTTCCCTGATAAACTCAGGCTGGCCCTCTTTGCTCTTGAGTTCTCGCTGGTGGAAGGCTTCTCTCAGTTGGGTTGAGCGTACAACCTTGGAGTTCTGCTGAGTTGCTAACTGTATGTTGTACTCCGAAGAGGAGGAAAACACTTGACATAACCACCTTTTTTGCCTCACCTCCAGGCTGTATTTGCCCTTAGCTTTCTGTCTGCCTGAAAGTGGAATGTTTTTAGTTGATAGCACCATAAGTTTGTCCCAGTGAGATGTCAGAGAAAACAGACTTTTAATAACCAAGTCACCTGGTGTCAGAAGTTACATGCTTGCCTGTCAGAAAGTTCCCAGGCAACATATCAACACAGCTCTGTCACTGTAAGTGTTTCTTATGCTGCAGTGTAAAGGCCCTGCACCTCTGCAGATAGATCAAAAGGGCTTGTTGACTTTCTGATGTGGTTCTCAACACTGCCTTTTCAATCCTTATAGCACTTGTGTGAAGTTTACTAACCAGGTCTGTGTGCTACAGGAGCATTGTTCTGTGATCTGAGGAAAAATGTATTACATTGAATTTCTTATGTAATATTATTTTAAAAAGAGTTAACTTACATAGAAGCATTTCTTACTCCTAAACTGCCCTTCCCTACTCAGTAATATGTGGAGAACCTGGCAGCTGTGGCTACTGTTTCTCATGCAGTGGGTACCGTGTGGACTGTTGTACCCTCTTGTTAGAAGGGGAATGAGGAGGGGTGTGTATGGAGAGCACCAGTGTAAGTTGTTTTGGGGTTGCCTTGAGAGATTCCTGGTGGTGCTGTCCCTTCCGTAGGTGCTGATGGAATAGAATCATTAGTTTCGGGCTCATATACTTAACATGTATTTTTGTTTGAACATGAAACTTGCTCAATTGGAGCCATCATCCTGTTCCTGTGGTCCTTGGTGACGTCTTCAAAGGACCTCAACTGTAACTTTATTGGGTTTACTTACAGTCAGCCCTTGCTTGTGATTTTTGCATCATGGTTATATAGGGTCAGACACGTTTCTACTATCTGTGTGCTACTGTATTCTTGACTTGTTAATATTGTTTATGTCTTTATTTTTTGGTAAAGTGTGATAAAAAAGTAGGTTGTTTTTATGGACAATAAATAAATAAAATTTAGTTTGGCATGGAAAGGATGGCAGGAACCATAGGCTGTTTCCCCTGTTTATAGCACTGGTTTCATGGTGATGATATGCAAGAAGACGGGATTTCCCTTTTTATTGGATTTTGTGTCCTACAGCTATCACAAACATGATGACCAGAGGAGAGTAACCTGTAAGACAACACAGAGGTAAAGGTCACTGGTGCTGCAGCTCTGTAGAAGCTCTGCCAGCCATGCCCAGTGTTGCAGCTCAATGCGCTTACAGGAAACAAAAGCTCCTTCTCCCCGTGTCTTCTGTGAGTACATATTATAGGGTAAGAACAAGCCGGGAGATACGAATTGTCATCACTTACATCACTTACTCTCCCAGCAGAGACCCATGCCTGACTGCAGCAGCGGGGACGCCTGGGGCGAGTGTGTTCTCTGTGGGGCGTCTGCCTTCTGCATGGGAGTTGTAGGAACCACAGTTATCTGAAGGAAGGGGCTCAGTTCTACATGGGACATGTTTTGTGTGATGGAAGCTTTCCTTTGTCTGCCTTCTGTGTATCGCCTGTGTGGCGATGTGTTTATTTTGCATACAGATTTTAATTGGTGAGCTGTCAACATGTCTTACAATGTTTTCTGGGAGTCTATCATCAGAGACTCTGAGAAGCCTGACTCTGAAATGTCTCAGCTTTTAGCTCTTTCCTCATGCTTCCTTCCTGGGGCCGGGGCTGTGGTAGAGGAAGCAGGAAGCTGTACTATGACTTTGACTAGTATGAGATAGATCTGTGTATGGTGCTTTTGATTTTCCTCTTAGAACATCCTTGATCTCTCCTCCCTAATCCTTAAAACCACTTTGAACTTGTCCTGCAAGGAAATGTCTAGGAGTTTCCTCAGTTCTGATGGGACGGTTAGTTGCTCCCTCCAATAGGCCTTTAAAAAGACTGGCATAGTCGGTGTGCATTGGAGCACCTGGGACCATGGGTGGTTGGCACCTGCATGGCTTAGGATGAATGACTGCTAGGAACCCTAAGCCAAATACTGTGAAGGTGACTGATCCAGGATTTTATGTGTGCAGGAAAGCAAAACACAGCTAAGCTAAGTGTGTACTTTATTGAGCCAAGACTTGAGTGGCTGGCCTCTGCTCTTGACTTTCTCCCTTAAAACCATTCTCTGTGGGATTTTTTTTGTGTGTGTGAGTGTGTGTGTGTTTATTTGTATAAACAAAGCTGTATTCATTAACAAAATATCTGACAACAGGAATCTGGAAGGAAGGGCTTGTTTGGGCTTCCAGTTTGAGTGTGTAGTCCATCTTGGCAGTGAAGGCACGATGAAGCTGCAGATGTGTCCACAAGGGAGTGCAGGTCACATGACATCTGCAGCCAGGATGCAGGGACTAATGCTGGTGCTTTCTTCTTTCTGGTTAGCTCATGACGCCAGTCTGGTTGTGCTAAGTCCTCTTCAGCTCATGCTTTATGTGTACCTGATACAGATTCTGGGGACTAAACGTGGGCTTGCACATGATATCCGTTCAGATGGTAGCAGCAGCAACTTTGGTCACTAGAAGCATCCTTTGAAAATACATCCATGCACCTATGTACACACAAGGCACATGCACCAACAACCAAAACTTGAAGTGTCTTCCTGGTATTTCAAAGGTGTCTGCAGTGGACTTCGGCCTTACAGCTGTCTGTCTTTCCTGTTCAGAAGCACAGAAAACCCTTGCTCTCAGGTAGGGCCCAAAGTGGACTAGTTATGCCAACTCTAAAACATGCAAAGTTATAAGTAAAGATTTAACGTTTCCTAAAGATTGCACAATTTTAAGGTGTGGATTATAGGGTGACCAAAAATTAACAGATATTCTTTGTTTGGACAATCGCTCCTCCCCATTACTGAATGCTGGCCACACCAGGATTGGTGTAAATGTAAAGGGCGTGGGAGGAAGAACACCTTTAGCAAGCATTACCCACAACTGACTCCCATGCGTTGTCTGAAGGCCGGAGTCCCAACTATCTGTTTACCCTTAGGTCAGAGCTCAGCAGAAGAAGGTATGTCTTGTAATCAGGGCCAAGTCACATTCATGTCCCACGAACATTGTTAGTGTTCTGTACATTTCCACATAAAACATTACCACAACCAAAGGGACCGCCATCTCTGAGACTAGTGTCATGAACTGACCAGAAGGGAGGAAGGGAGCATTTGTCTCTGCATCCTGACTGCAAATGCCATGTGACCCACACTCCCTTTCGGACACCACATCTGCAGCTCCATCACACTCCCTCTAACTCATGCCGAGCATCTTGTCTTTGCCTCCAGAATACTGGAGTTAAAGGTGTGCACCACCGTGCCGCCTTTTTTTTTTTTTTTTTTTTTTTTTAAGCCCCAGTTTACTGTTTCTCGGGGATTTTTTTGCTTGTAGGCTTGCACCTTAGCTTCTAGATTGCTAATAGAAGTCATTTATGACTTTCAGATTCATAAAAAGGGCTTTTGCTGAAATTCCTTACTCAATTTTTTTTTTTTTTTTAACAAAAGAAGCTCTTTTCATGAGCATTTTCTACCTGTAGTCTGCTGAACCCCAGGACTTGCACTCTCTCATCAAAGATGTGGCCTTTGGCTACAAGGTATCTGTCTTCTCTGTGCTGAGTCTTACACCCAGGAAAGGTAAACTTTTGTTGGAAGTGAGAATGCCTTCAGCCAAGGACGGGAGGAGGCTACAGTGGTGTCTGGCAGCTGCTGGGATGTGAATGCAGATGCTTACCGTTCAGGGTCTGAGCACTGTGCGTTCACAGGGAGGCTGTGACAGGTCGTCACAGGACACAGAAGGAGCGGGGTGAGCATTATATTTTCTTTCTGTCAGGATGCCAGCAGCACCCTTCCTGGTCTATTCTGGCCAAAGCGTGGGCCATTTTGATTTCCTCTGAACTCCTGGGTTGATATTCTGTGGTGTGGTCTGTAGATGATGGTCATGTGACCTGACAGCCAACACTGTGGCATGGTCTCTCCTCCCAGGTGCTTGTCCTTAATGCATGAGGGAGCTTTGCCAGGTCACTGAGGGTTCCACGCCTGTTCTTAAAGATTGCAAGGATGAGGAGGAGGAGGGCGCGTGTTTGGAGCAGAGCTGTAGCATGAATTGACGTTAAATGGATGACTCCAGTGTTTGACTGAGAAGAGACGCAGCACAGTGAGTCACTCTGAACAAATGAAGCACTCTGTATCCCCACTAATCCTTTTCCTTTGGCAATAATGTAGGCAGCATTCACCTCCCACTCACTGGGGCCCTGGAGTAAATAAAGTTTTATTGCATTGCGCTGCCCAGGCCTGGTCCTGTGTCGCCTCTAGCTGCTTTTGTGCATCAGGGAGCTCTCTGCTGGTCTAGTAGCCACGCTGCTCTTCAGGCCAGTGTTGTTTTCCGTCCAGCCCTTGTGGGGGAGGCTTGATAACGCCTTCTCCAGCTGCTTGACACAGCAGCTCCTAACTTTGAGAGTTTCAAAATTTTGTTGAACAAATTATGGACTTTGCTTAATGTTGTGAGTATTTTTATGGTTTTTATTTTACAGTTGATTAGATTTAAGTTCTAAAAGAAAGACTGGTGATTTCTCTGGTCCCACACAAGGTCACTGAGAGTTTGTTCCAGTGAAACACTGATGGAGACTGAGTCCTCACGTCAGCAAGCTTCTGTGAAGGATGCCTTTTAGAGACCGTGTCATGAAGAACAAGGGTCTGCAAGAGAGCTAGAGGCAGCCAGTCACACTGTACAGGATGTACAAACTCCCTCGTTGTCAAGGAAATATAAATCAAAACAGCACATATGCTTTGGTGGGGAATTAGGAATTCTTAACAGAATGGCCAGGATCACATTTATGACCAACACTCTGGAAGACCTCCGTGGGAAGAGTCTGCAAACACATTTGTCTGTTGAACCTGAAACTGCAGTTCTGAGAAGTGATTTGATTTTCTCGGGTGCCAAGAAGTGTATCTCCAAGATACCTACTGCTTTACTATACAAATCAGTTATATGAAAAGTTGGAAAAAAAGCCCAGAACTGTCATACAGTAGTAACCAGATTTTAAAGGCACAGAAATCCTGGGGCTGGAGAGATAGGTCAGTGGTTAAAAGCATTTACTGTCTGTACAGAGGACTTGGGTTTGATTCCCAATGTGCACATGGCAGCTTGCAACTCTCTGTAGCTCCAGGTCCATGGGATCTGATATCTGATGTCCATTTCTGGTGTCCATGGTTACCAGGCACTCATGTGGGTACATAGACATACAGGCAGGCAAAACACCCATGCACAGAAAATAAAAATTAAAAAATATGAAAAATCACAGAAATCTATATATTCTTCTGTTAAGCCTGCAGATAGAAGTGTGTGTGTTTGACTTAGAACGACTGGGATAATTTTAAGAAAGCACAGAGATTACACAGTTTTGCCAATGGCTGGTGACAATGCTCCAGGAACCTTTGTAGTGTGCTGTTTGCACCCGCATGTTAGAGATGACCTAGAGAGCATGTGATCCAAGCAATGACTTTGTCATCCCAGGAGGGAGCATGTGAGGGACGCCAACCTTTCTAACTTCCCAGTTTTTAACTTGGGCATTTGACTTTGTGTGTAGAATAAGTTAGCAGCATAATTCAGTGAGGTGTCACCAAGGCTGGTGCCATCATGAACTTAATGGCAGAGGGAGCTCCTTTAGTGCCCACTCAGGGTCAGTTATTACTTTGTTAACAAGAGTTGTTTAGACGTGGGTGGTTGTGTTTTCCAAATTCACTGACCATGGAGAGAGGGCAGTGCTGGCAGGGGGACCTGGGAGCAGTAAAGATGGACAGCTAAGCTGCCATTAGCAAACCCTGGTGAAGACCAGGGAAGCCAGGGCCACAAACACAGGAAGTCAGTGTGCTAAGTAAGGCAGCAGGTGAGAGACAGCGCTCCAGGTGATTTCCAACCACCAGGCTTAACAGAACAGGTCAACACTTTAAAGGGAAATAAATGTCTCTAGACAAATGACAGTGGAATCACACAGCAAGATTTATAGGGTCCAGCAAAAGAACTTGTAAGAGGGAATTTTGTAGTGGTAAGTATCCATGTTAAGTGTATAGTGGTATCTACATTAAGTTTATAGTGACACGTATCTCCATTAAGTGTGTAGCAGTAAGTATCTGCATTAAGGAAAGGGGTCACATGCAGCACCCAGCACATGGCAGGTGGTGACATCCAGTGCCTGGCATGAGATAGACAATGCCATGCAATATCTTGCATAAGGTAGTTGTGACATGCAGTGTATTCTGTTGCAGCAGATTTGTTGTAGCAGACTTTCTGTTGACAGTTGCTCTGAACTAAAATTGACCAGGCAATATTTCCATAAAATATGACAGTGTATGGTTCTTAAAAGGTAAAATTCAACAAGCTCAGTTTTGCCTGTGGAATTTAAGACTGATAGACATAGAAGATTGCTCTCAAACTTGTGTCCCTATAGATAACGCTGCTGACAGAGGGACAGTAGGACAGAGGGCTGCATCTGCTACCTAGGAATTCAGGTGAAGAAATGGCATTGCCAGTAATGCAGTTGGCAAGGCATACAAGTGGATGTGTTTGAGCTTTGACTTCAGCCCAGGGCTGCATTGCGGTTTCCAGCTGGGAATGGGAGTGGACACATTGGATAAGGGCCTAAGAGTCTGTGTCCATCAAAGTCTGCAGGGCTTTCATTACCTGCTTTCAGTAAGCTACAAGAGTTATCTCCCCAGCAGCCCTCTTCCTGGGGAGCAGCCTGTCCTCCTGGGGAGCAGCCCTGTCAGTGGGCTTCTCTCCCCTGAGCTGTCTGCCTGATGTATGAGATCTACTCAGTTCTCCTCTGTACATCTCAGGTATACTGGACATGGAAGAAGCAGAGAGAAGCCTCACCTCTCCTCAGGACTCTCCTGTGCAGGGCTCTTCTAGGCTGAGTGGATTGACATTGGGCCAGGAAGCCAGATGTTGTGAACAGTGTGAGAGGCGATGTGTCCAGTGAGGCCAGCTCACTGCTCTGTGTAGGAGAGGCGGTAAGAGGAGGTTGCTTAATGCCTGAAGACTGTGGTTCCCTGTACTTGACTCGTTCTCTCTGGTATCAGTTCTGGGCCAGTGAAGAACTGTGATAAATCCTTACCTCAGATTAGAGGCATGCGTAAGATACTTGTGTACTTATGATTAGGTGCTTAGGGATTTCCCTGCTTTGGCCTGTCACTTGCAGGACACTAGATGTATAGAGCAACAATTTCAAGGAGAGTCCTGTCCACCAGCAGGCAGCCCCATGACTATTTTTAGCCTTGTTTGTATCCTTGTTGAGTGAGTATTTAGTGAAACGCAGGGTCTGTAAGTCTCTCCCTAGGCAAGCCTGCTGTGATGCACCTACCCAGCATTTGGGGTCCCAGAGTCGGGACAAGCTTCTTGTCATGTCATGTCTTGCCTGCCTGCCCCTTCCAGCCTTCGTGGATGCTGTCTTCAGGTTTTATATTCATCATGACCTTCAGAAACAAGTGACAGAGAACTTGGGTCTGGGACTTGAAGCTTTTGCAAATGGCTGTAATAACTCATAACCAGGTTATTTTCTAAAGCAAATGAATGTTGCCTCCTGTGAGCCTTAAGCATAAGCATATTCTTTTCAAATTAGAATATACTTCTCTCTTTCTCTCTCTGTCTCTGTCTCTGTCTCTGTCTCTGTCTCTCTCTCTCTCTCTCTCTCTCTCTCTCTCCATAAAAGTTACTTCTACAGCCACTTGAAAATCATTTTATCTTCTTCTCTGTTCAAAATACTGAGAAACGTAAGTTTTTTTCTCATATCCTCTCAAGAGTCCCCAGAATTTCAAATGTAAACTGTCTTCAGCGGGCAGAATCACACCCTTGTCAGAGCACAAGACAAAACATAGCTGCTGTGGACAGTCTGAAGCAGCCACATACCCCATACCTAGGATTAAGACAAAAACATATTCACACATCTTTATGTTTTTAAAGAATCCAAAATTCTCACTACAGTTAACTCTTCAGATCCTTGGTTGGAGTGGTTGTGTTGCAACAGCAAGCACACTGGCTGTGACTGGCTCAGGCAGGGAAACAGCTCTGTCACAGACGGGTGGCCCACCTAGAACCTGGAGTATGGGTGCAGTTCTCAGCTCTGCCCTACTGACCCCTGGAAGGTGTTGCCTTTACCCCACCAAAGATAAGACATTCACACGTGAAATCAACTTCTCCCTGTGCTTTGTCCACTGCCCATCCTCCTGGGCCAGCTGTCCCTGCCATAGCTACTAGTGAGCTGTGTAGTGTGAACATTGGCCTCATCCTGGATTGTGCTTGCGGCTGGTGAGGCTGGAAGGCCAACATTCTGGAACTGGCCGATTCAATTCTTGGTGAGATTTGTTGTTTGTTTTGTTTGTGACTCTCTGTCCTCATATGGCGGATAGAGACAAGAACTGCAAAGCCTACTCTCCCCCCTTACAGGAACTCAGGTCCCATCAAGAGAGTCCACCTCATGATCTCCAACCTTAATTGTGTCTATCATGCTAGGCCACAGCTTTGACATATAACTTTGGGGACACTGAGACAATGGAAGTCATGTGTCTGACATATGTTATTAGATGCCATTTTAAATAAACACTAAAGGCTTTGGGCCAGGAAAGAGCTTGCAGAAGTGTGAGGGGTCCCCATTGGTCACATTAATATTTGACATTTGTTTTTCTTTAGTGTCGTGTGGGAACCGATGGGGGATGGGAAGAAGGTCATTTCCCTGGCCGACAGCCACATCCTGCTATGGGACCTCCAGCCCAGCTCAAGCCAGGCTGTGGTGAGTAAGAAGGAAGGAGCTCTCACTGGGTGGGCTTTGGAATTGCACCTTTTGGCCAAATGCAGGATCAATTCCTGATCCTCACATTTGTAATTTGGAAATCAGTTATCACATAGGGAGTGGTGCAAGCACAGAGGCGTCGAGCCGAGAGCTGAGTGCTAGGCCTTGTTTGAAAGCTCTGAGTGACACCAAGGCGCCAGAGGATGGCTTCAGGGTCCAGTGTTCTCTTAAAAGAAAATCACACTCCGAGGAGGGATATTTAGGCAAGCTTAATTCCACATTGCTAGCTGTCTTTCCAATGTGTTTGCATGAATTTTAAAATAAATTCTAGCACTTTCTTGGGAGTCAGTTGGTTTTCAGATACTCATTCTGAGTATTCTATAGAGTTAGGTATTGTGTGTGTTTTTTGTGTTTGGTTCCTTAAGTCTTTCCTTTTTAAAATGTGTGTTCACAGGCATTCATAATTTCATTGTATGGGTTGTCAAAGTATCATTTTGGGAAAGAAGAAAACTCTGAAACCCTGCAGTGAACCCTTATAATGCTATGTCCCAAGGGGCTGCATGGTCACCTTCACAGCATCAGAGTGTGTGAGTTCCTCAGGTGGCCATGTCTTATGTTTATTTGTTCCATGACACTGAGTTCTCTGCTGTCTTGGTGCCTTCCAGTATTAACAATGTCCCTAAGTTGAAGACAGAACATGGGTGATGGTGCATCGTTGAGATATGAGGCAGAGGCTAGACTTCTTAGATAGTAAGTGACTTTCTAATGCTTAACATCTCTGGCCATGATGTCTAAAGTTTGAGTTGTCCTGTTTTCCTAGAGCACTGATAGTATTTAAGGGAAACAAATCTTTTTTTTTTTTTTTTTTTTTTTTTTTTTTGGTTTTTTGAGACAGGGTTTCTCTGTGTAGTCCTGGCTGTCCTGGAACTCACTCTGTAGACCAGGTTGGCCTCGAACTCAGAAGTCCGCCTGCCTCTGCCTCCCAAGTGCTGGGATTACAGGCATGCGCCACTACACCTGGCTTAACAAATCTTTTTAAAAAGACAAAGCACCACATTCTGTGTGATAACTCCAATCTACAGGAGTGTTTATAATAAAAGGTCAGGAGAGGTAGTGCCTGGGCTGGCTTGTGGACAGGTCCAACCCTGGGAACACACTCGAAGCCCTTCCCCTTAGGAGATATGGCGAGGGCTGGGCTGTAGTTGCCCAGCACTCTAATTCCTTCTTCAGCTGTATGTTAGCTGTCACAATTTTCAGAAGAAAGAATACTTCTCCCCTGGCAGGCTCTGCTGTGACCCTGGGGAAGACCCCAAGCACTAGCAGAGAGTGTGCCCAGCGGAGGCCCAAGGGGCCACACTCTGGAGCTGAGAAGGCCCCACTTGACCTTTGCTGTCCTGAGCTGTGGTCAGACGGTAAACACATCTTCACACCCCAAGTCATCGCTAAAGCATTTCATGTCGGGGTGATTAATCTGTAACTTATTTTCTGCAGAGACCAATTTAGTTTTCTCTCCCCCTTTTTTATCTGCTGTCAGCAGTTCTGTCAATACCCCTTTGTGACCCAGTGCCGCGGTATTTAATACAGAAACCTTCCCATCGATTGCAGCCTTCCCATACTGGCGTCTCTTCTTCTATTGTTTGAGGATATTGCCTTCTGTGGTAAATTTAATCTTATGCTCACTGCATCATTACCTTCTGCAATTAAATTGGAGATCCTTTGCCATTTATAATCATTAGCTGAACCCTGGGGAGGCCTGGAGCGTGAGGGTCTGTGGGGTGTGTGGACCCCGGTGAAGGGTGGGGCAGCCTCCCTGCTTCCATCTGCTCGCTCAGCTCCACGTCCTGCTGCCCTCAGCTCTGTGGGCATCAGTGGTTCTGCTATGTGGAGAGCAGAGAGCCTGGTGTCATCTCTGTAGTGTCCGTCCACACAGGACTTCCTCAGGTGATGGCTCTTCCACACAGTTGCGCCTGTGAAGGAGCCGAGCATGTTTTAGAGACACAGTCCTGCCTGAAGTTCATGATCAGTGTTGACAGGAATTGTTTCCTTCATGGTTAGGTTCCTGTTCCCAGAACGGGATATAGTTTGGAAGTATTTATCCTGCCGTGTCACCTGCCTGTCTTTTCATCTCTTTAGTATGTGATTACACAAAGCACATGTATGATATTCTTCTTGATTTCTTTTTTAATGTTTTTATTTATTCACTGAGAATTTTATACATATTTTAACCATTTACCCCCTCCCCCAATCCCAGATCCTCCCCTACCTCCCTATGCATCCAACTCATTTTTAATTAGCATATATATTAGTGTTTAGCATTTATTACATTTTTGAAAAATTATTTTTGTTATTTCTCTAACATCCAGCTATCCCACCACCTTTACCTTTTCCCACAAGAGATTTTCATTAAAAAAAAAAAAAAGACTTTACATGACACAGGCCGATAATCCAGCTAATCAGGATGCTTAGGCAGGAGAATTGTAATTTTAAGGCTTTCTTGATTATAGAGTGTTACAGGGTCAGAAAGGACAACTTAGTGAGACTCTGTTTCAAAATAAGAAGTTAAAAGGGCAGAGCTCTAACGCTGGTAGAGCACCTGCTAGCAGGTCCTGAGTTTGATCTCCAGAACAGCAGAGACTTGAGATGGGCGATATCCCCAGCAGCAGCCCAGGCAGCTCTTCCTGGTCTTGGCGGTGCATGTTGTACTGCATCCCCAGATTCCACAGTGCACAAGACTTGCCCTTGAGTTGGACCCTGTGGTCTAGATAGATGCACAGTGGTGGGGCTCCTGCAGGGGTCTCCACAGCCCTCAAGGCGCAGTGTTCAGCTTGTTTTCTCTGTTCTCTTCTTGTTCTGGTAACCACCAGTCGTCTTGCCTTGTCACTATATCCTCAGCTTTGTAGTTTCTAGAATGTCATAGAATTGGGGCCTAATGTGTGGTGTTCAGCTCAGCTTCTCTCACTTTGTCAATGCACATTAGGTTCCCATGTCTTCTAATATCCCAGTCGCTACTTGTACCCAGTACTGTTCCTCTCGGAACTTAAGCCTGAGAACCTGGGGAACCTTGGATTCTGAAGGCTTTCTCATCCTGGTCTTCCTAGGTGCCTATGCTTCTATGTTCTACATTGAGGTCTGTGAGCCATTTAAGGCTATATTTATTTAAGGTCTCACATCTTGGACTCTATCCAGAGGGAGAATGGGGCCTCCTACCATCCAGGTGAGTAAGAGAGTTCTTGTAGAGCTTTTCTTCTGAGGTGGTACTGGAGTGGTTACTATCTAAAAAGCTTCCTGATTTATATGCATATTTTATAGGGGTATACAGGCTTCCATACGGCATTTCTTGGTCTTCTTTGCTTGTATTTACTGCTGTGACGTCTCTGGCTTTACATCTGAGTCAAGTAAGGCTTAAAGAAAGTCTGGGAAAAGCCGGGCGGTGGTGGCGCACGCCTTTAATCCCAGCACTTGGGAGGCAGAGTCAGGTGGATTTCTGAGTTCGAGGCCAGCCTGGTCTACAAAGTGAGTTCCAGGACAGCCAGGACTACACAGAGAAACCCTGTCTCAAAAAAAAAACCAAAAAAAAAAAAAAAAAAAAAAAAGAAAGTCTGGGAATAACCCAAGGCCCCTCTGGCCAGCCTCTGGCCTTATATGTCTTACAGCAGCTACAGTTTTGCTTTGCAGAGCGGATAGAGTGCCTACCACACCCACCTTCTATTAGTAGATTTGTTCTTGGGTGTCTTCCCTTCTGGCCTTATGATTGGAGACCTGGACATACACACACATGTGGATGACTGCTGTGTATGAGTCTTAGCCAGTTCCAGGGAGAATGGGAGGAAGAAAGCAAGCAGGCAGAATGAGTAACAGTGGCTGGCTCCACATGAAGATGGCAGGCATCGCTCTCCATGCATTGTGACCTAGGGCTAAGGTTGGACTGTCAGAGCCAGCCATGGGCCAGGCTTAGGTCAGTTGATGTCAGAGGCGTTCCTGGCAGCTTTGGAAAGGCAGTTGGCAGCTTTGCAGTGAGCAGTCACCCGGGTACAGTTAAACTGAGACTTGGGCCTAATTGCTATGTGTTCATTGACCTTCTGACTTGGCAGATGGAAGCAGAAGGCTTAAAGAGGCCAAAGAGCCTTCTGCAGGGGACTCGATGTGTGACAGATGCAGGATTGGCCTGCTTAGTTCAGCAGTGGGAATTCCCAAGGTCCTCACCTGCCCAGGCCCTGTCTCTATCCTTCAGGAAGGGGGAATCTCAGCAACTGGCTCAGGACTTTAGTTTGATTGGCTGCAGTGGTCAGTGACATTGTGCTTTGGTAGGGTGACTTTGATTTGTGGAAAAAAACTTATTTGGAACAACATGCTGAAAGCTTTGATAGAAATGTAAAAAATAAATGGAAAACAGATTTTCTCATGAGACTCTCACTCAGTCCAGTGTGTTGTGAGCCTGGGTGGATTATAAAGTAAGTATCACCTTTACAGCCTGAACTTGTCGTGCAGACCAGCAGACCTGTACTTAAGATGGCTGTGCTGGGTGTAGTGGCACTCCTGTAATGTGAGTACTGTCTTAGTTAGGGTTTTATTGCTGTGAACAGACACCATGACCAAGGCAACTCTTACAAGGACAACAGTTAATTGGGGCTGACTTACAGGTTCAGAGGTTACAAGTTGGGAGCATAGCATAGGAGGAGCTGAGAGTTCTACATCTTGTTCTGATGGCAAAGAGAAGACTAGCTTCCAGGCAACTAGGATAAGGGTCTTAAAGCCCATGCCCACAGTGACACACTTCCCACAAGGCCACAAATACTCCAACAAGGCCACACCTAATAGTACTGCTCCCTGGACCAAACATATTCAAACCATCACAAGTACTGGGGGCTTGAGGCAGGAGCATCAAGTGTTCATGGCCTGCTTGATGCTATGGAGTAAATTCAGAGCTGATCTTGAACTTATATGTGAAGCTATCTTCTTTTACAATCAAACTATCTTTATGGTGCAGAGTTTTGTAATTAACTAAGGACATAGTCTACTGTGACTGAGTATGTGTCCTTGGATTTTGTAAATATTTCAGATAATTCACTGATCCCTAGCACTGGAGTCATGTCCAACAGCTGAGTGCTGGTGTCCCAACTGTAGGGACATCTTCCTGGCAACAAGTAGATCCAAATCTTTTTTATCTATTTTTTATTAGATATATTCTTTATTTATATTTCAAATGTTGTTCCCTTTCCTGGTGCCACCCAACCCGAAAATCGCCTAACCCATCCCCTCACCCATAGTAAAAATGGCCATCTTGCCAAAAGCAATCTACAGATTCAATGTGGATCCACATCTTTAGGACTAAGTATGTTTATGAAAAGGAACTGCTAACACTGGAGTTATGGTGACATCCCAATTCTAAATGCCCCCTTCTCCACATCCAGGGTCATCTGACAGGTGACCCACTGCAGAATGTATGGGTCAGGGCTGAGGTAAAGGGGTACAAGCAAGGGAATGCCTGTCACCAGGTGGTACTGCCGGCTTTAAGATGAAGGCCTGCTTAATGCTGCTTTGTAATAGGATGAACCTGGCCAGGTTGCCTTGCTTGACTGTCCGAGCATCATCTGCATGTGGAGTTAGCATGGAATGTAATGGCAGAGTTGTATAAAGACAGAATCCCTAACTGTGGCCTGGCCAGCACGTGGCACATACCTGACAGACAGATAGACAGACAGACAGACAGACAGACAGACAGACAGACGAGTGAGTGGGTGTTAGGTAGTAGGCCTCTGAGTAGGAGGGTGGGTAGATAGGTACATGCATGGATAGGTGCATTGGTAGATGAATGGCTACATCCATGCACGGGTGCATAGATGTATGCCTGTATGTGATGTTATAGTACTTGCTGTCCAGACTAGATTATTGATAATGGTCACCAAAGATCCTAGAGCAGAGAGGCAAGAGCTAGAGAAGAAAGAAACTGAGATGCCAAAAAGTTGGCTGTGTTTATGCCCTGAATAAATGATGTACTCAAAGTCAACAAGTGATGATCAGTATTCAAGCATGAAAGACATACGTGTGTCCAAGAAGGAGGAGCTCAAGTTCAAGGTCCTTTTGGGCTACCTAGATGGGCTACCTAGAGAGTCCTTATCTCAAAACACAGAATGAAATGAAGCCACACTGTGGACACAGTACACCTTAGTTGTTCCTGGCCTTACTTTTCTTTAAGCATTACATGTTCCTCACAAAAAAGTCTTTATACCTGGCCAAAGAATGAACTGTAACTAGGATGGTCTCCTGAGAGGTCACGTGGTTTAATGGTATCACAGAAACAAGTTTTGCATTCCGGTCCATCCTGGTATATACCCATGAGTTTGCATATGTGACCTTCCGGAAGCAAGATGCTTTGTATAACACAGGGAAGAGCAAGTAGAGGCCCGCGTGCTGTGTCTAGTATAACTTGAGTGCATGGCTGTGCCACACAGTTCTACTAATGGTGCTGTCACCTATACTTGTGTATATATTCTATTCAGGCCCCTCAAGACTCTCAAACTAGCTAATGGAGTACAATTCAGAGAGATGTGCCCTTGATGGTATTACATAAATGACACACTGGCTTCTGTGTCCTCTGATGTGCAAAGCCACAAGCTGTGGTTCCCACACAAACATGGCAGGATCCATCTGTACCTTGTCTCAAGGTCTTTGGGTTGCATTAGCTTTCCCATTGCTGTTTCACAGTTCCTGTTACAAATGATGTAGAAGGAAGAAAGATATTTTGCTTAGTTTCAGCCCACCATTTTTATGGTGGTAGAGGAGAGTGGTTCACACCCTGGTGGGCACAGAGAACAGAGCAGAACATTTACTTCCTACCAGAACAAAGAATTCAGACAAGGTACAACCTTAAGAGGTACATCCCAATGATCTACTTCCTCCAGCCAGACTCTGCCTCCTACAATTTCCAGACCCTCCCAAAATACTGCACCATCAGCTAGGAGCCAACCATTCAAACCATGAGCCTGAGAGGGCATTTCATGTTTAAAGTGTAACACTCTTCTTCTGGCTCCCAAAGGATATGGTCATCTTATAATACAGAATGACTTAAGCCCATCTCTAATAGTGTGTAGGCTTAACATTTTAAACATTGTTCAAAAGCCCATGTTGACTCGAGGCCACTCTTAGCTGTGTGCCCTGTAAAACTCAGAAAACAAATTGCTTACTCCAATAGCCAATGGCACCAAGTAAACATCTCTATTCCAAAAGGGAGGAACAGGAAGACAACAATGAAAGATTGGACCAAAGCAAAACTGGAACTCAACAGGACAAATGTTAGCACTTCTAGTTTCAAGTCTGGCAACCAGAACACAGCCGTGGGATATGAAGGCTAGAGGACTTGGGCTGCCGTGTGCCCCTGGGCTGGCTCTGTTCAGTGCCCACTGCTTTGATTGTAGATGTTCTATATTCTTTTTACCCTAGTATATTGAGACCTCTACTTCAGCTTTGGTTTCACCCTCACGGCTCCACACTGCTCTCTCAGGGGCCTTGCTCTTGGGGACACTGCCCTTCCACACACTGCCTGGTCTCCTGGTCTTTCCTTTCAAATCTTGGAGGAAGCTTCCATGACCCTGCAGCTCTCATTTTCTGCCTCCCTGTAAAACTAGCATCATGTGCATGATGCCAAGATATTCTGCCAGCTTGAGTGGCAGTCAGGTCTTCTTGGACTGGCGGTAGCCTCTGAATGCCTGGATGGCAGAACACAGCAAAAGGAAGCCTACAAGAACAGATGGTAGGCTGCCACTGTAAAAGGGTACCCTGGGGTGCTTTGTCTCAAGGGAAAGGCTTTCTGTAGTTCTTTCTTTCTTTTTTTTTTTCATTTTTTAAAATTTTCTATATTCTTTATTTACATTCTAAAGGCTTTCCCCTTTCCCAGTTTCCCCCTCACCATGTGTCCCATAAGTCCTCTCCCCGCCCCTCTCCCCCATTCCCCAATCATCCCCCAACCTTTTCTCTGTTCTGGTACTCTCCTACAAAACTGGAACCAGTCTGGACCAGTGTCCTCTCCTCCCTTCTTCTTGGGAATCTTTTGGTTTGCTAATTGTGCCGTGAGTATTCAGAGCTTCTGGCCTCATTAATATCTACTTATCAGTGATTGCAATTCATGTGTATTCTTTTGTGATTGAGTTAACTCACTTAGGATGATATTTTCCAGATCCAACCATTTGCCTACAAATTACATGAATTCATTATTTTTAATTGCTGAGTAGTATTCCATTGTATAAATATACCACATTTTCTGTATTCATTCTTCCTTTGAGGGACATCTGGGCTCCTTCCAGCTTCTGGCTATTATAAATAAGGCTGCTATGAACATAGTGGAGCATGTGTCTTTATTGTATGCAGGAGAATCCTCTGGGTATATGCCCAGGAGTGGTATGACAGGGTCCTCTGGAAGTGTCATGCCCAATATTCTGAGGAACCGCCAGACTGATTTCCAGAACGGTTGTACCATCTTGCAATCCTACCAACAGTGGAGGACTGTTCCTTTTTCTCCACATCCTCGCTAGCACCTGTTGTCTCTTGAGTTTTTAATCTTAGCCATTTTGACTGGTGTGAGGTAGAATCTCAGGGTTGTTTTGATTTGCATTTCCCTGATGACTAATGATGTTGAACATCTCTTAAGGTGCTTCTCAGCCATCTGAATTTCTTCTGGTGAAAATTCTTTGTTTAGCTCTGTACCCCATTTTTAATAGGGTTATTTGGTTCTTTGGGGTCTAACTTCTTGAGTTCTTTGTATATATTGGATATTAGCCCTCTGTCAGATGTGGGGTTGGTGAAGATCTTTTCCCAATTTGTTGGTTGTTGTTTTGTCCTTCTGACAGTGTCCTTTGCCTTACAGAAACATTGTAATTTTAAGAGGTCCCATTTGTCAATTCTTGATCTTAGAGCATAAGCTATTGGTGTTCTGTTCAGGAACTTTCCCCCTGTGCCCATGTCCTCCAGGGTCTTCCCCAGTTTCTTTTCTATTAGTTTCAGTGTGTCTGGTTTTATGTGGAGGTCCTTGATCCACTTGGAGTTGATCTTAGTACAAGGTGATAAGAGTGGGTCAATTCGCATTCTTCTGCATGTTGACCTCCAATTGAATCAACACCTTTTGTTGAAAAGGCTTTTTTTTCCACTGGATGTTTGTAGCTCCTTTATCAAAGATCAAGTGACCATAACTCTGTGGGTTCATTTCTGGGTCTTCAATTCTATTCCATTGATCTACTTGCCTGTTGCTGTACCAATACCATGCAGTTTTTAACACAGTTGCTCTGTAATACTGCTTGAGGTCAGAGATATTGATTCCCCCAGAAGTCCTTTTATTGTTGAGAATAGTTTTAGCTATTCTGGGTTTTTTTGTTACTCCAGATGAATTTGAGAATTGCTCTTTCTAGATCTATGAAGAATTGATTTGGGATTTTGATGGGGATTGCATTGAATCTGGAGATTGCTTTTGGCAAGATGGCCATTTTTACTATATTGATCCTGCCAATCCAAGAGCATGGAATATGTTTCATCTCCTGAGGACTTCTTCCGATTTCTTTCTTCAAGGACTTGAAGTTCCTGTCATACAGATCTTTCGCTTGTTTGGTTAGAGTCAGGCCAAGATACTTTATATTGTTTGTGGCTATTGTAAAGGGTTTTATTTCCCTAACTTCTTTCTCAGTCTGCTTGTCCTTTGAGTATAGGAAGGCTACAGATTTGCTTGATTTGATTTTATAACCAGCCACTTTGCTGAAGTTGTTTATCAGCTGTAGGAGTTCTCTGGTGGAGTTTTTTGGGTCACTTACGTATACTATCATATCATCTGCAAATAATGATAGTTTGACTTCTTCCTTTCCAATTTGTATCCCTTTGACTTCCTTATGTTGTCTAATTGCTCTCGCTAGAACTTCAAGTACTATATTGAAAAGATATGGAGAGAGATGGCAGCCTTGTCTAATCCTTGATTTTAGTGGGATTGCTTCAAATTTCTCTCCATTTATTTTGATGTTGGCTACTGGTTTGCTGTATATCGCTTTTATTATGTTTAGGTATGGGCCTTGAATTCCTGTTCTTTCCAGGACTTTTAGCATGAAAGGATGCTGAATTTTGTCAAATGCTTTTTCAGCATCTAATGAGATGACCATGTGGTTTTTTTCTTTTAGTTTGTTTATGTAGTGGATTACATTAGTGGATTTCCATATATTGAACCATCCCTGCATCCCTGGGATGAAGCCTACTTGATCATGGTGAATGATCGTTTTGATGTGCTCTTGGATTCGGTTGGCAAGGATTTTATTTAGTATTTTTGCATCAATATTTATAAGGGAAATTGGCCTATAGTTCTCTTTCTTTGTTGGATCTTTGTGTGGTTTTGGTATCAGCGTAATTGTGGCTTCGTAGAATGAGTTGGGCAGTGTTCCTTCTGTTTCTATTTTGTGGAATAGTTTGAAGAGTATTGGTGTTAGGTCTTCTTTGAAAGTCTGATAAAATTCTGCACTAAAACCATCTGGTCCCATACTTTTATTTGGTTGGGAGACTTTCTATAACCCCTTCTATTTCTCTAGGGGTTATGGGACTGTTTAGCTGATCTAATTGATCCTGATTTAATTTTGGTATTTGGTATCTGTCTAGGAAATTGTCCATTTCCTCCAGATTCTCCAGTTGAGTATAGGCTTTTGTAGTAGGATCTGATGATTTTTTTAAATTTCCTCAATTTCTTTTGTTATATCCCCCTTTTCATTTCTAATTTTGTTAATTTGGATACTGTCTCTGTGTCCATTGGTTAGTCTGGCTAAGGATTTATCTATCTTGTTGATTTTCTTACCCAGGAGAACTGTCCAGTTCCTGACGTGCCCTCAAGTAGACTTCCTTGTGTTCCATTGAAAAGCGAGGTCTTTCCAGTCACTTTAGTCTCTTTAGCAGCTGCATCAGTTTGTCCATGGTTTTCAGTATGGTCATTTTCTAGCCAAAATACATACTTTTCAGGTCCTTTTGCTGTTTTAGCTTCTGATTCTCACTGTAAGTCTGGTTACAAGCAGCCAACAGCAGCCCTGCCACAGCCTTCTTCCTGCAGGTCAGTCTGCCCTTCTTAAACCCAGGCTCCCACATGAATTTCAGGCTCCATTATCTGTACACAGACTATGCATTTGCTCTGACCTCATTCCCAGAGCAGCCCAGAGCTCTTGAAATGATCCACATGTTGTATTTTACATCATGACAAAATGAAGAAAACAGTTTAGCGCAGCCAACATGTGCCAGACAATTGCAATTTTTCTTTTATTTGATTCCTGTACCCAGTTCTATAAGGACTGCCTCCACTGTGCATTTGCATTACATTAGAGGATGCCACTCCTAAAACTTAGTGACCTGCCTAGGGTAATCCTCAGAAGCTAGCAGAGCCAACCCACTCTTTGAATGGAGTTTCTAGCCTGTGATGACAGAGTGAGGTGAGTGGGTAGGCTCGGTATTTTCAGATGGTGTTACAGGCAACGCGAGCACTCAGAGCCAAACGTATCTTAAGAAAAGAGAGGCCGGGCGGGGGTGGCGCACGCCTTTAATCCCAGCACTTGGGAGGCAGAGGCAGGCAGATCTCTGAGTTCGAGGCCAGCCTGGTCTACAGAGTGAGTTCCCGGACAGCCAGGGCTATACAGAGAAACCCTGTCTCGAAAAACCAAAAAAAAAAAAAAAAAAAAAAAAAAAAAAAAGAAAAAAAAAAAAAGAAAAGAAAAGAAAAGAAAAGAAAAGAGAGAATTGCTCTTTCTCCACATCTTCACCAGCACCTGCTATTACCTGAGTTTTTGCTCTTAGCCATTCTGACTGGTGTGAGATGGAATATTAAGGTTGTTTTGATTTGCATTTCCCTGATAACTAAGGATGTTGAACATTTCTTTAGGTGTTTCTCAGCCATTTGCTATTCCTCAGTTGAGAATTCTTTGTTTAGCTCTGTACCCCATTTTTTAATAGGGTTATTTGGCTCTGGAGTCTAACTTCTTGAGTTCTTTGTATATATTGGATATTAGCCTTCTGTCGGATGTAGGATTGGTAAAGATCTTTTCCCAATCTGTTGGTTGCCATTTTGTCCTATTGACAGTGTCCTTTGTCTTATAGAAACTGCAGTTTTATGAGGTCCCATGTGTCAATTCTTGATCTTAGAGCATAAGCTATTGGTGTTCTGTTCAGGAAGTTCTCCCCTGTGCCTATGTGCTCGAGGGTCTTCCCCACTTTCTTTTCTATTAGTTTCAGTGTATGTGGAGGTGCTTGATCCATACTCTTCCATTGCTGGTGGGATGGCAAGCTGGTAAAAGCACTCTGGAAATCAGTTAGGTGGTTCTTCAGAAAACTGGGCTTAGTACTACTCAGCTTTTAAAAACAATGAAGTCATGAAATTCTTAGGCAAATGGATGAAACTAGAAAATATCCTGAGAGAGGTAACCCAGTCACAAAAGAACACACATGGTATGCGCTCACTGGTAAGTAGATATTAGCCAAGTAGGGAATACCCAAGATATAATTCACAGACCACATGAAGCTCAAGAAGAAGGAAGACCAAAGTGTTACTTTGGTCCTTCTTAGAAGGGGGATCAAAGTCCCCACAGGAAGAGATACAGAGACAAAGTGTGATCAGAGACTGAAGGAAAGGCCATCCAGAGACTGCCCCACCTGGGGATCCATCCCATATACAGTCACCAAACCCAGACACTCTTGTGGATACCAACGAGTGCTTGCTGACAGGAGCCTGATATAACTGTCACCTGAGAGGCGTTGCCAGTGCCTGACAAATACAGAGGTGGGTACTCTCAGCCAACCATTGAACTGAGCACAGGGTCCCCAATGGGGGAGCTAGAGAAAGGACCCAATGAGCTGAAGGGGTTTGCAGGGCCATAGGAGGAACAACAATTTGAACCACCAAGTACCCTCAGAGTTCCCAGGGACTAAACCATCAACCAAAGAGTACTCATGGAGGGACCCGTGGATGGCCTTTGTCAGATGTCAATGAGAGGAGAGGCTCTTGGACCTGTGAAGGCTGGGTGCCCTAATGTAGGGGAATGCTAGGACAGGGAAGCAGGAGTGGATGGGTTAGTGAGCAGGGGGATAGGGGATGGGGTAGGGGTTTTCTGAGGGGAAACAAGGAAAGGAGATACAATTTGAAATGTAAATAAAGAAAATATCTAGTACAAAAAATTAAAAAAAGAAAAGAGAGAGTTGGATAGTAATACCTGAATAAAGAAGAAAAAGCAGTTACAAGGTTGATTGGTTCGGTTTCCCAACAGCGTGAAGGTCTCCTGCTCCACACACACTCTCTGCTCTGCCATATCTACTTATCACTGATTGGTCATGATGCTGGCAAGACAGCAGCACCAGTTCCAGCTATCACATCAAGATCCCTACAGTACCAGCAATGGGAAAGCCGAGTCTCAGTTCAGGTGTCAGACACATTCCCACGCCATACCCAACTAGTTACTGGCTTCACGCAACTCAGGCTTAGGGTTGGGAAGGGGCTTAGGGTAGGACGGTCAGAGTTGCACCTGAGCTGCGCCTTCCTTGCCCTTTACACAGCCTTCACAGGCTGCTTGGTGCTACCCACATTGTAAGCACCCCAGCCTTGTCTCTTCTTGACGGAAGCAGGATAGGGGTGTTTGGCTCTCTGCAGGGCTGCCTTTAATGTAGTGCTTGCTCCTGACAGCTTTCGGGCTCCGTGGCTGTGGTGGTAAAAGTGCAGCTTCTTGCCTTCAGTACTCTAACTCTGAGGCTTTTCTGAAATGCACCCCTGTGAGGCTCAAGAAGGACACAGGTCACGATATTTTCTTTATTGGATGGTGTTTGCTTGTGTTTGTGTCCTGGTGTTAGAGACGTTTCATCTGGAAGCTTTTGCCTTTAATCATCCACTTTGGACCAGGAAGCCCTGAACCTTTGTGAGTGCTGAAAACATGACAGTGCTTGTCATCCCCGTGGAGTTCATGCTGAGCCGTCTCCACGCCGCGGGAGACAGGAGGAAGGCCACCCTGCGCCATGTGCTGCGGCTGCCCTGAGGGAGCACTCGTTTCCAAGGCTCCCCTTCTTTCCTCCTTGCCTTAGGAGTCTGTACACTAGCCTGATCAGGAGTCGGGTCCTGCTTTCCCCTCTACTGACCACTTGGCCATGAGTGAGTTCCTCACACCATCTGAGGTCTAGTCTTCCCATCTGTGAAGGAAGAGGAGTCCCCATGGAGACTCTAAACCTGAGATTCTTTTTTATTCTCTCTCGCCTTGACCTCTGAACTTCCTGGTATCTCAGCATAGGACCTCTGCTGCTGTCTACACTTGGTCAGAATATTGCCTGTCACACACAGCCCAAACTGGTATGTGTGGGCTTTATGTACCACTTGAGACCTGGGTGTGGTCCAGTGGACCCTCCACATGAACTGTCTCTGGACCTGTGGGCTAGTGACTGACAGGTGGCTTACCTGCTTCCAAGCTCAGCATCATGGCTTTTGGAGGATGATCCTGCTGGCTGAGCCTCTTCACACTGTGTCTTTCACACTTGCTTGGTCCCCGAGGTGGGACTAGTTAGGGGTCAATTGCCCAGGAAAGTGAGTTTCTGACGCCACTTCTGACTGGTTATGGCCCAGCTATAGGCATTTTGTCTCCAGCCCCAACAGAGGCAGTTCATCTTCCTGGCCACCTTGAGGATGTCCTGTTCCTGTTCTTGCCCCTACCTGAGTGCTTCACTCCTTTTTATGGCTACCCCTCAGGAAACTACACTCTTTCCTGCAGCTGGGAATTCTTGGAAATGTACACCATCATTGCTAACTGGGCCCCGCCACACATGTGCTAGGTTTCTTCATTGCCGTATGGATTGAATTCTCAAGACAGCCATGGCTTTCTCATCTGTGTCTTGTGACTTTTGGTGGTATAATGAAGGAAATGAACTGGTTGCTAGCTCTGTGTGCCGTGCCTGGCTCTGCTGTTCTGAGCCTTTACGTCCAGGCAGATGCTGGGTGTACATGGGGCAGCGCTTGCACGGCACTAAGCGCTTGCTGTTTGGCTGTGTGGTTAATTGGTGGTTGGTTGATGACTTATTAACTAGTTTCTTATTTCAGATACGTAGACTTGTCCACAGGGATGAAGGTCAACAGGGGAAGTAGGCTGTACTTTACCCCACTGGCTAGGCTTTGCCACAGGGCCTTCATGGAGTGGGGAGGACATTGTGATGTTGTGTTGTCTGAGGTTGGGGGAGGGTCACTCCTCCTGGCATCGTGCCAGGCATCCTCCCATTCAGCTTTACCAGCGAGCTTGCTCTGTCCCTTTTTGAACCCGTAGCCTTTTAAAGACATGAGCCAGAGCTGGGGAGATGGCTGAGCGGTTGAGAGCACTAGCTTCCAGAGGCCCCAGGTTTGAGTCCCAGCACCAAAATGACGGTTTACATCATGACAGTGCATGAATGTGCTTAGTGAGAAATTGACTGAGCTTGCGTGTTTTAGTACATTCTCTGTCACCAGTGAGCTGTCATAACCAGAGCACTAGGTTTTCAGGAGACCAGACTGAGTGGCTCTGTGTAAACCTTGAGAAGACACTGTGGGAAGACTTTTTCATTCACACCGTGTGTTTGAAGATGAAGACATCAAACCTAAGTTGCCATCATTTAATGCTCCAGACTAGGCCTTCTGCATCCTTACTGCGGTAATACACACATGGGTGTTAGTATTTGTAATTGTCTAGTGAGAATTTCTTTTAGATCTCGAGGTAGCATCGCTGTTGTGCTTCCTCTTTAGTGACTGCATTCCATGATGGCGGCCGCTAGTCTCACCGTCCTGTGTCTCAGAGCCTGGGTGCCATGCTGTGCGTCTTCCTGCCATTCTCTCTCTCCTATGCAGCAGCATCGTAGCTTCTTCCTCAGATCTCAAACCGCAACATGCTCTTCACTTGTTCTGCAATGTCCCCTTGTAACTCAGTCAAGGTCTAAGCCTTTCTTTTATGTGCCCTTTTTATTGTTGATTGAGATGTTAGGGATACAACTGGGTTTTGTGTCTACAAGGAAAGCAGTGTCTGCCACTGAGCCACAAGCCCAGCCCCCCTCATGCCCTGTGCTGAGTATTCATAGTAGCCCACCCACCCACCCACCCATGTGCTAACTACCCATGCAGAATTGAGGTCCCATTCTGCAAAAGTAAGGGAAAGCAAGGGACCATGAAACCCAATACAATGAGGGCAGAGGACACCAGTCTCACTAGTGGAACAACCCTCTTTTGCCTGCCCCTACCATCCACCCAGCTGGCCCCCTTTGGCTGCTCCTGATTGGCTATCCCTTACCATTCTATTGTATGGTAAGTTCTGATAGTTGGCTTATACCTTGCTAGTTTGGCCTGCCAGTGGTCATCATTCCTTCTGCCCTGGGTTGGGCAAGAGAAATGACAAAAATGGGTGGGGTATTGGGGTCTCTAGTACTCATCTGATCTTGGCTATTACTCCAGCTGATGATTTTGAGATATCCCAGGCTTCATGGGCTCTTCCTCTTGTTCTGTTCTTTTCCCGAGTTGCTGTGCGAGCTGCCTGTGTTGGGGATTGGGAGCCTTGGCTGTAGAATAGCCGTTCTTCCAGCTCTTCATCCCCTTCCTGGGTTCTCGTCAAGACCCCGACTCTTCACCGGACCCATCCCTGCTGTGTGGCTACATGTTTCTGTGTGATGAGCAGACTGCTGCTGCGTGTCCTATCTCATGAGGACTTAGTGGCGCACCGTGTTTACCTACCTCACTGCCACAGTCTCACCAGGTGCAAGGGACTTCTGAGCCACACATTTTACATATATGTGGTTTTTTCATGGTGGCTGCCACTGCCTCTTCTACTTCCACCTTCAGTATCTAACACTGTCCCCAGGCCTCTCCGCACGATACACCTAATCCCCATTGACCTAGGGACTCTCTTCTCTCTTCCCTCATGTTGTCCTCTTGTTTGGGTATTTTTCTGGTACCTGCATAACTGCCTCAGTGTCCCCATGAAACAGGGCAAATGCCTTCCATACAGGAGCAGAGGTGGCCCCTCAGCCCTCTGTGAGGAGTATGAAATGTCAGGCCTATGACAGTAAGGTCTGTGGGTCTTCAGAGTTGGGCTCCTTATCTAAACAGCATGCTGACGAATCAGAAGCATGAGGCTTGCAGTGTGTGTGTGTGTGTGTGTGTGTGTGTGTGTGTGTGTGTGTGAGATTTTCTAGCATAGAGAATTAGCACTATTCAGAGAAGGGAGTGAAGTCCTTTGGAGCAGTAGCCGCTCACTGCAGCAGACAGCAAGCCAGAGGTTTGCATCGTGAGCTATGCTCTGACAAAATACTGCTTGTGTTTTTCCTGGCTTGCAGTCTCCCTGAAGGGAAGATGGATGCTTTCCCCTAAGTGCCTGGGGAAGAAGAATAGGAGGTGCATCTTCATAACCACTTTTGAGACATTGTATGGCTACCCATGACTATTTCCATGAATTCTTCCCTGCCAGGATGTCCTGTGTCCCACCTGCCTGTGACCTTTTCTCACACATGCTTTGCTGGTTGATAGCTTCCAGACTATCTGGTCTCAGGAGGTGAGAGCTGTAGTTGTCATAATGCCCCACCAGAGAGGCCCTCACCTCTGTGCACCTATCTTCTTGTGCCCAGTCAGGACTGTTGCAAGGTCTCCGCTGTCCAGTCAGCTTTTTCAAAGTAATGTAGAGGTCTTTAAGCTCCAGCCTGAATGTACTTCTGTGTTGATTGGCCTCCTCTGGTGAAAGGAAGGCCCAGGTTTCAGGTGAGGGTGGCTTCTCCTCCCCTCCCCTCTCCTCCCCTCCCCTCCCCTCCCCTCCCCGGAAACCCTGATGTCTCTTCCATCCGTGCTCTCATGGCCTTGCTTCCTAGTGCTGTGATTCAGGCCTGTGTTTCTCCCATGGTTGGAGGGCACATGAGCACCAGGTCCTGCCACAGGACATCGTGCCTCATAAGCAACCCCAGAAGACCTTCCTAACCTGACTATTCCCAGATGCTGAGGCGGCAGAGCCTCCCAGCAGACTCTGGAGAGCACAGTTTGAAGGTTTAAATGAACTCACCAATAGTGGGTTTGGGTTGTTGAAGTATAAGAGATGGTGCTTGCATTATTCAGATGAGTAGAGCTCCAAATGGAACATGGAAAGACCTGTGGGCCTTTGCCAAAAGATCTCAGGCAGGGCGAAATGGAGTGGGCTTCTCTTCCAGGCTTGGAGTCAAGGCCTGTCTTTTCTCAGGACCCCAAAAGACAGTTTGTGGCTCACCAGCCTGTGAGGATTGAGTGAACCCCTCTGAGGATCCTGTGTTACTCATGATAAAGGGGAAAGAGGTTGTATTATATTGGAAACAACATTTGATTAAAGAATGTGTCATTTTGGAAGGAGCTAACCATGGAGACTTGGTTTTTCTCTTTCTTTGGGGAAGCCAGATGTTTGAGTGATTCCATATTGTTCTCTTCAAGTTTGAGCTGATTGTCTCTAATCACACACTTGAAGCAAGCCCTCCACAATAGGGGCTATTAATGTGCCTTCTATTTTTTGCTGTGCATGATTTTATTTTATTTTATTTTTCCAATAAGGTTCAAATGGTCATGGCTTTTAAGGGGGGGAACAAAGACGGAACCTACAAATTGTTCTAATTATTTCCATAAAATCCTAAGAATCTTATAAAGAGTCCAGATCTTTCTTCTCTCCTTTGAACAATACCCGTCACACCAGCTGGCCAGCTCCGCAACACTGGAAGGAAGGGGACAGCTGAAGTTCACTGCGGGGCGGTGGAGCCCACACCACAACTGTACCCAGGTGGCCACAGCAAGTGACACGACCCTTCGGGGATGGGACACACGGAGCATGAGGTCAGTGCTGTACCCACACCATGCATTCCTGCCTTTCTCCCTTCTCGTTCTCTGAAGGAGTTGATTGAAAGCTGGAGGCACTGGGGACACATGGCTTTCTGTCTTTATCTTATTTCTGTGGGAATTATCTTTACCCCAAATTAAGCTGGCAGGTCCATTGCAGGAAGCTGTCACGTTGTTGGCTTTGTGAGGTCCCTTAGTTTTTCCTGTGTCAGAGGCAGTGTAGAAGGAAACCCAGTCCAGGGCTTTGTGGTGCCTCACAAGCCCCATGGCAACACAGATGCTTTGGCTCTGTGATTAGCGCCGTAGGCCGGCACTTGCAGTCCCCAGCCTAAGCCTCCCTTGTGGAGTTGTCTGGCCATTCCTGTGCTTTCAAGAGCCATACCTATTGGGCAATCATATTTTGTCATTTAAGTAATTATACGCAACAACCAGCAGTTCTAATGGAACAAACAAGAGCGATTTTTCTGTTCCAGTTGTGATTTTGATAGGCAGAGGAGTGATGGTGGGATGTCTGTTGCCATGGCAACAGGAGCCTGCACAGGCTTCTTTAAGATGCAGTTTATCCCCTTAGCACACCATCATTTATCACTGAGCTGAAGAGACGGATGTCATGTAATAACGTGAGTTTCTTCCACGGTGGGGGAACACCTTTAATTTTAGTTCTGAGGCCCCTGTGAAAATCCAGGGCTGATAAATAACCGGTCGGCACTCCTCCCCTGTGCATATCTGCACAAAGGAGTGATTTGGTTTCCTGATCAAGCTGGAGGCCGTAGACTCAAACCGTGATGGATATCCCACACAGCCCACTTCTCCTTGTCCTCTGGGCCTCTCTCCTTGCTGCCTTTTGAAGAATGTGAAGACAAGAAGCTCAAAGACTGGCTCACACACCAAAATGCAAGATGCACACGGCATTGGCTGGCAACTCCCCACAGTGACCTTGTTGTGCCCAGGGAGTCTCTGTGACAACCAAAGGAAGTGTCAGCACAATAGAGAGCCTTTGCTCCTCTCACTGACGGGCGACTCCTTTGGCAACAGCCTTTTGTTCTTGTGTGGCCAGCCTGCCTGTACTGCTTCTTCTGGCACGTGTTAGAGTTGTGCTGCAAGAAACAGAAGCAAGCCTCAGTAGATCACAGTGTACTAACTGGCCTTCACCCCACAGTGCTTCACATATTTCATTTTACAGCTTTCCTTGTTTCACCCAAGAGTTCTTACGATTTAGGGCTTCTGAATTGGGAGTATGTGTGTGGGGGGGGGGATGTTGGGGGGGGGATAGAGATACCAGGATATTGAAAAAGTGTAATATATAGGGGGTAGCTAAAGATATAAGATGCCAGGCTGGGGAGACACTTCCATAGGTAAAAGCACTTGCCTGGTGATCCTGACAGCCCAAGTTCGCATCCCCAGGACTCACCCACATAAAAGCCAGACCCAAGTGTCTGTAATCTCCGAACACCCTGCTGGTAGTGAGTAACTGCCTCAGGGCAGATGGCACTTACACAGCAGCAAAAAGGCCCTGTTTCAGAGCTTTAAGTGGAAAGATAGGACAGGTACTTGAAGGTTGTCCTGTGACCTCCACATATGTGCACCTGTACCCACGTACCTGAATACACATGTGCCCACACCTCACACATGCACAGATTAACTAATTAAAATACCATCAGACTGGGGAAGAAAAGGAGTTGATTTAATATTTTTTGCAGGGCACTTACGATTCTGCCATGTGAAAGGTAATTAAGACTTCCAGGGTGTTCTTCAAACGCCACTAAAGCTATAGCAAGTGAGGGAGCCAGTGATGGCACTGGAGGCTTGAGTCTCCCACGTATAGATGGGATTACACAGCAGGGTCGTTCCTGCTCCAGTACAAACTGGGGCTACTGTCCACCTGAACTGGGAACCTGACTCTGTTTTGAGTATGTGGCATCAGAAAGACCCTAATGACCAGAAGTTTTGGATTTCAGACCCTGTGCGAGGCAGCCTGAGAAGAAGGGGTGGGTTAGGGTAGGGGGGAGAGGAAGAGAAAGGGGAGAAGAGAGAAACAGACAGTGAATATGAATATATACAAGTGGGTGTACATGCATGTATGTGAGCAGTACACGTGTGTGTGTGTGTGTGTGTGTGTGTGTGTGTGTGTACATGTGTGTACTGAGTATGTACACTCTAAACCACCATTTGGCCAATTTCAGACACCCCCTTCCCATACTCCCTGCCTTGAGAACTAGGGGGATGGGAACAGACATGGACTAAGTCCAGCAAAGTAAATCCCAGCTCCATCTTTCCCACAGGGTTTCTACTTTCCTATTTGTCCTTTTCTTTCTACACATATCCTGATAGCAACAGCAAACTCCCCCCCTCCCCCCATTGCGTCCAGCCTTCTCTCTCTCTCTCTCTCTCTCTCTCTCTCTCTCTCTCTCTCTCTCTCTCTCTCTCTCTCTCTCTCTCTCTCGGATTTGGTTTTTTGAGACAGGGTTTCTCTGTATAGCTCTGGCTGTCCTGGAACTCACTCTGTAGACCAGGCTGGCCTTGAACTCAGAAATCCGCCTGCCTTTGCCTCCCAAGTGCTGGGATTACAGGTGTGCGCCACCACTGCCTGGCCCAGCCTTCTCTTCTCGTCTTTTCTCCTTCTGTGCTGCAGAGCCACCAGGGTCCTCACACGTCTGCTCCAGCTTCTGCCTGGCTGTCACTCTCCCTCTGGCCTCTCCCATGCTCAAGAGACCAAATTCATTTTAAAATACTTTCAAAAAGCTATTACATCTATTTATTTAGAGGGGGTAGGGATAGGGGGCTGTGCCCTGGTGAGCATGTAGAAAACAGGACAATTTGAAGGATTTGGCTCTTTCCTTTCACGTTCTTGGTCCCTGGCATCAAATACAGATGATCGAATTTGGTGGCAGAATACCTTTATGCTCTGTGCCATCTTACTGGCCCACAAAATCATACTTGTTACCTACAAGTCTTTGTCCACTTGTACAGTTGGCCCAGGAAACCACACATATAAGCCTGGCCTGCCAGTACTCTTCTGCCATGAGTGGTTTCTGCAGGGGGAGAAACACGGATGAGCCCAGGCACCCAGGCAAGGATTCCCTCTGCTTGGCTGCCAGCAGGGGCACGGGCCAGCTCTTTCTTCAGCTAGCGGCTTAGGCAGAGCCTGGAAGAGTGAGGTGGTTTCCATAGTCCGTTCATTCTCACATGTGCTGTCCTTCTCTCTCCAGTCAGATATACTGCATAGAGAACGCTCATGGGCAGCTGGTGCGTGACCTAGACTTCAACCCCAACAAGCAGTATTACCTCGCCAGCTGCGGAGATGACTGCAAGGTGAAGTTCTGGGACACACGGAATGTCACTGAGCCTGTGAAGACCCTGGAGGAGCACTCCCACTGGTACAGAAACTCATTTGCATGCTGCTTTAGGGAAGAGGGGATTATGTAATTTATTTTGCTAATTACTTTACCATTTGGAAAAGCACAAACCAGCTTAGTTTGTGCTGCTGTGAATCATTCAATCAGCCCAGTTTTATTCTTCCTAAAGAAACACTAATTCCAAATGTGAATGTTTGTGATTTATAAGTGTAGGAAAAGAAGAAAAACACCAGATTCTATTCCTCTTTCAACTGCGCCGGTTCAAGTGTGGAAACGTGAATGTGCACAGATGTTCACACAGCATTGTTTGCCACGCGTGGAACCTGGAAGCGACCCAAATGTCCATCAGTGGGGGATTGGTTAGGGAAATTTGGTGACATCCGTGCAGGGGAGATTATGCAGCTGCCAGAAGGAATGAGGCGTATCTGTATGTGTGGATATGGAAGGACGCCCAAGACCATTCATCCTCTCCAAATATTGTCTGGATGTGTACCATATGCTGAGAGGAAAGAAAGAATGAGATGCAGACTAGTATATAAGGCATGAAATCATGTTTTTCTTCCAACAAAGCCTATATGTGCATGTGCACACATGTTTGTGTATAGGAAATGTGAGTGTGTACATGTGTAATGTGTATAGGAAATGTATGAGTATGTGTAGAAAATCTGTGAATGTGTGCATGTGTAATATGTGTATGTGTGTATAGAAAATGTGTTTGTGTATATGTGTACATGTGTTAGAAATGTACAGTTGTGTATGCATGTATGAAATGTGTATGTGCATGTGTTTGAATGTGTGTATGTGTAAGAAATGTGTGAGTGTGTGTGCATGTATAATGTGTGTATATGTAGGACATGTGAATTGTGTGTGTGTGTACATTCATGCATTAGTGTATGTGCAGGAAAGTGGCTGAGAGATCTGCTTTCCTGACGACTCCTCTCTAGGTGAGGAGGCCCCTCCAGGGTTTTCCCTTCCTAGTTCTATGTCTGAGTTTGTGAATTTCTTCCCAGAAGTGGTGCTGTGTCTGCAAAGCCCTAGGGTCCTCCCTTGCACTTCTGATGCACTGGATGAATGGCTGTAATTTGCTGCAGCCCAAGCAGAAAGCTTAGCTGTGTCCACTGTGCTGAGCACAGCTTTGCATGTGAGTTCTGCTGTACTCTCCATCTAGGTAGGCACTAGAGCCTTCTGTGGTCTTAGAAGGATCAGCAGGCCAAATTCAGCAGGGCCCCTGGCCACTGCAAGGAGGAATGGCCCCAATATCAGGCCTGACACTTGGGGGATGCCCAGGCTTGTCTTGGGACCTGTTTCCTGTGGCAGTGCCTGGCTGAGAAGATGTGTGGGACTTTGTGAGATATTCCAGGTTGTGGCTAATCCATGTTTGGCTTCAAGGAAGGTAGAATGCTAAGTTCAAGCCTTCGCCCTCTGCAGGTGCAAGCTGACACTCCGTCTTCTGGTCTTGTTTGCTAGGTCCTAAAAGAATATTTTGGATCCACCTTTGGTAAATTTTAGCTCTTTCCTGAAAGTCCCTGGTTTTGTGATTACATTGCCCTGATGCAGGCCGGTCCGGTAAGGTCAGGGACACTCATGTGTTCACTCAAAATAGTATATTTGCCCATGACTGTTGCAGGGTGTGGAGCGTGCGCTACAACCACTCTCATGACCAGCTGGTCCTCACCGGCAGCAGCGACAGCAGAGTCATCCTGTCCAACATGGTGTCTATCTCCTCAGAGCCCTTTGGCCACCTGGTGGATGATGATGACGTCAGTGACCCAGAGGAGCACCATGCTGAGAAGTAAGGGACACTCTCTGGGCAGGAGCGCTCTGTGTTCACAGATGACATTTGGGACAGGAGATTTCTGGGTGTGATAAGGATGATATCCCCTTCCTCTCTGCAATTACAGACCACAGATAGGAAGGTCATTAGCTGTGAGATAAGGAGCAGTGCAGTCAAGGCATCCTTCTGTGTGGTTTGTCCTGTACCTGTATTCTCTATTGTCCTCCTGATTGCCACATGCCATATCTGAAAGGCTACTGTTGCCGCCAGATTGAACACTCGCCACAATATGGCTGAAGCTCCCTGGGCCTTGTCACTCCCTGTAAAACTCTTACAGTGTCCTCGGAATTCTCAGTGGATAGTTCATTAGTGCTGACCATGTCCTTATAGCCTTCAGCTTGCTAAGAAGGTTCTCAGTCCTGCTCAGTGGCTCAGTCAGGCCTCCGCAGGCTGGAGACACTGCTCGGAGTGTCCTGGTATGCACATCCCAGCCAGACCACTGTGGTTCCGTGTTTTCTAAAAACCCTTTGTCATGTGCCTGTTTCCCATGCACCTGTTCCCATGGGTACTTGTGCCCACAACTGGGGGATGGCTATATCCCTTATCTGCCAGGGCTCCTGATTCTTGAACACATAGGGCTCTGAGGTTACCCTTTTAGCTGTGATTGTAGAGCTCCTGCCTGGGCTCCCAGTGCAAGTCAGCATGGGTGCTCTCATTCTGCTGTGAGAGAAGGCGGCAGGGCCCGTAGCTTGCTTGGTGGAGCCCACCCTGGAGGGAGATGCTCTCGTCCTCTACAGTGGTTTTACCACGCTCCTGTGTGTCAGGAGCTTCCCCCGAAGGACATTCCAGAAATTCATGCCCAGATTGCAGAGAGCTACAGAGCCCAGAGCAGACTGTAGGCCTCTGTACTGGTGTGTCCATACACACGCCTTTGTTCCCTCGAATCTGGCTGGTGACATCGTGAGGAGACACTCCGTGTGCTCTGCGGCAGGGTTTGTTCCTCCACTGCCGCTTTCCTGTGGGTGCACTGCTGAGCGCAGGTGCAGCGTCTCCAGCTGTTCTTCCTGGGTACCGTGTAGACGTGCTCTGCCAAGGAGGCGCTCTCACCTCCGCCCTGCCAGGAGAGGAACTTACTGCTCCCTTCGTCTGCGGAGTGATTAATGCGTGTGCTGCCCCCCTCCCGTGTAGGAAGCATTAGGAAGCAGGGGAGAGGGTTGTGGCTGGCAGACCATCCTGATGACATCCTGCCATGTTGAAGCCACTGAGTTCAGGAAAATGGGATTCCCTGTGGAGTTGCTTCCTGGTATTTGTCACAAAATATTCTTTGACCACTGACAGGTCTACTTGCTGGGAAAGGTGGGGGGGGGGGCTGTGGTACCTTAGATTCCAGATGAAATTCGAGGGTGGGTGGTGGACATTAAGACCTCCAGCAGTCTAGTGGGGGAAAGAAGTATTTGTTCGGGCACTCAGGGACCCCAGACTGCATTCAGTGCTGGGAAGTCACTCTGCAAAATAGGGAGGGGAGAAAATGCCCGAGCAGCTGAGCCTTCCGAGAAGTTGCCTGTGTATGTGGAGCAGGCTAGGGCTGCATTTTCCAGATGGGAAACCCTGGAGTTTCTGACCTCCTGATACAGGCCAGGAGGCCTGCTCCTTGGGAATGTGTACAGCCCTGCATTCTCTATGAGGACTACTTGGACTCATGTCTAAGGATGTGAGGAGAGGGTGTTGCCTCACCCAGTACCACACCCAGGTAGGCTGCATACCTGAACACACCCTTCCTCTTAGTGCCTTGGGCAGCCTCAGCTGAGATCCTAGACAGAGCCTTTTGTAGCCAGACTGGCCACTCTGTGTAGCAAGAGCTAGCCTGGCTGCTTTCAGTGTCCTTTGGGCTCACATGCTTGTAGCTTTGCTATTAAACTCTACTAGACATAGTGTCCTGATCACTAGACCAGGCCCTCATAATGCAGCAGACAGATAATCACCCCAGGAGCCCACAGTCTCCAAGCCAGGCACTCATGATGTCTATAATCTACAGGTTGTACCCTGTCCCCACAGCTGCCGTGAGGGCTTGTGACCCTCAGCATGCTGGCCCCACAGCGGCTGCATATGGTCCTTGCCATGTTTTCCTCTGTGAACGCTCATATCTTCTGTGGCTCACTCAGGTCTCTGTCTCTTGGGCTGTAGGAGTAAGGAACCCCTGCAGGACAACGTTATCGCCACCTATGAGGAGCATGAGGACAGCGTGTATGCTGTGGACTGGGCCTCCGCTGACCCATGGCTGTTCGCTTCCCTGAGCTATGATGGGAGACTGGTTATCAACAGAGTTCCCAGGGCACTGAAGTACCACATACTGCTCTAGTGGCCCGTGGACTGCTGCTTGGTTCTTGGCAAATTCTCAGAAGTCTGCAGCTACGAGGTAATTCCCTTCACAGACAGATCCCTCCTCAGGAGAACCAGCATCCACAGGAGCTCAAGGGACACAGAGCTCTGCCAGCAGCTCATCTGATGCTGTCCGCACACGGCTCAGCATGGGAGGGAGCCACACTGGACCCAGCTGGCCCCGTGTGAACTGATGGTTGCCCAGTCTCTGGTCGTTTCTGGATTCTGTTTTAAGGGTGTTGGGAGTTAACTTTTCCCCAGTGTGTTTCCACCTTCCTGTTGTCATGAGAGTACAAGCTGAAATAAAGTCAGTGGGATGCACTCAGGCTCCTTCCGGGCTCCCTGCCCCACCGAGGAGGTCATTAGGCTCTTTTGTTTGTTTGTTTTGTTCACACCCAGAAACACTGAGTGCTGTGGACCAGTGTGCCCTCCCCACACTGCCAATCCCCACCTGTGGACAGCTGTGCCCTCCCCACACTGCCGTCCCTCACCTGTGGACAGGTGTGCCCTCCCCACAGTGCCATCCCTCACCTGTGGACAGGTGTACCCTCCCCACAGTGCCATCCCTCACCTGTGGACAGCTGTGCCCTCCCCACAGTGCCGTCCCTCACCTGTGGACAGCTGTGCCCTCCCCACACTGCCATCCCTCACCTGTGGACAGCTGTGCCCTCCCCACACTGCCATCCCTCACCTGTGGACAGCTGTGCCCTCCACACAGTGCCGTCCCTCACCTGTGGACCAGTGTGCCCTCCCCACAGTGCCATCCCTCACCTGTGGACAGGTGTGCCCTCCCCACAGTGCCATCCCTCACCTGTGGACAGGTGTACCCTCCCCACAGTGCCATCCCTCACCTGTGGACAGGTGTGCCCTCCCCACACTGCCATCCCTCACCTGTGGACAGGTGTGCCCTCCCCACACCGCCATCCCTCACCTGTGGACAGGTGTGCCCTCCCCACAGTGCCGTCCCTCACCTGTGGACAGCTGTGCCCTCCCCACACTGCCATCCCTCACCTGTGGACAGCTGTGCCCTCCCCACACTGCCATCCCTCACCTGTGGACAGCTGTGCCCTCCCCACACTGCCATCCCTCACCTGTGGACAGCTGTGCCCTCCCCACACTGCCATCCCTCACCTGTGGACAGCTGTGCCCTCCACACAGTGCCGTCCCTCACCTGTGGACCAGTGTGCCCTCCCCACAGTGCCGTCCCTCACCTGTGGACAGGTGTGCCCTCCCCACAGTGCCATCCCTCACCTGTGGACAGCTGTGCCCTCCCCACAGTGCCGTCCCTCACCTGTGGACCAGTGTGCCCTCCCCACAGTGCCGTCCCTCACCTGTGGACAGGTGTGCCCTCCCCACAGTGCCATCCCTCACCTGTGGACAGCTGTGCCCTCCCCACAGTGCCGTCCCTCACCTGTGGACAGGTGTGCCCTCCCCACAGTGCCATCCCTCACCTGTGGACATCTGTTCCCTCCCCACAGTGCCATCCCTCACCTGTGGACAGCTGTGCCCTCCCCACAGTGCCGTCCCTCACCTGTGGACAGGTGTGCCCTCCCCACAGTGCCATCCCTCACCTGTGGACATCTGTGCCCTCCCCACAGTGCCGTCCCTCACCTGTGGACAGCTGTGCCCTCCCCACACTGCCATCCCTCACCTGTGGACAGCTGTGCCCTCCCCACACTGCCATCCCTCACCTGTGGACAGCTGTGCCCTCCCCACAGTGCCATCCCTCACCTGTGGACAGCTGTGCCCTCCCCACACTGCCATCCCTCACCTGTGGACATCTGTGCCCTCCCCACACTGCCATCCCTCACCTGTGGACAGCTGTGCCCTCCCCACAGTGCCATCCCTCACCTGTGGACAGCTGTGCCCTCCCCACACTGCCATCCCTCACCTGTGGACAGCTGTGCCCTCCCCACACTGCCATCCCTCACCTGTGGACAGCTGTGCCCTCCCCACACTGCCATCCCTCACCTGTGGACAGGTGTGCCCTCCCCACACTGCCATCCCTGAGGCAAGGCTCCTATGGACCATTGTCCTCGGGTGGATAAGTGCCCAGCCCTGGGATGCTGGGATGTTAGTGGTTCACTATTGTGTCTTAGTTATGGTTACTGTTGCTGTGATGAGACATCATGGCCAAAAAGCAAATGGAGAGGAAAGGGATTCCACATTGTACTCTATCACTGAAGGAAGTCAGGACAGGAGCTCAAACAGGGCAGGAACCTGGAGGCAGGAGCTGAGGCAGAGGCCTGCGAGGTGTGCTGCGTACTGGCTTGTTCATTCTGTTTTCTAATAGAACCCAGGACCACGTGCCCAGAGGTGACCCCACCCCCAATAGGCTGGGCCCTTCCCAGCAACAGTCACTAATTAAGAAAATGCCTTATAGGTTTGCCCACAGCATGATCTCCTAGAGACACTTCTTAAGTGAAGTTCTCTCTTCTCAGATGATCTAGCTTGTGTCAAGTTGACATAAAATTGCCCAATATATTTAGTAAAGTAGGACTCCCTCTGCCTGTGGGACATCCTTGCTTCTGTCTGTAGAACCAAACTGGCCGGCCAGCCTCTGCTGCTCTGGCGTGTCAGACGTCAGGAATGGGGAGAGCCGCCTACGCAGCCAGCAGCATGTTCCAACGACAGTTCCTCCCAGCTCTGGGAAGTGCTGACCTACCCTTAGAGCCTTTCCTTGTCTATCAGGCACTTGATCACTCCTGAGAAGCCGCTGTGGCAGCAGACAGGGTGTCCATTTGTTCTTGCAGGCATCACTGCCTTACTCAGATGCCCCATCTTTCCTATCTGTTAGGAGAGGAGCTGGAAGAGAAGGGATGGTCCAGCCAGCCCCACAGCCTGTCCATCAGACCTCTACATGAGTCTGAAGCCCTAAGCAGACAAATCTGTATTCCTGGGAAGTGGGGCACTGGACATCCTACACTGTGTGTCCAGGGGTCACATCCTGGTCCTGGATCTGGGTGCCTGTGCACAGGCAGGGACAGACACTGTGCGTGGACATGCTCCCTGCCCTGCTGGATGAGGTCACTTTCACAGTACAGTCTATGGATCTTTACAGTGCAGAATAGTTTCTCAAACCACAGACTCGTCCCTCCTGTCTCAGGCTCACAGCTCTTGGCATGGCTATCTAGATCCTCCTTTCTGGGTAATGATTTTCATTGGAGACTTTCATAGAGTGTCTGCCTGGGTAGCTGTGTCAGGGCATCTTGTTTCTTCCTGTAGGCTACTCTCTGCTGTGGGAACCCATAGAAATCGCAACATTCCTGTCAAAGGTCATCTTTGGCTTGTGACTGATAGCCAACAGTATGTTGTTGATGTCCCAAACACATGCCCTGGTCCCTGAGAAAAGACACTTTTATTTCTGGGCAGTGGCTGATCAACTATGGCCCTGTCATTAAATCCATGTCACATGTGGAAACACATGACAGTCAACCCCTGAGCTGAAGGGCTACCTAGTGACCCTGTGGCCCTGAGTTCTGGGTGTTTCTACCTGACCCTTCGAGGTTCATTGGTGCTGCTCCAAGTAGACATAGATTCCAGGATCAGGTGTGATATACATATCTGTAGTCCCAGCACTCAGCCTGAAGCAGGAAGATTGCTGTGAGTTCGAGGCTAGCCTGGGATACATGGTGAGACCCCCGTCTCAAAGAAACAAAGAGTGGACCTCAGGACCCTGAGGCTCACTATTTCATGGTAGTTGTGTGTATGACTTTATACACGGTCTAGTCCTTTCACGGCTTCATGGCGTCTGCTCCCTGTAGAGCCCGTCCCTTACCGCAGCCCTCATACCTCAACCTCATACACTGCAGACCTCGCCCCTGCTGCACAGCTCATGAACTCATTAGCCATCTAATGTCCTCCTCGGCAAAGCCCGTAACTTCAGTCGGTTGGTAATTAATTGTGTGTTTAATTAGTATTGATTTTGACAGTTCCTTATTTTGGGTGTAAGTTCCTTATCAGCTATGTAATTTCAAATAACCTGTTTTCCTCACCTTGTTGCTTGCCAAGCAGTGTCAGTTATGGGGGTGGGAGGGTGGGGGGTGGGGGAGGGAAGAAAGAAGATGAATCCAACTTGTTTAGCCTTTTCCTTTATGGTTTGAACCTGCCTGACCAACCCACCTAGATATTCTCCAGGGCTTTCTTCTGAATGTTCCATAGCTCCACATTTACTTCCTGGATCCATTTGGGATGGTTTTACTTCTTTTCATACAGACACCCAGGCATCCCTGCATCCCTGCATCCCCGCATCGGCATCCCCACATCCCCGCATCCCCGCATTCTGGCATCCCTGCATCCCGGCATCCCCGCATCCCCACACCCCTTCCTGCTGTTTCTCATTTGCCACGCTTTATCCGCACCAGGTCCCCCTATCTGCTCCTTCTCATTCCCCCCGCACTGCGCTCTGTCTCATTAGGAATTCCTTCGGACCTTATGGGCTATTTCCCAGAACATTTGAATTCCCAGAGCCTCCTTCTGGATCCTGTGACCACTTCCCTGAGGATTAAGTCCCTTACTTACTGCTCTTCTCAAAGCCATATCTGTGTCTGGGGCCAGTGGCAGAACAGGAGACTCCATCCTCTGACAGGTCAGAGAAGAAGGGTCTACATCCTCAATCTGAAGCTTCCCATGGCCCCCGTGGCTGCTGCCACAGTCACAGAGGGAAATTAGAAACTTTTTCTCTACCCGCCTCAGGGAGCCCCGCCTTCTATGAATGCCCCAGGGCCTTCTGCTGCTCATAGCACCAGGGTCCTGCCAGACCTCCCTAGTCCTGCCTTCACCCCCTGTGTAACAAAAGCAAGTGAAATAGAAAACTGCTTTATACTCTGAATCCCACTACAGGCTGTTCAAAGGCTGGGAGAAGCAGGGGACAAACAAGAGCCAGGCAGGGTGAGGTGTGGCAGGTGGGTATCCGTTCGGTCAGCTGCTAGGTCCACGAAGCCTGCCCTTGGCCATCTTTCTTCATCTAGTTTCATAAAGTATAAAATGTGTTCCTCAGTGATTGACATTGTGAGGATGTTCAACTCTGTGGTTCCCATCTGGGACAGAGAGGATACTGCTGGGTGAGGATCTGAAATTTAATAGGTACCAAGTGACCCCAAGGCCTCTCCAAGGCATACTGACACCCTTCATCCACATCTGAGGTCCTGTGTGCGCGCGCGCGCGCGCGCGCGCGCGCGCGCACACACACACACACACACACACACACACATATACACAGCACTGTCATCCCTGGAGTGACCAGGGTAGTAGCTTCACCTGCGGGGGTCCTGGGCGTTTTTTCTGGTCTCCTCACCATCAGACAGATCTACAGGAGCGCCTCTGAATTCTGCCCTTCCAAGACCAGTGTCTCCTTGTCTAGAACGCCCTTCCCAGACACAGTCCTGCCCAGAGCGTCCAATGTCCCATGCTGGGAAAGGGAGAAGACAAGCCATGTAACATATGTCACCTCTGGGACCAGAGCTTCTGCAGGTCAGGGCAGTAGCCATCACAGAAGAGGGAGTGGCCAGAGAAGAGTCAGCTCTGAGTCCTTTGGGCCAGGGTGTAAGAGGAAGGTAGGGCCAGCATGAAGGGTGTGTGGGATTTTAGGCTGGCTCGTTAGGTCTCTGCAGGGAGAGGGGTGGGCATGCCACTTCTCAGGGCAGCACTGTGGGTTCCGTGACCCTTAATGGGTTTGGGCTTCTCTCTCTAGATAAGAGGTTCATCTGTCAACTATGACAGCATTGCACTTCAGGGTTTCAGACGAAGTGGCCGTGAGGGGCTATACTGAAGCTGCTGTGCACACCCTGCTCACAGATGCCCTCAGTGGCCTGTGCCTGCTAGACTGAGGGACACTGGGCTCTGCTAGACTAAGAGCAATGTGGATGCCTTTAGCAAAGCAGGCCTCAGTGGGACCTGCTGGACTGTGGCTGCGGCTACTGAGGCCGGGAGGCAAACAGCAGGTTTGTGCCAGCAGAGCTCCCACTCGGCCACACACATGAGTCACTTTCATGGTGGACTGGCAGTCTTCCCTCTGTGCATGAGGATACACGGTGTGCAAAGGCACATGGCCGGCTGCGGGCGAGGTGGCCCAGTGCTGCATCAGACCCAGACCATCCTGAGCCGCGCCAGCTGATAGTGAGGCGGTGCTACGGGGGGGTGGGGAGGCATGGGGGGGTGGCTTGAGAGACTTCTGGCGTGGGAAATTCCCCATGGGAGGAGTGTGAGGGTTGCACTGGGAGGAGGGGAGGGAGTGGAGGCTGTGAGCAGGACGTGAAATGAATAAATAACGGAGAAAAGTTTAGGGTGGAGGGGAGGAGGCAGTGCGTGTGTGGAAGGTCAGGCAGGCTCACTTGGCCAATCCTGGGTCATCCTTCATACATGCAGGCCACAAGGTGGGAGGCTTCTGGGAGGGCCCTGTACCAGTGTGACCCTAAGATGGGCCACAGGACCAACAGGGAAGCCATCTTAAAGCACATTCGCGTCTCAGATGGCGCCTGGACTAAGGGATATTGCCAGCGTGGTGCCTGGCTTATAGGGTGCATGGGCGGAGGTACATAGCCTGGGTAGGAAAGTGGAGGAATAGTGTATCATTCTTTGTGGTGTGCTTGCTGGTGGTACTGGTGGTAGTGGTGGGGCAATCCATCCCCTTCAGGTAAGTTTCAGATGCCTGTAAGATGCACAGGCAGGCTCCCTCTCCTAGTGATGCTTGAAATAGTTGATGCCCAGAAGGGCCCCAGCCCTTCCTCACTATATAGAAGTTGATGAGCTTCCCCAAGAGGAATGAACATCATCATTGAAGGAGAGCAGATCCCAAATCTGTTTCTTGAAGAGCCTTCTCACGCAGTCCCCGAGGAAGCGCAGACTATGTAGGTGGGCGGCAATTTGCTGGTCTGGAGCCTGCCTCTCAGATAAGCTCAGAGTTGCGTAGGAGGCGTCTCCTCGCCTGTGAAATGAAATCACAGTCCCCGTTCTGTTCACTTGGGTGTTTGCCTCCACTGAAGGAGACATACACGACAACAGCCTGTGACAGGCACACACACGACCAGGATGCTCTCTGGCTCTTGGGCGAAGACCGTGGGCGTGCCAGGCATGGTGAAACAATCTGAGTGAGCGCCTTGGCCTTACAGCACCACACTGCCTGCCCGTCCAGAGCCATCTACATGGCCAGGCTCAGTGTCCCCATGGGCAGGGCGGTCAGGACAGGCTAGCATTGGTCTCCTAGACCTAAGCATTTGCTTCTGGCTGTTGGCTTTTGTTGCAAAGAAAGTATCATGAGGCTACCATGGAAGGACAGCCGTGTCTTAGTTCTCTCCAGAGCAGAGCCAGGCCTACGGCTCCAGCAGCAGCCCAGCAGAGGAGGGAGCACCCTGGCCCTACCCGGGTCACCAGCTCACACCGATTAACCACAGGCCATGCCATGCAGACCTGCGCTGCTGCACATGGATCACTGTTGGCACGCCTGTCACCAAGCTGTGATTTAAAACCAGGTATGGTCATAATTCTTAGTTCCTCCCGCTCATGCCTGGCGGTTCCTTGGTGCAGTGCCTCATCGCCTGCTGAGGAATGGCTTTTGTGGGGGCATTGCCCTTCGACACAAATATCACGGGAGGCCCACATCGGTCAGGGTTCCCCAAGGTCAGTGCAGACCACCCTCTGGTCCCGTGTAGTGCTGTGCAGAGCTGTGTGTGACCAAGCACGCGTTTGTCAGCACACCCACCAGCCCCCCACCACGGCCTCAGAACCAAAGGGCTGTACTTGCTGGGCTGGCTTGGTCGCTGCGGCTTTGATGCAGAAAATAACCGAGCTACTCTTGAGGTCTGCAGGTCTGCAGCTATCAGTAATTGTTAAAAGCCTGCCGGACCAATTACACAGAGAGCCGGAGCTAGGAGCACTTGGGCCAATCGGGCCACCTCCAGCTCACCTCTCTCATCTCCTCCTGCTGTGTGACAGTTGCACCTGGCGATCCATGCCCACCCATCATGGTGAGTGACCTGCGGGGTATGAGCTCACTCTTTGAGCTCTGGCTCCTGAGTCTGGCACTCCGCACTGTCCCAGCGCTGGTCGGGACAGCTGCACGGCCTTGAGGTACATGCACGGGTCATGCTGTGCCTTCAGCCCCTCTGACTGGGGGATTCCCGCTGTGTGCATCTGAATGGACATTTCCTGATTCCTGTTGGTCTCAGGGTGTTCTTGGCTGCAGTCTTTCAGCCTTTACTGATGAAGATCCAGGGCTTTCAGGCCAGCGAAGGCACAGCAGCAGCAGCAACAGCAGCAGCAGCAGCAGCAGCAGTGCCAGCCAGCCAGCCCACCTGCTGGACCCTAAGGCTCAGTGCTTTCCCATGTCTTGGCTGCTGGCCTTGTGGGGGACTCAAGGAGCACTGGGGCAGGTTCTGAGCGGGGTGCATCAGGTGTACTAGGGCAGATACTGGGGTATCGGTATTAGGGTAGCTGCTGGGGGTACACTAGGGTACATTAGGGTGGATTCTGGGGTAGATATTCAGGCAGGTACTCTGTGTAGATAATAAAGTAGGCACCGAGATGGGTATTAGGGTATGCTGCTTACATTTTATGTGGGCAGCAGCATGTGGGCAGCGGGGTGTGGGCAGTGGCATCTTGGAGGCATACCTGGCACTCTTAACAGGGAACCTCCTTTTTTGCTGTATTTTTTTTTTTTAAAGCCTGAGTAGGGTAGGTACTGGGGTATAGACATTAGGGTAAGTACTAGTATAAGCATTCAGGCAGTTACTAACATAGATAATAAAATAGGTTCTAGGATGGCTGTTGAGGTATAATCACGTAGGTACTGGGGTATAGATCTTAGGGTAAGGTATTTTGGCATAGGCACTGGGTATAGATCTTAGGGTCTACTAAGGCAGACGCTGAGGCAGGCAGGCACTGGAAGTAGATACCGAGTAGGTGCTGGAGGGTGGTAGGATGGACACTAAGGTAGATGCTGGAGTGCTCGGTGCTGAGGTAGGTGTGGGAGTGGCCAAGGTTCAGAAGAGGAAGTCACCAGTTGACAGCTTCGGGGGCTAAAAACCAAAGCAGGCTGTGCCATCTGAGGATCTAACCACCTCACTTGTCCCCACCAGGTGACACTGGCCTTGTCCCTCAGCAGTCAGGGAACAATAGAGAAGGCACTTTTCTCCACAGGTCGGGTGGGACCTCGAACTCAAGTTTCTCCAGCATCACTGATTTCTCCGATGTAACTAATGAGTCCCGCAGCTGGGCCTTAAGCCAGAGCCTACAGCTGGGTGTCTGTTGTAATGAGCTACCTCAGGCTGCTGGTGGCACCTCCCTCCGGCTGGCCCGAGGCCATCGTTAGTGTCCCAGGAATGGGTAGCCACAGAATCCTGAGTTTTCCCTCAAGTCTCTTTAAGGGACTCTGCAGACTGCCACTGCTGTCCGTTCTTCATTAGGGATGGCAGGGTGCCATGTCCAGATTCCTCTGAGGACTCGGAATAGCATTGAGCTATCCCATGCCCATCCATCCATTAGAGCAGCTCCGGGACTGAGGCTGTCACAGTTTCTTGTCCCTGGGAGAATGGCCTCCCTCCTACCACAGTCCGGCTCTGCAGCTTTCTGCTTGCCTTCTGTGTGGGCAGCAGTGTGCGGGCAGCGGCATGTGGGCAGTGGCATCTTGGAAGCATACCTGACTCTTAACTGGGAACTTCCCTTTTTTGCTGTTTTTTTTTTTTTTTTTTTTTTTTTTAAAGCCAGAGTAGGAGTAAGAAATCACATATTTATCATCATCTCCCAGTAACAGAACCCAAACCTAAGTAAAGAACTCTTAAGAGTGTTTCCGGCGCAGCGCCTGGCTTATCCTAAACTGTCGAAGTTGATAGCCCAATCTACTTTTTGATGTAACTATGATGGTTTTAGGAGATTTAGACATGATTTTTTATAGCCCGAAAAAGAAAAATAGAACCGAATATATGATAATGATGAATCCGCCGACTTCTGCGTCTGAAATTGCTTCCAGGCACGAGTTATTGCATAATAATTCATGCCCTGTTGTGTCTTGCTGCTTAATAAGCCTATGGAAAGGCTTGTGCTGGAATTGTCTTTCTATTGCCGTCTCGGAGATGGCTACACTGCGGAGTGTGGGGAGGGCTGAGGTATACATCACTGACTGATGAAGCTGTCAGGGCCGGGGGCAGGTGCAGGTGCCGAGGGAGAAGGCTCTGTTGGCAGAAAGCCCCTCCCCCACGAAGGAGCATTCCACAGAATAGCCTCCGGCTTCTCTGGCTTCAGCCCTCCCAGAAGTGTGCAGCAGACTTGGTCCTGGGCATGGAGTTCAGCAATGGTAGCACATACCAGGTGAAAGCCATTCTTCATGGGTTGACGGCTAGACCAGCTTTAGTGGGACGGGGCTTCCCTGAGACCACCAGTCACCTGCTGTGTGAGTACCCTGAGCACAGGCCAGGCTCTGGTCCCCTATGGAAACATGCCACAGGAGTACATTGTCCAAGGTGATTGTGTCTTTAACCCTGCCCCTCTGCTGTGCGTTTTTTTTTTGTTTGTTTGTTTGTTTTTAATTTTAGCATTGATAGTGGAGCAGGTCAGGTGGTTAAGATAGCCTGGGGGCTGGGTTTGACTGCCAGGGATGCTTCCAGATGAACTAGGTCTGGTTTCTTTACTTTTTTGGGCAGGAGTCTCTAGCTTTAAAACCAAGGTAGCATGGCCCTTCTAAAGGAGAAGGCGGAATTTCATGATTCTTGTTCCCCAAGCCCTGTGTGAAGTTGGCCACCCGGCTTTCTAGGAGATGCTCCACTCTGGCTCACCTGATACACTTCAGCAGTGTGCTACCTGCCAGTGCTGACCTCAGTATCCTCATCAAGACGAGGACACCGTGGAGTGAGTCCCTACGAACACCACGATCTGTGCTGTGGCTTCAGTAGGGTTCCCTGGGGCAGCAGTTCTTCGTAACAGTTTGGCCCCACGCCTTCCCTTTTATCATGGTTTTGGGCCCTGGCTCATCTCTTTAGCCAGTGTCCACCCTGCAGGCAGGCTGTATTGCTACAGAAGTCAGAGTGGCCCTTGCAGCATCTGTGGAAGGCCAGTGTGTGGTCACCTCTGAGCTTTGTCTCGTCCTTGTCAGGCAGCTGTCCACAGTAGTTGGTCAGTGTACTGTCACCGGTATCCGAGGTGCTCTGAGAGACAGTGCCTGGATGAGGGTACATGGGAAACGCTGTGGAGCAGACAGCCCTGAAGCCTTTGCACGGAGCCTGAGGACTTGGTGTGGCACCCTGTCAGGGCAGCAGCAGGGCACAGGACAGGACTGCTACCACACAGGGCCTTGCCTTCTCGGGGAGACACTCAGGGCGTGTCTGGGTAAGGCTGCTGCTCTTGGCCTTGCAAGGTTCTATGTGTACCTGAACTCCAGGTTCGCTAGACAGAGGGAGTTGTAGTAAGCACATCAGCCTGTGGCTCAAGAGGGCTGGGGGTGAGCTGTGAAATGAGGGAAAGCCAGGGCAAGAGTGTGCACCACTGAGGTCCGTTTGTCTTGTGACCCGCCTGCCCCTCCTGTTGTGCTGTGCAGACTCCTTTCAAGCAAAAAGCTGTGGTCAAATAAGGGTACTCAAGCCAGCTTTGGCATCCCAGCTACTTGAGAGGCTGAAACAGACAAGGATTTCTACTCTAGCTTGGACAACATATGAGGACCCCCCCCCATACCCTGCGCCATATTAAAAGGGGGAGGAGGGAGGAAGAAGAAGGGATAGAGGGATGTGGGAACAGGGAGAGAGGGAGAGGAGGGGAAGGGAGAGGCGGGAGAGACGGTTTACTTCACTCCATGTTGGACAAGGTCAGCTCCTGGAGGAGGCACCCCCCGCCCCCGCTGGTGATACAGCTGGCCTGGATGCCTGATTTGGGGTACCCTGTACAGTGGACACCATCTGTGCCCCGGGCTTCAGTGCATGGTCATGATAGTGTATCACATATGAGCATAGAAGTCATGGGATTGTCATGACTCAGACACGGAGCAGGGTCTCAGGAGGACATACTTTGACCCACTATACTTGAAGTACAGCTAGGTGAGTCACTTGCGTCCACCCTCATAGTCCTCATGCCCATGGGCACCTCTCATTCATTGGCGTGGATTCCCTGGTGCCACAGTGACCAGGGACCAACGCAGCTGTAACCTGCCTACGGCTGGCCCTGCCGATGGCCCTTCCTCCACACTACCCCCCTGCTCAGCAGCGTCCAGGATACGTGGAGCGTGGCTGCCTCCGCCGGCTGAGTACTGCACAGAGCGGCCTCCTGTCCAGACCCTGGAGTGGCTCGGACTCCAGCGGCGGGAAGATCGTTCAGGGCAAGGGTACGGTGACCTTGGTTGGAGACTCTTGTGGAAGTGAAATTGGAGCACAGGCTTTGAAGCTCAGGAAAACACATCTGTGAAAACTAATGAATAATCTTCACAGGAGGCAGGTTTGAGCTTGATAAGAGAAACCTCGTGGGCGTTGAGTCATGTTTGGTGATCAGTACAGTGTGATAGATGTCTGGAGAGTATATGGACAGGGCTGTGACAGCTGGCCAGCTGTGTGGCATTCACTGGAAATTATGGCTTTCAGGAGGCTACAGCCTCTGTTAACAGGCCTGGCTCCATGTTCCCTTCAGGAAGATCTCTTGCTGGATCCCCTGGGCACCTTCTCTCTACTCAATCCATCTAGTGCCCACAGCCCTGCCCCATTCTCCTAAAAGGAAACTCAAACCCAGGACACACATGCTGATTGTGAGGTGGTGGGGGAGAGGACAGAAAAACCTCAGGTTGAGCAGCAGGTTAACTGTCAGGATGAGAACAAAGGCTTTGTCCTCCCCAGAGAGACAGCACAGGACCCTGTGTGTGTCTGCACCGGAGCCCTTTCATGTTGGAAGCCTTTAACATGGAAGGCGTGCTCTACCCCTGAGATGCACCCCAGTCTTTCAAGCTCACCGGTAAGTATTTCTACTTCATGTTTAATATATTAGTTTTGAAAAAAAAATTTCATTCGGGGGCTTATATTGAAAGGTTAAAGGTCAAAAGGTCAGAAAACACAGCACATGTTCAACATTGAATTTTGTGCACTTAGTGCCTGGCCCACTGTCCTCTAATAATTGTCATTACTGAGGGAATAAAGAGACAGGTTTACCTCCAGATCTTTTAGGACAGAATGGAGCATTTTAAGGATGGCTATCAAACCCTGAAACAATAGGCAATAGCGTAATTCTCAAAGCCATGTCTCCCGGGGATGGTCTGTCCTGTGGCCACCACACAGTGGAATTTGACACTATTCATTCACTAAGGGTATACTGGGTTCTGCTAAATGCTGCTGGCAGAGCTCAGGTTTAGACTAGTCCCTCAAGGCTAGGAAGTGGCTTCAGCTCCCATCCAGGGGGCAGAATGCAGCCCCGGGCCCCCACTGCAGGAGCGACATCCTCCTGAGGACACCAAGAGAAGATTCTGAGATGGAAGTAAGGGCTCGACTTCTTGGGTCATTCCTATGCCACAGAATTAAGAGCCCCACCATTAGGGAGTTTCTAGAGCTAGCGCTGAAGTGTCTGTTCCTGTGTGATTAAAAGACCTCTACCTAATGTCAGCGAGGTTCCCAGAGTACCCTGACCTTTGACACCAGCCGAACCCTTCTTCAGGGAAATGGTGGCAGTGGAGGGGCTGTAAGTCTCAGGCCCCCCGTGGCAACGTGAATCCCGCCTTTCCTGACAGTCTCGACAGCTCTCCTTTCCAGCCATGGAGAATAAATCCAGCGTGACCTTCACATGTTCACGACCGAACAGTGCTAATGTGTGTTCCTTTTGAAATATGCAAGATGTTGAGTGTGATTAAGTCGAAGAAAGATTGAGGTGAGCCACTCCTTTGTCTAAGCTTTAGTGTCTGAGCTAGACTTGTTCTGGAAGGGATGTAAAGTGTGCGCAGAGCCACCGGGCAAGGGCTGTGTTGTAGTATAGATGTCATATATTACAATGTAGGGGGAGCCTCTTATCAGACACCCGAACATCTCTATGTCATCCTGCCTTGATTTGGATGGAGCCTGGGCAAAAAAACAAACAAAAAAAGATACACGGGTGTCTCCTGAGCACTCTCAGCCACAGCCTGCGAACCTGCCTTCTTGCTACAGAGCCTCCTTCCTGTTAAGTGCTTTCTGAATAGCTTCTTCCAGACATGTTCCTAGCTAGAGCTCACAGACCGGCCTTTACAGATGAGCTGCCCCATGCTTCTGTCCCACACCCGTTCCATTTCACAAATCCTTCATTTGTAAGGTAAGCCTTCTAACTTGAGTCCAGTGTGCAGCTCGCCTGGTAAATCCATTCTGAGGGAATACTTACAGGGAGAATTGGATTAGGCTGTAGGCGAATCGGGTGGGCCAAAAGTCTCCAGTCCCCCGTTGTCTGAGCCTGTGCTGTTGGCATTATGGGAATCACACCTGCCGGGCACCCCCCAGCAGAACAGGAATTCAGAGGCCAATCCTCCAGGGCTCAGATTTGGATTTTACCTCTGCTGTTTGCCGTGAGCCTTCTCTGCTCAGTTTCTTTATTTGTAAAGTGGGAATAGTGTATATTTTCAAGGGTCTTTCTGCCATGCCTTGTGATGAGAACCACAGCTTTTCAATGTGGGAATGGTAGAGATGGCTGGGGGTGGGGTGTGTGTGCACACGCGCAGAGATGAGTGCATCTCTTTAACCGCTGCTGCCATCACCACCCATCCCCCAACAAGTGCTCATCACACCTAGGTATCTGCAAGATTCCTGCAGTCATGTTCAGGCTGGACAGATGAGAGTCTGTAGCTGCGTACAGCCTGGTGCTGGCCTCTTCCGCAGGTACCAGCTACTTCAGGTTCTGATACTGTGTGCTGAGGAGACTGTCCAGAGACCCATGAAGGTAGCTGAGAACAGCCTGCTTGCTTCTGGAGCAGAATTCATTTCAGACTTAAGTGCCTGGGGCTCTCTGTTTGTACTCTGATGGCTTAGTTGTGATTTGTATTGTGCAGTTATACACACTGGCCTATAAATTTGCATAAGTAACTGCTTCATGCCCCGTAGGCAGGCGTATCAGAGCTGACTCCCCTCCCAGTTGTTCTAGTGAGATATGCCCTGCCTGCCTTTGTCCAATTGGACTGAGGTCCCCCACCCCCTCTTCTCTCTTGCCTCCGTCCTGCACTCTGCAGTCCTGGCTGGCCTGGAATGCTCTATGTAAACCAAGCTGGTCTCACATTTACAGAGCTCCACTTGCTTCTGTTTCCGGAGTGCTGAGATTAAGGGTGTGTACCACCATGCCTGGCATTTCTCTTTTGTTCTTAATCAAGGTGCTCAGTTTGCCCATTGCCCCTGCACCTTCAGCAGGGCACAGCAGACACCAGCTCGATGGCCAGGGCTCTGGCTTACTCAGTAAAGGTTAGGGAGAGGGACAGCATGCTTTCAGCTCAGGTTGGGAACCTAATACTGACCCATGAAATGAGGGAAAGTCACCCAGGCATGGCATGTGCCCTGGGCCTTGTTCACAGTATGTCCAAGGGTCCATGGAAGCCGTGATCTGGTTGGGCTTGAGTTCAGAGAACAGCGTAAGTAACTATGTCCCAGCTCTCAGGGAGTTCAAACTTAGATGATGAGAGAGATGCTTGTGAATAGACCATGAAATCCTAAGGGGAACTAGAAAATGTCTTAAGGCTTTGGATGAAAGGAGAGTTGTCTGGCAAAGAGGCAAATGATGGTTTTAGGAGACACAGGAGTCACGGGGTGAGGAGCATGCTACTAAAAGGACCCAGGTCTGTGTGTGGAGTACAGTTCAGGAGATTCAGCCAGAGAGAGGAACTGGCAGGTAGCAGTTGCAATCTTTGCCCTGGATGGACAGCTTGACACATATCTGTAATAACCAAGCAGGAATGACATGGATTTCTGTCTATGCCTAGTCTATGCAAAGAGATTCTTGTGGCTGCTTACTCCATGGCAGAAGAACCCCATTGTGTGCACAACCGCCGAGGAGTCCCTCCTGGACACCCTTCAGAGGAGTCTCACATGTGGACCATGGTCGAGGGATGCTATGTGCATGCACCATGACTGGGATTTCTCATGTGTGTATAACATCATGTGGACATGAGTCTGAAGAACTTTACCTCAATAACTACAAGATGGCCAGGAAAAGCAGGCATTGCCAGAATACTGTCAGATTAATGTAGGGAAATGTCTCTTACCTTGAAGTTTTTTACCTTATCTTCACGGGGTCCTGAGTTCAATCCCCAGGACCTGTGTTTTAAAAAGCTAGTGCACTACCATAATGTGCCACCGTTGTACCAGTGTATCTTGCATGCACATCCTTACTGGAGCACACAAGGTTCATCGCTGGTTGGTGGTTATTCTTTCCCTCTAGTAGGAGAGCACTGCAAATGCTACCCAGTGGGCAAGAAGCTTTGAGTTGAGTACAAGCTTAATTTCACCATGTTCAGTGACATAAATAAATGGTATCTCAGCAGCAGAGTCTACTGTCGGGTTGTGGAAGATAACCAGCAGCATTGACAATAGCCAGAATTTGTTTGATCTCTAGGATCCCTTTGGCTAATGACTCAAAGAGAAGTGGCCTATTTCTAGTACTGAGCGTTTGATTTGGTAATATAAACTAAGTGGGGCTCACCTTCCCCATTTCAATAATGCCATTTCAACTCCTTTTATCTCTCTCTATATATTTTAGGAAGCTTCTACAGTAGTAGGTTTCCACATGGCTTTTAAAAAGGCCTTTAGTATCTGTTGACTCCCCTCATATCCCCTCCCTTACCCTGTCCTCTTGTCCACCCCCATTTAATTGTCATAATTTCCCTTTTATTTATTTTTTTTGAAACGCTGTATTCTACTTTCTTTTCCTTAGAAGATCTTCTCCCCTGGTCCCTATCTAGGTATCTAACCTCTGGATAGTCTAAATGAAACACACACACACACACACACACACACACACACACACACACACACCTCTAAAGCTTAAAATCTAATTTCCATTCAAAAGCACATATGCAATGCTTGTCCTTCTAGGGGTAACCAACTACTTTCTGATAGGATTTAAGCCCCAATCCATGAGATGGAACCTAGAGCCAATTGACGATGAGGACAAGACCCTGAGACTAGAGAGTACTACTACTAGTCTGCTAAAAGACCAGCAGCAAGTGCCTCCTGTTGGCATACTGCTGTATCCATAGTTCAGAGCGTCACTCAGACCTCGTTAGAGAAGCTTCTTCTTGTAGCTCACAACAGGACAATGTTCAAAGGGTGAGACCTTGAAGCACCCAGTCCTAAATGGTCTGTATCACACCCCTGCCTTCAAGGCTCAGAAATCTATTCAGAAGAGGAGGCAAAGACTGTAAGAGACAGAGGTGATGGATGACTCCAAGGAAAATACATGTCTTGAAGACACAACAGGGCTCATACACATATGAACTCATAGAGACTGTGACAGCACACTGCACAGATCTAAGCCAGAAACAGTCCCGCCAGGGAGAAGGGAACGTGAGCCCCAACCCAGAGCTGTTTGACTTCCTGGGAGAGAGCAAATCAGTTCTCATCACTGGATATGTCAACCATACTCCATGGGGACTCCATGTCTTTGTTTTTGTTTTTTATGAGTATGGGGCTGGGGGTTGGGAAATTGAGAGAGAGAGAGACAGAGACAGAGACAAAGAGTGAGAGAGATAGAGACAGAAACAGAGGGACAGAGACAGAGAGACAACATGTAGTTGGTGGGTAGAGAGGGGATGTATGTGAGAGGAATGGGGGAGAGGAACGAATCTTATCAAAATAACTTGTATGAGAATTTAAAAGTTTTAGTAAAATAGAAAAGCTGAGTGGGTGTGGTTGCACACATTTGTAACATTTGTAATTCAACTCTGGAAAGACATAGATAGGTGGATCTCTGAAGTTTGCTGGCCAGCCAGCCTAGCTTCGTCCGTAAGCTTCAGGCCAGTGAGGAACCCATCTTAGGAAACAAAGTAGACAGGGCCTGAAGAACAACACCTAACGTTTGCTCTGTAACTGCCACACCTCAAATGTGCTCTCTGTCTCTGTGTCTGTCTCTGTCTCTCTCTCTGTCTCTGTCTCTTTCTCTCTCCCAGCATACCTTCTCCTTCCCTCCTTTTTCCATCCTCACCCTCCACATACACACATACACACACCCTCCATATTCCCACTCTCCCACTTCCCCCCACATCCCTCCACGCCCACCCATACACCTCCTTACACCTCCACAGGCCCCTCCCACGTTACAGGGAACATAATGTTCATCTGAGCGACTAAAGAGGGAATGTAATGCTTTTGCAGGATGGAGTGGAAGATGAGATGGATTGTGGGGTACAAGAGCAGGAAGCAGGATCAGGAATAAGCTGGAATGGCCTTGGCTTTATTGCCAAGAAGACGCCACAACTTGTGGTGTCTGCACAAAGTCCTGAGTGAGGGACATCCTGAGTGAATGTGGACTGTTGACAAGGGCACAGCCAGGTCAAGGACCCCAGTGCCTTAGACCCAGGAGGAAGTAGCAGGCTTTCCCCGCCTTCCCTGGGTGAGGCTCAGAGGACAAAGACAAAGCCTTCCTTTGGCAGTCCGGGTGTGGGTGTTGATAGTGTGTGTAGAAATGCCTACCGTAGTTTTCTCCTTGTTTACCTGGATGCACTAGCCCCACCCCCTTGTTCAGCTGTACATACGTAATACATACGCTGAGCTTCCACTGCACAGTGGCTTTCTCATCCGAGGGCAGTTTACCCAAACCCAGCTTTTCTTTTCTGTGTGTCTGTCCGTTTGTCTTTTCTAGTCAGGCCAAGTCCCTCGAGTCATGCTGGAGGTAGCACCAACTCTTAACTCTAGACAGCACAGAATGCCGTCTGTCCATTGACACCCCAGCTCACCATGCCTATTGGCAGAGCATTGGACATCGCTGCTGGGGATGTGGCCAGGGCTCCAAAAGGCACATAAATGAGGCATAACAAGATGTTGTTAGAGCCTAACACGTGCTTGCCTTTCAGTGACTAAAAATCCGGACTTCATACATGGCATGCCAGTTGTCTGAGTCCCCCGGCCCAGCCTCTCTATCACCAGAGAAGGGGCTAACCTTCGAATTATCACCACAAATTAGTACTTTGCAGAATATAAATTATTTTCGTATAACAAATAAGTTTCCTCCCCTCTTCCTTTTAGGAAGACAGAGAGTTATAATTTACTTCCCTTTCTTTCTGTGTTAAAAGAAGGAGAATTCTTCACTGTCTTGGAACAAGGCAGATAATAGACCTTAGATATGCAGGGCAAACCCTGGCGATGGCAGAGTGACGCTGGGCGGACCTCGTGCCACAAATTAATCTGCAGCCCACTTAAAGTGTCAGCAGCAATAAATTAAGGACATTGTGCTTGAAGGACACTGGGATTGCCATGGAGCAGGGCCAGGTTCCACTGAGGGGACATGTCTTAGTGTGTGTTCTGAACCTCCACTAGACTGGGCTGTGTCCGGGCGCTGGCAGGGGTGAGTTGGCACAGCAAAGCCAGGAGGATTGCCTTTCCTGAAAGAGCATTAGAACTCACTAAGGTAGAACCCTGATGTGGCAAGAGGGGGGCTGCATTGCCAGACTCAGGGAGGGTTGATGCCATTGTCCTCTTAGTCTGGGGTCATTCTGTTTGTAGCTCCCTCCTCCTATGGGTCAGAGATGGCTTTCATAAAAACATGGCACCATGCAAGAACCAGAAACCTGACTGTGGGATGACCTTGGCTGAGGCAACCTCAGCTGAGCTGGAGGTTTTAATGAGCTGCTTAAGCATCTCTTTCATAGCTGCCTTAAAAGGCAGTGACATCTGGCAGGTATCTCCTGATTCTCAGTCACTCTGAACTTACGGAGAGAGCTCAGACCACGCCCCTTCTCCTTTCCCTTGTCTCTTCTCTCTGTCACACATGTAGCTTTGTAGTTGGCCTGTCAATCAGTCACAACACAGCATCACACGGCAATGTCCACTACAATAGAACTAGGAACCTGTGGAATAGACCCACCCCTCCCCACGATGCCTGCATCTAGATCCCTCCATTGCTGGTTGATGATATTACCCAATGCCCATATGGCTGTAATGTAGAACAAAGGATTCAGTGACCTTATTGCACTGAGCCATTGATTTAACAAGATCAGAAGGCAAGTCAGATAACCCACACTTGACAACATCTGACCACACCTAGTTAGTGTCAGAAAACCACCAGGGTCCCCTCACAGGCTCTGTTGAGTCCCACAGTTAGAATAGTCAGGTGTCTGCTGAAGGCCACAACTGGACTATTTATAGCGAGCTTGCTCCTTACAGCCTACTGTCATCTGCCATGCGTGGGCAGTCACCAGGCTCCCCCTGGGTCACAGTGGGCGGAGCTTTCATTCCATCTTCCTTGTCCATCATCCTTGGGTGTAGGCATGTGTTCTTTATGTCTACTTGTTTAGAGCAGTCCTGTTTAGACATAAACCTTTCATTCGGATAAAGGAAGGAAAATGCAGATAAGCAAAGCAAGTACATTTACAAAAGCTGAACTAAAATTTTCTTTAAAAATTAAGCCAACCCAGCAGAGAGACGGGCTGTTCATGTGGAGGACTTCCGCACTGACCCTAGCTGAGGCCTCAGGATGTCAGATCTGGGAGCACACACTTGGCTGAGCTCCCTGAGGTCTGCTGGGCACAACTAGGAGAGAGGATGGGGAACGTTCGAGACAAGTGTGGTGATAATGTTCTGGATTTCAGAGGCACCCGTGTCAGGGTTGAGAGACTCCTTTCTGCCCTTCCACATCGAGAACTTTTACAAGATTTGAGTTGAATTTTGTTGAATGCATCCCGTGTCTGTTTGATGAGATTGTGTCATTTCCTTTGGTTTGTTCACACAGTGGACGGCTGTCTGATTGTTATGTGCCCCAGAAAGGCATTTTGCTGGCATCTGATGTCCTTACCCAGATCCAATGGTTTCAGTTGCTAACATCATGCCAAGGAGTTTGGCACTTATGCTCACGACGGCTGTGTTTGGTTTCCTCATCTGCATACTGTTGACATCGATGGTACTGGATTTGTGAACTGAGTACTGTTGCGGTCTAATAGGCTTCACTTCTCTCTCAGGCATTGACAGAATTACAGTAAAGCCATCTAAGCTGGAGTTTTCTTGGTCAAGAGTTTGAACTTACCCAGTAGGTTCCTTCTTCCTCCTTGCATTCATTTTTTTAAGGACTTGTTTTTACTTTTATACATACATGTACACACACACACACACACACACACACACACACGGTTGTGAAGGTGAGTGCAGGTGCCCACAGAGGCCAGAGAAGGATGTTGGGTGCCCTAGAGCTGGAGTTGCAGGTGGTTGTGAGGCACTAACGTGGGTGCTGGGAACCAGCCTCTGCAAGAGCAGTTCGGCCCCCTCAGGCCTGCCCCGCCTCTCCAGCCCTGCCCCCGTTGGTCCGAAGGCTGTGCTTTGCCTTGGCTTCCCTGCCTTCCTAATGAGACTGACCACATGCAACCGCCCCCGACATCTTCAGCTTTCTCCTATAATCTGACGTCTTCAGCTGTAGCCGTCCTGGGACTTTTCTTTTTTTCCTTCCTATGATTTGTACTTTCCTACTCTGACATCTCCATGGTGTAAATGTTCTTTCTCTGCAGGTGTTTGAAGCCTTCTCTGTTTCCCCTGTGTTCACCTTCAGCTCTGGAGCACAGCAGCAATAGCTGAATGTAGATAAATAGATAATTCAGACACTGAATGCATCTCAAGGTTGGAATGCACTGGCTGTCTCTAACTTCGAGAATCTGATTTTCCTGATTCCTAGGATGAAGACTAATCTTAGATTAGATCCTGTACATACTATGTTGTGAGATATGAGTTCTCTTTAAGTCTGTGTTTTTCAACCAAGGGTGTTCTTGCCTTCCTCGGGACTTTTGGGAATCTTTGCAGACAGTTTTGAATGTCCCACTTATGGGGTATTACTGGCATCTAGTGGATAGAGATCAGGTGTGGCGTACCACATCCTGGCACACAGCAAACAGTCTCTGCTCACAGATACTCAGGCAGAAACACAAACCATGCGTATGCTAAGAGACCCTTGTTTAAGGCTGGAGGGGATGGGCTGGGACCGTGAGGACTGTCTCACATGATGCAAGGTGAGTTTAGTGTGTGCCATAGATGGAATTTAATCTCCTAACTTTACATGTTGTAGCTTAATCTTCATTGTAATGGCGTTTGGAAATGAGACCATGGGTGGTGTCCCCATCACAAGATCAGTGCCTTGAAGAAGAGAGGCCAGGGTGATCTGATTAAAGACATGTGCTGTCTGGAGCCAGAAAGAAGGACTTGCCAGCACCTGGCCCTGCTGGCGCTGTGGTCATGGGCTCGCATCTTGAAGGACTATAAAAAAGCCGACTTCTGCTGACTAAACTACTGGTCTGCTGCCTTTCATTGTAGGGCCCAGGGCTGATAAGTGCATTGTGCTTCTCTGGGTCTGCTGCAGATCTTTCCAGCTTATTAAGCAAACCTATGAGTCACATCAGAGTCCCTGTGCGGTTTACCTGACGGCTGTTCTCATGGCCAGGTGGGAGAGGAGAGCCGGAGGAGCACGGGGGATTCCCACTTGTGGCCACATGTGTGCCCCAGGTCCTACGCTCAGGCCGGCTGAGGCAGAGGGCTCCAAGGCACTGTGGCAGAGTCGTGGGTGGAGACGGGGTCCTGCCCTTCGGTCCTGTAGGAGGTCTGTGAGTACTGCCTGGCTGCAAACCATCTGACCTTCAGACAGGCTGAGTCAGAATGAAGCGTGTGAGTTTGTTACCGTAATAAACACGCTATCCCGGATGACCTGAGCCTCTCCCTGGCTTGACCCCCGAGTGCGGCCTCAGAGGGGTGCTGAGGCATTGTTATCTCTTGTCTCCATTAACCCCCATCAAACAGGTCCGCTGGTCTGACCCACAGATTTCACTTGTAGTTTTTTTTTTTCCCCCAGTATTGAGAAGCCCAAGCCTTCTTTGGAAGGTCTGAGCGGATGAGGTGTCGCCCTTATCATAATTCCTGGCACACTCTGCTGAGCACACACAGAAAAATCGTTAGTTACCCTTCGCTTTGACAGAAGTATCATTTTTGCAGTCGAGATCTGCAGATAATTAAAAAGCGCATGGCTCCCGACTCCCCATCACTGCCTTCCCTCTGATGATGCGATGCCGTGAATAGAATCCTTCTCAGGCACTCTGACTGACAGCTGGAAGGATCGAGCCCATCCACCGGGGAGTGCTCGCTCTGCAGACAGGATTTTGCAGCACAGTGCTGGGGGGGAGCAGCACACAGCCTGCCTAGATCGCTTGAAACGATGGGGTTTAGTGAAGCACAGAGAGTCGCCGGGAGAAGACGGCTCTGCCCAGGCTTTGATTTGTATGCTGGCTGCCCAAACTCCTTTAAGAACCCATGTTGTGCCGATGGAGGGGAAGTCACTCACCTGAATGATTCTGTTAGCCATTAGCGTTGCGCCAGGCTTTGTTAAGGGAACCTGTGGGAAGCCGCGCTCTCCAGCCCCCACCTCTCTAGGGGAGAGAGGGGACAAAGCTGAAGATTGGAAGCCTGGATGGCGATTTCTAGTCCTAACTGACTAGGACTCCTTAAGAGCTTATTTTTGCCACCCATGCTCTGGCACAGCCAGAATGCAGGTCGGGCTTCATTTGCAAGGTCAGGGAAATGTATTTGCTGCTTTAAGAGACCGTCTTAGGTTGCTACAATTACAGGCTCACGGGTAAGAAACAACAGCGAGGGGCCGTAGATTCTTCACCCAGATTCTCTCCATAAAACATATGGTAAGCTGCCTTATAAGATTGTCACAGCTAGGCTACCAGCTCTAACACAAACCACCCCCTACCCCACCCCACACACAGATTCCCCTGCCTCTTCCCATTTATGCCTGTGTGTGTGTGTGTGTGTGTGTGTGTGTGTGTCTATACCATTTTTTGTGTACCTTGTAGTCAAGAGGTAGAGTTACCCATGAGTACCCACCCTGTGCCTGGGACGGGGTCACTGCATGAGGACACCACAGGTCCTCATGAAGATGGACTGTCCACCTCTATTAAAGTGGACCGAATCACTGTCAATGGCAAAGAAAGAGCAAGAGCGACCAAAGGAGACACACTGGAGAAGTTCCGTTGACCGCGACTCTGGGAGCGGTGTGCACCCGGCAGGGCACGGATGGTGGCGGCTGGTCTCCACCGGGCATCTCTGCAAGGGAAGCGTGAACGAGATACAGGTGTGTCTACTACCGAATGAGCGAGCACCCAGAGTGTGTTGAGGTCTCCACTTCCAGTGGCTCTAGAAGGCTCCTGCTCCCGTTGAGCTTGGCTGGCGCACGGTGGCAGCCAGCAGGAGTATTTTCACGGCCCCAGGAGGGTATTAGGCACTGCAGGATTTGGTGTCGGTTGTCACATACTGTGAGGACCTTCATCCTGAGACATGTATGAGAAGTTCTCTTTATCACTCTGGTTGCCATGGCTGTTTCTGTGTGGTTGTTTATATTGTGGTGTGTAGTCCGAGCACTCCTGTGTCCCGTGTTCTCTTATAAAGCTGATACATGTTCTTTTGTAGTGATTGGTACATAGTGCTGGCTTTGGTGCGGTGCTTGTGTGGTTACTGTGGTGCTAGTTTGGGGTTGGCATGGTTAGTGTGGTACTAGTGTGGTGCCAGTGTGGTACTAGCATTGTTCAAAGCTGCTATTGATATGGTGTTTGTGTAGCACGAGGTGGTATCCGTGTCTGTGTGGCGTTCTGTGTTCTGTGTTAGGAGATAGCGGTGCTGCACTGGAAGAGCCCTGCCTTTGGGTCACACAGATGCAGGTTCATATCCAGGTTGCATTCTTCATCTCACCATCAGAGCTCTCCATGCCTCAGTTTCCTCTCTCAACCTTACACTAATGCACCTTTCTTTGCAAGTATAGGAAGTGAGAGAATTCAGGGCCATGATGAACTGGGTGCCTGGCTAATCACGGAAGAGCGCAATGGGTTTCTGACCCTCGACCACTGAGTTGAAAACCTTCTCTGCTTTCTGGCGCTGGGACCCATGGGTAAAGCTGTATTATCCTCCACCTGGCACTTACTGTCTCCAGGAGGCAGAATGTTATATCCCATATATAACACACACAGGCTATTAAAAATGTCTGTGTGATATACTGTGACAGTGTACTCAGGTTGCTACAGAGACATCGAACATCACAACAGTTAGGGAAGGTATTTGCAGAATTGGGACATCTTCACAGGTAAATTATCATTAAGCACAACTTTCTACATTCTCAATCAGAAAACTACAATAAGCCCCTCAAATTGTGAGGACTAAATGGTTCGGAATCCAAGCACTCATGCTAAATTCTTCTCTGTTTTCCCCTTCATTTCCTGAAGGACCCCAGCTGACTAGACCCTGCCCCTCATGCCTGGGTCTCTCATCTCTTTGGTCCCGAGTATTTTGAATACTGCATACTCTCAGAAAGTGTCCCTAGATACAATATCTTCTCCTCTTCATCCCACCCTTGCTTTCTGAAGCAGGCATCTGGGCCTGTCAGAAAGGATGCTTTGTTTGCAAAAGAGGGCTAGACTTCTGGCTCAAGATGACAGATTGGGCTCAGTGTTTATTTCCTTCCTTCCCAAGATCTCTTTAACACGCGCTGGGAGATAAGCCATCAGCACATGACTTTTAGGAGGATGTCTGGAGCACAGGCAGACGGGTGGAGGAGGGGTTCTTGCTCAGCAGGTACGAATAGTGTGTGCGTATGATGGAGGAGCAAGCCAGGGAAGCAGAGTGGATGCTGGATACAGGGTGTCACAGTAGAGGCGAACTAAACAGGGGCAGCCAAGTCCAGGCAGATCTATCTTGAGAGACACCAGCATAGGCAGCCATCGCTCTACTCTACTCCTCTATGGAGAGGGCAAAGCCCTTCCTTCTCTAAAGAGCGTGAGAGAACAGAGTATGTACACAGACGGCAGAACTGATGGAGTGTTGGTACCTTGGAATAAAAATGCTTCATTATGATACTTGGAAACTCCTGCTTCCCTCCAAAGAAAAGCCTGCCACCAACCTGCAGAACATCAATCTCAAACATGCCTGGGGAGGTCTGGTGGTGCTGCTGAGTGGTGAAGCACTCACCTGTCAGGCACCAGGTCCTGACTTGGCTTCCGTTCTGATACCCACACCACGAATAATCCTTCAAATATGATTGGAAATATTCAAAACTGGTTAAAATAAATAAATGGAATGAAAATAGGCTGTGTAGGTAAACAACAGTGAAATCCCCAGTAATTATACTCCTCAGAGACAGTGAAGGATAAAATGCAGGAAAAATATACGAACAGTGCTGGGAGAAGAGCTGTCCCTCTGGGAAGTCTGGGAGACCTGGCTGGGGCTTCCTTCCCTTCTCTCCCTCTCCTCGGTCCTTCCTCCATAGCACCCCCCACCTTTTCTTTTTCCAGCCTCACCTGTATTATTTTATACATTAAACATGTGCATTTATTAAAGATTTACTAAGCAAACATATTTTTTTAAGCTTATTCAAAGCACATGAAGCTTGTCTGGTTCTAGTACCCAGGGCCATTAATTATTAATTGGCATCAGTTTTCTGACCCTCCTTGTCTCTGGATCCGGGGAGATCTCCAGCCTTCTGGTTTAGGAGACGCTTATTGTCTGCTACCCTTTGGGAAAGCTCCCAGCTGTCCTCTTCTACCACCCATCGTTCATTCTGTGAAGTCTACGCAGATCTGATTTTAAATGGAGTGGAAACAATGCGCATGCTGATGGGACAGATAATCGGAAGGTCTGGATGCCAGAGATGC